>JADLZK010008520.1:0-600000 GCA_015847255.1 Hyparrhenia diplandra | reverse complement strand
TTTTTAAACCCATGTTGTTACTAAGCAATTAAGTTGTATTTACCTGTGCCGGTGTTTGATTGTGTTGTGCCAGTAGCGAAAAAAACTCTTGCTTTAGTTCTTCTCTAATCTTGTTACTTGTATTCTCTAGTTGTTGTTCTAGCTGCTGAATTTTTTCCTTGTCCCTCTCCCTCTCAGCAGCTTGAATGGCAAGCTGTTCTTTTAACTTCTCCACATCAGCTTGTGTCTCATTATTCTTTTGTTGGGCTGCTGCTGCTAATGCGGCTGCACGTGCTTGCTCTTCAATTCTTTCATTCATCAGTTGTCTTCGAAGTCGAAACTTCGCCATGTATCCATGTCCGGGACCTTTCTTGCTCCTGCATCCCGTGGTCTCCTTGTAGGTTTCAGCGAAGAATGTGGCTTTCTTCATTTTTGAAAGCACACAAGCCTCAGCTTCAATTCTCTCAATGATTTTGGCACATGTTTTATCCTAAATTTAATAAGGACATAATTAGTGCTTTTAACTTTAGTAGTTCATAAATGTAAGAACATATATAGTTTTGATTGAACAAAGTAGTACTTACATATACTTCCTTAGCATCATCTGAAGACCATCGGCCTCTCTTTGAGCGTGTACTCCTCCAAAGTGCCAAATCATCTGGCTCTTCACCAGTCTCTAGGTCCCTCTAAGGTGAGAAATCAAAATTGAACAAAATCAGATTGTTTAAGCAAATAATAAAAGAAGAGGTTTAGGTTCCATATCATTACCTGCTCAAAACTAACTTGTCCAAATGATTTTGACCCCGTAACATGTAGTGTCTTTCGATGCTTTGAATTTTTAGAGTTTTTGCTGCTGGTTCTCTGATAGAAACAGAGTTGTTAGTTGCCTTGACCAAAGATGCAAACAATACACTCATATATGTCGAGGTTTGAAACCTGGAATTTATCACTTCCAAAATACAACACCAAGTAGTGCCACTCAACAATGTCCAATTCTTCTGGCTTATGTCTCATTCGTTGATGATAATTGTTGTATAACTTGTACGTAGAACTCAATTGAGCTCGCCACCCTTTGTACCGCTCCTTTGCAATCTTCCATATCCTAGCCTTCTCTTCATCATTGTTCTCAATATTCCACCTAACCTGTACAAATGAGATGACCATGAAACTTGAAGAATTTTGAAGTTAAAAAATTACTTTATGATATGAGGCAACAAAACTGGTACATACCATTATATCACATGCTATTTTGTCTTTAACAATCTGCTTCACATCTCCTCACTTTCTAACTCCAATTAGTGGAGTCCTTTTTCTTGTAAACAAAACTATTTCATCAATAAACGTGCGATAGTTGAATCCTACAGGGCCTCCGTGTGTGGATGAGAAATCTACATTGAGTCGGACACTTGCTTGTTTACATCTCTTAGCTGTTGCGGTAAAACCTTTCAAGATTCCACGTCCAAGCTTTCTCTTGTTGACAACCCCTTCTAAACACAATTGATGACATAAAATTAAACATATGTAAACATTAAAAATCAGAAGATTCATAAGATAATATATTATGAACACCGTAAACCATTACACACCTTTTTGAGAGGGCTTTGGCCTCCTAGCATGAGATGGTATTACGCTGCTATCACTAATTTCCTCTTGTTCGTCAGTTTGAACATCTAGATACGCATCTGCGCATAGAAATACGTGCAAGCAAACAGTTACAATAGAGTTGGAAAAAATGGATGATATATATGCTTCATTATTTCCATTGTGAAAGAAAATAAGATTACGAATATCTTTGAGAAGCCCTTCTCGCCTCAACCATTCGCTATATGTTGCAATCGTATTTTCCCGGTTGTCATCCTTGAATTCTACGAGATGCACACATAGATATTATATATATAGAACAACAACAAAATATACTCATATGTTTTTTATAGTACATATATAGTACCTGGGTTGTCTACATCTTGTGGTAGCTTCTTAAGCCACACCTTGTACGCATTAAGATCATCATCCTGGATTTCTTCTTCACTAACTTCCTCACTAACTTCCTCATGTCCACGTTGCTTAATGGGTGTAATTGGACATTGCAATTGGTCTGGTGCTTGACAGTTTGTAATTACTATTCTGATTTCCCTCTCGGCCTCACAGTTTTCAACCATTCTTAATGCATCCTCTTCATAGTCTATAAGCTGTAGCGATGCTACAGTAGCTCCACATCGCTGCTTATAGTACAAGAAGTCCCTCGAAGAATAACCCATCTTTGTTTTGTAATTCAAGAAGTTCCCAAGTTTAATTTTCTCCCGGGAAACATCCAATGTTGTACGAGTGTTGTCCCTCGGTCCCCCAACGAAATGAAAAATTAATGTCCACTTCTCTCCCGTTTTGTTTTGTGTAGGCCTAGAAAATTACGTGAATTGAAATATATTATCTTCCATGATTGGTCAATATAGTGTAAACCAAAACACTACTGGGAATTCTAAACATGCTTCTATATTTGAAATAACACCAAAAGTTAGATTTAGCATGGTGATACAAAGTCAACTATTTTTCAAATCCATCACATGCTTTGCTAAACTGTTGAACTCCTCAAACGTACATGTGGTGCCACTAGCAGAATATTCAGTAAATGATTATATAAAGAGATAATAAATTTGTTCAATGCAGGATTTTGTGCAGTACCATGACACATGCTGGACTAATCCAGTCCACACACACACATTTGTTGTAAACGAAAGGGTTAACACACACAATCAGTCCAGACACACAAACTATCTATATTTATTACTCAAATAGTGATATTTGGCATCAAGTGAAATTTAAAAGTGCTTTACTCCTAGAAAAACAAATCCAGCTTCGATATACCAGGACAAGAAAACACATGTACATATACCATTACTAATCTAGTGGTACTTATTTTTGCATCAAGAATTGTTAGTACTTAACTTCAGTTAAAGTTGGAACTATTTGATGACTCATCGATAAATGAGAATTGCATATTTTTGTGGGCAGTAAGGCAATGAGTGCTGCCTCATTTAGCAGCATCTTGTGTGCCTGCATGCTGTGTGATGATGGATACTAGCAGTGATATATGATTCACTTATTTACTACTGTACTGATATAGATCTAGCTGCTGGCGATGATTAGTAGCCTGCAATGCCATGTGACTATGCCTGGAGTAAAGCCCCTAGATCTGCAGCAGTCTACTAGCTATTTGAACGCTGGTGGAGCATGCATCCCATGGGACAGGGACACTAGTAGTATAGGAATAGACAGAGTGACTGACCAATTCATAATCTATTTTCACATGATGAAGAAATTGGAAAACTGAACTGACAAGCACATAGGGAAGAGCACACGGAAGGAAAATCTAGGAAACACGTTACTGCACCAATCAGCTCGTCATTTTGGATTAAAAAACAACAATTTGCACGCCCATGGTAACATGACAATTCCACCGATTGGCCATGCTTATGCAGACAAACAAGCATTCATTCAGAGATTCATAACTCAGTAGGGGAGATTCATAACTCGGTAGGGTAATCAGCAAAAACTAGGGCCATCGACTGCGTACCTGGGTACATCATCATCATTCTCGCTTTCATCTTGTCCGTGAGGAGTTGTGTCCTCCGTTGGGTCGACATCTTCCCTGGCTTCTCGGGAACGCCGCTGTCTGGACAGTCTCCTGGACGACCGAGGATCGGGCGACCTCCTGGACGGAGGAGATGCCAATACCCTGGTAGACGACGGCCTCCTTATGACTAGCGGATGGGACGGCGACGGCGACCTGCTGGAGGTAGGCGACGGCGACGCCGGTGCCGCCGTGGTTTTCTTCATTGTCTTGGGAGGAACCGCAATGTGGGCGACGGTGCCTCTCTCTCAGATGCCCGTGATTTTAGAATCTATCTAAAACCGCTTTTCATTTGGAGGGAATTAGTGGCAGGGTTTTCATTAATGTGGAGAGTTTTGGCGGGTGTGGGCCAGCGCGCGCGGTGCAGGGGATAAATTTTGCGAAAATTTTTTACCAGTGTGGAGGAGTGCCTCAGCTCGAAAACCAAATTAATCCGAGTACCTGCCCACTTCCCGCGTGCGAACACACAGCGGCGCCGTGCCGAAGGCCGAACGAGAGCCGAGCAAACAAGGCATAATCCTTGGAGGAGTGCTGTCAGCATGACATTATGCTTACGCCATATACTCCCTCCGTTCCAAATTGTAGTTCACTTTGGCTTTTCTAGATTCATTTGATTTACTATGTATCTAGACATAGTGTATAACTAGGTGCATAGCAAAATCAATATATCTAGAAAAGCCAAAGTGAACTACAATTTAAAACGGAGAGAGTACCAATTTTCGCACTAAAAATTAAAACTGAAATACAATAGAAATACAAGAAGCAGTGAGCAGAAGCTAGGTAACGGGCACTCGAACCATTAAAAATGTGATCAGGACTAAATAAAACTCATTTATTTTCTTTCTCATTAATTTCTAAAATAATCAAACATCTTAACCTTGTAAAATAAATATTAAATCTGTTCCAAATGATAGTTCATTTGACTTTTTCAACTCTAACTTTGATCACTGCCTTATTTCAAATTTTGTGCAAAATATTACTTCTTTTGTTGTGGCTTGCATTATCAACAAATGACCTTTAAAAATAACTTAAATTTGACTATTTTTGGACAATTTTTTTTGAATAAAACAAGTGGTCAAACTTAGAGTCAAAAAAGTCAAACGAACTATAGTTTAAAACGGAGGGAGTACTAACTAGAGAATTAAACAAAATTATCTCCATGGCGCCATCATACCCATCATTAATAGAGGTAGAAAGCACAACAAAAGTTGGACATCCATGGATTTTAGCATATGAATTCGAATGCTTGTGCTGGTCCACACTACTCTCTCGGAGCACCTCCTGCCCGCACCGTCCTCTAGGACCCGACTCATTCTTGTCCCAGGCTGTTGCTAGTAGCATTGTGCGCTCCACTGGCTGGCTACCTCCACGGCGCAATCATGCCTGTCACAAATGTCCCACGGCCGCACCTATCCTTGATGCCCACGTCCGCCTGCACCGTCCTCTCGACCGCCTCGTTCTAGTCCGAGGTCGCTCATAGTAGCGTGGGTGCTCCACCGGTGGCGAGGTAGCTTTTGCTATCCCGTGGGCGTAACCTTATCACGACATTCCTATCCCTGATGTCTATGTTCGTTTGCACCGTCCTCCACGGCGCAATTATACCGGTCACAAATGTCCGCCGGTGGCAAAGGTAGCTTTCGCCATCCCGTGGACCTAACCTTGTCACGACGTTCCTATCCTGATGTTTACGTCCGTTCGCACTGCTCTCTCGGGCCTGACTTATTTTAGTCCCAGGCTATTGCCATTAGCATCGGGCACTCCACTGACCAGCTACCTCCACGGTGCAATTATACCGGTCACAAATGTCCGCCGATGGCAGAGGTAGATTTCGCCATCCCGTGGACCTAACCTTGTCACAACGTTCCTATCCCTGATGCCTACGTCCGTTCGCAGTTTCCTCTCGGACCCGATTTATTCTAGTCCCAGGCTATTGCCAGTAGCATTGGGCACTCCACTGGCCGGCTACCTCCACGGCACAATTATACCAGTCACGAATGTCTGCCGGTGGCAGAGGTAGCTTTCGCCATCCCATGGACCTAACCTTATCACGGCGTTCCTATCCTTGATGCCTACGTCCATCCGCACCGTTCTCTCGGACCCGACTTATTCTTGTCCCATGCTATTGCTAGTAGCATTGGGCGCTCCACTAGCCGGCTACCTCCATGCCGCAAGTATACCGATCACGAATGCCCACCGGTGGCAGAGGTAGCTTTTCCCATCCTATGGACCTAACTTTATCACGACGTTCCTATCCGTGATGCCTATGCATGTCCACAGTATCCTCTCAGACCCGGCTTGTTTCGGTCCGAGGCCGTTCACAGTAATGTTGGGCGCTCCACTGGACGATTACCTCCACGGCACAATCATACCTATCACGAATGCCCGCTGGTGGCAGGGCAAGCTTTCGCCATCCTGTGGACCTAAGCTTATCACGCCACAATTTTAAAATTTTAATTAAACATAAAAATGGAAAATAACGTAAGTTAAAATTTTATTAATCGTAACAAAAAGAACACGTCAATGGCCACGCCACAATTTTAAAATTTTAATTAAACATAAAAATGGAAAATAACATAAGTTAAAATTTTATTAATCGTAACAAAAAAGAACACGTCAATGGCCCAGCCCACTTCAATACTTCCAAACCCTTCTAGCCCCGAGCGGCCACTCCCTTCTCCCGTGTACCATCCATCCCACGATTCCCACTGGAACCGTAACCCTGCAGAGCGGCGGCGCAGACCACCAGGCGGAGGCGCGTGCTTCCACAGGCCCCGCGTGATCACCTTCTCGCCGGCAGAGGCGACGCGGCGTCCAGGTGGTGGAGGTGGCGCGGCGTCCCGGAATGGAGTGAACCAACGCGGTGTCAAGGTTTCACACCTCCTCGACCCCTGCTCTGTTTTATTTTCCTCGCCTGATGCAACTGCCCGAGGGACACCCTCATCTTGTTTGATGAAATATCTCTTAAGCCATCGCAACCCTATCTGAAACTCACAAGAGCACCGGACATGTTGCATGTATTGTGCCTGTGCATGGCCAGTTAGATGCTATAGGATTAACTGAAATTCTCCATATGCACATTGACAATATTAAGTCGTAGTAGCTTGATGGTTGCAGCATATATATACCTATATATGAGAACAGTCATGTCGTGAGGCTAGTTGATTAGTTTAATTCACTACAAACAACTACTATTCATGGTTCAAAATTTAACTGGATAGTTCAGCTCCACACACACATATATATAATTTGTTTTGTGAAAGTTGAGAGAAAATAATTTGTGCAATGAAAGTCATTGCTCTACCTCCATGCCAATTATTGTTCAATGTGCAGTTGATATATTTTGATGCTAAGAATATATGCTCATGAATTGTTTGTGGTGTAGCAGTTTTGCAGGAGCTGCAACGGTTCAGCAGGAGAAACAAGTTGATTGGCAGTAAGTTCAGGTCAAGTTTCTGCTCTTCCAATTTTAGTGTATGGCTTATTGATGTGTTACTGGATAGCTTAAGTAGTGAAATCTAGAATACTAAATGAAAGTAAGGTGTGTGAGATTTAGTAAGCACTTGTATGTATTTGCCCATCTCTTAATGAATCATATAATGAATGACTCTGAATTGTTTGTAGTGTAAGATTTAGTCAGCAAAACAAACGGAGGCGATGACAACTGCAACTTGCAGCTAGTCCAGTTGGATTGCTTTACACTCAAATTCTGATTTCTTTACAACTAAATCTTGGGATCTCAACTGAAAACTTCACCTGTAATATTTAGTATCTCAGAACATGTTTCAATACGAACCCTTTAACACCACGCCAAGCACGCTAAGAAGGTTAGTTTCAATACGAACCCTGGCTACCAGTGAAGTGGAATTAGTTTCTGTGTGCTCAGATGAAATAGAAAGAAATCTCTTCTAAATTATTTTTCAATTTTTTCTGTCCTCCTACCTACCTTTCTCAGGAGTACAACCATTAAGCAGTGACATGGTTGCAAGTAGATAGGGCTATTCTAAAATGTACCTACCTGCAAGTACTTAGTTGTTAAACTTCAGAACCTGAATGAAGTTTAATTCGATCTGCTCTGAATTTGTTGATACGTAATTCAATATCATTCGTAAGTTAGTCGAGCAATTATAATCTGTACATTATTAGTCCTGGTGATCTGATGGAAGCTAATACATTCTTGTTGGTATGGTAGGTTTGTAAAGGAATTACGTAATGGGTATTTATTTCACTACTTTATTATGATTTGTGGCATGAAGTATTTGACTAAGCAATAGGTCTGACAGAAGAGAGCTAAAATTATTTATCTAAACTATTACTGCAATTAGTCCAGTATCATTTTGAGTATGTCTGGTTCGTCTTATTTGTTTTTTGCGTGTTTTTCAGGTGTTCAAAATAGTATGTCACATCAGGGTAGTAGTTGGATGCGGCTGGACAGAGCAAGTGCAGAGTGGCAACAAAGATTGGTAGATTATCTTGATGGCACCTTTGCAGGCAGCCGTAAAAGGAGGAACGACACCATGTCCATGTTCAGCATGTTGTTCAGTGTCATATAGAAAACGGTCGGAGGTTCAGAAGCATTTGCTTCGCAAAGGTTTTGATGAAAGCTTCATCCGAGAGCAAGAAAGTATTTGTGAAGGTTCAGCTATTCATGTCGACGATGATGGTGATACAAGTGATAGGGCTGGTTCCGAAGAATTGATAAAATCATTGATCAGAGGTGCTATACATGGAGAAGTCAATGAGGAACAACCAAATGAGAAGGCAAGGAAATTCTTTCAACTGTTACAAGAGGCCAAGAAGGAGTTGTTTCCAGGCTGCACGGAAGCTACCAAGCTGTCTTTCATTGTCAAAATGTTTCAACTTAAGTGCATGTTTGGTTGCAGTAATGCTTGCTTGAGTTTTTACTTCAGCTGTTCTGGCTTATTCTTCCTCCTGGGCACTGTCTCCCAGACAGTATGGAAAAGATACGCAAGGTTGTTAGAGATCTTGGTCTAAATTACGAAAAGATAGATGCATGTTATAATGATTGTGTGTTATTTAGAGGGACTATGCAGACATGGATAATTGCCCAAAATGTGGTGAGTCAAGGTGGAAGGAGTCTGAAAATGCAGAGGTTGTTGGCAGTAGTTCTAGATCAAAGAAGCGTTCTCCACGTAAAATCCTACGATACTTTCCACTAATTCCAAGGCTCCAAAGATTATATATGTCAGAGACCAGAGCATCATACATGCGTTGGCATAAGGAAGAATTGGTGGAAGATGGGAAAATGCGACATCCTGCTAACTCATTGGCTTGGAAGCATGTGGATAAAACATATGAATGGTTTTCAGAGGATCCTCGTAATGTCAGGCTTGGTCTAGCATCTGATGGATTCAATCCTTTTGGTATGTTGAATGTTTCATATAGTTGCTGGCCTGTGATCCTAATTCCTTACAACCTTCCTCCATGGTTGTGTTTGAAACAACCATATTGGATCATGTCGATGTTGATACCTGGAGCAAGATCACCTGGTGTTAGCATTGATGTATATTTGCAGCCTCTAATTGATGAGCTCAAAGTTCTGTGGGACAAAAAGGGTGTCCAAACATGGGATGCAAAGACGAAGAAGAGTTTTGATTTGCACGCACTTTTACTATGGACAATTAATGACTTTCCTGCGTATGCAATGCTTTCTGGATGGAGCACGAAAGGCAAGTTTGCATGTCCATACTGCCATAAGGATACTGACTACTTGTGGTTGAAGCACGGAAAAAAACATTGCTACATGGCAAATCGCCGCTTTTTGCCTTCGAACCACAAGTGGCGCCGAAACAGAGTCAGCTTCAATAACAAGGTAGAAAATAGACCGCCTCCGGAACCACTTACAGGAAAACAGGTGTTACAACAATTTGAAAGTTTTAATCAAGTCAACTTTGGTCCGGAGTCAAGAAAAAGGAAGCAGCGTGACGAAGAAAACAGATGGCACAACTGGAGGAAAAAGAGTATTTTTTTCCAGCTTCCTTACTGGGAAAATTTGCTTATTAGGCACAATTTGGATGTGATGCATATTGAGAAAAATATATGTGAAAGCATATTGGGCACGTTGCTAGACATAGAAGGTAAAAAAAAGGACAATGAGACAGCTCGGCTAGATATGCAGAATCTCGGGATAAGGAAGGATCAACATCCAGTGCATGAGAATGGTAAGTTCACCTTGCCACCTGCGCTGTACACTTTAGAGAAGGAGGACAAGAAACTTTTATGCAAATTTTTACATCAAGTTAAGTTGCCTGATGGGTACGCTTCTAATATCAAGAGATGTGTGGATGAAAATCGTTGTCACTTATCTGGACTGAAAACTCATGATTACCATGTGATATTCCAGAAACTTTTACCACTAGTAGTACGGAACATTCTACCTCAAGAAGTTGTTATCCCATTGATTGACTTGAGTAGGTTCTTCAGTTCACTATGTTCAAAGGAGCTGGACGAGAAGGATATTGCTGAAATGAGTGCTTCGATTGGGGTGACTCTTTTGTCGGCTTGAGATGATTTTCCCACCTGCATTTTTGATATCATGGTACATTTACCAGTTCACCTAGCTGAAGAGGCTCGACTTGGTGGACCTGTATGCTATAGATGGATGTATCCGGTTGAAAGATATCTACGCACCCTAAAAGGTTATGTGATGAACAAAGCACACCCCGAAGGCTCAATAGCGAGGGATACATCATGGAAGAGTGCACGACATTTTGTTCTCAGTTCTTCGAAGATATGCCGACTCGACTAGAGCGTCATGAAAGGGCTGCAGTGTCTGAACCACCATTTGGTCTAAGCATTTTTGGTAGGCTCGACTATAGTAGGAAAGGCTTTAGTATGGTTGACTTGAAGGACACTGAGATGCGGACCATGAGGCACTACATGCTGACAAATTGTGATGAGTGTGCTTCATTGGCTGAGTGAGTTAAATTTAACATTTCAGCATGTTATTTTTTATTTACACGATATATTACTAATTCTTTGCATTTTGTTTGTTCTGCACACTGCAGTGAACATAAGAAATTACTCAAGAAATATAATCCATGTAATGTTGAGAGAAGACACAAGGAGCAGTTTGTTCGCTGGTTCGAGGACAAAGTGAGTTGGCATTAAAATACTTTGTTCGTCTTATGATCCACCTGTGATGAAAGCAGTTTCAAAAAATATTTATTTTTCGTCTTGTAATATTTTGTCTAATCTAAGTGCAGACAAAAAAAGACTATGAACAAGGGAAAGCAAGTGAGGAGATGTACGACCTTTCTCAGGGACCAGATCCTCGTGCTCGTGTATTCAATAGATGTGTCATCAACGATTTTCTATTTTGCACTGTGGCGGTAGAGAAGAACTTGAACACACAAAACAGTGGTGTCCTTGTCAAGGGCGATGAAAGTACATAATATGGACTGGTATGGCATTATTAAAAAATTATCTCTCTAGAATTCCCCGGTGGAAAGGAAGTGATGATGTTTGAGTGTGATTGGTATGATGTTCCTGCTCCAACAAAGAACAAAGGTAGAGGGTACAAGAAAGATCAATATGGAATTATAGATATTGATACTGCACGCTTTTCAGATATTCAAATGATCCCTATGTTCTGGTGACACAAGCAGAGCAAGTGTTTTATGTCAAGGACGCAAAGAAATCCAATTGGTCTAGTGTTGTTCGAATGAAACCAAGAAACCTTTTCTCCATGCCAGAATCGTCAAGTACTAAAGAGGGGGTAACTTTTGATGTTGACTCGTTGGTTGTTGGGGTGGAGCATATGACTGTTACACGCGAAAGCGGGGGGAGTTGATGAATTGGCGACGATCGGACATGGAAGGGGTAACCGTTGAGTCTTCTGTTATTGAAAAAGCAATTGCTGAATCTGTACCAGAACCAAATGATGAAGACTTCAGTGATGAGGACACAGATGAAGTTGACGCGTACATTGATGATGGAGTTGTCGCGCCTGCCGTTTCCCTAGACAACGGCTGATGATGATTTTTTGTTTAAGCCTTAATATTGCACCTTCAGACAAGTTTCTCTATTTCACAAACTTATAATAATCTTTCTATGTTTATGGTCATGCTCAGAATTTTTTACAAGGAACATATTTTACATGTACATACATCAGAAACCTTTATGTGCATGTACGAATGTAAGAATCAAGTCTATTGCAGTTCGGCAACAACTAGCAAAGTCTAAAGCTTGAATCGTGATTCTATTTGTTTCTCATTATTTCTTGCTTTTATATTGCTAGTTTCTTGTACTGTGTGTTTGCAGTGACCAGTCCCTTCGTTCAGGTTCTTCTTTGTTGTTCACGCTCAGGTTTGGGGCCTCCACGACTGGTGCTAGCCATTGTTTCCCACCAGTGTTATTTTGTGTTAGGGAAAATGATCTATACTATCTTGCTTTTCCTTCCTGTTGTTTGACTAGCAAGAAAATCATCTCCGTGCAGCTCAGAGTGAAGTAATGCTAGTTTATTCTCTATTCGGTTGTGTAGTAAACAACTTTGTGATAAGGAATATAAAAACACCGTATGATCATCAGCATCGACGTAATCTTAACACAAGAGGTCCAATCCTGAACACTTTTTATTTCGTGTGGAAGAAATACTCCCTCCATACCAGAGTTAATTGTCATTTAGGATAGGACTGTGCTTACCAAGGAGCGATTAATTAGGGGGTGTTTTCCCATTTGGACCATATTAAATAAGGTGTTGAGTGCAATCCTTATAAGGAATAGCCATAGCTCGGCCGGCTAGCGGAGCAAGTTGTGAGTGGTGTTTGCTCGGTTCGATTCCCGGTGGCCTCATTTTTTTTTTGCGGGCTGTTTGCATAATTGGCATCAGCTTGGCCACCGTGTTCACTTGGACGTGTGAGCGCACCATTTTTAGTTTGTTTTTGACAGGTGATTCTATTTTTAGTGATGGAGCAATGTTCCAGTTTCACCATGCATATTTTTGCACGCGTCCCAATCTTCAAACGTTCTTATTTTTTTCTTTTTTGGTTTTTAATATACATATCAATGTATATATTTATTATTTTTATCTCTCCACTTCCCTTTTGTACATATCTTCTTCACATCACATCTTTGCAAAAAAATCTTCCTCACATCACAAATCAATGTTTATTTAAATAAATCAATAAATTATTCATGATGCCTTTGTGACATAGAAAATAAATTTGTGACATAGTAAATACCGTCACTAGATGAAATTAGATTAGTTGTATGACTGGATGTAATAAAAATTACATTTTGCATCGGAGTTTACCGCTATCAATCCGATGCAATAGTATTTCCTAATTGCACCAATATTAGAAACCGGTGCAATATCGACTACGTATTGCATCAGAAAAAATGTTATCGCAACAAAAATTGTCTGATGCAATAATGTTTACCTATTGCATCTTGGGTATGAAATCGGTGCAATAGGCTATACCTATTGCATCGACGCAAATTACTACCGCATCAAATTCATTCCCGATGCAATAATGCACACCTATTGCATCAAACTTTCAAAATTGATGCAATAGGACCCATCTATCGCATCAAATTTGCGTTTGATGCAGTGAGAAGCGATGCGATAGGGTCGAAAATTAGTAGTGTCACCTACCCCTAAATCAGCTCTGCTGAAAGAGACGAGGTTAAGTCAATGCCTTCGGCATCTTCTTCTGGCCTTTCTACTAGTATTTGGACTTCACCTAGCCCACATTATGGGTTGTGACAATGCCCCAGTAATTGTTACTTTTTCTCCATTACAACTCTTAGGACTTGTTTGGATGCAAGTGTATTCACCTTAATCAACATGTATTGAAGTGGATTGGAGTGAAATTTAATTTAATTACCCACCAATCCACTTCAACATGTGGATTGAGACGAATACACTTGTATGTAAACAAGGCCTTAATGGTCTAGCCAATTTACTATGTAACAAAAAAGAAAAAAAATACCCCTCCTACTAATATTTGTCCCCTTAAATCTAGATTCAGGCTTCACCATTGCTAGGGTTGATTGTGTTACCAATATGAATAATCGCCCTTGAATATAGAGGTAATCTAATGGTAGTGAATAACATCGACTGTCATGAGTTCACCCGGTTACCCAGAAGAACTCTATATGCCTTCCCGATTGACCTCCGTGATTTTCAGAGAGCCATGACCATGTCGGAACCAAACGTGTATGTGATAAAGTAGGAAGATATTTATTTTGATTCAAAGTTAACAGGGACAGGGTTGTCCGACAAAGCACAAAGCGCTGAAAACGGTAGGGACTAGCCCCGGGACGGTGACATAACACTATACTCCCTCAGTCCCATAGAGTTTGTCGTTTTTAACTTTTGAACTTCATGTTTGACCGTACGTCTTATTCAAAATATTTATATAAATAATAAAATAAATTAATCAATATTTAAGTATCTTTATTGATAAAATAAGTCATGAAAATTATATTTGTGCAAAAAAATTGAATAAGACGAATCATCGAACAAGATGACACAGAATCTAGGGTGACAAACTCAATGGGACGGAGGGAGTATGCCGCTGCAGCTTTATTTGAGATGCCATGTGGCTCGGTTTTGAAAGTTTCACTCCGATTAATGCAGCTGCTCCTCCACGATTCCGGCGGCAAACACTAATATACGGACACATTATTTACTCCATCAGTCTGTCTTATATCTAATTAATTACATATGCATGTTTGTTTAGTACAGACACATATGTTAGAACACACGTCTGTAGTATACTAGTATGTGCTTATTAGAGACATGTTTTTTACGCGTATGTAATAAAACCTTATTACAGACATGATATAGTAGTAGTGACCCTGAACACGCGTCTATGATGACGTCCCTAGTGCCAATCAATTAAAAGCAATCGGCAAATAAAGTGCTTTTGCTAGCCTGCTATGCAATCCTAATTGATGCGCTTCAGAATCCCAATTAATTAAAATACAATCAGCAGGTCACTGAAACAATCATTGCATCTTTTCTATTTCTAAAATGTATATGAGTGCAAAGTGTTAGCCATAAAACCATACAAATCACTGAAAATTTCATGGAAAGTTCTGTACTTCTGTCCCCCTCCTCACTTGCTATGATGGCGATCGATCTGCCTCCTCCTCCGTGAGTTGTAGATTCATTTTCAATGAGGTCTTAGTATGGTCTACTTTGTTGCTCTAAACTCACCTCACCTCAATCTCCTTCACAGACGAGACGCACCGGTTGTCATTGACTATCAGATTCTAGAATCAAAAGCCTCATCTAGACTTGGTGCAAGAGGCTTGAATCCTAGAGGCCAGCCATCGCCAGAGCCCCTATAGGATGAAAAATAGGTAGCGCCCGAATAGTAGTAACTGTGAGATGAATTTATTAAGAATAATTAATCTATCATTAGTACATATTTACTGTAGCATGACATTGTCTAATTACAGAATAACTAGGCTCTACACGCAAATCTGTGCAATTAGTTATTTTTTTTAGTATAAATTTAATACTCCACAAAATATATATCCGATGTGATAGGGCGTAAAGTTTTAGGAAGGAAGTGGATGTCAAAACATCAATGCAACCGCCCTAGCAATAATGCCTTGATTTTATGGGACACCTAGTAAAACCAACTGTCCCTAGAATGATATTTCTAGGTTTGATTGTGTTATGAAGCACCCGTGACGGTAGAGGTAGTCTAAGGCAGCGATCAACATCACAATTTTAGAGTCGGTTTTGTAAGCTATGATCTAAAATGATTTTTAGAAGTGGTTGGAATGATATAAAGGTGCCTCTAAGTAGGAAAAAAAATCATTAGGATAGTCCTCATAAAGCGGCAATGGACACCTCTGTTATACGTGCCCAAGTGTATACATCTAAACACTCAATAGGATAGTCGTCATAAAGTGGCCATGAACACCTCTGATACATGTCCATGCGTATACATGTAACGCAGGATCGAGTTGTGTCACTTAAATTTAGGAGGAACAGCTGAAAAGAAACTACAGCTCTCTTATGTGTGACTGCAGTGGTGATTGCTCTCCGATTGACCTCCATATTTTTCGGGAGCCATGAAAAATTATATAGAAGAAACAAGCATAGCGGACAATGCATTGTGGTGAGGAATAAAAAAGTAAGACATGATTCTTGATACAAATGTACAAATTATATATAGAAGTGGTTGTGACGAATTAGTTCAAGTGCCGTGAAATTACATTCTGTCTTTTAGGAGCGAGAATTTAATAAATTGTTGGAGGAAACCAACAAATATGCTAAAATACATTTTTCAGTCACTTGAAAAACTCATTAGTTTACTAGGTTATTATATTTTGAAACTATTGAAGATGCTCTTAATTAAGATGCCATTAAAGGTACGGCGTCTGATGGCATTGGAGGAGCCTTTTTTCCAAAAGCATACAGACCCACCCCATTACATATACATATACATGTCCTGAAGCGATATAGCAATAATCATCCATTCCACGATGGCCTTATCCTCCTCGCGAGCGCCGCTGCTGCCATTGTTGTGCTTGCTTCTGGCAGGAGTGGCAGCTGCCGCCAACCAGCAGCAGGAGCCGCCGGTCACGCTGGCAGGCTGCCCAGACAAGTGCGGCAACGTCAGCATCCCCTACCCTTTCGGCACCAAGGAAGGGTGCTTTCGCCCAGGCTTCTTCGTCGTCTGCAACCACACCTTCGATCCGCCTCGCCCCTTCCTCAACTCCAGCTTCGAGCTCGACGCCGACTACGTCCAGACGAACACGCAGATCGTCGTCGAGGACCTGTACTACCTGACCTCCGAGGACGGCGTGCCAGAGACGCAACCCAAGAAGTCCGCGTGGGCGATCGAGCTTGCCGGCGTGTCTCTTTCGGAGGGGAAAGCGCGGCTACTGGGCGCCTTCAGCTACGAGTGCAGGCTGAACGAGACGCACCACTCGGTGCGGCGGCAGAAGATCAACTTCGGCCTCAACACCTCGCCGTTCCTCCTGTCGGACGCCGACAATGTGCTCATGGGGATCGGCAGCACTGTCATCGCCAGACAGTCCATCGGCCCGCTCTGCCAGTCCTACGTCACCAACCGGCAGTACATCTCCAACGGGTCATGCTTCGGGCAGGGCTGCTGCCACGCCAACCTGTCCCCTCCCGCTCCTACTGCGATGTGGACGTCAAGAAGGGCGACATGTACTACGAAGACGAAGACCTCCGCAACCGCGTCTACTGCTCCTACGCCATGATGGTGGAGAAGACGTGGTACAACTTCTCGACGGTGGACCTCGACAGCGACGCGTTCCTGCGGAGAAACGGCGTGGAGGCAGGGGTCGTCCCCTTGGTGGCGGACTTCACCGTCGGCTTAGGTGGATGTCCCGAAGCCGGCGAGCCGACGCCCAAGGACTTCCCCTGCATAAGTCACAACAGCGAGTGCGTGAACCGGGAGGTCCAATATAATCGCACGGCGCATTACTGCAGTTGCTCGGTTGGGTACGAAGGGAATCCATACATCCATGGAGGATGCCAAGGTAAGTCCGTTGTGATTTGGCAGAGCTCTTCGGTAGGGATGCAAACGGATTGGATTTGTTGCGCATAGAATCGGATCCGGATGAAATAGTTTACCATATTTTAACTTGAATTTGAATACGGATATAAATTTTTCCTAAATACGGATATAAGACGAATAAATTAAAGTATTAAAATAATTTGTAACAACAATTATATTAGGTTTAAAATAAATTAGAATACAAAAAGTAATTTAATATTTTTGTATCATTAGTAGAACTAAATTAATATTAAAAAATAATTTAATATTTTTTATCATTAATAGTACTAAATTAATATTAAAAGTTACTTATACTACTGAATAGTTTCAATGCATCATTAATAATTAGTCACTAGTCAAGAGAAAACTTTGAAATAGATTGTTCTTCGCCGATATGGATAAATAATGAATATTCTATATTTTTTTTGTCAAATATGGATTTCGAATCAGATAGAGAAAATACTGAAATACTAATTCAAAGACATCCATTTAGTATCCACAATAAAAATGTATATGAATGTCCATATTAAAAGTTTTAACAGATATAGATTTTATAGAATTCGGATTTTGAGGCATCCATTTCAGAGCAGATTTTCCATGCGAATCATTTCTCCTCAGCTAAACAGCAAAATTGTGCATGTATTCTGGTGTAGAGCAAACAACAATCACTTCACCATTTGAGATCTCTCACCATTTACACCAGAAGCTAGGAGCTAAAAAGACTTGCTCATCATATATAGCTACATATTCAATATCTACCAGAATCAGTTCTCACCAGCTCGAATCACTCAATAATAGGAGAATCAAAGAGCATTTGGTCGCTAGTAAAGCTGGGCTCGTAACACTAGCTGTCCCTACAAATAGAATTCTAGGAGCAGCTCATTTAGAGAACCATTTGTGGTGCCGTTTTAGATTGAGCGATCTCTAAAAAAAAAGGAGCGACTTTACTTTTAGTATACCAATTTTACCAACTTGTATATACCACATAGTTGTCTACTTGTAGGTACTGTGCATTTTTACAGAAGGAGTGATATTTATAGAGGAAGGAGTAATGTATGTTTTTTTTTTTTTTATAGACATCGATGAGTGTGCTCGGCCGCGAGACATGTATCCCTGCCACGGGAAATGCAAGAACACGCCGGGAGACTACGAATGTAGCTGTCCAGCTGGAAAGAGAGGAAATGCAAAACAAGGGCCATGCACCGACTTGTTTTCCCTGCCTGCCAAGATATCCGTAGGTAAGATAATACTATAGATGACAGATAAACTTTAATTAAATTACATAACTAGAGGAATTTTTAGAAAATCATTTTTGATAAGTTTGGAACGAAACAGTACCTCAGGTAGTCCTCAGCTTAAAAAAACAACGTTAACATGGATGCAAAGTTGGACCAGGGACAACTTAGGTCTTGCGCTAGAGTTGTGAGTGGTGAATCATGATGAGTGCATCCCACCAACTAAGATTTACATCTACTATCTCCAGTCTATAATTGTGTTTAGTCAAATCTAGCATTTCAAGTTTGAACAAATTTGTAAGAAAATTAAAGATACTAATGTTCAAAATCATTTGATTCTTTAGGAAATATATTTTCATAGAATATGTATTTGAACTTACAAATGTTGATTTTTATAGTATAAATGTTCAAAAAGATAGTTTGATGAGGACTCTAGGACGAGGAGAGTAGTAATTTAGTGTCTATGATAAAAAGATATGCATGTGAAGGGATGGAACCATAAATTGCATGCATGCAGGGGCGGAGCTAGGATGAGCTCTTAGGGGCTAAGTAAAGGTGATTTAATAAAAATCAAGTGATTTAATAGTGACTTAAAGGCTAAGCTACAGTAACTACAAGGCAAATCAACCTCACTAGGGGGGCTGCAGCCCGGGCGGCCCCCCTTATCCGCCTCTGCATGCATGGGCCAGGGATGTACAATGTCCTTGACTTTCTTAACATTAATCTTCATATAGGCGTTTTGTGAACTAGGCTACTGCTAGGCCATCCTTTTATCTTGAGCTAAGCTGAGCTAGCCTACTATTTTAAAAACCCTAACTTGGGTTTGGATTTGCACATCCATTATCAAATATGTTTCCTTGATTGGCATTGAGGCCGAAATATGTTTCGAGTATCAAAAACAGACATTATTATCTCCATATTCCCTACTATTTTGTTGATCTCAACCAATCCTTTATCAAATAATTTTGCATTCATATTTTCATTACTCTACATTTAAATTATTGCTTTAGTTTGCAATTCTTGAATGTTTTCGTAATTATTAATAAATTATTAGAGAATATTAATTTTGCTTGTACTTTAGGTGTGATAGGTGGTCTTTTCATAATAGCACTGCTGGTATTCATTATCCTAATTCACAATGAGAAAAGGAAGATGAATGAATTTTTTTCAAGAAAAATGGAGGCCCTACATTAGAGAAGGCAAACATTATAAAAATCTACAAAAAGGAGGAGTTGAACCCAATCTTGAAACCAATTAATTTTATTGGAAGCGGTGCCTTCGGTGAAGTTTACAAGGGCTTTCTTGACAATCAATTAGTTGCAGTGAAGAAGCCAATTGTAGCAAACGAGCCAATTGTAGTAAAGAAAGCAACTGATGCCAATGATGTGCAAAATAATCAATTTGCCAATGAAGTCATTATCCAATCAAAGGTGATCCACAAGAACATTGTGCAGCTAATAGGTTGTTGCCTAGAAGTTGATAAGCCAATGCTAGTGTATGAGTTTCTCTCAAAGGGTAGCCTTGACGAAATTCTTCATGGAAAAAATTGTACTCCAATATGTTTGGAATGTCGTTTAAATATTGCTGCAGAATCAGCGGAAGGTCTAGCTTATCTACATTCAAAAAAACGACAAACATAATTTTACATGGAGATGTGAAACCAGCTAATATACTTTTGGATGATTGCTTCACACCAAAGATCTCTGACTTTGGTATATCAAGGCTGATTAAGCGACAGATAAAGAGCACATAGATTTGGTCATTGGCGGCCGGGACTTATATCGACCCATTATATGTACAAGACGGGTTACTAACCGATAAAAGTGATGTCTATAGTTTTGGAGTTGTGCTCTTGGAGCTCATAAGCAAGAAAAAAAGGCCACTTATGCCGACAATAATAGTTTGGTAAAGGACTTTCTCAATGCTCACAAAAAAATCAAAAGGAAGCAACCGAAGTTATTTGATAAGGAAATTGCAAAACCGTAAGTCACTACAAAATTTTGGCTTTTCATGACAAGCCGAAAGTGTCATGTAAGGTAAGAATTTAGTCATAAAAATATGTTATGACAAAAAGCCATCGTCATAAGGTGGTCACAAATCGACCGTCACATTATGTACCTCGTGATTTGGTTTTTGTAAGCTGGTCACAAAAAGTCACTGCTTTTTTGTGACGCAACCAATCTTCTGTCACATATTGTCATCTTTTATGACAGCTACTTCTGTCATACATTAGTTAGTCAACGTGTCATATTATGTGTGTACCATGGTTAAGAAACCATTTATGCTCGCTATTGTGACGACAAGAAGCAGTCATGTATAGGCAGTTAACCATGGTTAAAAGGTCGTCATACATTATATATCCATTCAGTCATGCATCTAAGTCGTCATATAACATCGACATCACACCATTATTCACATAGAACAAAAAATTATATAATACATTATATAGTGCAAATAGGTTCAGATACATCACATAAGTACGTGGTTTACATATGCCAATAATCTCATGTATGTAGCTTCTAACAAGACTGAGTCTGTAGGTCCAGCAATACAATAGCTCCCGTGTCTCTCATCACAATGTAGAAGCACGTGCACCTTGCAAGAATATGTAACTCCCATGTCGCTCACTTCCCTCCTTGCTTGCTGAAACTTTCAACTGAATAAAAAACCACACATGATCTTTTTAAATATGCATTAAATTTGTTTTTTACTTCAGTTTGAATAAACGATTCATTATAAATATGAGGTTGAGAGTTGGAGCTCAAGCTAAGATAAGTACAGACAACGCTTGATGAATATTTGTTACCTAATTTAGTCGACAAGTGTCTTGTCACGCGAACATAGTTTGATCCTTTTCACCTACAAAAATCATTCCCTTATAGGGTGAAAGGAAACATTTAAAGTAGCATATGCTAGCTATAGATACAATGCATACATTATTTAGTTTGATGACCATAAAACAAGTGCTTACCATCTCGTCTTGTCCCTACGCAAGCACATCAGCTTGTATCTCCATCTCAAGCTTTCCATACGGCACCACCAAATTGTAAGAAGCAGTTTAATAAGCAGTCTATGCTGCTCCTAATTGCTAATGTAGCAGTAGCAGTTCAGTAATTACAGCATACTAATAGGTAGCAGTTCAGTGGTTAAAGCTTCCTATTTTCCTAATAGGGCATCTGAATATATTACAAGAATTGACTTCCTTGGTCCTTGGGTTATATATTATTTTGCCACGCTGTAGAAAAGTCCCACGGATGGGTTCCACAAGCCCTTGCACCAGAAAAAATGCATGTAGGACAACAGAGAGCCAAATCTAGTATACGTATCTATTTAGTGTTCATTGCAAATGGCACCAATCTTACTATAGGCAATCTGATACTTGAGCAAACTGATTGATCCAACCATCCAGGTACGTAATAGCATCCTAAATATTGTTGTCCTAGTACCATGGTAAAAGAACATTAGTTCTCTCTAAGGAATAGGAGAAGCAATTTGCTTTACTGTGACTTAATAACTGAATTAATAACAGAGAGAACAGAGAAGAATACAAGTATGGTACAGAAATATGAAAAAGATGAATCATGGTCTTAGACTTCAAGTAAAAATGATTGCTGCCACATTTATCTAAATAAAATAACAGTTGGTTTCCACATTTATTTAGATAAAATAACAAGTGGTTGCCACATTTATTTAGCTAATGTACCACTACCTTTTGCTAACTGATTTTTGAGGTTTAACA
Source organism: Hyparrhenia diplandra (assembly GCA_015847255.1). NCBI lineage: Eukaryota > Viridiplantae > Streptophyta > Magnoliopsida > Poales > Poaceae > Hyparrhenia > Hyparrhenia diplandra. Next base: position 577,908 of record JADLZK010008520.1, on the reverse strand, counting down.
GGTACTAACTAAACTAAAACAGCTTGTGGTTGTCACATTTATTTATCTAAAACAACAAGTGTAAAGGAGAGCTGCAGACCAATTTCAGGCATGAATAATACAACATTTATGTGGCAGCTAGCCTCCCTGCACAGGAGAACAGCAGCCCAACCACAAACAACTTCTCTCAGTTCCATTCCATAGAGTATATACATCTAGGTGTAGTAGTAGTTGAATAACTACAAGGTCAGGCTCAACTACTCTACATGGCTATTGACATACTCCAGCAGTACAAAGAGAGAACAAAACAATTTACCTGACGATGGGCGTCGACATTTTGCTACACGCCAAATTGGTTTACAATAACTTCCCAAGGCCTCCTACAAATGAACATGTTTACAATAAGAGTAATTTTGTGGCTACAAAAAATCAGAGTTAAAGGGAAAAGTAGTTTCTCATAGCCTTTGAACATAATTAAACTAACTAAACCATAAGTTAATATAGAGTCACGCAACAATTGCTAACTCAACATAGCACATAGCAGTCACTGGTACCTTTGGATCATAATAATAGTGTCCTGCAGCTATTTCAATATCAAGAAAGTATATTAACAGATCCTAACTTTGTTTTGCTTCAGAAATTGGTGTCATTTTACAAAAAGAACTATTTATGCAATTCCAATATTGAACTAGGTATCTTGTCGTAGACTACAGCTTGGTGAATTAGTACTCGCCACTTTTCTGTATTGGCCTCAACAAAAAAAAAAATGCTACAACCATAGTGTAGGCGTATGACTACTAGATTTCTTCAGGTCAAACTTACCACGAGCTGTGCCTGCTCGCTCTTCATCCTGCTCGAAGGTCCCAAGGACGCCAGTCTGGAGGGCGTAGGGACGAGTCGTGCCCCCGCCGGCCGAGAAGGGGTGGACCCGCTGCCGCCGCCACGGGTCGGGGGCAGGGCTGGGGGAGCCGCGCTCAAGCCGTCGTGGGGAGAGCGTCGTCATCGGTTGGGGACGGGGCGGGGCCTACGCGGCCGCAGGGTAGGAGGAGGGCGAGGCCGCACCGCCGCTGCGTGGGAGGGCGTGGATCCGCGCCGGCGCCCGGTCCAGAGGCCGGGGCCGCGCCATTGCCCGGTGGTGGTCAGGCGGGGCCTGCGCCGCCACGGGTAAGGGAGGAGCGGGTGCCACCGCGGGGACCGAGCGTGGAGAGCGGGGATCGAGCCGGCGACGAGCGTTAGCAAGGGAAGTGGGCGGCGTGGGGGGCGGGCAAAGAGGGCTTACGAGAAATTTCTTTGGGGAAGGATGGGTGTGTGGCGCTGCTACTCATAGCGAGGGGAAGTTTGGAATTTTGGGAGAGGCGCGGGAAGTTTGGAAGAGAGGCGCGGGAGACCGAGGGAGGCCAATCGGGATTCGGACGGAAGCTTAGGGTTTGAGATGTAAGGACTTCAACCGTTGGATCAATAGATGGACGGTGATGTGAATGGAGACCGTAGTTGGGCCTTCAGGGTATTGGCCCAAGTTAGTTTTTTTTTTTTTCTATTTCGAATAGATAAATTATATAAATATATTGACTACAAAATGAATTTAAATGGGAAACTCAACACCATAAATTGGTAGGGTATGATTTTAGAAAATTTTAGGGAAAAAAGTCATCAAATTTAGAGTTCGTATGAGGGAGAAAGACTAGCTACAAGTTTTGACTACAGATTAAAAAGAAAAATCGTTCTTGTTCGTCACATGTTCATGATGAACAAGCGATTTCTCTTTTTCTCGGATTAAAACTTGTAACTAGTCATTCTTCCTCGCACGAACTCCAAATTAGTGATTCTTTTTCCTGAAATTTTCTAAAATCATGCTTTACCACGTTGTGGTGTTGGATTCAGCCATCTCTTCATGTGCCAAAATTTGAGCAATTCAAGTTTTAAATTTGAACTTTGACTTCGGTCAAAATTCAGTCAAACGGAACACAAAATGAACTCGGTTGAAAATCTTTTTGAACATGAAAGTTTCATAACTCATCAAGACCAACAAAGTTTATCTAGGTCAAATTTCCATTTGAGGAAGTGGTAATAACATGTAGTTCAAATATAACAAGTCTCTCACATAGTTCACGAAACTATGTGAGAGACTTTTATATTTGAACTACATAGCACTCCAACTTTGTCGAAATGGCTTGAGATTTTTTCACATGAGTCATTTGGAAGCTGTGAACAAGTTTGAGACCAATACCATACTTGGACCGCATAATCCCTAAGAACCTAGTGCATAGACATGGTTCGATGAAAGGCTCCTAGTATTGTATTGCTCTCAAACTTTTCCTCATGCTTCCAAATGCCTTTTGTGAAGCAACTACCAAGTTTGAGATTTTTCAGAATCGTTTGGTACTTTTTTTTTAGTTTATTTGATTTTCCGCGCGACTTAACCAAATAATTATATGTTGAATCGGGCCCACCCCTAAAAAGATCCTAATGGCGCCAAACTTTGCCTCAAGGTCACTTATGCCCTAGGAAACAAATACATGTGGAGGTCGTTGCATAGTTCTAGTGTTTTCAATGTATAATTTACCAAATTTTGTCTCACCCAAAGACGGAAAAAAATATAATAATAAAAATAATTGTCCGGAAAATGTGAGTTCTCGTGTGGGACCATATTTTGGCTATAAATGACCGCTTAGAAAAAATTTTAAGTTATTTAACAAAGTTGGAGTGCTATGTAGTTCAAATATAACAAGTCTCTCACATAGTTTTAGGAACTATGTGAGAGACTTGTTATATTTGAACTACATGTTATTACCACTTCCTCAAATGGAAGTTTGATCTACATAAACTTTGTTGGTCTCGATGAGTTATGAAACTTTCGTGTTCAAAAGATTTTCAACCGAGTTCATTTAGGTGTTCCGTTTGACCGAGTTTTGACCGAGTCAAAGTTCGAATTCAAAACTTGAATTGCTCAAATTTTGGCGCATGAAGAGGTGATCTGAATCAACACCATAACGTGATGCGAGAATGATTTTAGAAAATTTTAGGAAAAGAATCAGCTCATTTGGAGTTCATACGAGGGAGAACGACTAGTTACAAGTTTTAATCCGAGGAAAAAAAAAGAGAAATCGGTCCTTCATCTAGAACACGCGACAAACAACGTATATGATTCATAAGGAAAAAAATAGCCTCTTGTATCACAAGATGAGCCATGGCGTGATGGTTTGACTTAACATGTTTGGACTAGAGCTCTCGTGTTCGATCCCTATCTGCCTCATGTTTTTTCAAGTTTTTTATAGGATTTATTATGGTCTAGTTACTATAAAGTAATAAAAGATCACAATCTTATAGAAACAGATGCCAGTCCTAGTGGTTTGCACATGTTTGGACTAGAGCTCTCAGGTTTGATCCCTATCTGCCTCATGTTTTTTCAAGTTTTTTTATAGGATTTATTATGGTCTAGTTACTATAAAGTAATAAAAGATCACAATCTTATAGAAACAGATGCCAGTCCTAGTGGTTTGCACATTTCACGTTTGTTTTGAAGGTCTCGGTTTTCGAGTTCGATTCCCACATGTAACAAATTTTTTCAAGTTTGTTTTAGAGGATTTCTTGCAGTTCAATTAATTAAAAAATAAAGCTTCCTAATAAAACATGAACTGATGCTTGTCCTAGTGGTCAATGCATTTTGCTTTTGTTCCAAAGATCTCAGGTTCAATCCCCTGAGCAAGCATGTTTTTTTTTGCAATTTATGTTTGTGACACTCCATTTCATCACAAAAACCATGCAAACAACGTCACAAAACATGGGAAAATGCCGGCGTCATCCGGGTAGTACGGACATTACATTTTGTGACAACATTTGGTGCCTTTATGTGACGAAAAAAATTCTCGTCATAAATAGTTATGGCGCATGCAATTTTGTGACGACCCAAAAATATCGTCATATTATGGTATAATATATGACGATATTTGCCGTGGTCATAAGGATTTTTGTCATAAAATGTCACATTTCTTGTAGTGAGTTTTGAAACTTCTTAATAGTCTCTATGAGATTGCAAAAGGAATTGTCTAAATCTTGATGATCGGGATAAAAGGCCAAACATGACAGATAGTAGTAGAGACTCTTCTGATGTTGAAGAGATCTTGGAGCAATACATTGGCAAGTCATGTGCCAATTGATTGATATATGTGTGTGTCTTGTGCGTGCTATATATGTGTGTGATTTTGTTTTGTGCAATATGGTAACAAGTAACTACCAGTTAGTTTGTCAGTTGATTAATATATATTGTAGTGTAATGTTGTGTTTGTGGAATAAGGTAATTAGCCAACTATTTAGTGTGATTGTGTATGCATGTACTACTTAACAAACTTTTGCTACACTACATATCTCACCCTTTTGGTTGAGAATAAACATGCATGTGCATGTGTTGTAAGTTGCAACTCAATTCATCATCAATACACTTATGAATTTAGAGTGCAACACTATTCATTAAAGTACATGTCATTTTATAGATTTACAAACCATTCATGCTAAAAGACACATCAATATAATATACTATTAATGCTTCCTAGAGTGTAGTCAGCCTCGAAAACGTAGAACCTAAGATGCCTAACAACCGAAGGAAACAAACAAAGGAAGAAGAAGCTCCAAAGTCATTTGATTTAGATGCAATGAGTGAGAACCCGATTAAATGCATTTTTGTAGGCGTTCTGCTTTTTGAGATGAGATTTTTTTCGAGCTGATCCAAACACATGCTAAGTATCTCAGTGCAATGTATCTAAGGAAACTAGCTAAAAGTACATTTAACAAACAAGAGCAAATAAAATTATCATTAAGATCACTTAACAACATTCTCAGTAAAAAAACGACATGGTGAGAACTAAAATTTGGAATTAGTAGCATAAGAGGAAGTCTAATGTTTATGGCATATGGGATATGAGTATAATTTTGGGTCCCATGTAAGGAGATTTTCCTAAATAAATCAACTTTTATAGTTGTATTAATAAAGTCATTTTAAAAATAACTAAATTTAAAAATGAGTATCAACTACCAATAAGGACACTTAATTTAAAAGTATTTTTAGGTATATCTGAAAATATTAATTTTACCTTATAAATATTTCAGAAACTTACAACAACTCTAGAAAATAATAACTTATTTAAAACCGTGAGCATATAACGTGACAAAAGATGACCTTTCATTAAAGGGCGAAAATACCCTTTTCTCCTTTGTGGGACCCAAACAGGGCTGATAACCGCTCGTCCAGCAAGGCATGGCGAAACAGAGGGAGATGGCAGCGCCCGGCGGCAGCGACAGCTTTGTGCGGGGGAGAACCCACCTCTGTGAATCGGGCGTGCGGTGCTCGGCGGTGCCGTTAAGCGCATCTTCGCAGGGGGGGCGGGGCAGGGCTTGGCTGCAGGCAAAGGGGTGTCGGCTCCGTTTGAGGCGGCCGCCAGCCGGGCCCAGCTAGGCTCCATCTCCATGGCCGGTGCAATAATGTGAACATCAAAGCAAGTGTGGTGAGGAATAGATATCACATAACTTTAAGAACTGACTACTACAACAAGAGTGGTGAGGAAAAGCATCTGACAAGTGACTGAAACAGGGTGCCATTAGCTAGTGTGGAGTGTGGACCTCATGTTTTGGCGGTGAGTCAACAACAATTTCGATCTCACAAGCAGTGTCATGTTGGGAAGCAAATTGAGTGGTAGCAGCATCATCTTCTTCCATTACAGTCGCCATGCTTTGGAAGATGATGCAGCACTGGCAGCATTATCCTCTTCCTTCACTGGGCCGATGCTCTGAGAAGTTGATGGAACCGCATCATCCTCTTCTTCCTTCACAAGTTCCTAGACTCCGACAATGCCGCCTCCTCTCGAGCCTCTTTGAGAATGTCACGTCCCTGCATGTGCCCACAGGAGTGAGTGTAGGAGAAGAACTCGCCACCAGACCCTCGGCTTCTACTGGAAGAAAAGCACAGCGGTGACGTGCCTTGTTTGCCCCTTGCATGCACGGATGAGGCTGACGCGGCTGTTAGAAGTAAATTGATGCACGAGTCTTGTAATCATTCGTTCAGTTTGTATCTAGGTGAGTTGGTTAGGATCGACGTTGTTGGAGTCGTGCCTGACTACGCTACGATCGGCATAGGAGTCAGTAGTGCTCACGCCATGTCGTGTCGGGCGTGCGGGGCGTTCACCTCGGTGCAAAGGTGTTCGCACTCGTTACGCCGTGGCGTGGGATGAGGCTGCCCCCTTAGGTGTTCTCTATATATATGAATACAATGACTGAACGTGCTGCGGGTTGGCAGTTGTTGGTGTTTCTTAACGCACACAGAGAAATCCGCAAGCGCACGGAAATACCGTTGTAGCACTTCACCCGGTGGTAAGCAGGGTATCGTATTTTACACAAGGGCGGTCGCGCAGCGAAGCTTTTCTCTACGGTCTGTGTCAACCTAAGGCAAGGGTTTGTTTTTCTAAGAGTAGCGAGGTATCTATAGGCTAAGTTTTCCGCATGGTGATTTCTAAAGTCATTGTCTACTCACTTCGGGCACCGGTCAACGCCAAAGCGGGCAGCTTCCGGCAATTAGCTCTACATCACGGCCGAACGTGGGGATTTCAAGGGGGCGGTCAAGGCTTGTCACGACCCAGCCGCCTACCCCCTCAACCGTGGGATGCTTCGCAAAGGTAGGTGAACGCTAGTCCAAACACCACGTTTGCACTATTGGTCACAGTTCTTGATGTTGGCCTAGGTTCCCCGGTCAAAGAGTTCCTTCACCAAGAACTAACGCTCTTAACGAGACAATCTACCAATCCCGCAAGTCTACAACAGCAAAGAAATATACGAGGAAATTAAATAGCTTCAAGATAATCATAAGACTTCTTACCAAAGTGTAAGTAGCTTGCAGAGGTACAAGCCGGGCGGGTACCGACAAGTCCGGCACTCTGTCCTCCTAGGAACCTCGGAACACCGAGAGGCGAACTGGCAACTCCGGGTAGAAAGAACAAAGCTTCTTTCTAGCTTTTCCCTCTCTCACTCTCTAGAATTTAGAAGAAGAAGAAGTAGAAGAAGAAGAACTAATTCTACTCTCTTGCACAAGTGGACTGGTTTCTCCTTGGAATTGTTGTTGAGAGAGGTGAAAGAGGGAGCTATTTATACACAAGGGGGAGGGGCCTAACTTCTAAAAACACCAAAACCGACCTAGGAACACCTTCCAAATCTGCCAAACCGACCATCCAACATCGGTAGTGCTCGGTATGGAAGGTAACAAACCGCCTCCCCGAAGCTGGGCTCGAACCGCCTCAGCAGGGGTGCGGCCGTGTTGACACTTGTTATCATATAAAATTATTAATCAATTAAACACGAGAAAAGGGTATAAATAATAAAAACAACCTAGAATAGGGGTCACTAACATATTTCCATCAGTTTTGGTAATGTTGTGAATTGCGGGGACTAAACGGAAAAACGAGAAGAGTTCGCGAGCCATACGACTACGCGCCGCAACGCAATCCAACTCCGAGAAAGACTCTAGAAGGCTCGGATTAATCCCGCGTGGACCAAACTTGACAATCGAAGAAAACATCATCTAGAAGACTCCGTGAAGCCACGACGCCGCGACGGGACCCGAGGGGGTGTTGACACATATTAACGTATACTTTTAATTGTCAACTAAACATGGAAAAGGACTAAAATATAATTAGATAACCTTATTAGGGGTTTATACTAATGATTTCCATGAGTTTTGGTAAAGTTGTGATTTGCGGGGACTTAACGGAAAAAACAAACAAATGACGTGGCATACGACCGACGTAACATAACGCAATCCAACTCGAAACAAGTCTAGAAGGCTCCGGATTACTCCCGACGTGAACCAAACTTGGCACGAAGAAAACATCATCTAGAAGACTCCGGAAGCCCACGGCGCGCCGGCGGGGCCCGGGTGGGACCCACCACGGGCCGATCGGGTTCTAATAAATGAGCCGATCGGCTGCCTTTGGCCGCCAAGCAAGCCCGTTTCGAAGCTTCTCCAACCGCCTCCGAGATGCAATCTAATCCGGTCGTTTGATGTCGGTTTGATCCGAGGGTGTCGGTTAAGCACGAAGATTAGTACCACATTGCTGCTGGTGAAGAGACATAAGAAGACCCATATATATAGACCCCGGGCCCGGGCTTCAATCATCTCGATCAACTCATCATCATATCGAGATCGGATCCAAATCTAGTCGACGGCCTTAGCTCTAGTTCAAGAACTAGAAGTAGAAGATTAGACAAGATGTAGAACTAGAAGCCCTAGATTAGAGTTGAGAGTAGAGCTTCAAGTTGAGAGAATTAGAGCGCGGTTGAGGCGGAGTTGAAGGAAGGCCCGAGGCTGTCGGCGCCTCCATCTTCTTCTTCCTCCGGAGTTGGTGCCATTGGGCGCAACTCGAGATCTTGTGGATTGTTCGACTTCCATTCGAGTAAAGTGGTATTGTCTCTATTGTTCTTAAGGTTCGTATTTCTTTGATAAGATTACTTTGATTCTTGGTTGCTCTTGAGTTGAAGTTGTTAGATTAATGTAAGCGTGGTGCTTAGATTGACTAGCTTATTACGAATACCTTCTATAGGCCGGGGTGAAGACACTTGTTAAGGCTGATCGTGGTGGTGACAAAGACCATTGAGTCCTTTGTTACGCCGCCCCGTTTATAGAAATCGTAGGAGCCCCTAGCGTTGTTAGCGTAGATTCCCTTTATTAAGAGTTTCTTCATGACAACCCCTCTTAAGACCAATGTTGCAAATGATTTACTTGAAGTGAGAACAAGACCTTCCTAATGGAACTCCTTACCTCTCTTTTAATCTAGTTATATAGCCACTCTGGATTTAGTTATACACCTTGACATGCTCTCTCACCTTCTCCCCGTGGATTCGATATTTAAAGCCCTATTCCCGGGTGAAGTGCTCACGGATCCGTTAAACTGCGGATTATATTCCCCGTAGGGTTAACAAATACCAACAGGGGGACTCCCCGGGCGATCGGCCCAATAATGGGGCCGATCGGGCCCTACTTGGCCGCCAAGCAAGCCCCATCTCCGGAACCTTCCTCCACCGCCTCTAAGACGCAATCTAAACCGGTTGTTTAACGTCGGTTTGATCCGAGGGCGTCGGTAGAAGCCCGAGATGAATCAAAGATTAGTACCACATCGCTTCTTTGAAGGTTTGAAGGGACATAAGAAGACCAATATATATAGACCCCTATACCCCCTTTTCGGATCATCAAGTTCTCAATTCAGCAACAACGCTTCAAGATCCAAGTCATATCCCACGCTGAGAAACATCGCTTTAGGAAGAGTAGCAATCAAGACTAGAACTAGTAGGAAGGGAGAAATCCGCTCCGGATCGTCGGAGGCCGGCTCAAGATCAGGCCTCGTTCTTGTAAGTTCTTCATTGTAAGTAGTCTTCAAGTTCCGACACGTTCTTAATATGAATATCTTGATCATGTTTATATTCAAGATTATTTGTTCTAGTATTTACTTTGATTACACGTTTAGCATAGTTGAATTATTGTTATGTTCATACATGGATTCGTATATAGCGCTCATCTATTGATATCATGGGTGAGTGGTAGAGATGATGTAATCGTGGTGATTAGATCTTATTTACCGCGTTTGCACCCTATGTGCCGGGTCGTGTGGTAGATCGTGGTGGTGACAAAGACCATTGAGTCCTTTGCAATCCATCCCCCGTATGTAGGCCTAGCGGATGATATTATTCGGGTTGTTCTAAGTTTCGCCTTAGTCTTCACGGATTCTGTCCTCATGTAAGGATTTAATTAGTCTTTCTTCAATGATTGTTAGATGTATTGCACTAATTGAGTAGATCCTAACTTATAGTTTAGAGTTACATATTGGAGTTTCTAATGCTAGCTAGTCTATGAATTGCTATCGCCCTTTGTTTGACACTTTCTATTTTAAGCCCACTTAGATATGACTTTGGTTGAATCTATTTATCGTAACTTTATCATTATCTTTATTGTGAACTTTGATCCTTGTTTAATTAATTGATAAGTTTAACACTTAAGCTTTGCACACGAGAGATGATTAAGATGTTTAGCACCTATGCATAGTTAATTCATGATAGAAGACTTCTTTCCCCTGTGGTAGAATATAAATTCAACACCGGTTCTTACTCCCTGTTAAAATGCTACAATGGTATATTCATATCTGTAAACTTGCGGATACCCGATTATAATTGTTTATTTACTTATTAAGAAGTTATCAAGGCATAGTACGAATATTTTATTCCTTGCATATTAGTAGTTTAACTATAGGGATGACAACCTTTTCGATATGCTATGAACGCAATGAATATTTCTTTTAGTTTTATCTCAAGCAACATCGATATTCTTTCTAAACGCCATTACTAGTTAGTGACGTTAGAAATACCAACAAGCATTTTTGGCGCCGATGCCGGGAAAGAAAGTCTATAGCCCAATAATAAAACAATATAGGATTAACTTGCATACATCTCTCTCACGCATTGTAAAGTATTAAATTTATCAATTTCTTAAACAAGTTTACCCTCGTTATTATTCTTCCTATCTATTTTAGGGTAATGTATGAAAAGGAATCTTCCCGAAAACTTCCAAATCCGATCCGTAAAAACTTTTGAAGGAGGCAAGATCTAAGTTGAAGTCTCAACCTAAGATCACTACCTCGGAAGACTCCTCCACTGTGAGAAGCTTAGCACCCGTGTTCGAAGTCATGGCAAACAAGACCCTCATGAGTACTCAGACCGACTACGGCCAACATCCGCATTGGGCCGACGGTCGATGTGGGAGACAAAGCTTTTGAGCTCAAGCCTGCACTCATCAACATGGTACAAGCTAGCCAATTACGTGGAAAAACCCATGAAGATGCCAATGCTCACCTACAACACTTCCTAGAGATCTGCGTGGCACCTTCACCATCAAAGATGTCTCAAGTGATGCAATCCTACTTAAATACATTCCCATTCTCACTCTTGGGACGAGCGAAGCGAAGGGTTCTACGCCAACAAAGACAAACTCACTACTTGGGCACTGTTCTCTTTTGCCTTCCCCCGCAAAGTTCTTCCCTATAGGCAAAACCAACGCCTTACGGGGGAAAATCTCAAGTTTTCAGCAGCAACACGACGAATCCGTTCGGGCGTGGGAGCGCTTCCAAGACTACATCATCATCGAATGCCCACACCATGGAATGGAGAACGGCTACTCATGCGGACCTTCTACCACGGGCTCAACAACAACACCCGTAAGACCATGGACGCCGCTGCCGGAGGTGCTTTCCGTCCCCTTACAATCAATCAAACTACCGACCTTGTGGAGAAGATGGCGTCAAACCAAGCTTGGAATGAGGACCGTCAACCCCGCAAGAAAGAAAGAGGAATGCACCAAATGAAGAGGTAGACATGCTTTATGCGCTAAAATGGATTTAATTATGAAGAAGCTTGAAGACAAAGCTCCCGAGAAGAAAGAAGTCATGCAACTCTTCGATTCCCCGCATGACATGTGAAGAATGTGGCAACACTCGACACTTTCGGCAGCCAATGTCCCGAGCTAGAAGAGGACGTGAATTACATCAACAACAACAACAACCCGACCAAGATCGCCCTCCTAATCAAGGATGGAATCAACAGAGACCCAACTACCAAGGTAACTACTCAGGTAACTATCAAGGTAATAACTCTTTCAATAATTTCCCACCTTTAAGAGAGTTAGTACAAAACCAAGGTAGACTCATGGATAATCTGTCTAAGAAGTTAGCTTCCAAAGTGATAAAATGCTAGAAACTATTAGTACTAAAATGGAAAGCTTTTCTTACGCAATAAAGAACCAAATATAGCTTTAATAAAATGATAGAATCTCAATTGTCTCAAATGGCTTTATCTGCTCTATGCCTAACTTCAGGGGAAGATTCCGGGCCAACCTAAGAATTAGAATCTGCAAATCTTGTCGATATTTACTATGCGGGTATTCGGACTAAGGATGCACGAGAAGGACTGAATTGTCTTGGCCGGGGTATGCCCGCCAAGAAAGGAGATCCAGGGAGACCAGTCGTCACCATTGAAATCGGCGCCCGCACCTACGACGCGCTCGTCGATTTTGGCTCAAGTGTCAACATCATGCCTAAGGTAAACCTTGAGCCAGATTCAGATTTACTATACACAACCATGTGCCTACAACTTGCAGATCAGTCGCTATGCTATCCCGAAGGCATCCTGGAAGACGTTTGTCTTTACATCGGTAAGCTCTATGTGGCCACCGACTTCGTGGTCCTGGATACGGGCAAAGGTAAGAACGCCCCGATCATTCTGGGCCGCCCCTTCCTTGCCACCACCAAGGCCATCATCTACGCCGACACCGCAAAGATCGTCTTCACCGTCAACGGACAGAGGGAGAGATTCAACTGCAAACACAAGACCCTAGCTCCCCTGCTCCAACCGTACCACTACCGTACCACGAAGTACACGTACCAAATTTGTCGAGGAGAGGACAAAAAGAAGAAGCAAGAACAAGAAGAACCGTCAACCTCGACCACACGTGGAACGAGTCTTTATGATCAATCAAGTCCCAAATGAACGCAAGACTCGGCACATTCCACCACCATTAGAGAAGCTAGACGACCACGAGTTCCATCAATCCACTTTGCTCCATTAATCAATGGAACTTCCGGCAAGTTGTTGTGCGACACACGGGATCGTGCATCAACTTAATGTCAAAGGTAACGTATCAATTATATATGGTAATCTGCCTTTGTGTTCCACCTATGTAATGTTGCAGATGGCGGATCAATCACACCGATTGCCGGAAGGTATTGTACGAAACGTCCCCGTCAAAATCAAAGACTGCTACGTCCTCACTGACTTTTTAGTCATGGACATGGGAGAAGAAGAACAAGATCCTCCCATAGTACTTGGAAGACCGTTCCTGAACACTACAAGAGCTATCATCTACATCGGGACCAGGCGAGATCCACTTCCGCATTCAAGGTAAAAAGATCTGTTTGTTTCTTCAATGAGTAAATTGCACCGTGGGTACCTAAACTATTTAGCGTATAACAGATAGGTACTCCAACTAAAAAACGTAACTTCTGGGTACTCGAACTATACTTGGTAACCACGGATACTTCAACTAAAAACCATAACGTCTAGATGGGAACTATACTTTCGTAACCGGGTACTAGCTTTTTTTTTGAAAACCCCCTTCCCAAATCTTTTTCCCAATCCCGGTCACGGGCGTCGACAACGGCGCGCACATCATGACCGCCCGCCGCCCGCCGTGGTGGCGCGCATGGGACCGAGGACCATCACGACGCGGCCATGCGCACCTCGCGCCCCGCGGCGGGACCCGGCGCGGCGGGCGGGCGCGCTTCGCGGCATGGACCCGTGCGGCGGCGGAGCACCTCGCGCCCGCGGTAGGGACCCCGCGGCGGCGGGCGCGGCTGCGCCAGCGGCGCTGGCCCGGCGACCCCTCCCGCTCACGCGTGAAATCCGGCGCTCCCGCACATGCTCGGCGGAGACCCGTGTCCAATGGTGAGTCGGACCAGGAATGAGAAAAAATTCAGGAAGGGTTTTTCACAAAAAAAAAAAAAAAAACATACCCGAAGCTACGAAAGTATAGTTCCAAAGACCTAGATGTTACGTTCTTAGTTGAAGTACCCGAAAGTTACTAAAGTATAGTTTGAGTACCCGAAGTTACGTTTTTAGTTAGAGTACCTATCTGTTACACGCTAAATAGTTTAGGTACCCACAGTGCAATTTACTCTTCTTCAATACTTATACTAACTATGAACAGCCCCGAAGAAAGACCAAGAGCCGGAAGCGTCTCCGGAGACTACAACAAAAAAGCCGGACTCGAAGATGGAGCACATTGAGAGAATAGAGAAAGACATCAAGGAAAAGTACACTCAGCTCCTACCCATCTTGAACGCTGCACCTAGCTACACCGAGAGGTCTCCACCAAAGAAACAATCCCGGAAAAAGAAAGAAGCTACGCCGCTAAGAAGAGCAACAAGAGTACACCTTCGAGACCCAACCAAAGACCGCATCAACAACCGAACAATCGACTTCCTCGGCCACTTCGCTATGCCACCCTTTGAGATCATTGAAGGAACCTTACCAGTACAACATTTATACGAGGGCCCATAGACGACACCATGCCATGGGAGTAAGTGCTTTAAACTCTCGCCGAGAGGTAACTTCGGTATTTATCTCGCATGTTTAATTTTCTGCAAAGCATATTTCAATTAGCATGTTTCCTTTAGCATATCTACTTTTTCTAAACCTACACTTAGAAAATCTCAAAAATATGTTTGCTTTGCATTTGCATCAGTCTCCTAAGCCCCATGCAAGGACTCCTTACTGTGGTGGCATAAAAATAAAAATACAAAAATATTGCACTCATATGTTTTTGCATTAGCATCCCTATTGCATAGAAAAATTTCAAAAATATGTGGGCACCTGAAGGTCCACACCTTTAATAATAAAAATCCAAAAAGACGTGAGCACATGAAGGCTCACATTAACATCCTAAGATTTTGTTCATTCGGGTATGTGCAAAACTAATATTAACAGGGAGAACATTAAAGGAGACCGAAAGAGGAGCAAGCTCCAAGGATGAACAAAGAACTACTTCAAGATCAAGCTTGGGGAGAGCACCCCCATTTACCACTATAAGTATCACTATCCTATGTCTTATTTATTAGCTAGTTATATTTGCTTAGAGTTAATGAGTCTTAGTTAAAAGTCTTAGTGTTAAAGAGTCAAATAAATGCTTTGGAACTTGCTAGATTACTTTCTTCCTTTTTAATTATGATCTTGATGATTCTAAGGAGATGATGAATAGTTGCTCCACCTTAATTCCTCTTAAAAAGTACTTACACTTTGGACTTAGATTCTCCCAAGGCTTTAAATGCTTAATTTGCTCTAAACCCAAACACTGTGGGGAAGCACATGCTTAATCTCGAGTCTTAGTATTGAAAGATAAAAGTACATGAAAAGTTGAGTCTTGTTTATCATATTCTTAGAGATACTTGACTCCTGGTTTTTATCTTTAAAAATTATAAAATATTACATGATGAGTTCCTTAGCTATGACCCTTAAGAGTTTATCATTCACATCAAGATCATCCCAAATCCACTAATACGGCGCTTCTAACTCGGAAGTACGCATCCTCATCCTCCATAAAGCCACTAGCCATAAATATAAAAATAAAACTCGCAATCTTTGGATATATCTCTCTCGGTGTTCTTATAGAGGCCGGGCTACATTTGAAAAAAAAAAAAAGAGAGAAAAAGAAAGAGAAAAGAAAAATAAATAGAGAAAAAAGTGAGACGAGAGAGGGAGAGTAACTGACAAAAAGTCATACTAGGCGAGAAGGGCCTACCTCCCTAATAATAAAAAAAAAATATTTAGAGGTGAATAATGGACACGTGTCCGAGGGTGAGTAGGGCCCACATCTCTAAGGAGAGAGAAAAATGGACACAAGTCCGGGCAAAGCCCACCTCTCCAAGAATGGACGACCAGTCCTAGCAATTTTTAAAAAGAGAGATATAGTCCAAGATGCTTGAAAAAAAAAATACTAGAAAAGGCTAAAGGCTATTTACTACCTTTCATCCTCATCCACTATCATCCCACTATGTATGTTCCGCCACTTATATAACTCCATTACCACCATCCACTTAAGAGGGTCATACATAGGATCTCTCGAGTTTTCTTTTGGAAAATATTGCAAAAACCCCGGATGATAGTTGATCAAAGAACTTGAGACATGGTACTTAACTTGATTGTTTTATCATGCTTATGATTCGTGAAAAAGGCTGCGCCCCATGGTAAAATGTGTATGAACAATGCGGTTAAGAGGAGAATTTATTTCGAGTAACACAAGTACTTTTTGAGGTATGAAAGCGTAGTAGCAACTCCCGATCCTACTATAGCATATAGCTTTGCTAGGGACTAGCAAAGGGTAAGCTTGGGGAGTTTGTTGACACTTGTTATCATATAAAATTATTAATCAATTAAACACGAAAAAGGGTATAAATAATAAAAACA
Organism: Hyparrhenia diplandra; assembly: GCA_015847255.1. Lineage (NCBI taxonomy): Eukaryota > Viridiplantae > Streptophyta > Magnoliopsida > Poales > Poaceae > Hyparrhenia > Hyparrhenia diplandra. Next base: position 561,891 of record JADLZK010008520.1, on the reverse strand, counting down.
ACCTAGAATAGGGGTCACTAACATATTTCCATCGGTTTTGGTAATGTTGTGAATTGCGGGGACTAAACAGAAAAAACGGCAAGAGTTCGCGAGCCATACGACTACGCGGACGCAACGCAATCCAACTCCGAGAAAGACTCTAGAAGGCTCGGATTAATCCCGACGTGGACCAAACTTGACACCGAAGAAAACATCATCTAGAAGACTCCGGAAGCCACGACGCACGACGGGACCCGAGGGGGACTCCCCACTGGGCGATCGCCAATAATGGGGCCGATCGGCCCTACTTGGCCGCCAAGCAAGCCCCTGTCTCGGAACCTTCCTCCACCGCCTCTAAAGACGCCAATCTAAACCCGATTGTTTAACGCCGGTTTGATCCGAGGGCGTCGGTAGAAGCACGAGATGAATCAAAGATTAGTACCACATCGCTGCTTTGGCCGAAGGGACATAAGAAGACCCATATATATAGACCCCCTAGACCCCCTTTTTCGGATCATCAAGTTCTCAATTCAAAGAACAACGCTTCAAGATCCAAGTCATATCCCACGCTATAGAAACATCGCTTTAGGAAGAGTAGCAATCAAGACTAGAACTAGTAGGAAGGGAGAAATCCGCTCCCAGGATCGTCTGAGGCCGGCTCAAGATCAGGCCTCGTTCTTGTAAGTTCTTCATTGTAAGTAGTCTTCAAGTTCCGCATTACGTTCTTAATATGAATATCTTGATCATGTTTATATTCGAGATTATTTGTTCTAGTATTTACTTTGATTACACGTTTAGCATAGTTGAATTCTTGTTATGTTCATACATGGATTCAGTATAGCGCTCATCTATTGATATCATGGGTGAGTGGTAGAGATGATGTAATCGTGGTGATTAGATCTTATTTACTGCGTTTGCACCCTATGTGCCTGAGATTAGTGTGGTAGATCGTGGTGGTGACAAAGACCATTGAGTCCTTTGCAATCCATCCCCGTATGTAGGCCTAGCGGATGATATTATTCGGGTTGTTCTAAGTTTCGGCCTTAGTCTTCACGGATTCTGTCCTCATGTAAGGATTTAATTAGTCTTTCTTCAATGATTGTTAGATGTATTGCACTAATTGAGTAGATCCTAACTTATAGTTTAGAGTTACATATTGGAGTTTCTAATGCTAGCTAGTCTATGAATTGCTATCGCCCACTGTTTGACACTTTCTATTTTTACCCACTTAGGTATGACTTTGGTTGAATCTATTTATCGAACTTTATCATTATCTTTATTGTGAACTTTGATCCTTGTTTAATTAATTGATAAGTTTAACACTTAAGCTTTGCACACGAGAGATGATTAAGATGTTTAGCACCTATGCATAGTTAATTCATGATAGAAGACTTCTTTCCTGTGGTAGAATATAAATTCAACACCGGTTCTTACTCCCGGTTAAAATGCTACAATGGTATATTCATATCTCGTAAACTGCGGATACCCAGTTATAATTGTTTATTTACTTATTAAGAAGTTATCAAGGCATAGTACGAATATTTTATTCCTTGCATATTAGTAGTTTAACTATAGGGATGACAACCTTTTCGGATATGCTATGAACTTGCAATGAATATTTCTTTTAGTTTTATCTGAAGCAACATCTCGATATTCTTTCTAAACGCCATTACTAGTTAGTGACGTTAGAAATACCAACAGTGCCGCACCGGTGGTCTTGTAAGCACCTATTTGGGCCCGGCACCGCTCGGGCTTCGGCGAGGCCGGGCCTCCTTGCTTTGAAAAAGTTGTCCGGTGGTCTTGGCCCCTGCACGGGTTTTGACGTTTTGTCCCGATTCTTGTTTGGGCTTGCCATTTGCTTCTTTGGGCCTTTTTCTATTTGTTGGTTTTATTTCTTTTCTTTGTATTTTTGGCCCAAAGTGATTATTCTTGAGTTGGTACCGCAAGTCCAAATAAACACCAAAACTTTGGAATATGTTAGTTGAAATCCCTATTTCTAGGTTGTTTTTGGTGTTGTGTTGACGGTTTTAATTTGTAGTTGGTTACCGTCAACAAACTCCCCCACACTTAGCCCTTTACTCGTCCCCCCTGAAGGAAGGCGCGGGACTAAAGTGGTTCAATCTCCAAGATGTAAACTTGCATACAAGTTATTCCAAAGTCGCCGCCTTGTGAGCATTCATGGTGGCTACCAAGCTATCTTAGAATAATTGAGCAATGGAATAGCATGAACTTCTATCCTCTTGCTACTACTTATGCGCAAAGACTTGGTAAGTTTTTGATTTTTTTTGAAAGAAATAGCATTGCTCTTTTATGGTATTGACTCTCACAAAGTCACTTTCGTGTTTGAATTTTCCTCTCAAAGCACTCTTGTTTATATCACTCTCTCACTCATCCTATTTTGCGGGGTTTTTATGGATCTTTGAGTGGAGTGATGCATACGCACCTCTGTATGTTTTTGTCGGGTCAAGCTCGGATCATTGGAAAGAAGTGCCATACCCTTAGATCGAAATGTGCAAAAGTGTGTGGAAAATTTACGTGGTATTTGTTTTTGCGGTTACTCCTTGACTCATGATCTCTTTCCCTTTTTTTTTGTATGCTTCTAGAGAGATACATGCCATTTTCTTTCTGTCTTTCTTTCTTTTTGTTTTTGGAGATGTGGGCTCTACTCGCCCTCGGACACGTGTCCATTTTTCATCTGTTATTCTTTTTTTTTTTTTTTTGTATCTTTCTCTCTGCATTTTTCTTGATAATAGGAGATGATCATGGTATAATGAATGGAGTATTTATTTGGTGGATGGTAAAGATGCATGTTGTGCGTAATTCTCATTGTGAGAATTGGCATGTATTTAAGGGTGTACGTGTTTTTCGATCTTGGGGGGTATGAGCCTCTCTCAACGCAGATCAACGGGCTGACAAAACTCAATACAAGTAGGAAGTAGTTATAGTGGATATTCATGACATTATTCAGGCTTTGGTAGGAATTGGCTAAGTCAAACCATGAGCATGCTTTATTTTAAATTTTCAAGATAAAACCAAGCCTTATTGCAAAAGAGAGCAAGTGTTAAGTTATTCTACCATATCACAAAGATCAATTATTTAGATAAGCGGGGGTCCCTAATGGATAGTTGCTCAACAAAAGTCTGGTTTTTGGTGAGGAATAAAATGTATGCATGCTATGTATCAATTGGTAGATAAAGAGATGGAGTTTTTGCTAACTTGGTTCGTATTAGCACTTAAGAAAAGTCACAAGTCAAAATTTTATTAAATCGCGTACCTTTGACTTGTGAGCCTCCCCACACTTGTTTTTGTACCTATTTTTTTTTAATTTTCTTTTGTACAAGGACAAAAACAAGTGGAGACATAGACAATAATATAATAACAAAACTTTATTAAATTAATAATTCAAACTGGGGCACACACTTTGAAGGAATTACAAAATGATTGGAAGGGAAATACTTTAAAATTAAACTAGTACTAGCGGCGCCTAATTTATTGATAGAGAAGTAGAGCATCTTAAGCAAGCTTCCGTAGGGCGCGTGCTCTGCGTTAGCAGCTCTAGCGACCCTAGCCGCCTTAGTCTTGAAGTTGAGGCGGAGAAAGAGTCTAGTTCTTTCCTAATGTCTCGCATTCTCTAAGTCTGCCCCTTCTACCTCTGCGGTTAAGGTTTTCACTAGCCTTTGTTTAGAGAGTTGACTCTAGCGTTTAAGGTTGCTAGCAAAGGGACCTTAGGAACCGTGCTACTCCCAGCTGTGTGCAGTGATGGAGTACCCTCGGAACGGCTCTCAAAAACATTGGGAGCCTTCCTAGGTGTAGCACGGGGGTACCCTCATAGGGCCCTCACTACTTTCGGCGACTTTCAACAACATTCGGGGCCTTTTAGGATTCACCCGAGGGAAACGTAGTGGAGCACTTTCGGAGAAGTCATTTGGAATAGGAGTTGGTTTCTTCATAAGCCCTTTCCCACGCCTCCCGGGCTTGTCGACACCGACAACGATGTAAGAGTTGGTTTCTTCATAAGCCCTTTCCCACGCCCTCTCGTGGGCTTGTCGACACCGACAACGATGTACGGGTAGCTGTAATCGGAGGCATGGAAGGAAGACGTCTCCGTCGACATGGTATGGGCGCTTGCTGCTTCGGGCTCCTTCCTCTTGATCCCCAGGGTACCCACCGTAGGACGAGGTGGGCGCCCAAGGATTCTCTTGCGTGTCACGGATCTGCCCGTGGACACATAGCCGCATTCCCTCCACTAGATGAGTGGCATGGGGAGGGGAGCACGGTAAGAGGGGCGACAGAGGAGGGGTTCAACCTCATCACTAGGGAAGATCAAGTCATCCTCATTGAGGGTGCAAAGTGAGCGAGCGAGTTGTAGAGAGAGAGGGCATGGCTCGCCATTGCGGCTGTTCTTGGCTTAGAAGAAGAAGTATTGAGGAGAGAAGAAGAGCAAGAAGGAGTGGTGTGAAGAATGGAGAGGAGGAGGGTGGATTTTATAGGACAAATTCTCCTCTCCGGTTTTGGCGGTTCAAATCATGCGGAGCAAACTTTACTACCGTGGGCGTGTGAGGAAGAAGAAGGAGATGGACGAAATCCCGACCGGCCCGAGCCGGCCCGGCCAGGGGGAAAGGGCGCACCCGGGTGGTGCTTGGCGCGCACCTCCCCGGTGTCCCCCCCGGTCGGGTTTTTGGCTACAATCGTTTCCTTTTTACGAAAAGTTTTGAACTGGTGTTTGCCGCGAGAAACGTTTCCTTTCTTGCTGATCTCTAATTGATCCTCAAATTCAAATTTTGAAAATAGTATATGCTTTGATTAAATTAGAAGGTAAATATTCTTTTGTAGCAATTGACCAGCATGCTTTCAGTGAGGGCAATGAAATAAAAAGAAAATAAAAAGGTAAATACTTTATTTAAAAAGAAGTAAAGTGATAGCAAAATATATAGATAACTTTTATGTTTTATTATTACCTTATATATATATATGTATATATTTATATATATATTTTTTTTTTTTTAGTTGTAACAATTTTAATTGTTGTAAATATTTTTATATGCTGATCAACATAAATTAATTTTCAAACCATAAATCTATTCTATCGAGCTCTTGGTTAAGATCGACAAATCGGCTCGAAGAAAAGCTTAAGGCGTTGACCGTTTACCTTTTGTATCTCACCGCGTCATCTTGGATTGTGATCGCGCCATGTGGCGATGTGTTGATGACGGTGTACGGTCCTTTTCATTTGCTCCTCGGCTTCCCTTCGCGAATAGTTTCACCCGGGAATTGAATAGGAGTACTTTGTCACCCGTGGTGAATTCTTTGATCTTGATGCTACCGATCATGCCATCTTTTTGTGCGCTCTTTGTAGAGCTTTTGCACCGTGGCGCCTTCTCTCGCCATTCTTCTAGTTCGGAGATTTGTCTCGGCGGTTCTTCCCAAATGAGTCTTACGTCCATATTCCACTTCTTGATGGCCCAATGAGCTCGATGCTCCCGGCTCAAGCTGGTAAATGGCGGGTTTTGCCATAGACCGGTGATAAGGTGACATGCCGATGGGGGCTTTGTAAGTCATCCGATATGCCCGAGAGAGCATCGGGTAGCTTGTTTTTCCCAGCCTTTCCCCATCTCATTGACCGTCTTCTGCGGGATGTTCTTGATTTGTTTATTTGAGGTTTTGGCTTGCCCGCCGGGTTTGCGGATGATAGGGGTAGCAATATTATCTTTGAGTGCCAAGCTCCTTCAAGAATGCCTTGAATGATTTGTCCTTGAAATGTGAGCCTCCGTCACTGATTACCATGCGTGGCGTTCCGAAACGGGGGAAGATGATTTCATGGAACATCTTGCGCGCGTGCTTGCCATCAGTAGCTTTGCATGGTAGTGCTTCTACCCACTTCGACACGTAGTCCACCGCCCACCGGGATGTACTTTCGCAGTCATGGGACTTATGGAATGGCCCCATGTAGTCAATGCCCCACACATCAAATATTTCTATTTGAAGGTTGTAGTGTAGAGGCATTGCATCACGAGTGTGATGTTCCACGTCTTCACGGCGGTTGTAACATCTTCGATGAACTCTTTCATGTCGTCGTACATCGTCGGCCCGGAAGAAGAACCCTTAGCGCCAAATTTTGGCTTGTGTGCGGAATACTCCTAGATGTCCGTAGGGAGATGCCGCGACATTTTTCAATGATCTGCATTCCTTCCTCCCTTGGTACGCATCTTCTCGGCAAAGCCGTCCGCACACACACCGTGCGGATATGGGTCGTCCCCATAGGTGCCGTCTGCTCTCCATTTGGAGCTTCCGCTTGTTCTCCCCAGGTGGTACATAACCTGCAACCATGTAATTCACAATGTTTGCGTACCATGGGTTGACATCCGACACCTTGAGTAGCATGTCGTCGCGCGCGGTAGTCATTGATTGGTAATTCCTGCAAGTTAGTTACTGCATACGCGCGACAAATGATCCAAGAATTGTATTTTCTACTCCTTTTTATCTTTTATTTCAATGTCAAATTCTTGGAGAAGAAGAATCCAAATGGATCAAGTGAGGTTTCGCATCCTTTTTGGTAAGAAGATACTTAAGGGCGGCATGGTCTATGTAGACGATTATTTTTGCGCCCACTAAGTAGGAGCGAAACTTTTCGATAGCGAAGACTCTTGCCGGGAGCTCTTTTTTACATTTGTAGCGTAATTAAGTCGGGCTCTGTTAGAATCTTGCTAGCATATGCGATGGCATGCTTTGCTTTTTGTCCTTGGTTTGGCCTATGACCGCACCAACAAAGATAGTCGCTAGCATCGCACATGATTTCAAATGGCAACGACCAATCCGGGGTTGGATGATCGGAGCCGAGATGAGTGCTTTCTTCGGGGTTTTGAAAGCGTGCAAGCACTCATCCGTGAAGTCAAAGGGTGCGTCCTTGGCTAGCAGGGCTATAAGGGGTCTAGCGATTTGTGAAAAATCTTTTGTAAATCTTCTATAAAACCCTGCATGACCTAGAAAGCTGCGAATCCCTTTGACATTCACTGGGGGTGGTAGCTTTTCAATAACATCAATTTTGGCTCTGTCTACCTCTATCCCCTCTCGGACACGAGGTGCCCAAAAACGATGCCTTCTCGGACCATAAAGTGGCACTTTTCCCAGTTAAGTACCAGGTCCTTTTCTTGGCATCGTTGCAAGACCCGGTCTAGGTTCTTCAGACAACTTTTGAAAGTCTTACCATAGACGGAGAAGTCGTCCATGAAGACCTCCATGATCTCTTCGATCATGTCCGAGAAAGATAGACATCATGCACCGGAAAGAAGCGGGTGCATTACACAACCCAAATGACATTCTATGGTAGGCATAGGTTCCGTATGGGCATGTGAACGTGGTCTTGCTCGGTCATCGGGGTGGATCGGGATCTGGTGGTAACCAGAATACCCATCAAGGAAACAGAAGAAAGAATGTTTAAGCTAACCGCTCCAACATTTCATCAATAAAGGGTAGCGGGAAGTGATCTTTCTTTGTTGTCTTGTTAAGTTTTCTATAATCAATACACATTCTCCACCCTGTGACTTGTCTTTGTGGAATGAGTTCGTTTTTAGCGTTCTCAACGACTGTCATTCCTCCCTTTTTAGGGACCACTTGGTGGCTAACCTAATCACTGTGGTGCGGGATAGATAATCCCTGGCGTGAAAAAGCTTGAGAACTTCCTTCTTCACGACTTCACGCATCGCATTATTGAGCCTTATTTGGGGTTCGCATGATGGGGTACTTGGCGGGGTCAATAGGAATGCGATGTGTGCAAAGTGTTGGGCTTACCCCTTTTAGATCTTGAAGGGAATACCCGAAGACCGATCTGTGTTTCTCTAAGACGGCTATTAGCTGGGTAGTTTCCTTGTCACTAAGCTTATCGCTTATGATGACAGGAGCTTGTGAATCGCCGTTTAGAAAGACATAGCGTAGGGCCTGGGGCGGGGTTTAAGTTCAACTGGAGGCCGAGTTAGCTCTTTGGGAAGTTCTATGAGTTCCCCGAATCGTCCTCTTCTTCAATGAAGAATTGAGCGTCTTTTTCTAGGTCCATTTTACGGGTTCTCATATAGCATAACTCCCATGACCTCCTCGGCGTGTCGTGCTCATGGAAGGGTTACATTACCGAGTTTTTGGCTCGAGTAACTGGGATAGAAAACTTTTCTTCCCGAGTTTGACATCTAAATCCCTGGATCTTTGATAAATCAAGAATCTTCTCAAGGGATGCCCGATCAGGGATGTCGTAGTCTTGGATATCAAAGATATGAAAATCCAAAGACAACTTGACATTCCCGTATAGGAAGATTTGTTCATGTATAATCTCACGGCTTTTAATGGTGGTACGTGGTGCTATGCGCAAGGTCCATGCTGTGGGGGTCCTAACAACTTCCTCGTCACAAGCTTGTGTGAAGGTTTTGGACATTATGTTTATCCCCACAGTAGGGTTATACATGACTTCCACCATGTTTCCCTGATATTCGCAATGGATTGGTGTAGAGGGGCCACTTAATATCCGAATTTCTTCGAAAGAAGGTCCTTCCTCTCGCAGCCATTCCGTGCTCATTATAGTTGTTAACTCCTTAATAGACTCACGGAGAAAGAGTTTATCCAGGGGTTGTTCGAGAACCAAGCGGGGACAGGTGGTTTCTTCCATTGTTCGTGATTCGAGGTATTACCGAATTGCTTAGTAGGGTCTTCCTCGAAAAATGGGAGATCCGACCATGCAGTCTCCTTTGGTTACGTTCGAGGCGAGGGTCTCTCTAAAGATGTTTGAGGGTTCGGCGGTAAATCAAGAGACTTCCTCTTGTTTCTTCTTGGGTTCTACTCGGATGGGTTCTAGCGGAGGAGTATTCTCAAGAATACGGTTTAGAGAGCTTCCCCTCTGGCGGTGTTTTATGGGAAAACGACCCTCCGACAGATCGTGTCAAGCGGCGAGGCGCTTGCCTGTCGATCCTAGCCGAGAAATGGTGTAAAAGCACGTGGTTTAGTATGGGCCAGTGCAGGGCGGATCGTGTAAGCGTGATAAACCGATCCCAGGCTGCACCTAAGGTTTCACCCTCTATTTGTTGGAAGTTGAGTATCTCTTGTCGCGGGGGCGCGATTACGGATAGAGGGTAGAAACGCTACCACGAGAATCATTTTCTCGCAGTTCTTCCCATTCTCCGTTTACCGGCCCTACGTTATGGGCATACCATTGAGTCGCCCTCTCGGTGAGAGAGAACGGAAACAACTTCCACCTCGGCGTGTCGTGTGTCATGCCTACAATTGTCGCAGCCACGAGGCAGCTCTCAAACTCCGTAAGTGATGGTAGGGGTTTTCATATTACGAGCACGAAAAGGCTCGGGCCCGAACCATGGCTATAAAGCCGGGCGAGCTCATACTACGAAGCTGTGATTGGCCCGCGGATGGGCGTGGTTCTACGAGCTCGCCCTTAGGAGCGGACAGGATTTGTAGGGTAGGTTGCTCCATGAGTCATAGGGACTGTTTTTGGTATTTTTGTTTAAAAGGATACTATCGATCCACAGTCGACTAGGCTCAAAATATAACTTCGACAACCGTCTCCCAGAACGGCGCCGAAAATGCTTGTTGGTGTTTCTTAACGCACACGAGAGAAATCCGCAAAGCGCACGGAAATACCGTTGTAGCACTTCACCCGGTGGTAGCGGTGGTATCGTATTTTCTGAAGGGCGGTCGTGCGGCGAGCTTTTTCCGGTCTCAGGTCAACCTAAGGCAAGGGTTTGTTTTCTAAGAGTAGCAAGATATCTATAGGCTAAGTTTTCCGGGTAGTGATTTCTAAAAGTCTCCGTTGTCTACTCACTGGTACGTGCCAACGCCCAACCAGGCAGACTTCCGGCAATTAGCTCGTCACGTCACGCCCGAGCGTGGGGGATTTCAATGGACGGTCAAGGCTTGTCACGACCCAGCCGCCTACCCCTCAACCGTGGGATGCTTCACAAAAGGTAGGTGAACGCTAGTCCAAACACCACGTTTGCACTATTGGTCACGCTTCTTGATGTTGGCCAAGGTTTCCCGGTCAGAGTTCCTTCACCAAGAACTAACGCTCTTAACGAAACAATCTACCAATCCCGTGTTGACACATATTAATGCATACTTTTAATTGTCAATTAAACATGGAAAAGGACTAAAATATAATTAGATAACCTTATTAGGGGTTTATACTAATGATTTCCATGAGTTTTGGTAAAGTTGTGATTTGCGTGGACTTAACGTAAAAACGGTAGAAATCGTAACGCAATCCAACTCCGAAGCAAGACTAGAAGGCTCGGAATACACCCGGCGTGAACGAAACTTGACACCGAAGAAAACATCATCTAGAAGACTCCGGAAGCCACGACGCATCGGGGGGCCCAGTGGAGCCCACCCCGGGCCGATCGGCCCAATAATCGGGCCGATCGGCCTGGCTTGGCCCCCAAGTCGTCCCCTGTTTCGAGCGTTCCTCCACCGCCTCTAAGACGCAATCTAATCCGGTCGTTTGATGTCGGTTTGATCCGAGGGCGTCGGTTAAGCACGAGATGCATGAAGGTTAATACCACATTGCCCGCTTTGAAGTTTGAAGAGACATAAGAAGACCCATATATATAGACCCCCGGGCCCCCTGATTCAATCAATCTCAGTTCAATCTTCAATTCAATCGGATCATCAACGGCGACAAGAGATAGAAGCTCTAGATTAGAATTAGATTGAGAGTTAGTTTTGCAAGTTGAGAGAATTAGAGTGCGGTTGAGGCGGAGTAGAAGGAAGGCCGGGAGCTGTCGCGCCTCCATCTTCTTCCTCCTCTCGGAGTTGGCGCCTCCATCATCGTCTCCCCTGGAGCTGATGCCATTGGAGCACGACTCTGAGATCTTGTGGATTGTTCGAATTCCATTCGAGTAAGTGATATTGTCTCTATTGTTCTTAAGGTTCGTATTTCTTTGATAAGATTACTTTGATTCCTGTAAACTCTTGAATTAAAGTTGTTAGATTAATGTAAAGCGTGGTGCTTAGATTGACTAGCTTATTACGAATACCTTCTATAGGCGGGGTGAAAACACTTGTTAAGGTTGATCGTAGTGGTGACGGCACTATTGAGTCCTTTGTTACGCCGCCCCCTGTTTATAGAAATCGTAGGAGACCTGCGTTGTTAGCGTAGAATCCCTTTATTAAGAGTTTCTTCATGACAACCCCTCTTAAGAACAATGTGCAAATGATTTACTTGAAGTGAGAACAAGACCTTCCTACTAGAACTCCTTATCTTTATTATCTATCTAGTTTTATTAAACTACTTAGGGATCAGTAGTAAATCTCAAGAACCCTTCTCTACGTTCTCCCCCGTGGATTCGATATTTTAAAACCCATCACCCGGGTGAAGTGCTCACCGGTATCCGTGCGCTTGCGGATTATCCATCATAATATTCCTGTAGGCTTAGCAAATACCAACAAGCATTTTACGGCGCCGTTGCGGGAGAACGGTTTAGAGATTTCTTGAGTATACTTTTATCTTTTCTTTTAGTTTAAATTCTTATCCTTTTCTTTATCATGGATACTACATCCATTAAAGATTTTTCGACACCTACGGAGCTTAGCCTTAGGCCCATTCTATCATCCAAACCAATTCTATCCGAAGCCTATGAGCTACGCCCGTTAATAGAGATGGTCCAAACCAACACTTTCTTAGGAATAGAAGACGAAGACCCTTATCATCATCTCCAACAATTTGAGCAAACATGTGATTTGCCTTCATATAGAGGGTATGTCCGACGAGACTATCCGTTGGAAGCTCTTTCCATTCACAATCGAAAGGAAAAGCCCGCCAATGGTATGACAAGAACCAAGGAGAAGAAGAAAGGCGATTGGGGAATTCTCCGTGCAGATTTCTCGCGGACTTTTACCCGTTTCCAAAGTAGTCAACCTTAGAACCCAGGATCATATCCTTCAAACAGGAAGATAGTGAGTCGTTGAGTTCATCCTGGGACGCGTTTGAACTTCTTTGCAAGTCTGGACCAGATCTAGGCCTTCAAGACCACATTTTACTTCAACATTTCTATATTGGTCTTAATAAAGAATCTAGAGCCTATTTGAATACCTCCTCACATGGATCTTTCATCCATCTTACATCTAGTGAAGCTAGAACCATCTTAGACAACATTCTAGCCAAAGCACTAATGATGATCCAAAGAGAAGAGAAATCTTTAGAAGAAGAAATTCCAGAAGTAGCTACACCAAACCTATGCGAGAATCATCTCAACCTGTAGCTATAGAATTATCAAAGGAAAAATATTCTTTTCCTGATTTTATGAATGATATCGAGGATGATTTATTTTTCGATTTTGGAAACACCTCGAATTATCATCAAAAGAAGAAACCTCGAAAAACGCAAATTATCTTCACAAGAAGAAATTGATAGCGTTGAGCAATACTTCTCAAAACAACACACTAAGAAGCTTGCATCAATCATGAGTGCGAGAATGGTTAGAAGAATCGAACTTTCTTCCGATGTGATCCGTTTGGAATCACCTTCTGTACCAATTCAATGCATAATTAATGCAATCACTTATGATGCGCTTTATAACCCAAATATAGGAATGAATATAATGGCTTTATCCTTTTTTTGCAATTTAGCACGAACATGCCATTATCTCCTACTACTAAGTTATTAAAGCACTCCTCTGGGCAAATTGTCCAAAGTTCAGGAATTCTTTACACTCTACCTATTCAGGTAAACGACATGTTAATCAACCTGAGCTTTTATATCTTTGACATTAAGGAGTTTGACCTTTTAATAGGCCATCCGTTAGAAAGACTCCTTAAAGAAGGACACACGGGAAACTAGACATTCGTCTAGGGAGAGATAAATTTCCTTACACTTCGCACATTCAATTCATGCGAGACCGAACCCAGTCCCGAACTGGACCCAATGGAAGAGGTGAAAGAAGCATCTATAGAACATTTTGTAGAATCCAATCAAGAAGATGTAATCTGAATTCTTCATCGAGGAAGAGGAAGAAAATCCAACTGAATCGAACCTCTCGATGAATTCGAGGAAACCTCGAGACCTCCCATTGAACTTAAACCTTTACCACCTGGTCTTAGATATGCCTTTTACGCATAATGATCCCGAGTCCCCTGTGATCATTAATGATAAACTCACTCAGGAAGAGACTTACAGGTTAATGACTATCTTAGAACAACATCGTTCAGCCTTCGGCTACTCACTCCATGATCTAAAGGGCATCAGTCCTGCCCTTTGCACACATCGTATACCTACGGATCCCGATGTTCCACCATCTAGAGAGCCTCAACGTTGAGACTTAATAATGCGATAAAAGATGTAGTAAAGAAAGAAGTTCTAAAACTTCTGCACGCCGGGATTATATATCCCGTGCCACATAGTGAGTGGGTAAGCCCCGTGCAAGTTGTGCCTAAAAAAGGGAGGCATGACAAGAGTTAAAAATGAGAAGAACGAATTAATTCCTCGAGAGAACTATCACTGGGTTGGCGTATGTGCATAGACTATAGAAAATTAAATAAAGCCACAAAGAAAGATCACTTTCCCTTTGCCTTTCATTGATGAAATGTTAGAACGGTTGGCAAACCACTCTTTCTTTTGTTTTCTCGATGGATATTCGGGTATCACCAAATCCCAATCCATCCCAGTGATCAAAAGCAAAACCACTTTTACATGTCCATATGGAACTTATGCATATCGTAGAATGTCTTTTGGATTATGTAATGCTCCAAATTCTTTTCAAAGATGCATGATGTCTATATTTTCTCGATATGATTGAAGAGATTATGGAAGTTTTTATGGATGATTTTTCTGTTTATGGAAAAACTTTTGATGATTGTCTAGAAAATTTAGATAAGGTTTTGCAAAGATGTGAAGAAAAGCACTTAGTCCTTAATTGGGAAAAATGTCATTTTATGGTTAGAGAAGGAATAGTGCTAGGCCATCTAGTTTCTGAAAGAGGAATAGAGGTAGACCGAGCTAAAATAGAAGTAATTGAACAGCTACCTCCACCTGTGAATGTTAAAGGAATAAGAAGTTTTCTTGGCCATGCTGGTTTTTATAGAAGGTTCATAAAGAATTTTTCTCATATTGCTAGACCTCTTACAAACTTGTTAGCTAAGGATGTTCCTTTTGATTTTGATGATGCTTGTCTTAAATCTTTTGAAACTCAAAAAAATGCTCTTATTTCGCACCCATTATTCAACCCCAGATTTGTCTTTACCTTTTGAAATTATGTGTGATGCAAGTGATTATCTTTGTGGGGGCTGTTTTTGGGACGGACAAAAAGACAAGAAACATCATGCTATTGCTTATGCTAGTAAAACTTTAACTGGACCTCAACTTAATTATGCCACAACTGAAAAAGAGTTACTAGCTGTTGTTTATGCTATCGACAAGTTTAGATCTTACTTGGTAGGAGCAAAAGTTATTGTTTACACGATCATCTTTTGCTCTTAAATACCGCTCACTAAGAAAGATGCTAAACCAAGATTAATACGATGGATTTTGCTTTGCTCCAAGAGTTTGATTTAGAAATTAGAGATAAGAAAGGAGTAGAAAATTCTGTTTGCCGATCATTTGTCTAGAATGCATTTTGAGAAACCCACAGGAGTTACCCATTAATGACTCTTTGAGGGACGACATGCTCTATCGGATCTCCCGATCCGATCCCCTCGGTATCTGATATTGTTAATTTCAAGGTTGCGGGATATGTACGACCCGGGCTGATAAGAAAAAAGCTCATTTATGAGAGTCGACATCACCTATGGGATGAACCATACCTCTTCCGAGTATGCGTGGACGGCTTACTCGGGAGGTGTGTACCGGCGAGAAGAAGGACTACAGATTATCGAGAAGTGCCACTCAAAGACCATATGGGGTCATTATGGAGCATTCCGCACACATGCAAAGATCCGCAAAGCGGATTTTTCGGCCAACCATGTATCAAGACACACGGGACTTAGACGAAGATGCAACGCTGTCGAGACATGGCAATATCAATTCTAGGGATGCCATGCGGCGACGACCAATCTTCAAATCGAGCTCTTTGATGTCCTGGGAATTGACTACATGGGACCATTCCCAAAATCCGGACCCTACGAGTACATCCTAGTGGCGATTGACTACGTTTCTAAATGGGTTGAGGCCATGCCATGCAAGACTGCTGATCACAAAAGCTCAATCAAGATGTTTGAAGAAATAATATTTCCAAGATTCGGTACACCAAGGCTAGTGATAAGTGACGGAGGGTCCCACTTCATCGACAAGAACTTCGAGAAGTACCTCTCAAATCATGGGATCCAACACAACGTCGCTACACCTTATCACCCGCAGACAAGTGGTCAAGCAGAAACGTCAAACAAGCAAATCAAGAACATCCTACAGAAAACGGTTGACCAAATGGGAACTAAATGGAAAGACAGGCTACCCGAAGCTCTTTGGGCTTATCGGACAGCTTACAAGACTCCCATCGAATGTCTCCCTACCACCGGTCTCACGGGAAGACATGTCACTTGCCTGTTGAGCTAGAGTTCAAAGCTCACTTGGGCGATCAAGAGGTGGAATATGGACCTTGACGCTGCCGAACAAAGCGAAGAATGCAACTATCCGAACTAGAAGAATGGAGAGAGAAGGCGTACCACAGTGCCAAGATCTACAAAGAGAGAACCAAAAGATGGCACGACAAGAGAATCAAGAAGAAGGAATTCCACCCAGGCGATCAGGTATTACTTTTTAATTCCAGGGTACGACTTTTCGGACATGGAAAACTACGAAGCAAGTGGGAAGGACCATACAAGGTGGTGAGTTCATCATCACACGGAGTCATCACTCTTCAAGATAACGAAGGTACGCTATTTAAGGTAAATGGTCATCGCTTAAAATATTTTTAGAGCCCAATAAAGATTTAGAAGAATTAGATGTTATCGAATTCTTGAAAATTCCTAAAAATATTAATTTTTCGCGAATAATGGGCCAACATCAGGTTTTTCGGGATAATAATAGAGTTAGAGCACCCCACGACAGAACGCGTCGCGAGGCGACACGTGGCCAGACCGATCGGCCCAAATAACAGGCCGATCGGCCCACGTGTCCTCCCTCTTGCGTCCTGTTTTGTCCCACACGGTCTCTTGCACATTTAGTTACGGAAAAATCACTTTCCAGATTTGTTTTAATACCGTAAACCCAATCTCTCGTCCCCAAAAAATCCTGACCCATATATAATCAAGGATAGACTCTCCTCTTTTCTCATCTAATCTCAAACTAGAAAAAAATGGCTGAAAAGCAGCTTATCCCCTTCAATGAGAAAGCCAAGCAAGTTGTTCCTTCCATCAAGCAACCAAAGCCGCTCGCCGTCATACCACCCGATCATACTCCAATTCCTTTCGTTCCACCTCGTCGTCCTCGCACACCGCCGCCGCCGCAAGGACGCAAGCAAGTCATGTATGCTCAGCCGTATGATCGTCGCCGCGAAGCAGCACTGAAGAAGCCAATCCATGTTCCTAGCTACATGGAGGTTGAAGAACCAAAGAAGGGCGAGCATCTCACATGAGTTCGCATGGACGCCAACGGCAACACGAGGGAGCACAAGTACACTACAGCACCTCCACGCCGCACTACCATTAATGGAGTCCGTGCCAAGGAATCACAGATCAAGAGGATTCCCGCTATCGAGGCCAGCCAGCGTATGCCACAGAAGAAGAAGACTAGAAAGACCGTAGCTGACCTCGCACTAGATGTAGCAGCCCTTGCAGAAACATGCAAGGAGATTCACCGCGTCAATAGCACCCTCACTAGTTCCGTCCTCCGTCTCTTAGAGAATGAAGGAAAGAAGAAGCGTAAAAACCAGGAAGAGGATGCTAGTCGCAATTCAAAGAAGGGCAAGGGCCCTATGTAAGCACCACAGTTAGAGAGCACATGAGTCTTAGCGTTTGAGTCTTAAAGTTTAGTTCGATTAAAGTCGTTTAGTTTGGTTTAGTTAAAGTTAGTTTGCTTAAAGTACTAGGAAGTTCGAATTAGGTAATAAAGTGCTCTCTTTATCAATAAAGTAATCCACAAGTTGAGTCAAATATTTCTTCTGGATATGTTTTTGTCTCCACCATGCTTTGTATGCAAGATAACAGGAATTAAGTGTGGGGAGAGACATGCCGACCAAACAGAAATTTTCGCGAAAAATCAAGAAATTCGAATCAAGACGGAACCATCGACTCAAGACGAAGAGCCGCGACCCGACACGGTCCAGAGGCGGACCGATCGGCCCAAATATCAGGCCGATTGGCCCCCTTTGGCCCCACTCGAGCCCAACTTCGTCCACCGCTTCGGTTTGCTTCCTAAAACTTTCTAATTTTCGCAATTTATTTTCCGTTCTGAATTAAATAAGCCTTTTACGTTATGGTATGTTTACCTATATGAAAATATGTCTTGAACAAAGTTTTGCATGATTAAATTCCTACATATATCTGTCACTTATTGGGATGCTTTAATTGCTTAAAACATGAGAAAGAATAAAGTTAGAATAAGATCTTCTTTCTTTTATCTTGTCTTTGGAGAGTTATTTATTTCAAAATATTAAAATCATTAGTTATGCTTCTCCTTTGTGATCAATGATACATCCTAATAGAGCCGTAGCAATCATTAAAGATATATCTAATTAATTGTTGCTTTCTTGTGATGAGCTTTGTCAAAACCACGACCCATGTTGAAATCTGTCTAAAGTCTAAGATCAAGATCACGTACACTATTTTTTCACTAAAATATCCATGCTCTAAAAAGTTTTAATCTCTATCTCCCATAATTTTAATTGTTGAAAAAAGGTACGACTATGAAAAAGCCAAATGTTAAAAATTCTAAGAGTGGAGAGAAAAGTGAGAGAGAGGAGAAAATGAGCAAGTGTTCTACGGGTCGGAAAGAACCCCCTCTCTGAAAAAAAAATGAAGAGAAGAATAATGGACAAGTGTCCGAGGGTGAGTAGGGCCCACTTCTCTAAAAAAATAATAAGAGAGTAAAAATGGACATGTGTCCGAGGGTGAGTAGAACCCACCTCTCTACTAAATAGCTGGTTACCTCGCTTAAAAAATATATATATATATATATATAAATAAATACGAAAAAGGGGAGATAGAAGATTTTCAACTAGAGAGAGCAAAGGTAATAATCTTGATTCACATGCACATCTTGATCTCGTGACTTATGACATCTATCTCCATGGATCCACAATTGACTTCGGCAATAAATACAAGGTAAGTGTGCTACATGTTCTTGAGCTCCACATATGATATAATAAATGAACTGTGAGGATATAATATATTTTGAGAGACTTGAGAGTGTCACAAAGGAGTAAGTAGAGCTATGCTTTCTTTTCAAAACTTATGCAAAATCTCTCCAATAGATTTGATTAAAGAATAAAAGGTTATCTGTTTCTAACCAATTCAAGCTCGAGAGATCCTAAAGTGTAGGTATGACCATGGAAATATAATCATGATCCATGCTTAGACCATCCTTTTATCGAGGACGAGTAAAAGCCTAAGTGTGGGGGAGTTTGTTGACACATATTAATGCATACTTTTAATTGTCAATTAAACATGGAAAAGGACTAAAATATAATTAGATAACCTTATTAGGGGTTTATACTAATGATTTCCATGAGTTTTTGGTAAAGTTGTGATTTGCGAGGACTTAACAGAAAAACGGTAGAAATCGTAACGCAATCCAACTCCGGAAGCAAGACTAGAAGGCTCTAGAATACACCCGACGCGTGAACGAAACTTGACACCGAAGAAAACATCATCTAGAAGACTCCGGAAGCCACGACGCGATCGCGGGGCCCGAGTGGAGCCCACCTGGGGCCGATCGGCTAATAATCAGGCCGATCGGCCTGGCTTGGCCCCCAAGTCGCCCCTCGTTTCCAAACGTTCCTCCACCGCCTCTAAGACGCAATCTAATCCGGTTCGTTTGATGTCGGTTTGATCCGAGGGCGTCGGTTAAGCACGAGATGCATGAAGGTTAATACCACATTGCCTGCTGAAGCGAAGAGACATAAGAAGACCCATATATATAGACCCCCAGGCCCCTGGATTCAATCAATCTCAGTTCAATCTTCAATTCAATCAGATCATCAACGACGACAAGAGATAGAAGCTCTAGATTAGAATTAGATTGAGAGTTAGTTTTGCAAGTTGAGAGAATTAGAGTGCGGTTGAGGCGGAGTAGAAGGAAAGGCCCGGAGCTGTCGGCGCCTCCATCTTCTTCCTCCTCCTCCGAGTTGGCGCCTCCATCATCGTCTCCCCTGGAGCTGATGCCATTGGAGCACGACTCTGAGATCTTGTGGATTGTTCGAATTCCATTCGAGTAAGTGATATTGTCTCTATTGTTCTTAAGGTTCGTATTTCTTTGATAAGATTACTTTGATTCCTGTCGCTCTTGAATTAAAGTTGTTAGATTAATGTAAGCGTGGTGCTTAGATTGACTAGCTTATTACGAATACCTTCTATAGGCCGAGGGTGAAAACACTTGTTAAAAATTGATCGTAGTGGTGACAAAGACTATTGAGTCCTTTGTTACGCCCGCCCCCGTTTATAGAAATCGTAGGAGACCTGCGTTGTTAGCGTAGAATCCCTTTATTAAGAGTTTCTTCATGACAACCCCTCTTAAGAACAATGTGCAAATGATTTACTTGAAGTGAGAACAAGACCTTCCTACTAGAACTCCTTATCTTTATTATCTATCTAGTTTTATTAAACTACTTAGGGATCAGTAGTAAATCTCAAGAACCCTTCTCTACGTTCTCCTGTGGATTCGATATTTTAAAACCCATCACCCCGGTGAAGTGCTCACCCGTATCCGTGCGCTGCTGGATTATCCATCATAATATTCACTGTGAGGCTTAGCAAATACCAACATCCCGCAAGTCTACAACAGCTAAGAAATATACGAGGAAATTAAATAGCTTCAAGATAATCACAAGACTTTTCTTACCAAAGTGTAAGTAGCTTGCGTGGGTACAAGCCGGGAATACCGACAAGTCCAAAGACTCCATCCTCCTAGGAACCGCGGAACACCGAGAGGCAAACCGGCAACTCCGGTAGAAAGAACAAAGCTTCTTTCTAGCTTTTCCCTCTCTCACTCTCTAGAATTTAGAAGAAGAAGAAGAAGAAGTAGAAGAAGAAGAAGAACTAATTCTACTCTCTTGCACAAGTGGACTGGTTTCTCCTTGGAATTGTTGTTGAGAGAGGTGAAAGAGGGAGCTATTTATACACAAGGGGGAGGGGCCTAAGTGCTAAAAACACCAAAACCGACCTAGGAACACCTTCCAAATCTGCCAAACCGACCATCCAACGTCGGTAGTGCTCGGTATGGAAGGTAACAAACCGCCTCCCCGAAGCTGGGCTCGAACCGCCTCAGCAGGGGTGCGGCCGCACCAGGTGGTGCGCGCGCACCCTGCTGGGCCCGGCCTGGCTTGGGCTTCGGCAGGCTGGGCCTCCTTGCTGTGAAAAGTTGTCTGGTGGTCTTGGCCCCGCACTGTTTTGACGTTTTGTCCCGATTCTTATTTGGGCTTGCCATTTGCTTCTTTGGGCCTTTTTCTATTTGTTGGTTTTTATTTCTTTTCTTTGTATTTTTTGGCCCAAAGTGATTATTCTTGAGTTGGTACCTGAAGTCCAAATAAACACCAAAACTTTGGAATATGTTAGTTGAAATCCCTATTTCTAGGTTGTTTTGGTGTTGTGTTGGCGGTGTTTAATTTGCGCTTGGTTACCGTCAACAGCGATTACCAAATTTATTCTCTCTCAAGTTTTACATCTAATCTAGTTCTTTGTCCTCGCCGTGATCACCACGATCACCGCGACGTCGCCGACGTGTTCGTTCCCGATGCTCAAGCAACGTTGAGTTCCAACAACGGTATCGAGCTGCGGGGTCATCGGAGGGGCGGCGTTTGAAGATATAGAGAGGAAGGTGGTGCAGGAGAATCAAGCGGTTTGAGGAGTTCAAGCTCGCCAAGCCGGGAACACCTACCGCCGTGATGGGCACCAGCGGAGAGAAGGAGAAGTAGCTGATGGAGCGAGCGTGGAATCGAGGCTTTAGGAAATTTGGTATGGCCGATGCTAACTCATTCCAATTACCAAGAGTGGTCGGCTCATATGCGGTGCAACCTCGAAGCCATGTACCTTTGGGATGCGATTGAATCTAACAAGGTGGAACGCCGACGGGATTGTCTTGCCCTTCGGCGCCATGTTCCGTGGCATCCCTAGGGAGATGCATTCTATTCTAACGAATAAGAAGTCAGCAAAGGAAGCTTGGGAAGCGATAAAATCCATGAGGCTAGGTGCAGATAGGGTGAAAGAGGTGAATGCGCAGAAACTGCTTGCTGAATTTGAGTCTATCTCATTCAAATCCGGCGAGACGATTGAAGACTTTGCTTTGTCGGGATTGGGAAGCTTGCTACCGATCTAAAGGGGCTAGGTGTAACTAGCATTGATGATACTTGTATCGTCAAGAAATTCCTCGAGGTTGTGCCACCCAAGTACAACCAAGTCGCGGTCGCGATCGAGATGTTCAGTGATCTGAAAAAGCTGTCAATAGAGGATCTAGTCAGTCATTTGCGTGCGGCCAAAGATTGGTTTGAGCCAGTGCAAGAGGAAGTGACGAACAAGGCTGGACAGTTGATGTTGACTGAGGAAGATTGGTCGGGCGGCGAAGAATCGTGGGATGATAGATGTGTCAAGCTCATCTGTCAGCAAAGGAGGCGGCAACAAGCATTATGTCAAGAAGAAGACAGGAGCTAGGGGAGGAGGTAACGGTGGGCGTGAGAACCGTGATGCAGGAGCCAAGGAGGGGCAGAATACTCCACACCGCAATGGGCGTTGCAACAAGTGCAAGGTCTTTGGCCATTGGGCCAGAGAGTGCAAGAAGTTCCCAAAGGAACAGACTAGAGCGGTTCATCATGCCAATGCAGATGCAGATACACCACCGCTCTCTTGGTGGCATTGGTGTGCAATGTGGTGAGGACCACGGTGGGGAGGAGGACCACCCCGAGTGTTCTTGAATCACGGCCGTGTGGATCCAACAATGTACGAGGCGGTCGTGGGTTCTGATACCGGAGCCACAAACCACATGACCGGTGCGAATCATCACCGGCGAGCCCGGATGATTCAATAAAGGGCACCGTCCGGTTTTGGTTACGGGTCTCAAGTTGAGATACGTGGGATTGGTCTTTGAACAATTCAAGGCGGGAACCAAGCAGATCGTGTGCTCTCGGTGTCTACTACATACCCTCGTTGAAGTGCAACATCGTACGTGAGTCTTGGGCAGCTAGAAGAAGGGGATGCCGAGTCGAGATCGATGACGGTGTGATGGAGGTCTTGGGCGTGAAGCGAAGGATGTCGAAACGGGCGTGCTCATTCGGGCGTAATGCGAAAAACCATTTGTACATTATGCGGTGAAAGTCACTTCACCCGTATGTTTGCTAACTAAGAAGGGAGATGTTTCATGGCTATGGCACGCCGGTATGGACATCTGAATTTCAGGGCCCTAAGAGATTTAGCTGTCAGAGGCATGGTTGAGGGGATGCCGGTGGTGAAGAGCATTGAGCAGGTTTGCGATGGCTGTGCGCTCGGGAAGCAACATAGGAAGCCATTCCCAAGGGCTTCTGCATATCGGGCAATGAATTGTTTGGAGTTGGTACATGCAGATCTGTGGGACGGTGACACCACCAACGCCAGGAGGAAAACTCTATTTTATCCTCATCGTGGATGACTATAGTCGTTATATGTGGTTAGAGTTAATGACTACAAAGGATGAAGCACTTATGCACTTCAAAAGGTTCAAGGCAGCAGCTGAACTCGAGTTGGAGTGCATGTTGAAGGCCTTCAGGACTGATCGAGGAGGGGAGTCTAACTCGGGCTCGTTTGTGACATTCTGTCAGGAGCATGGGATAAAGCATAATACCACTACAGCTTATACTCCGCAGCAGAACGGAGTAGTGGAGAGACGCAACGAGACGGTGGTGGAGATGGCACGATGCTTACTCAAAAGCATGAGCGTTCGGCTCGATTTTGGGGTGGCAAATCATAACAACGGTTTACTTGCTGAACCGTGCACCGACTAAGAGTCTCCAAGGTGTGACACCGTTTGAGGCATGGTTCAAGAGGAAGAAAGTGGTCAAGCATCTTCACACTTTTGGGTGCAAAGCATATGTCAAGCGTGTTGGTCCCGGGATTAGCAAGTTGCAAGACGGTCGGTGCGGGAGTGTTCTTGGGGTATGAACCGGGGGACAAAGGGGTACCGTGTCTATGATCCAAAGTGCGGGACAAGGCGATGATCAGTCGGGATGAACAGGTGGCATGGAATTGGGAGGAGAATACAAGCGGGCGCGACAGTGTTGAGCTAGCGAGCACGAGACGTTCTCGGTGGCGAGTTTTGACGATCGCGTTCCGCGGTCCGACAACGAAAGACGATGGTGTCTCGGTTCGAAGATTCGAAGGGAGACCTAGCCACGCCCGCGCTGCCCGTCGTTTCAATCCACGCCACACACCTCCTCATCAGCGGTCTGATGGGCTACTCCACCCACGCATGATAGCGATTTCTCAACCGGTGATGCTCCACCCGGATCTGAGTCCATCTCCGATTTGCTCGACAACACCGAAGAAGTGCGGGAAGGGCTGAATACGATGGATTTTGCTTGGTAGCGGCGAAGAACCCAAGTCAATTCAGGGAAGCTCTTGCTGAAAGGTGTTGGAGGAAAGCAATGTCTCGAGAGATGAAGTCGATCGAGGATAATGAGACATGGGTTGCTTGTGATCCGCCACCCGACACAAGGCTATTGGCCTTAAGTGGGTATTTAAGGTCAAGAAGGACCCGGATGGAAATGTTGTCAAACACAAGGCACGCGCTGGTAGCCAAAGGCTATGCTCGGTGTTAGGGAATTGATTTTGATCAAGTATATGCTCCAAAGAGCCGAGGATTGAGAGACGATTCGGGTCTTATTGACACTTGCGGCACATGGAGGATGGAAGATTCATCACATGGACGTCAAGTCTGCATTTTTGAATGGTGATCCGACGAGAGCGGTCTATGTCAAGCAGCCTCCAGGATTCATCATTGGGGGACCTGACAAGGTGCTGAAACTAAAGAAGGCTCTCTATGGGCTTCGGGCACTAGGGCGTGGAATGCAAAGTTGGACAAGGAATTGGTGGCTCTCGGCTTTGTGAGAAGCAAACTTGAGCATGATGTTTATAAGAGGAACAACAGTAATTCTCTTCTACTTGTGGGAGTTTATGTTGATGATCTTATAATCTCGGGGCCGTCGAAGAGGAGATTCTGAAGTTTAAGGCAAAGATGAAGACCAAATTCAGCATGAGTGACTTGGGGCATTTGAGTTATTACCTCGGGGATTGAGGTGAGACAGAAGAAAGCTTCGGTCACATTGAGCCAAGGTGCATATGCACTGAAAATCCTGGAGCACTATAACATGAAGACCTGTAATTCGTGTGATACTCCAATGGAGTGCAGGCTCAAGTTAAGCAAGTTGAAAGAAGATGAAGCAGTTGATCGAACCGCATATAGGAGTCTAATTGGGAGTCTCGGTACATTGTGAACACCGGACCAGGACTTAGCCTATCTTTGTTGGAGTGGTTAGCGAGATATATGCAGGCACCGTGCAAGGAGCATTGGCTAGTTGCTAAACGTATTCTCGATACCCGGGGGGACCGCGGGTATGGCTGTGTCTATGTGAGAGGAGGAGAATTGCAACCAATGTTGCTGGGCTACAGCGACGGTGACTACGCCGTGATGTCGAGGACGAGGAGGAGCACATCAGGTGCGTTTATTTCCTTGGCAAGAGTCCGGTAACGTGGTCGCCTCGTAGCGGAAGATTGTTGCACTCTCATCTTGCGAGGCCGAGCCCGATGCGTCGCGGCGGCAGCAAAGATGCCAGGATCTGGTTAAGCCGACTCATAGCAGATATGTTGGGAGCGAAAGAGGCGGTGAAGCTACTGATGGACAACATGTCAGCGATTGCTCTCAGTAAAAATCCGAGTGCATCATGAACGGAGTAAGCATATCGATCACAGTATCATTTCCTTCGTGAGT
Source organism: Hyparrhenia diplandra (assembly GCA_015847255.1). Classification (NCBI taxonomy): domain Eukaryota; kingdom Viridiplantae; phylum Streptophyta; class Magnoliopsida; order Poales; family Poaceae; genus Hyparrhenia; species Hyparrhenia diplandra. The sequence goes on along the minus strand of JADLZK010008520.1, from coordinate 536,828 downwards.
GCATAGAGGATGGCAAGGTGGAGGAAGATCACATTGGCACAGCAGACCAGTTGGCTGATATCTTTACCAAGCCGTTGGGGAGGATCAGGTTCGTCGAGCTCAGGAGTGCTTTAGGCGTCGTTCAAGTGCATCAAGTTTAGGTGGTGATTTGTTAGAAGTAAATTGATGCAGAGTCTTGTAGTCGTTCATTTAGTTTGTATCTAGGTGAGTTGGTTAGGATCGACGTGGTTGGAGTCATGCGACTACGCTACGATCGGCATAGGAGTCGGTAGTGCTCACGCCATGTTGTGTCGGGCGCGCGGGCATTCACCTCGGTGCAAAGGTGTTTGCACTCGTTACGCCGTGGCGTGGGATGAGGCTGCGCCCTCAGGTGTTCTCTATATATATGAATACAATGACTCAAGGTGCTGCGGGTTGGCAGTGCCACAAATTTATTCTCTCTCAAGTTTTACATCTAATCTAGTTCTTTGTCCTCGCCATGATCACCGCGACGTCGCCGACGTGTTCGTTCCCGGTGCTCAAGCAACGTTTGAGGTCCAACAGCGGCAACGCGGTGAGTAGCCGAGGCTGGGGAAGGACAGTGTGCGAGTGCGAGGGAGAAGACAAGCAAGGTCAGGCCTAACCAATTGCCCAAACCTAGCACTTCATCATGGTGACGCTAGCGGATCTATAACATTTAGCTCGCGTTCTGTTTTTTGTGACAACAGAAACTTATTTGTTCATGGCGTTCTGCCCAAACCAATTTGCACATGATTGTTGTCCAGTCACGCTTTATTCCAGTCGCGGAACTTTTTTTCTTTTCTAATATATAGCTTAACTCTTTTCGGTCTTGATTAGCTTCAACATCCTGCCCAAACCTGGTTGAGATCCAACGCTAGCTTCAACATCCTGAATAATTTGCGTAAAAAAAACATCCTGAATAATGAAGATCACAAACACCTGCGGCACCACAACTGAAATGCATCCAGTGTTTCAGTGTCCGTTTCATAGTTAGTACATGACCAAGTACCTCTATCTAGCGCCTCTTTCTTGTCCTTATTTTTGTGTTCTCCAGACAAAAGAATAGAATGCCAAATCTGTAATAATCTGTCAAATAGCTGAATATATATTATAGTACTTCCTTGGAAAATCCTGTCCTAATTCACTATAGAGGATGTTCATTCTTTTATTGTTCATATTTATTAGTAATGTATGTATATGAAATTGGGGAAAATCATGCTTTTTCCTGCATGCTTTTCCATTGAGCTGAAACAAATTCTGCTTGTACTGCATCTTGTCTAGCATAATAATGATACAACGTGAAACAAGGTTAAACTATTGCCATTGCTGAGTGGCCGAAGATTATGTCATCAAAGTAAGATCTCCCAAAAGGGAAGATAAACGTATTATTCCTTCCACACTCTGCAAGTAAAGTGCTTGTTCCAGCCAGCTATATGCAATCCTAATCGATCCTTTGGAATCCCGATGATTAGAATACAAGCAGTCGGTCACTGAAACAATAATTGCATCTTTTATTTTATTTTATTTTATTGAAAATGAACATCATATCAGTGCAATGTGCTAGGCGATACAATCATTCCAATCAATGAGAATTCCATGGAAGAATTTGTACCAATTTCCCTCATCCACACTTAGGTCAGTCTCAATGGGGGTTTAATAGGCGTTTTCATGCACATTAAATAGGGCGCCACATCAGTAAAAGTTCACTTTTTTTGCATGAAATTATGAGGAGAGAGAAGGACAAAGTTTCATTTTGGTGAAACTCTCTTGGCACGAATACCAACTATCTCTAAGACTTGAGTCATGAAAATAAATGCCTATGAAACCACAAGATGAAACTCTCCATTAAGAGTAGGGGTTTCATCCAAGTTTCATTTCATTTTATATGACATGATAGTCTTGGAAACAACGAAATGAAACTCATCACTGAGACTGGCCTTAGTATGTTGGCCTCGTCCTCCTCCTCCTTCGTGAGTTTAGTTTTTACGTGAGGTCTTCTATTAGAAAGTATGCTCTCTACTCTGTCGCGCCGAACTCACCTCAAATCTCAGGTTGTCCTTTGTCTCTCGATAATATCATTACTGGTATTGATTTCTCTCTTGAGATAGAGTTCCATCCTCAACTATTTTTCACGATATCTTCTCGTCTTGTCTTCCTCGCAGACGGCGGCACACCCAGGGGCAGGAGTGCAATGACTTTGGGGGTTTTACGCATGTCCCACAAAGGCAAGGCGGCGTCCGCCGTAACCTACAGCTTCAATGACCCGCCCGATGCGTATACCAACCCGAGCGTGTACGAAAGGTCCACGACTACACGAGGCGGCGAAGAAGGTCCATGGGGAAGACTTCCGATCCGTTCACTCGGGACATTGATCCGGGCGTCGTTATGGCGGTGGGAGGAGGCAGGGAAGCACGGGCGGTTGTGGATTGCCGCGGCTGCATCGACAGCTCGGGCTAAGTCTCTCACAGCCTACGAAACAGAGCACGGCAGTAGCCTGCCTATATACGCCCGCGGCCCGAGCCCCGCACGGGCGGCGTTACGACGAACTCCAGGTTATTCCTTTGTCAAACATTTTTCTTTACGCACCTTATTTAGGTTTGCATTACTAAAACATTGGATTTAGGCCCGGCTAGAAGAGTCAGAGCGACAACGGCAGGCAACGGAGGCTGCGTTTCGGGCCCAACAGGAAGCCCAGGCGAGGCAGCTGGCGGAGCTCATGAACTACCTCCTGACCTCGGGGGCCACTCTGCCACCTACGCTGATAGCGGCGTTAAGCTCCACCTCAACCTACCCTTGTGAGTACGAAATTGTCTCAACTTATGCTTTGCTTGAGGATGCGGATCACGGCTAACACATGCAACCTCTTCTCCTTTGTGTAGCCGGCTTTGGTGGGATCGAACCATGCGCCGTAGTGATACCAGCCACATGGACAAACTTGTTAAGTTGTGCATCCGGGTCCATCTGAGACATTTTGCGCTAACGTGCCATGCTAGCATGGAATGTATTTTGCCTTTAACCCCTTACACTTATTTTTGTAATAAAAAATAGACCTTTTCTTCCCTCTCATTCCGTGGTCGCGATTTGCTTGGCTCCCTCCGGCGGCGGTGGCAGGAGAGGGCCAGCGGCTTGCCTCAGCCACCAGGGAGGCCTCACGGCTTGCCTTGCCGCCAACGACCGCGCCGGCCGCCGCCCTGAACGGATGAGATGGTCAGCGCCATTCGCAAAGAAGTCACACCCACCCATCCTCGCTTATTTCCTCGTCATGCATCTCGCTCTCTCTAGAGCTGCTACGAGTTCTAGAGGCAGAGGCTGCATGAGGGCACCGCTCCTCGCTCCGACCCCACAAGTGGCAGTGAGCCGGTGACCGTGGCCGCGTCGGGTACAGTGACGTCCAACGCCCATGGCCCCTGCCGGCCCCTTCGCCTCGAGCTCATCGCGAGATTGGCGCGGCACCACACTTCAATCCAGACCCACGTACGTGAGCCACGAACCTTACATGCTTCATACCTGGGCGAGAAATACATGAATATTGGGCGTAGTTTTCTACAAAATCATTTTCTATAACATCTGTATATAAATTTGATGCATCTATATATATCCCCACTGTGACTCTGAACCACATGTTCTCGTTCTTCTTTTATTGTTTTCAAAATTATTCGGCTCCCAGTACGGTGCGACGTAAGGGCATAAATCTATTAATTAATATATATGGATGGATGTAATAAACAACCAAACCGTGGCCAAATACATGGGATGGTACAAATGGACCGGCACTTATATATCCTTTTATCGAAAGAATTGATCTCAAAGACGAAATCCAACCATGTGTTGCACTGTAAGCACAAAGTTTTGAAAGCAAACGTGGATGTGCTAAAGTAGGAAGATATTTATTTTGATTTAAAGTTAACAGGGACATAAATCGATTCTCCCACTAACCACAAAGCGTTGGAATGGTAGGTATATATAGTAGTAGTAAGGACTAGGGGCCCGGACGGCTGGTGATATAAGAATTTTGATGCATGGAAAGGAGAGGGATGGCGTTAGGGTTCTGATGGTAGGGCACAATCTCCATAGCAACTCCTACAGATTACTATACAGGAGGACTTACAGTAGCTGCAGCATTGGCACAAAAATGCTGAGGGTAACAACTATAAAGCAGGAAAATAATGGTAGTTGGCTGGCATTGCTTTAAACAGTTTTTACTTTTTCTGGTGCTATGGATTTTAGTTTCCTCGTTTACATTTCTGTGTAATTTACAACCATGTGTCGCACATTGAAGCATAAAGTTTTGAAAGCAAACGTGCATGTGATAAAGTAGGGAAGATATTTATTTTGATTCAAAGTTAGCAGGGACACAGCAATCGATTCTCCGACAAAGCACAAATAATGCGTCTGAAAACGGTAGAATAGAATAGGGACCGGCCGGGACGGTGGCATAATGCCGCTGGCTAGCTTTATTTGGGAGATGCCATGCCATGTGCCTCGGTTTTTGACTGTTTCACTCTGTTAATTAAGGAAACTAAAAGGCGTATATATAGCTGCTCCACGATTCTGGCGACAAACGCTCTTCCCATCTAATCCGTCCAATATGTTGATCGATGAAGCTTCGAAAAATGAGCTAAAAAATGTGGACTTGAGAGAGGCAGGCCGGGAAACTAAAGAAAAGGAGCTTCGTCTAGCTATGTCTCGCTCGTTCCCGTAGCCCTGGTCTGCGCTTTGCGATGGTCAACACGGATGAGGCCGACACTGTAGCACAGTGAAGGGATGAGAGACCCGGCACAGGGTGGGGATCTAGCGGACACTAGTACCTAAATCATTTTGCGTGACGGGCGAATCCTATTTTTGCGTGGCGGGCATTTGAGCCCGTCACCAATGAAAGGTCACGGTTAATCGCGCGATTAACCAGTGACGGGCTACGAGTGCCCGCCACGCCTAATGGATTATCCGTGGCGGGGCGAATTAAATGCCCGTTACGGTAAAGGTTTTCAAAAAATAAAAAAAAATACATGAAACCCTAGACAGGCCCGCCGAGCCCATCTAGGGTTCCAGCGCCGCCGGGCGCCCGATCCGGTCGATCCACTGCCGGATCATTCCGATCGAACGCCGGATCCGCCGCCGGACGGAGGAGGGCGCTGCTGTCGATTCGACTTGATTGGGCGGAATTGACACGTGAATTGAGGAGATTGGGGAAGAAGAGGAGGATGGGGGCGGCAAAGGGCGGTGGCGGCGTGGGCGGCAGCAGCCGCGCGCCGTGGTGCGCCGCGGCGGCGGCGGGAGGCGGGGTGCGCGGCGCGGCAGGAGGTGGCGGCGGCGGTAGCTGAAGCCCCCGAAGGCGAAAGATATGTTTTATTTTCTTGCTTGTTCCCCTAGAGATTACATGCCTCTTGCTTTTATAGCCCAACTAGTGAGACTTGTAACCTAAGTAATCTCTATAAGGTTTCCTGATATGACTGGAATACCTTTTACAAGCAATTCCTATTTTATTATTTCCTAATAAGGGTCTCCCTTATAGATAAGATAGCCCCTTGCACACCAAAATTACCTAAGATAATCCTAACTTGAAGGCGAAGCAAACTCGAGTCGTGCGGGAGAGGGCGGCGGCGGCAGGCCGGCCTCCCCTGGCTGCCGCGCCCCGCCCTCCCGGGCCGGGCGGTCGCCGCGTTTGGCCCAATTAGCCACTCTCGGGCTGGCTCAATTCGGATCATGACAGCCGCCGTCGCCGCTCGTCGCCGGAGAAGGAGGACGCGAGCCACCGGAGAAGGAGGACACGAGGTGCGAGATCCGCCGCCGCTGCTTCGGCGGCGCCGCTTCGCGCCGTGGATCCGCGCGCCCCCACGCCGCCGTTCGCCGCCACGCACCGGGATCCGGGCGGAAGAGGAGGAAGGGACGAGGGATCGAGGAGGGCCGGCCATGGAGGCGCCGTCGTGGATCCGCCGCCGCGCCGACTTGATCCCCGGCGCCGACACGGGGTGCGAGATCCGCCTTGACGCCGGAGGGAGTGGTGGGAGGGAGGAGGAGAGAAGACTGGGCTCGGTGAGGAGACGGGCGGCCGGTGAGGCAAAGGTGGGAGGGAGGAGGAGAGGCGGAGTCGCCCGCGCCCGGCCGTGAGGGAGAGAAGGACCGGGCTCGTGAGGGAGAGAAGGACCGGTGGCTGTGGGAAGTCGGAGAAATGAGAAGTGAAACTCTAGGTCCCGCATTTTATAGTAAAGGGCAGCTACCGAGCCTGGTCTGGGCCTTATGGGCCTCGGACTATTCCATGGCGGGCATTTAACATTGCCCGTCACGGTTATTTTTGCGTGGCGGGCACCTTAGCAGCGCCCGCCACGGAAAATACACTATTTTCCGTGGCGGGCGTTTTAAGGTGCCCGCCACGCAAAATCAATTTACCGTGGCGGCAAACGCCCGTCACGGAAAATAAAACTGGGCACGTGGCGGGACATTTTTCGTGGCGGGCAAAAAAAACGCCCGCCACGGAAAAGATTTTCGCAAAATCGTTTCATTACTAGTGGGAGAACATACTTTTGATCGACAATCGAGTTTGGCTTTAGTTTCAGTATATTTTTGTGTCTTGGACTAAAGGAAGCATTAGTCCAAAGTCTAAATTTCACTGGCATCAAAGGCCCTTTTGTTTTGTTCATAAAACATCCATTGAGACTACCTTTACTCCCAGTTGGTGTTACTAACTGGGACTAAAGGTCCTCCAAATTTTAGTCCTAGTTGGTAACATCACCGGGGACTGAAGGGTGGAATCTTTAGTTCTGGTTTGTATCACCAAAGCATAGTAACGGTCGTCCAACCAGGGTTAGTTCCCCATGGGTCAATTCAAAAGGAGACTGCCCAAGACACTCTGTCACATGTGGTGTGTAACTTGAGCTGGTAAGGTAGCTATGTGAGAGGCAAGAGGTCCTTGGTTCGAATCTTACACACCGCAAGAGAGAGGTCTTCGGGACTTAAAAATAGTGCCAGTGTCCATGCATATTACATCTAACACAGGAGTTGTTACTTAAACTAGTATAGTGTCCGTGCGTTGCTACGGTTTTCTTAAGAAATACACTTGAAAACAACAAGAAGATTTAGGAGGAACAGCTGAAATGGAACAACAGTTTTCTCATGTGAGTCCTACCTCCCCGTCTCATCTCCATTGATCATCTCCAAGAGTTTCCAAAACAATCGCCCATTCCATGATTTTATAGGAAGATCGAAAAAACAAGCATTCCATGAACTCTCACTAACCGTACCTCCCTGTCTTTTGGCACTTGAAACCAATCGATTTGGTCGTGTGGATAAATACGCACGCATATCTATCGCACAATCTAAGGTGGACGATGTGGTGAAGAATAAAAAGTAAGACAAGATTCTTGATACAAATGTACAAACTACAGAAGTGGTTGCGACGATTTAATAAGTTCGTGCCATATAATTACATTCTGTCTTTTAGGATGGAGAATTTGAAAAATTGTTGGACGAAGCCATCAAATATGCTAAAAAAATATTTTTTAATCATTTGGAAAACTCATTAGTTTACTAAGTTATTATTATTTTTAGAAACTATTGAAGACGCTGCCATGCATTAAAAGGTACCGGCGTCTGATTGGCATAGGAGGAACCTCTTTTGGAAAGCTTACAGACCCACGCCAATACATATACCTGTCCTGATGAAGCGATAGAGCAATGATCATCCAGACCACGTACGATGGCCTTATCCTCCTCGCGAGCGTCCCTGCTGCCACTGTTGTGCTTCCTACTGGCAGGAATGGCAGCTGCCGCCAACCACCAGCATGAACAGTCAACTCCGGCGTCGCCGCCCGTCACACTTGCTGGGTGCCCCGACAAGTGCGGCAACGTCAGCATCCCCTACCCTTTCGGCACCAAGCAAGGCTGCTTCCGCCCAGGCTTCTTCGTCCTCTGCAACGACACCTTCGACCCGCCTCGCCCCTTCATCAACTCCAGCCTCTTCATCAACTCCAGCCAATTGGCAGGCAATGACTACTACGACGACACGAGGACACAGATCATCGTCGAGGAGCAGTACTACATAACCTCCGAGGACGGCAACAAGACCACGACGGAACCCATCTGGTCCGCGTGGCCGATCCAGCTCGTCGGCGTGTCTCTCACGGAGGGCAAGGTGCGGCTGCTCGGTGCCTTCAGCTACGACTGCACACTGAACAGGACGCACCGCTCTGTCAGGCGGCAGAAGATCAACTTCGACCGCGGCATCAGCAACGAGCTCAGGTCGCCGTTCCTGCTGTCGGCCGACGACAACGTGCTCATGGGCATCGGCAGCCAAGACATCGCCAAGCAGACCGCGGGGCCGTCCTGCATGTCGTACATCTACTCGAACCCGCTGCCCAACACCCCCTACGGCGTCGCCATCAACGGGTCGTGCTCTGGCCAGGGCTGCTGCCAGGCCAGCCTGATCTTCGCCCGCTCCGGAAGCAAGGTGACGACCCAGGAGAAAACCGATGTCGACGATGGCGATGACGACGATGTTCCCGAGTCCCATAGTCTTACCGTGACCGTTCAGCTAGGCAATCCAATTACCGTCGACGTCTCCTGCTCCTACGCCATGATTGTGGAGAAGACGTGGTACAACTTCTCGACGGTGGACCTCGATAGCGACGCGTTCCTGCAGAGGAACGCCGCCGGGGTCGTCCCCGTCGTCGCAGACTTCACCATGGGCATCGGTGTAGGTAGATGTCCCAAGCCCAACGCCAGTGAGCCGATGCCCAAGGACTTCGCATGCATAAGCAACAACAGCATGTGTGTGGACCGGCTGCTCGCCAGCAATTTGACGACGTACTACTGCAATTGCTCGGTTGGGTATGAAGGGAATCCATACATCCTGGGAGGATGCCAAGGTACGTCCGTCTTGTGACCCGTATAGTGATTCTTCATTAAAATCACTGAAGGAGTAATATTTGTTTTTTCTAAATCTTGGACAGACATTAATGAGTGCGCTATGAATCCCTGCCACGGCGGCAAATGCAAGAACACACCAGGAGATTATGAATGTAGCTGTCCACCCGGAACGAGAGGAAATGCAAAAGAAGCCCCGTGCAGCGACTTGTTTCCTCTACCTGCCAAGATATCCATAGGTAAATATAACATACATACTATATGTGACACAATAACTTTAATTGAGTTTAACTAGAGGAAAGGGAATATTAATTATTCGTTGGGACCGAAATAGGACCTCAAGTAGTACGCCCTAAGCTAAAAAAATGGTATTGTGATGATGCTTCAGATCTAGCTTTTTAAGTTTGATCAAATTTTGTATACAAAATACCAATGTTCAAACTCATTAGATTCATCCATTAGGAAATATATTTCCATACTATATATATTCCAACTTATAAATAATATTGGTTCTATTTTTGTATAAATTTAGTCAAAATTGCGATCGGTTGACTTAGACTAGACCTAGATCTGAATCAATCTCGGACAAGGGGAGTACTATTCTGTCCATCAAAAGAGTCATTATGTGCTAGGCTACTGCTTGGCCATTTTTTTGAATCTTGAGCTAAGCTGAATTATGAATAGAGAGAGCCGACTTGCTATATATAATGTACCACTACTTGAACTGGACGTGGGCTCCATCCCGTAACATTGGTTCCTAGATTTTCCCACAGTCATGTCGAATCCTTGATTGGTGTAGAGGCCAATATATGTTTCAAGTATTATCTATCTATAAATAGAAGACGTTAATCTACCTGTTCCTGACTGTTTTGTTCATCTCAGTCAATCCGTTATCAAATAATTTGCATTCATATTTGGATTAATCAACATTCAAATTATGGTTCAGTTTATTTACAATTCTTTGACTATTTTGTGAATTATTGATAAATTATGGGAGACTAATTTTTCTTGTACTTTTACATAGGTGTGGTAGGTGGCCTTTTATCATAGCACTATTGGTATTCATTATCCTAATTCGCAATGAGAAAAAGAAGATGACCGAACTTTTCAAGAAAAATGGTGGCCCTACATTAGAGAAGGCAAAAACTATAAAGATTTACAAAAAAGGAGGAGCTAAACCCAATCTTGAAACGAAGTAATTTTATTGGAAGAGGTGCATTTGGTGAAGTTTACAAGGGCTTTCTTGACAACCAGTTAGTTGCAGTAAAGAAGCCAATTGAAGTGAATAAGCCAACTGATGGCAATGATAATGTGCAAAATGATCAATTTGCCAATGAAGTCATTATCCAATCACAAGTGATCCACAAGAACATTGTGAAGCTAATAGGATGTTGCCTAGAAGTTGATAAGCCAATGCTTGTGTATGAGTTTCTCCCCAAAGGTAGCCTGGACGACATTCTCCATGGAAGCAACCGTACTTCAATTACTTTGGAATGTCGTTTAAATATTGCTGCAGAATCAGCCGGAAGGTCTAGCTTATCTACATTCAAAAACGACAAACGTAATTTTACATGGCGATGTGAAACCAGCGAACATACTTTTGGATGATAGCTTCACACCAAAAATATCTGACTTTGGTATATCAAGGTTGATTATGATAGATAAAGAGCACACAGATTTTGTCATTGGTGACAGGACCTTTATGGATCCAAAGATATCTACGAGGCGGGCTACTAACGATAAAAGTGATGTCTACAGTTTTGGAGTTGTGCTCTTGGAGCTCATAAGCAGGAAGAAGGCCACATATGTTGACAATAACAGTTTAGTAAGGAACTTTCTAGATGCTCACAAAAGTCAAACGGAAGCAACTGAGTTATTTGATAAGGAAATTGCAAAACCAGAAGTTTTGAAACTTCTTAATAATCTTTATGAGATTGCAGTGAATTGTCTTAATCTTGATGTGGATAAAAGGCCAAACATGACTGACGTAGCAGAGAATCTTTTGATGTTGAAGAGATCTTGGAGCAATACATTGACAACTCATGTGCCAATTGATTGATATATGTGTTATAGCATGTGATTGTGTTGATGGAATATGGTAACAAGTAATTAAGTATGTCAGTTGAATAATATATATTATGATGTAATGGTGTGTTTGTGGAATAAGGTAAGGAACTATTAGTGTTATTTTGTGTGCATGACGTACTGTTTAAACAAATTAGCTAAGCAGTAGAGATCTCACCCTTGGTTGAGAATAAATATGAATGTGTATGTGTTGTAAGTTGTACCTCACTATATGAATTTAAAGTACAATTGTATCCATCATCTTCAAGTCCTCAGCACTCTGTAGCTTTACAAATCATTTATGCTAAAAAGAGGCAATATTGTTTGACTGCTGATAATATTAGGTTCTTAGTATTTCGAATGACAAACCCAAGATAATTTTGAGCGAAGCATGAACAAACCATGGTCCATTTTTTTTTTTTTGACAAACAGAAACTATGGGGCAGATCCCCACAGTGGCGGCTAATTTTCATTAATTTTAAGAAATGGAGAGAGTACTTGCATACAAGAATTAACTAATGCCATCTAGCAACCATGGTGTCCACGTTATTAGTTCAGTTTCACTATTTGCGAAACAAGTCAACCTTCAAAAATAAGATGCTTACTGTCATTGTTCAATATTGATTAATTTATGAACCATATCCACACAGCTGATAAAATAACTAATCTTCCTATAGAACAGTCAAAAATAAAAAGTGCATTTGTGCCTACATGTTCTCAGTTATTTTATTTGCAGTCATTTCAGTTCTACTTGCATACTTTTGCATGCTGCATTTAGTGCAAATTCTTGAATCACTGTGACGTTAGGCGATGCATATCACCATTACATATGACATGCAACACGTAAATTATTTGTATTTATTTTTAAGGTGGCCCCGTCTTTTATGTTGACAATAACAGTTTGGCAATAAACACTGATAACACGGATCTGAGGGATTCTCTCAAGTCAGGCTTAATGATTTCTCTCTACTAACGACAACCAAGTCAGTCTTGTAAACACTGATAACACGGATAACACGGATCTGAGGGAATCTCTGTAGCTTTCATTTCCATGGACGATCGAGTCAGTCTTTCCACTCCACCGTCGTCTTTCTCGTGCGCGAAAGACCCGTGCGAGCAAGTTCAACCCTACTATCTCTCTTTTGCAAAATTAATTAGATGACCCTCGACCAGGAATGCCAACTTCTTGTGTTTTTGCCTCTCAAATTAATTGTTGATGAGTTCACATCCATTGCTATTTGCAAACTAGTAAAGAAACCAAAACTCTTGGGCTCCCGAAACAGAAAATTTTTGGGTTCCAAACCTGCAACTGCACATTTAACTGTTGAAATCTTGAATAGAAGGCACACTTTAACTGAATGATCAGAACATGTACATGCATGGACAAGTGTGTACAATGTGAACATGAAAACAGAATTGATATCTTGTCAAAAAAAAAAAGCCGAATAGATATCACATAACTTTAAGAACTGCATAACTTTAAGAACTGACTACTACAACAAAGGTTAAATTAATTTGGATATCCATGGATTTTAGCAAATGAACTAGAAATTCAAATTTTGGTGTGGGACCATCTCTTCCTATTTCATTTTTTTAATTAGAGGGTATCCATTGGACATCCATGTACATCCAACTTCCACCTATACCCAAGAGTGGTGAGGAAAAGCATCGACAAGTGTACTGAAACAAGGTGCGATTAGCTAGTGTGCAGTGTGGACTTCATGTTTCGGTGGTGAGTCAACAACAATTTCGATCTCACAAGCAGTGTCACGTTTGGACGCCAATTGAGTGGTAGTAGCATCAGCTTCACGCATTACGAGTCGCCATGCCTTTGGAAGATGATGCAACACGGCAACATTATCCACTTCCTTCACAGGGCCGGGGCTCTGAGAAGTCGATGGAACCGCATCATCCGCTTCTTCCTTCACAAGTTCTTTTCCTTTCGAAGCCGATAAACTTGCAGAAGCATTCTCTGCCTCAACAGGGTTTGTGCATTGGGAGGACAATGGGCCCTGAATCATCGTCTCCTTGGCTCCGACGATGCCTCCCACTGGAGCCGCTTTGAGAATGTCTCCATCCCTGCATGTCCCCACAGGAGCCATGTAGGAGAGGAACTCACCACCAGAGCTAAGGCTCTTGGCGTGCAAGTACCCTCAGCTTCTACTGGCAGAAAAGCACAGCGGTGACGCGGCAACGCGGTGAGTGGCCGAGGCTGGGGAAGGACAGTGTGCGAGGGAGAAGACAAGCAAGGTCAGGCCTAACCAATTGCCCAAACCTAGCACATCATCATGGTGACGCTAGCTGATCTATAACATTTAGCTCGCGTTCTGCTTTTGTGACAACAGAAACTTTTTTTTTTGTTCATGGCGTTCTGCCCAAACCAATTTGCACATGATTGTTGTCCAGTCACGCTTTATTCCAGTCGCGGGGACTTTTTTCTTTTCTAATATATAGCTTAACTCTTCTCGGTCTCTTCTCGGTCTTGATTAGCTTCAACATCATGGTTGAGATCAAACGCTAGCTTCAACATCCGGAATAATTTGCGTCAAATTAAAAACATCCTGAATAATGAAGATCACAAACACCTGCGGCACCACAACTGAAATGCATCTAGTGTTTCGGTGTCGATCGGTTTCATAGTTAGTATATCGTTACATGACCAAGTCACCTCTATCTAGCGCCTCTTTCTTGTCCTTATTTTTGTGTTCTCCTGACAAAAGCATAGAGTGCCAAATCTGTAATAATCTGTCAAATAGCTGAATATATTATAGTAATTCCTTGGAAAATCCTGTCCTAATTCACTATAGAGGATGTTTATTCTTTTATTGTTCCTATTTATTAGTAATGTATGTATATGAAATTGGGGAAATCATGCTTTTTCCTGCATGCTTTTCCATTGAGCTCAAACAAATTCTACTTGTAATGCATCTTGTCTAACATAATAATGATACAACGTGAAACAAGGTTAAACTATATATCGCCATTGTTGAGTGGCCGAAGATAATGTCATCAAAGTCAGATCTCCTAAAAGGGATGATAAACGTATTATTCCTTCCGCACTCTGCAAGTAAAGTGCTTGTTCCAGACAGCTACTTGCAACATTAATCATTGCATCTTTTTTTTATTTTATTTTATTGAAAATGAACATCAGTGCAATGTGCTAGGCGATACAATCATGTCAATCAATGATAATTCCATAGAAGAATCTGCACCTCTGTCCCCCTCATCCTCACGTACTCCCTCCGTCCCCGGAATAAACGTAGTTCTCGCTTCCCAAGAAAACACTACCGACAATTATTTATTAAAATAGAATTAATATTTATATTACATAATTAGTATCATTGGAAAGATCTTTTGATCTAGTTTTTTAATAAATTTATTTGGAGATTTAAATCTTATACGTATTTTCTACAAATCGAGTCAAACTTGTGGCACGAACACCCAAAACTGTGTTTAATTTGGGACGGATGGAGTACTCTGATGGCCTCCTCCTCCTCCTTCGTGAGTTGTAGTTTTTCTATGATGAGGTCTTTATCTCCAAAAACGAAAGACGGGTCGATTTCTCGGCCACAGATTGGGCCACGTAGCTAACAAATTCGAGGCCGTACGATCGTTCCTGTGAAAATCGAACGGTCAAAAGATTTGCCACGAACGCTTTTCTGTAACTATCGCGAAACCTCCGAAGTCTCAGGCCGAAGATAAAGCGTCGGTCCCCAAAAATAAAGCGTCGCTCTTCCATGGCTGTTGGTCCTGTCCCTATCGCCGTCGTCCACCTCCAAACAAAGGTACGTTTTCTTAAAACTCGCATCCGGCGATACACCTCCGTGCCCACGTCCCTCGCCTGGCTCCCGCACGCACGCCTTCCGCCTTCGGGACCAACGCCGGGGCCAGCCGCTTGCGCCATCCACAAACCTGCAGTCACGACACCAAGCTGAAGCCTCGCGAGTTAGCCTCGCATCCGCCGCTACCGTCATGGGAGCGAGCTCCTCGGCCGCCGCCCACGCAGCAAGCTGGCCTAAGGCCATCAAGCCTCTTCGGCGTCCGCCATTACCGCCAACAGGAGCGAGTTCCTCGGCCGGCCATCAACCCTCCTCTACTGCCGTGCCGTCGGGCGGCGCGACGCGCCAGCACGAGCAAGACCACACGCCCTGGCAGTGCAACCGCCCACGCAGCAAGCCAACCTAACGCCATGAAGCCTCGTGTGCTGCCCCTCAACATCCATGAGCGCTAGGTGTTCGGCAAAATGCCCCACCAGACAACCAAAGTGCAGGCCTGAGAATCACCACTGTTATCCGATGGCGATGCCCCTGTTTCCTCCAATTTGATTTGATTCAAAGAAAATAATTTCCTTCTGCATGTTGTGCCACATTTACTTAGTATATAACCTGCTCATCCTCCCATGTACTGAACTGAACATTCCATCTCCCTGCATTTCCCCTCCATCTATCCTACAACATGACAAAGTGTTTACCTTAGCGGGCACATGCTTCGTTAGTTTCATTTATCAAGTAATGACCTTCGTTAAAAGTATATGGACCTCTCTATATTTTCTGAATAGCAGTGATAATGACTGGTCATGCGCCATTTGGACCCTGCAATAGACTTCTGTAGGCAGCGTTTACTGCTAGCATGTGTTGCTTTTCTTTGACTTGAACTAAATATGTTTTTTTTTTAACTCCATGAAGCAATATGTGTGATGAATTCTTTGCTGCACATTACATCTATATTGTATTTCCATTACTTCAATTTCTATATTACTTATTTCAACAAAAGTTTTCCATGCATTTTCAGGTATAAAAATCATGAAGAATTGATCCCAAACAAGCAAAGTGTAAGGAGTAAAAAAAAAAGTATGAAATACCAACTAGCCAATATGCTTGTATGAGAAGCCTGCTTACTCTTAGTATATTATCACTGCACAATGCACGCAGATCTCACTTCATCATGCTATATAGATTAAAAAAGTTAAGTAATAACCTTGTATTACTTTTAACATGGAGATTATAATCTTTTTCTCCCCACCAGAAAAATATGTATTTTCCTACTATTTTAACATCTGTAGTTTTCCTGCTATTTTAACATATCTTTTTTGTGTGTATATTCCTGTGTATATCTATCTATCCATCTATCTATCTATATACATATATACAAGTATACATACATAAAGATCTATATATATATCTTTATATGTACTCAGCTATATAAGCTCATATCTGTACATATATACCAATATATATACACATAGATATATTAATATAATCACACAAAAATAGATAGGATATTGTTATAAATATTCTCTCTCTCTCTATTAGTATATTCTTACTCCACAATGCAGATAGTTAATTTACTTTGTTATGCTAAGTCTATATTTCTAAAACTTTATTTCAATGACATCTATTTACTTCTTTATAGATTACCAAATTATTTTTTCCCTAACATGTTTTTTCCCTTGCAGGTTTCATTGCATTGTTCCAGTAACAATGCAGTGTCCAATCACTCCACTGTCAGAGCTGCGTCCAATAAACACTCTATATAATATCCATGTGAGAGTGTCAAGAGCCTGGGAATTTAGAGGCAAGAGTGAACATAATGATCTTATCCATTTTGACATGGTCCTCATTGATCAAAGGGTATAACAACTTATTCCTGGGACACTAGCATTATTTACAATTGCTATCTTTGTTTGATGTCAACATTTTTTTCCCTGCCCATGTTCAAAACTGTAGGGTTATGCAATGTACTGTGAGGTACCAAAAAGACATACTTCCTCAATTTAAGGAGTACCTACAGGAAGGGAAAATTGTATACATAAGCAAGCCAATTGTTGAAAAAAAAGCAAAAGACTAACTACAGAGTAGTGGATGCCCCTTACATGCTAAAGTTTAGCAAGAGAACACAGATATCTGAAGCAAAAAGCGATGACATGACTTTTCCCAAATATGTCTATTCGTTAATTCCAATTGAGCTTCCACCACACTATGCTGGAAGGACAGAACGCTTCCTAGGTAAAAACACTTACACAATTCATAAATAATATGAAGATACCCTATACAAATTACAGCTTATCTTGTAAACTGTCGATACAGATGTACTTGGGAAAATCACAGCTCTCTCAAACGCAGCAGTGGTGCGTGACACGGCTGGGGACCTCATCATGCGTAGAGTTATAATGCTCCAGGATCACAAGTATATTTTCAAACTATAAAATTTAGACATTTTAAAGTTTAAACTAATGGCTTCATCTTAGATATTATATCAACACTCTGATTTTCTAATCAATATATGCAGGGGAACACAGTTGAGTTATCATTATCAGGACAAAGGGCTGATGAATTCAATGCAGAGGCTGTCTTTCAGGTCGGTCAAAGCCACCATGTGATCGCAATATTTGTGGGCACTTTAATGAAGATCTATAGCAGGCCAGACTACAGGTTTCTTAGTGGAACATCAGCTTGTCGCTGGTACATAAATGAGAATGACATACCAGCAATAAGGACATTTCAGAGAGAGTACAGTTTTAATCTCTTTTTTTTTTATACAGCAAACATTTCTTAAGGTATATGCTTATAATAAATAATAATTACAATGCTAACAGCTTGCCATATGGAGTCACTCCGATTCAAAAGCTACTGCTAAAAGAGTGAAGACTACATGGAACAAGGTGTTGAAGAAAAACTCTATTTGATCTCAAAGAGGTTGATCCTTATACGAAAAAGGTAAAAATAGTAAACTTTCTTAATATTAGTAACAATGACCTATATGTGTACCTAATATTGACTTAATTCTATACTGTTTGCAGAACAAGAGATTTCAATGTACAGTCACTCTGCTTTCTTTTAGCAGAGAAGGAGCAATGGTGCTATAGAGCTTGTAGAATGTGCAACTCAAGAATGCAACCTAGCGACGACGGATATAAATGCACAAAGGCAACCGGTTGCCCCTGCAAACAATTTGAATGGAAGTAAGAAAAAAACTCACGAGCAAACAACATACCCTTAATAGTTCTTTCGTATTAATACACATACAGCTAACTATATTCTCTACATGTTTTAGGTACAAGATTTGTTTCATAGGAGCTGGCGACACCTATAGCCTTCAGTTCATGTTCTTTGAGAAAAAAAGGGGTAGAACTCATTGGGAAAAGTGCAGAGAACCTAAAGAAGCAGTATGAACCAACTTCTACGCCACCCGACATAGCACAATGGGTGAACCATAAATTTACTTTCATAGTAAAAGTCCTACACAAAAGAAGCACAAAAATATAGATCCTTCTTTTGAGGTTGTCATGATCAAAGAAAAAGACATGGAAAGCAAGAAACGTTGCCACACATTGCATGCACTGCAGCTATGGCATCAAACATAGATACATCAGATCTGCCACCACTGGTACCAATAACATCAATCAAAAATATGGATAAGGTAAATTCTAAAATTTATATTGCATTTTCATCACCAATAACACCATTGTTTTAACTTATTACATGGGGTTCTAATCAATAAAAAAAACTTTAGGCTTCATCGACATCAACTCCTATCTTCAAAGATATTCACACTATGGACTTAGATGATCAGTCTAAGTAAGTTAATGCATGCTTCCAAATCTACACCTATTGTATTTTCATGACTCTAACTGTTATCTAATAACTACGAGCATGGGACACCGACAATGATGAACAACAGGTAACTTCTTTTTAGTGCTATGTTACTATTCTGTACAATTAACTTGATTTAGCTATTAATAGTACTTCAACGTTAACCGTTTGCTTATGAACACAAACAATATACATGCTCTTCATTTCTCTTTCATACTGTGTTCATAGGGCAACAAAGATGAAGACAAGGATGAAACACAGGAAACCAAACGGCAGAGAACTACCTAATCATGGTAAATCACAACAGACCTAATTTTCCACTACATATTAAACATCTTTACATGCAGCAGCTATATTGGTATTTTTGTTTTCTAATTACATAGCAGTATTGTTGAAATTCCAAACAAAGCAAATTGAGAATTAAACTATCAGACTCAATCCTGAGCAAATCCTAGCCATTGTTGTTATGGTTGCCGCTTCCACAAACCAACTACTTTTTGGCAGAGGCTTGCACTTCCCCTGCTGCTGCACATCAGAATCACAACCAGGTTCTCCTCATAGTACTATATCTCTAGGCGCCCTCTCATATGATCCTCCCTACCAACTCCCTTGGTTTCTCTCTCAACTTGCAGCTGGAATACACCATAGCCATACTGATTTCTGAACTTATCTCAAATCTCAGCCATTCCAGAGAAGTTTGATATAGAGTAAGCTTAATCTCAAATGACATGTTGCAGATAGTATTAGTCCACTATATCCTATGTACTTGCAATTTCTTTAAACTTTTAAACCGAACTCTCAGGCTCTGTATAACATACACTAGATATTTGGTTTCTTCGTCAGCATAAATCCAAGATTAGTACTCAGTTCACGCCATGATTGCAAATCAAAATTTTCTCATGTTCAGAGTCTCAGTTTGCTACTGCCTGGTACCAAGGTTGGCTACTACATCTTTGATACAATGCTTCAATGCCATAATCTCTGAACTAAGGTCGAGCAAAGCTGCTCTATGCCACAACTACATTTTGCCTTATCATGTTTCAGTCCCCGATGTGCATACATCTATCCCAATAAAATCATAGAACATTTGTTTATTTTTTTGCAAAGAACAAATGAAATAATCATTTAAGATGATAGTTGACATTCTTGCGCAGCTTGAAATATGTTTCATAAATTACTTGATTCTCATATGATCTCCATGCACATCTATTAATTACATTTTTCTCTCTGCCACAGATATAAAAAGGACAAAGGAATGAAGGAACCGAAACCACATTTTGTTGTACAGAAAACAAGACCGTCGCCCTGACGTTTTGTTTGCTACTATCAAATCAGCTTTTGAGAAATACACCGAACAATAATATTTCTTCTCAAGAGATTGATAGTCCTTTGTAAAACCGTGTTGTTCCTGCAGTATGAAACAAACCTATCTTTAGATCACTATGCAAAGTCCAGACTCCTATAAGACTATGTACTATGCAAGGTCTGGACTCTTATATGACTGTAATATCTACAATCCTACATCCTTAATGCAAGGAGATGACAGTAAACTTTACGCCAAAGCAGACAATGGCCATGCGCGGCATTGCCGCGTGGTTTTTCTAGTTATATTAGAAAGTACGCTCTACTCTGTGGCGCCGAACTCACCTCAAATCTCCTTCACCGACACGAGACACACAGGTTGTCACGGCTGTCACTGCCTCTCGATAACATCGTTAACCAAATCGCGTTAATCCTGATCTGTTCAGATGGACATTGAGGAGCAGAAGCAGGGATCAAAAGCCACGTCTAGGCTAGGAACAAGAGGTTTAACAAATCGGAGCAACTCTGGTAGGACCCCTACTTGAGCCCCACAGCTAAATATATCGTTGCTGTGTTGTCCATTTTTGGGATGGCATCGGGCCTTTTCTCCAACATGGATAAGAGCATCGCGACGCCTATGCATTGCAGCCCAGAACACCTTGCCTGCGTCCAAAGGATCCTTGCATGTCGTGTCCAAGACTTCCCGTGCCGCTACCTGGGCATCCCATTATCAGTGAGGCGACTCAACCGCTCAGACGAGCAGTATATCATTGACAAGGTGGCGGCGCGTATTCCAGGCTGGAAGGGCAACTTGCTAAATGTGGCCGGGAGAACTGAACTGACCAAAGCTACGCTGTCGGCGATGCCCATCCACTTGGCCATTGCCTTATGTTTGTCATCCTGGGCAATCAAGATTGTCGCCAAGCTACGCCGGGGATTCATTTGGGTTGGAGGTGATACGGTGGCTGCAGGAAAGTGCAAAGTTGCCTGGCCGACTGCTTGCAGGCCGCGCTACTTGGGTGGCCTTGGTATCTCCGATCTCCGGCGGATGCGGGATTGCGCTTCGTACGCGATGGGTCTGGAAGGACCGCCTCGCCGGCCGTCAGCCCAGACATGCTGAACCGAGGACGTTGGCTCTCTTCCGGCAGCAGCAACTACTATCACTTTGTGGGCAATGGCGAGTCCACTTTCTTCCGGACCGATCAATGGTTGGATGGGCTTGGAATTCGGTCTCTCGCTCCGACCATTTTTGTGCTGTTCGCCATAGACTTTGGGGCACTACGGTTGCTCGGGCTTTGGCTCAAGATTTGTGGGTGCATCGATTTCGGGTCAGCTGTCCGTTGCTATGATTGATGAATTTGGCTTGCTGTGTGACCGGCTTGAGTTGGTCCTGCTGACCGATCAGCCGGACATCTTCCAATGGAAATTCACCGCCTCCGGAACCTACTCAGCGGCATCCGCTTATGGTGCCATGTTCTTGGGTTCGTCGCCGATCCTGGGTGCACGTCAGTTGTGGAAAGTGGCAGCGCCACCGAGAGTGCGCTTTTCTTCTGGTTGGCAATGCATGGCCGCTGTTGGACAGCCGACAGACGCCACCGCCATGGGCTGCGGGATTCAAATTTGTGCATCTTCCGTGATCACTGCCCGAGACTATCGACCATATCATTCTGGGTTGCGCTGTTAGTTCGGGAGGTTTGGCACATCATCTTGTCCAACTACACCTTGTCGACGCCATCGTGTCGTGGCGAGGAAGGATTCATCGGTTGGTGGCTCCGAGTCGGGCGCATACCCAAGGCGTTTCGGAAAGGGTTCGATGCGGTATTCTTCCTTGTGGGTTGGCGGCTCGGAAAGAAAGGAATGCGCGGACCCTTCCGACAGACAGACCGACCGGCCCTACCATTTTGGCTGCGAGCATGAGGAGCGAGGCGGGGGGCTTGGTGCTCGGCGGGCAACCGGCATCTGGCGAGCTCTTGGCCCGGGCTCACGTCGACCGGCCTTAGCTGCTACCTTTGCTTAGTGCAAGTTTGTTAACCATGTAATTGTTTATCTCTGATCCAGTAGTTCTAGGCTCCTCGGTAACCTAGGCTTACCGTTGCTACTTAACTTGTACTTGTTTCTGCTTTCCTCTGCTTAATGAAAAACACGCAACGACGTGGTCTCTAAAAAAGTGTCCAGGCAAAAAATCGTGCTCCAACAGGGCCCTTACTCAAGACCCCATATTTGGCTAACTGGGACCCTAAATTCTCTCAGCAGATCCAATTCATCATGGCCCAAGAGACTGGTCCCCATCCTGCGCGCGTACAGAATAACGAGGCAGAGTCCGCGTGCCGTGCGCAGGCGACGCATGCCACGGCTTCCTCTCCTCCTTTGCCCCCGCCACGCGGCTTCCCAACTCCAGTTGCCCGAGCCCCTGCTCCACCACGAGGGAGCGCCGCATAGTCACACGGCCACAGACGGTCTCCCTTACCTCCGGCTCCCTTCCTGATATGGATTTGGGGAGGCTGCTGGAGTGGGCGATATTTATTGGGCAAATAAAAATAGGATTGAGCACCCAAATGAAAAATAGGGACTCTGTTTTAGGGTCTACTACTAGATTTGCTTTTAATCATTGCCACACCTATAGAAATGGTATTAAGCGAATATGCACATACTAGGGTTGGATTGAGGGCTGATGAGGAGCACAACTTCGAGCAGGTTAGTAGTGGTGGTCGGTGGATGTCACAACATCGATGCAACCTTCTTAGAGCATCTCCAATAGTTTGCCAAATTTTACTTGGCAAATCTTGAGTTTTAAAAACTTCTAAAAAGATATACCAAGTAAAAAAAGAGCCCATCTCCAACAGTTTGGTATAATTCACTTGTCAAATTAAGATTTAACTTACATCCGGAACCCGAGATGTAAACAAAATTATGTTTATGCCCTTCCACCTCTTCAAAACTTATATCAGGGAACCCCGAGACAGAAACAAAATTGTGTTTATGCCCTTCCACCTCTTCTAATAGGCACAGATGCGCGCGTGCGGAGGGGAAGAATAGCAAGTTGGGAAAGATGGCAACTTCATTTAGCAAACTATTGGAGAGTAAATTTTTATGTTTTGCCAAATTTTAAGGATAACAACCTCATTTAGCAAACTGTTGGAGTTGCTAGAATTCCTTGATTTTAAGGGACAATCTTTAAAACCATGAGAAATACAGCTTTGTTATTTGTGAATCCACGGCTGCCCCGTGACCATTGTGCCACGTATGTGTTATACCAAGATCCTTATAATAAAGCCTTGACTTCCGGCTATAAAGATCCTTATAGACTTCTCTTAGCCCATCCATATATATAGTAATAAGCTCTTCACAATTAGTACAATGCTCACTTGTCTGTCTCGTGGGGTTTCTAGGTTCTTCTTGCCCAAGCTAGTTGTAAACTTACAACCCGCTTCTCTTCTCTTCTCTGCTCCACCTTAGCAATTAGTCGGCTTCCTGCTATTATACATTCTCTTAGATGAAAAAAAAGAGAGTAGCCTGGACCCTCTTTTCCAAAGCTTACAGACCCAACCGAATACATATACCTGCGACGATAGAGGAAGAATCACCCAGACCACGATGGCCTCCTCGCTAGCGTCGTCTCTGCTGCTATTGCTGTGCTTGCTACTGGCAGCTGCTGCCGCCAAACATGAGCCGCAGGAGCAGTTAACTCCGTCGCCGCCCATCACGCTGACAGGCTGCCCCGACAAGTGCGGCAACGTCAGCATCCCCTTCCCTTTCGGCACCAAGGAAGGATGCTTCCGCCCAGGCTTCTTCGTCGTCTGCAACCACACCTTCGATCCGCCTCGCCCCTTCATCAACTCCAGCTTCGAGGTCGACGACTACACCAAGTACTTTTACGTCGACGGGAGGACGCATATCATCATCGAGGATCTGTACTACCTGCACACCAAGCACGACACGTGGAAGCAGATTGTGTCTCCTGAGGAGACGGAACCCAGCTTGTCCGTGTGGCCGATCGAGCTCGCCGACGTGCTCCTCTCGGAGGGGAAAGCGCGGCTGCTGGGCGCCTTCAGCTACGACATCATGCTGAACGAGACGCACCGCAAGGTCAGGCGGAATAGCTTCATGTTCGGCTTCCACGGGATCTCGGCGTTCCGGCTGTCGGCCCTCGACAACGTGCTCATTGGCATCAGCGAGTGTGGACTCGCCAAGGACGCATTCGTGGGGCTGTCCTGCGAGTCTTACATCTACCCATTTTCCGACTCCGGGGCTCCTGTCAACGGGTCGTGCACGGGCCAGGGCTGCTGCCAGGCCTACCTGCCCCCGATGTCTACGGCAGCGTCGTCAGCATCAACAGCACCTTCTTCTACCACGAAGTCGCCCCGCGCTCCTACGCCATGATCGTGGAGAAGACGTGGTACAACTTCTCTACGGCGGACCTCGAAAGTGACGCGTTCCTGCAGAGGAACGCCGCCGGGGTCGTCCCGCTCATCGCAAACTTCATCATCGATTTACATGGATGCCCCAAGGCCAGCGAGCCGACGCCCAAGGACTTCGCATGCATAAGCGACAACAGCGTGTGCGTGGACCGGCAGCTCGCCGCCAATGTTAGCGCGTACCACTGCAATTGCTCGGTTGGGTACCAAGGGAATCCATACATCCATGGTGGATGCCAACGTACTGTCTATGACTCTTTGTATATATACGTGATCGGTTGTGAACTATAGTTAGCTGCATACATGTTTGATCCTCTCCTCTTAAATTTAGTTAATTTCCTTGAACTCTAAAGTTTAGAGTAGCGGATTTGGATCCCCTTAATTTTTAATTCTATGTTACATAATACTTATATAAGGTAATGAGAGTACTAGTGCCACAGGCCATAATACAGAGCATGTTATTACATTATCTATACCTATATATATATATATATATATATAATAAAAAACACGAAAATTTCTGCCAATCTGCCCTGTGATTAATCCGCCCTATGTTTCTGTCCGCTCCTCTGTCAAGCGGCACGGCGGTCGAGCGGTATGAGGAAATCAGATACAACTTCGCACGGTCGGGTTCAGGAAATCAGATACAACTTCGCTTCCAGAATAGTAGGAGAGTACAACCACAAATCAAATACAACTTCTAGATCAGAAAACCAAAGCACACCCATACCAGATCGACTGCAAATACGAGAGTACAACCAGTCGAACCATACACAGATTGAATTAAATCAGACGCCCAATTACCCAAATCATCAAATCTTCCCTGAGTTCATGTCATCATATACATACAGATCGAGTTCAAAGACCAGATCACTCGAATCGCCGATGTTGCCGCAGACGCTGTCCTCCGCGAGGAAGCATCAGGCGGCGTCGATCGGCGGGGCGCCCGCACCGGAGCCGGGGTTCGATCCGTGGTGTCGTAGGCGGCGAGGAACCGGTGCTCGGATGAGCTCCGGTAGTCCACGGACAGCAGCCCAAGAAAAGTGTTAGATCGATGAGATGTGTCCATGGAGATTAAGGAGTCGGGGGCGTTGACCTCAGGATTGGGCCGCCTCACAAAAAAAATCTGACATCAGCAAAGCCATGGATCTCCTGGTGGATCAGAGTAGGTGATGGTGAGAGACCGGAGCTGATCTTGTTTGACTGGAGATGAGAAAAAAGAAGAAGAGTAGCCTTACTTGGGATTTGAATTCATGTGGTGCTGCGCGGCGTGCGGAAGCCGGAGCAGCGTGCCCAGATGCGCAGCGGCTGGACCGCTGGAGGTTGAAGAGAGTTGTGGATAGAAAGGAGGAGATACACGGTCGCATGCACCTGCGCTTCCACGAGTTACTGGATAAGGTTGGAAAAATAAAGAAAATAAGAGGAAGAGAAAGAAGATAAATGAAGAATAAAAAATAAAAAATAAATGTGTGAAGAAGTTGATTTGGTTTCTTTCCATGTATAGTTTTTTTTTTTAAAATTTTCTTTCTTGCATGATTTTGTATGTTTACTTTGTATGGTTGTCACGGGACCAAGTGAGAGGTGAAATAGGCAACTACCAATAGATTGAGAGTTTAGTTAGACTTTTTTATTGGATAAATCTCAAGTGTCCTATGTGCACACAAGTTCGAGCAGAGTGTATCTAGACATGTTATTATAGAGTTTGGTTTTAAGATGAAGAATAACCTGCAAATTATTATTGACTAAATCCTAAAGTTGCATGTTGTCTAGACATGTTATTATAGATTTTGGTTTTAAGATGAGGAATAACCTGCAAATTATTATTCACTAAATTCTAAAGTTGCATGTCGTCTAGGTGATTGAACTATAAAATTATGTACCCACGTAGCAACGCACGGGCATTTTTGCTAGTTATAATAAAATTTGGGTCATAGGATGCGGATCCAAGGGTTAGGTAATTTTACATTTAACCCGTTCTAATCACACTTTTGCAAATTCTCCTCCCACCTCCCCAGTGGTTATCACCTCATGTTAGAAGTTTGCATGGTTGCATGGAGGGTTGATTTGCACTAAATATGTTCCCTTAAAAAAATAGGTTCCACTCTAGTCCACCGCAATATACTTGTTTACTTGTACGTAATTCTATTGTTCTACTCATATTTTATTGATGGAGTAATGTTTCTTCTTCTTCTTGTTCCTTTTCTTATTGTTGTTGTTATTTTTTGGTAGACATTAATGAATGTGATCGGCCCGACATGTATCCCTGCCACGGAAAATGCAAGAACACGCCAGGACATTACGAATGTAGCTGTCCAGCTGGAACGAGAGGAATGCATTAGAAGGGCTGTGCACCGACTTGTTTCCTCTGCCTGCCAAGATATCCATTGGTAAGATACTTACTATATAAAGGTGATATATGGACTTTAGTTAAGTTACACAACTAGAGGGAAGGTAAAAATATTCAAGAAATTCATTTCTCATTGGTAGCTAGCTAGGGAATGAAATAGGCCTTCAAGTACTCCTCTGCTAAAACAAAATGCCAACAAGGATGCACAACATTTATTCACTCTTAAAGTACTTTACTCTCAAGTTGGACCAGAGGCAACTTAGGTGCCGTGGTAGAGTTGTGAGTTGTGATTCTCCATTACCAAATAATTTTCCTTTCATATTTGCCTTTATTATTTCACATTTAAATGATTTAATTGGTTTATTTACAATGTTTTAATGTTTTTGAATTATTAACAAATTAATTATGGGACAATAAGTTTGCTTCTACTTTGCATATATAGGAATGGTTGGTGGCCTTCTTATAATATCACTACTGGTGTTCACTATCCTAATTCGCAATGAGAAAAGGAAGATGACAGATTTTTTTCAAAAGAAATGGAGGTCCTACATTAGAGAAGGCAAAAATTATAAAGATTTACAAGAAGGGGGAGCTAAACCGAATCTTTAAACCAAGTAATTTTATTGGAAGAGGTGCCTTTGGTGAAGTTTACAAGGGTTTTCTTGATAACCAGTTAGTTGCGATAAAAGAAGCCTATTGGTGGCAATGCGAATGTGGCGCAAAATGAACAATTTGCCAATGAAGTCATTATCCAATCACAAGTGATCCACAAAAACATTGTGAGGCTAATAGGTTGTTGCCTCGAAGTTGATAAGCCAATGCTTGTTTATGAGTTTCTCCCCAAAGGTAGCCTTGATGATATTCTTCATGGAAGCGGTTGTGTTCCACTAACTTTGGAATGTCGTTTGAATATAGGCTGCGGAATCAGTGAAGGTCTGTCTTATCTACATTCAAAAACTACAAGCATAATTTTACATGGTGATGTGAAACCAGCTAATATACTTTTGAATGATAACATCGCACCAAAGATCTCTCGACTTTGGTATATCAAGGCTGATCATGATGGATAAAGAGCACACAGATTTTGTTATTGGCGATAGGACATATATGGATCCAATATATCTTGAGATGGGCTACTAACCGATAAAAGTGATGTCTATAGTTTTGGAGTTGTGCTCTTGGAGCTCATTAGCAGGAAGAAGGCCAGCTATTCGACAATAATAGTTTGGTAAGGAACTTTCTCGAGGCACACAAAAGTAAAAAGGAACCAAGCGAGTTATTTGATAAGGAAGTTGCAAAACTAGAAGTTTTGAAACTTCTTAATAATATCTATGAGATCGCGATGAATTGTCTAAATCTTGATGTGGATCAAAGGCCAAACATGACAGAAGTAGCGAGAGAGTCTTCGATGTTGAAGAGATCTTGGAGCAATATATTGGGAAGTCATGTGCCAATTGATTGATGTGTGTGTGTGTGTGTGTGTGTGTGTGTGTGTGTGTGTGTGTGTGTGTGTGTGTGTGTGTGTCATGTCGTGTGATTTTGTTTGCGTTGTGTGTGTTTGTGTTGTGTGTATGTTATGGCGTGTGACTTTGTTTGTGTAATATGGTAACAAACTACTAGTCAGTTTGTCTGTTGATTAATATATATTGTAGTGTAATTTTGTGTTTGTGGAATAAGGGAATTAACCGACTATTTAGTGTGATTGTGGAAGCATGTGTAGCTTAACATACTTTGCTACAATACATGTCCCATCTTTGATTGAGAATGAACATGCATGTGTATGTGTTGTAAGTTGTAACTCAATTCATCAATACATACTACATTAATGATTTTCCATGGCGGTTTCATAACCGCCACCGAAGCTAAGGTCACGGTTAATCGTTCGATTAACCATGGCGGTTTTCCTAACCATTTAAAACCGCCATGATAAATATTAACCATGGTGTTTTTTAAAGAAAACTACCACGGTTAATCTGAAAAAAAAAAAAAAAAAAGAAAAAAGAAAAAAAAAAAGCCCAAACCAAACCGTTATAGGCCTAGATCCGGGCCGCCGCCCCAACCTAACCACAATAGGGCGCTACGCCGCCGCAGCCCTAGACACGCCACGCCGCCGAAACGCAGCGCCATCTTGGCCCCACCGCGATCCGGCCGAGGAAGGAGAGGAGCACCGGCGCCCCAACCATATCCACACACCACCCCCCCTGCCGCCGCCGCGGTCGGTCGCCGCCCGGAACACCACGCCACCACCGGCCCCACCGGATCTGGAAGAGGAAGGAAGGTGCGCGCCGTGCCGCCGCCAGCTACCCTCACAGGGCCGCCATGCCGCCTGCGGCACCGCCACCTACGCCCGCGTATGCGACGGAGGGAGAGGAGGCGAAGGGTGGTTGGGGAATGGGGAGTTTCCGCGACCGGCCATGTACATTGCGAGAGAGATTTCATGAGAGACTTTGAGAGGGAGAGAAATGTGGGGAGAGGGGAGAAGTTGGAGTGTGGCTGTTGGGCTGGGAGAGACCAGACCATTTGATTTTGTTAAAACCCTAAGGCTTTGGGTATATATACGTTGAGCGTGAGTTCGGGCTGGGATGGGTCGTTTGGGCTCTAAATTTGGCTAGTATTTTAGGTGGCGGTTTTCATATAGATAACCATCACGGTTAATAGATTTTGGCGTGGCGTTTTTTAACCGCCACGGTAAATGAAAAAAAAAACACAATGGTAAATTGGTATTAATCGTGGACGATTATTTTACAAAAACCGCCACGATTAATCGATTTACCATGGCGGTTTTTCGCGAGCCGACCCCGGCTTGGCTCGCCTCCATTAACTGTGGTGGTTATTTCAAAAAAACCGTCCACGTTTAATAAAATAGAAGTGCCTCGTAAAAGTCTTTTTTGTAGTAATGACACTTAAAAATTTAGAGTGCAACAGTATTCATCATCTTCAAGTCCTCATCATTTTATAGCTTTACAAATCATTTATGCTAGAAGACACATCAATATACTAGTATTCATGTTTAGAGCGTAGTCGCCTTAAAAACGTAGAACCAAACACGCCTAACAACCAGAGGAAACAAACAAAAGAAGAAGAAGCTCCAAAGTCATTTGATTTGGATGCAATGCATGAGAACATCATTAAATGCATTTTTAGTACGCATTCTGCTTTTTTGACATGAGAAAAAAAAAATTTCGAGCCGATCCAAACACATGCTAGCTACCTCAGTGCAATGTATCTAAGGAAACTAGCTAAAAGTGCGTTTAACAAACAAGAGCAAATAAAATTATCATTAACATCACTTAACAACATTCTCGCAATAACCCCCATAAAAATGGCGTGGAAAGAACTAAAATTTGGAATTAGTAGCATCAAATGAAGTCTATTTTTATGGCATATGAGATATGAGTATAATTTTGGGTCCCGTGTAAGGAGATTTTCCTAAATAAATCTTCTATAGTTCTATTAATTAAGTCAAATTGTTTTCTAAATAATTAACTAAATTTTAAAAACAAGTACCAACTACAATAAGGACACTTAATTTAAAAGTATTTTCTTCGGTATAACCAGAAAATATTTATTTTACCTTATAAATATTTCAGAAACTTACGACAACTCTAGAAAATAATAATTTATTATTTAGAAATCACGGAGCATATAACGTGACAAAAGATTACCTTTCATTAAAGGGCGAAAATATCCTTTTCTTTTGTGGGACCGAAACTAGGGTGAGAACCCGCCCATCCGGCAAGCAATGGCGAACAGGGGAGACGGCAGCGGCGGCGGCGGCGGCGGCGGTTTGCGTGGGGAGAACCCACCTCGTGAATAGGGTGAATGGTACTCGGCTATGCCGTTGAGTGCATCTTCGCGCGAGAGGCAGGTGGGGTGGGGATTGGCTGGCGGCAAGGGGTGTCGGCTCCGTTCGAGGTGGCCGCCGGGTGGCAGGCCTAGCTAGGCTCCGTCCCTATGGCCGTTGCAATGCATCACGCATGGATATGACGCGCTGGGGGACGGGGCCCTAGCTGCTGAGGGAACACCACATGTGCCTTCAGCCTTGCTGCGGTAAGTTCAGAAATGCTTGAATCTATATATCCTGAAAGTAGCTCGTCAACATCTATATATCCTGCATGCCATTCCATTTTTCCTTTGATCTGAAACAAAGTCTTCTTGTACAACAGCATCCTGTCTACCATATAATGATACAAAGTGAAACAAGGTCATATTTGGGACGGAATCCAAGCGTTACCAAAGGAGAGCCCGTTTGACAAAAAGGGAAAATATGCCACTTCACCACCAAAGTAATAGTAACTAGCTAGAGACCCCGCGCATCGCGCGAAAGTACATATAGTTGTTAAGGCAAACTAATAAGAGATTACATATGGTTTGTACATGTATTACACTACTATTAAGCATTCTGCTAATCTTTCTATGATTGACCTTACAACAACAATGGCTTCGAAAGGTAACTATAAATATGGTCAGACATGTTGAACATCATTTAGGAATACAATGAATGAGACAACTGAAGACTATATTCTTGTACATCCGTTTTGCTTTGATTGTGTTCCATGTTTGGTAACAGGAATACTCCTATTGAGGTCTAACTTGAACTCTGAAGCAAGATGGAATTTGATATTACAAAACCTCATCTAAATTGACTCAATTAAAATGTACCATTTATGCTCCAATCGCGAGGGGAAAAAATCAATAGGTACAAATGAGAGGTACACTGGTCCGTTGTTGTGTTTGGAAGCTCTGAACATACCTGATTTTAGTTATCAGAGAACAAAGAAGCAACGCAGCTAAGCATTCGTGTACGTATAATAGGAAATTATCAATATTCGACCATGTTGACAAATGGGTGGTTGGTGGCAGAGGGCTTCAGGGATAGCTGGTCCATAACTGCTACCAGTCGCACTTACTTTTTTGTTAATCTGAACCTGTTCATGCAGTTAACAAACAACATTTTTATTAAGCAAATTACAAATGAGATGGAAAATTTACATAGCTTGATGTTTGCACTAGGAGAATAATCATATCATTTTCAGTTATTTAAGCAGTTAAAAGCGTAGGAAATGATATAGTAAACATGCAAAGAGATCTAAGGGACGTTATATTTTGTAAACTGATGCTGTGATAGTGCAGGTTGTTGGAAAATAGTATATGTTGTGGAAATTTTGGATCCTTCAAACTTTCGCATAACCTCTTTGTTTTTAGAAAAAAAAAAGAACATTGCTTATGTTAGCATTGGGATAATAATGATACCGACATCAACATTCAATAATTTGAAGAATGCAGCAATCAATGTAGCAACACGAAACTGGTGGAAAAGCTATATTGGCTACCGCATATTTTGCAGGAAACACAACAACAGTTCTATTATAAATGAATAGATACAAATGTACTTAGGATTCAATTACATTCTGCAATAAAACCAAAAAAAAAATCAAATTAACAATAGGGAATGTTAGCATACTCAAAGCCTAGACCCTAGATCGAATGAGTAGAATAGGAGTCCATGAGGCAACTTGAAAATTATTGCAACCGCCTCACCTTTATTTTTACTACTATACGACAATAGAGGTTACACCCAAAAGGCGTAAGTTTTTTAAGAGGGAAATTGCAACTTGAAATTCCTTGTGAATCCATACGTGAGTGGAAGATGGAATTGACGTTACCCTGTGGCAATAGAAGATGCAGTGGGGCATTGGTTTGTCGTTCCGCTGGTGTGGCGTCGTTGAAGCTGTGGTGCCGGCGTAGAGGAAATCCCTGACCGAAATTTGGTGCAATCACCAATCAGGCATCACCCATCAGAGATCCATGGAGTCAGAAACGCAGCACACTTGAGGTGTGGAGGCAAAAACCGTAGAGAATCGAGCGGGGCTTACGGAGGGAAAGCGGAGCCCTGATGACGGTCGGATAGCGGGGATGGCCGGCAGACATTACCACCAGTGCGTGCAGGAAGGAAGGCCCCGGTCCGGACGTGTGAAGCACACTGAGATGCCGCGCTCTTGGCTTCCCACAATGCAATCACGTCGAAATAGAGAGGGATGCCAGCAGCGCAGAGGCAGCGACGGGGACCGACGGGGGTGGGCGCTGCGGAGGCGCGTGTGGCTCGGGAGATGCGCGCCGTGGGCTGGGAGGTCCGCCTGGGATGGCGCCGCCGCTGAGCAAGCCGGGCAGGGCAGGACAGGGACCACAATGGAGGCAGACGTGGCAGTGCAGGTAGAGGAAATGGCGGGCGTCTGCGGGCGAGCGACGGCGGCGGCGGCGGCGGCGGTGTTCAGTGCAGCCTGATGCGCCATGGCCGGGGAGCGACGGCGTCGGTGAAGCTGCTGGTGGGGACGGGCGGTGGACGGTGGTAGAGCAGCTGGGAAGGGGGCGGTGCTGAGCGGCGCGGCGATGGAGTAGAGTCTGGGAGCGTTGACAGCGCTCGGGCGGCGTTGTGCGGCGCGTGGGATGGACAGCAGGGATCGATTCTAGGCCGGATCGGACGGCATGCGACGGTGCACTGTTAATGTACATTAGATATGTGAGAGGATTCCACTATTAATTAAAGTACAGTGAATCTTCACTAGAATTAAAAGCTTTATATAGATATATAGATGCCATATATACAGGACAAATCTTTTTTTTTTTTTTTGAAAAGAATAAATGTTAAAGTTGATGCATAATAAGACAATGATTTATCTTTCAGGGCTATAAATAGGTAGAATTACTCTATCTTCTACTTTCACATACTGGATTTCTCTCAACAAGATGTCGGCGCCATTTGGCTGCACTGGAATGGACCTCACACGGTATGTGCATCCATCACCTTGGCCAGCCCTTGCCTTCCAAGTTCAACCCTACTATCTTTCTTTTGCAACTTTAGATGACCCTTGACCTCGAATGCCCACTTCTCTTGTTTTTTCCCTCTCAAATTGCTGAAGAATTCACATTCATTGATATTTGCACTAGTTTAAACCAAAACTCTTGGGTTCCCAAAACAAAAAAGTTTGGGGTACCAAACCTGAAACTGCACATTTAACTATAGAAATCTTTAACAGAAGGCAGACTCCATTTGTCAGCGGGCGAGGGAGCAACAGGACGGCCTCCCACTTTGGCGCGGACGCCAAGGATGCCGACAGGCAGGTTCCACCCATCACAGGGCGAGGCGAGATAGTGAGAAAGAATAGTGACGAGTGGGGCCCGGTGTTCAGCGGAGGCCGGTGGGGTGGTTTCCACTCGGGCCGGTTGGCCTGCTGGGCGGCTTTCTTGCTGGGCCGTGCGTGGGCAAGGCTTCTAATATATAAAAAAAGGGTACACGTGTAGGGCCGAGCGCAACACAACCAATTGCTACATTCTTCAGAACATGCCCCTTTAAAATTTTTCCATTTTCGGCACGTACATAACTCTTGTTTCGTCGACAAGGCGACAGCAATAATGTGCATCATCCGAGAATTAATAATATCAGATTTTCACTTGGGCGGCAACGCACCTCCTCCCTGCTTGTCGTGTCCTGCGCAGCGACAGCCGCCAGCGCACGAGACAAAGCTGCCGCTGCCAATGGTTGCTGCGACAGAGACTGAAAATGCATGCCGGCAGCTGGGCGCGTACGGATATGCCACCTTGGCTCCACGTGAGGGAAGCACCTGCAACACAGGGGAGGAGCCCAGCGAAAAACAGAGAGCAGGGACAAGCAGAGATGGAGCGAGCGGCACCGAGACCGAGCCAAAAAGTAACGACAAAGAGTAATGTTGTTGGGAGCACAGACCAATTCTACGCACACTACTAAAATTAATTAGATGAGCACTCTATCCCGCATCTAGACAGTCTTGCTCATGGACCTGTGCAAAAATCCATATGTATCGGGAGTGTTCGATAAGGAAGCAGTTTCACTTTATATATACTCTACACCAATCCATCTATAGTGGGAGCAAGGCTCTAAATCTTCGGCTATAGCTGCTATACAACCTAGAAGCTCAGAAATTTCCCTGTTGCTCAAGGACTCTCATGGAAAGCTCTGGTGGACTGCAATCTTTTAGCTTGTGTTTCGCCGAAAGTGGAGGCCTCGGGTCTGATGTTTGCTGCCTCATCTCTGGCGCAGGTTGAGTGCTTTGGCCTATCTGGACTGTAAAATTGAACATTTGTTTTCATCTTTTATATCACAATGAAAGGCCGTGGCGGTGCCCTTGAGCTCTAAAAATGGGCCATAAAAAAAATATCAGTATGCCTAAAATCAAGCGCTAGATGGGCTACTATTGTAATCTGTGTCGATTAAACGACGAAGAAAACACAATCAAACCATAGCGGAGACATAGAATTTAACGTGGAAAACCCCTTCAAGGTGGAAGCGAAAAAACCACGGGCGCCAACTAGCAAACACTCCTCACTATTATCAAAAGTCGAGTTACAACACCGATGCGGCGGCTTACAAGAGAATGAATCAAACACCGAGTGGAAACCTTAATTTGGATATATGTACCGTACCGCGTGGGGCTTGCCCCCCGCACCCCCAAGCGTCCTCTGGCCCAAGCCTCCGGCAACGGGTCTCTGCTTCGCTCGTCAAAGTTGGCCTTTATAATATGCAACTGAATTTGGAACTTATTCAACAAACTTCACCTTGAGACAAATTTCTCTTTAGCATAAATCAACGCCTTCATCCCGAACACAATAAAGAAAAATACTTCTAGCGCCAAATAGCCTCTTGGGCTAATCAATTAAACCAATTAAGCTTGAGCAATGCCAAAACTTAGCAACAGGAACTGGCTTTTTCATCGTATCGGTAGGATTATCATGAGTACTAATCTTGCATACCTTTAGCTTACCTTCTTCGATCACATCACAAACACAATAATTCATATTAATGTGCTGTCATGGAACATTTGATCTTCGGTAAGGTAAATGGCACTTTGACCGTCACAATACAAATTAATGCAAGAATCAACTCCACACAGCTCGCGTACAAACCTTCAAATTAAATTAATTCCTTGCACGCTTCAAAGAACAACCACGTATTCTCGCTTGGTAGTAGACAAAGCATCCACAGACTCTAAAATAGCTCTCCAACTCACATCAGAACTGCCCATAGTGAACACATAACCAATGAGCGACCTTCGTCTCTCTAGATCAGCGGCATAATTAGAATCCATATAGCCAATAAGTCCCTTTTCAATTCGGCCAAACTTCAAACAAGAATCGCTATGCCTCGATATACCAAAAATCCACGAACGAGAGCAAACCATGATATACATCAAAGACCCAACAACACTAGAATACGGAACTCTTGACATCTATTCAATTTCTGCATATATACTTAGGACACCGTGCAGCTCATAATTTAAAGTGAGGTGTAACGGAAGTACAAACAGACTTGGCATGATGCATGTTGAACTGCTGAAGACCTTTCTTAATATAATTCTCGCGACTAAGAAATAGCAAACTAGATTTTCTATTGTTGGTGTAGCACCTTTGAAGTGTGCTACCCCGTGGTGGCCGAATCACTAGCCGAAAGTCGTAAATGCGGGAAAACCGAATAAGAAATATGTACCCTTTGTATTAAATTTCTCATCCGTCCTTTATTGCCCATGACAAGGCTATTTATAGTTGCCCGTGGGATTTTACATGATCAAAATGCCCTTCACCTACTTTGAATCCTATAAATATTCCCTTCGAGCTCGGGGCCTTCTCGTACTTTCTGCCCTTCCTATCAACCACTCTGTCGGAGGACCACTCCTCTTTTTGGTCTCTCATGGAGAGCGTCGCTATTCGGAACCTATTCAAAGAGGAAAAGGTTGTTGAACCGAAAGCGAACTATTCGGCTCGCCCTACTCGGCCAAAAGAAAGATAAGCAAAACCTTCCCACTTGTCTCAAGCTAATCCGAAAGTGTTCCTTTTAGCCTGCATCGAGACCGAAAGGGGCGCCTTCGGTTGCTCTCCAATCACGCCGCTAGGAGTTGTCGTTTGTTACCATCGTGACTCCTCCCCGGCAAGTTCCTGCGAATGTGGTGTATTTGGTTGCCAAGATCCGAAGGGAGGGGGGGCAAGGTTACGCTTTGTCCCCAACAAGGTGCCCCTCGCCGTTGAATCTAGGTCCGTGGCTCTTCAAAGGACTAGTTCGGCGATTATCCATACGTTCGGTTCAAGAAACACCCACAATGGCGAAGAAGGCATGAAAGCATGTCGAATTTTTTTTTTGGCACGTGGCTCGAGCAAAACTGGTGCATTACTGTTTGAAGTTGAAGCGTGGCCTCCTCCTTTTTCATCGGATTTCACACTCGAAACATGAAGTGTCGCGACGGTTGCCTCGAGAGCCGAGCCCCATAGCACTATAAAAAGCAGACCCCCTGTCATTTTAGGGTTTACGCTCTCATTTGCTCCTGTCACCATCGTGCTCTTCTAC
This sequence comes from Hyparrhenia diplandra, assembly GCA_015847255.1. Taxonomy (NCBI): domain Eukaryota; kingdom Viridiplantae; phylum Streptophyta; class Magnoliopsida; order Poales; family Poaceae; genus Hyparrhenia; species Hyparrhenia diplandra. The sequence continues at coordinate 499,877 of JADLZK010008520.1, read as the reverse complement.
TCCTGTTGTGGATCGCTTCCTTTGGCATCACGCGACTTCGATCTTCTTCACCTTTGATTTTTAAGGTAATTTCTCTTCCATTGTGTTTTTTTCCTCCCGATTCACCTCCTCTTGTTCTTTATTTCATTTTTTCTTTCTTCCTTTTGTTTTGAACTATTAGGTTTGTACTTAATTAGATGTCAACCTCTACTTCCACTTCGGATTCTAGCTCGACGAGCAGTGATTCGGCCGGCCAAGTGGGGTAGGCACCGGTTGGCCCGAGGGTTTATTCGCCTAGTAGTGAAATGAAGACGTTTGCCTCGATATGAGACTAGGTCACCTAAGGCCGACCAAATTTTGGATGAAGTGGATCAGGATGTTTTTGTCGGTATTGAAGGTTTAGATGTGGCTAGCTATATTCAGGCCGAAGGTTACGGGGAAAGCTTTGTTCAAAACCAAGCTGTATTGGGTAGGGTAGTCGCGTGTTATGAAAAAAAAGATCTCGACGATTATGTCTATAGGGGGGTACATGGATGCTAGGACCGGTTCAACGTGCCAAGCTCCGGGGAAGGAGTGTGTTCCTGTTGATGGTAGATATAGACTTAAAATAAATATGAAATATACCATCAACCAAGGATCGCTGATAGTAAAGATTATTATTTCTAAAGATTTCCATGAGTTTTGTTGCATATTCGGTTTTGCGGGAATAATCCGGAAAATACGGTAAAAAGAGCCGAAAAGAGGAGAAATAGAGAAACCGGAAAAGGACCAAACCAAGATGATTAATATAAATTCGGAGACCTAAAGGACAAAAAAGAAGGCAGCTCGCAAAGGCCGGGCTCACTTAGCACGAGGTGGGGCCGCGGCCTCCCCCCTATGGAGCCACGTGTCCCGCTTCTAGAACCTTCCCGCAACCGACCTAGGGAGTAAATCTAGACCATCCAATTAAGTCGGTTTGATCCGAGGGCTGAGATTCATCCTAGCGTGGCTATATAAGCCCTGCAAAGCTACCCCTAAAACCCTAGAATTCATTATTCAGGTTTTAGAATTCATTAGACCTATTGTAATTAGAGAGAGAGATTAGAAGCTAGGGTTTCGGAGATTAGAAGATAAGAGAGCTTTAGTTATTCATATATTGGATTATTAGAGGGTCTATTAGAGATTCAAGGAAGAGTTCGAGCATTGCTCGAGACTTCGATCTATCATATTTGGAGATTCGATTTTAAAGTTATCCGAGTTCTTATTATGATTATGCTTTATTTTATTATATTATCCATTGTTCTGTTCTTAATATATTATAGTTTGAAATTTGATATAGTTCTGGTTAATGATGGTTATATGCATGAGATCGTGGACAACTTAGCTTTAATTTATAGAAAGTTTAGTCATAAGTCATATGTAAGTATGGTGCTTAGATGTGAGTTATTTGATGGATGCCCGCTCTATGATGGGTCGTGCGGTATTTCATGAGGGTGACAGCCTGATTGAGTCTTCTATAATTCTCTTTCACATATAGTGAATGGTAGGGCGTGTTCGCGTCGGAGGCTAATTTATTTCATTATAAATCCTCCTTAGTTGATGTTTTTCTTGCTATATAATTATGATTTGTTTATGCTATATATGAGAATATTTTACTTGCTTTTCTTAGACTTAATGATTGGTAGTTATTTAGAAGTCTTTTACTAATAGAGTAGTTATGACTTGTTTTTACATTAGATGAGTCTCTATATCTTTCTATCTCGGAATACCCTAGGCATTGTTATTATCTTTTATTATTATTAGTTGTTGTTATTTATTACCTTTAGTATTTATTATTACTCTTACTTTATTTATTATTTTATCCTTTATTTACCCCTGCTAAAGTAGTTATAGTATATATTTATTTATAGCCATACCAATTTTGCCTCACAATCCTTCCTTTGGGAAAATATAAATTACGATACTTAGAATACTCTAAGTGAAGTGCTACAATGGTATAGAGTTTATTTTTTTGGTTTACCATTGTACTTGGATATTAGCAATCAACGTGCCTAACCGTGACCTTTGTTTCTTTTTGGTTTACCCCTAACTCTATCTTTTGTCTTGAACCCTATTTTGTGTTTTTTTATACTTGTTTTCTATGGGTTTCATCTCTAGTCTACCCTAACTAGCTTGGGATAAAAGGTTATGTTGTTGTTGTTCGGATGGAGAGGAGCAGAAGCAGGGAGCACAACTCGATCAAGTCTAACAATGCAGCAGTAGTAGTGGGCGGTGGGTGTCACAACATCGATGCAAACATCTTAGAAATTCCTTGATTTTGAGGGACAATCTTTAAAACCATGAGAACTATAGCTTTGTCATGTGTGAATCCATGGCTGCCCTGTGACCATGGTTCCGTGTATGTGTTAGAGCAAGGATAGTAACAAGGCCCTGCTTGCTGGCTATAAAGATCCTTAGCCTTCTCTTAGCCCATTTATATAGTAATAAGCTCTTCGTAATTAGTACAAGGCTCACTTGTCAGTCTCATGGAGTTTCTAGATTCTTGCGCCTAAGCTAGCCGTAAATTTACAGCCCACTTCTCCTTCTTTCTCTGCTCCACCACATTATTTAGCTGGCTTACTGCTGTTATACTTAGTCTTGGACGGAAAAAAAAAAGTATTGGCGACTGGACCCTCTTTTCAGAAGCTTAAAGACGCAACCCAATACATATACCAGCGATGATAGAGGAAGAATCAGCCAGACCGCGATGGCGACCATATCCTCCTCGCTAGCGTCGTGTCTCCTGCAGTTGTTGTGCTTGCTACTGGCAGCTGCCGCCAACCATGAGCCGCAGGAGCAGTCAACACCGGCGTCGCCGCCAATCACGCTGCCAGGCTGCCCCGACAGTGCGCGGCAACGTCAGCATCCCCTTCCCTTTTCGGCACCAAGGAAGGCTGCTTCCGCCCAGGCTTCTTCGTCGCCTGCAACCAACCACACCTTCGATCCGCCTCGCCCCTTCATCAACTCCAGCTTCGTGTTCGACGGCAGTTTATCATTCGAGGGGCATATCGTCGCCGAGGATCTGTACTACCTGACCTCCAAGAATGGCACGCCGACGCAGGAGACGGAACCCAACGTGTCCGTGTGGCCAATCGAGCTCGTCGGCGTGTCTCTCTCAGAGGCGAAAGCGGGTGCTGGGCGCCTTCAGCTACGACATCAGACTGAACGAGACGCACCGCTCGGTCAGGCGGCAGAGTTTCATATTCGAGGAGAGCTCGCCGTTCGTACTGTCGGCCAACGACAACGCGTGCTCATCGGCATCAGCAAGAGTGCAGTCGCCGAGGACACGCTCGAGGGGCTATCCTGCGAAGTCGCACAGCAACCCATATTCCAACTACAATGGTCCTGTCAACGGATCGTGTGCGGGCCGGGTTGCTGCCAGGCCTACCTGCTCCCCGACGTCGCCAGCCGCAGCGATGTGAGGATCAAGAACGACACCTTCTACCACCCGTTCGTCGTCCCCTGCTCCTACGCCATGATCGTGGAGAAGACGTGGTACAACTTCGACGGTGGACCTCGAAGGCGATGTGTTCCCTACGGAGGAACGCTGCCGGGTCGTCCCGCTCATCGCAGACTTCATCATCGGCGGCAGTTATCGTGGATGTCCCAAGGCCAGCGAGCCGCGCCTGAGGACTTCGCGATGCATAAGCGACAACAGCATGTGCGTGGACCGGCAGCTTGCCGCCAATGTTAGCGCGTACCACTGCAATTGCTCGGTTGGGTACCAAGGGAATCCATACATCCATGGTGGATGCCAAGGTACTATCTATAACTCTCTATATATACGTCGGTTGTGAATACAGGTGGAAGCTGGATGTCATGAATAATACCCTCTAGTTCAAAAAAAAAAAGGAATTCATTTTCCTCTACCAAAATTTAAATTCCTAGTTCATTTGCTAAAATCCATGGTTGTCCTTCTATGCCTTCGATTGTGAACTATAGTTAGCTGCATGTGTTTGGATCCACTCTAAACTTTAGTTAGCTTGAAAATCGATCTGGAACCATAACTTGAATTCTATGTTACATAGTACTTCTCAAATAACTATAGATCATCGATCTAGATCGATTTTAATTATCACAGGTGGTAGTAGAAGAAATAGGGAAACTACATCTTCCTATGAGATCTAATAAACTTGCATAGCATGAAATTCTGGTTTAATGTCACGTGATGATATGCGGATAAAACTTGAAGCGTCTTGCTTCTAGTAGCATATTTATTTTGCAAAAAAAAAAAAAAAAAAACTGTAGCAATTGTTATAGAAAAATTAAACTAACGGGCGCACAACTTTTTTTAAAAAAACGTGACAAAAAAGATTGTTGTGTACGTCAAACAAAAACTTTTGTGAGGCATGCCAACTTTGAAAACAAGAGTGCAAGTACAGCATGTGGTACGAAACAAAGACCGTGATCTTTAGCATCTTATTATTAGTATGACGGTGCAAACAAGGAAGGATGGGAAAAAAAGATATTTATTGCCCGAGAGATATTGAAAATACTAGCTAGGAAGTAGTTTATTTAGATTATTTCATATTTATAAAAAAATGACTGGCTATGATCTTTAGCATATAGTATAATTTGGTCAACTTTGAGATGCTTAGGAGTGACTTATAATGTGGAAAGGAGGAAGTAAGTCCTAGTATAAGGTAATGAGAGTGCCACAGGCCACAGCAAAGCCCATGTTATTACATTATAATATAAAATGGGTTCCACTCCAGTCCACCTCAATATACGTGGATTGAGATAAATATGATAACATTCAAACAAGGCCAATTGTATATTTACCATTGACACACTTGTTTACTTGTAGGTAATTCTATTGTACTGTCCTTGTAGGTAATTCTATTGTGTTGTACATATTTTATTGATGGAGTAATATTTCTTCTTCTTCTTCCTGTTATTTTTCGGTAGACATTGATGAATGCACTCGGCGAGACATGTATCCCTGCCACGGGAAATGCAAGAACACGCCAGGACATTATGAATGTAGCTGTCCACCCCGAACGAGAGGAAATGCATTAGAAGGGCCGTGCACCGACTTGTTTCCTCTGCCTGCAAAGATATCCATAGGTAAGATAATTACTACATAGAGGTGATATATGAACATTAGTTAAGTTATACAACTAGAAGGCAAAAATATTTGAGAAATTCATTTTTCATTGGTAGCTAGCTAGGGAATGAAATAGGCCTTCAAGTACTACTCAGCTAAAACAAAATGCCAAAAAAGGATGCATAACATTTGTTCAATCTTAAAGTACATACTGTCAAGTTGGACCAGGGGCAACTTAGGTGTTGCTGTAGAGTTGAGAGTTGTGAATCGAGATGACTACAGTAATTTGGTGTCTACCACAAAAGGTTATTTATTGGGCGTGGGGCCAAAATTGCAAGGCCCATGACTGAAAAGTGTTGTTCAGCTGCTTGAAACATCATTAATTTTTTCATAGGCTTTTTGTTGAGTTTAGTCAATCCATTACTAAATAATTTTCTTTTCATATGTGCCTTTATTAGTTCACATGTAAATGATTTAATTGGTTTATTTACAATGTTTTAATGTTTTTTGAATTATTAACAAATTTTGGGACAATAAGTTTGCTTCTACTTTGCATATATAGTACTGGCTGGTGGCCTTCTTATAATATCACTACTGGTGTTCAATATCCTAATTCACAATGAGAAAAGGAAGATGATAGATTTTTTTCAAAAGAAATGGAGGTCCTACATTAGAGAAGGCAAAAATTATAAAGATTTACAAGAAGAGGGAGCTAACCCCAATCTTGAAACCAAGTAATTTTATTGGAAGAGGTGCCTTTGGTGAAGTTTATAAGGGTTTTTCTTGACAATCAGTTAGTTGCAGTAAAAAGAAGCCAATTGGTGGCAATGCGGATGTGGCACAAAATGATCAATTTGGCAATGAAGTCATTATCCAATCACAAGTGATCCACAAAAACATTGTGAGGCTAATAGGTTGTTGCCTAGAAGTTGATAAGCCAATGCTTGTGTATGAGTTTCTCTCCAAAGGTAGCCTTGATGATATTCTTCATGGAAGCGTTTGTGTTCCACTTTGTCTCCGGAATGTCGTTTAAATATTGCTGCGAATCAGCGAAAGGTCCGGCTTATCTGCATTCCAAAACTACAAGCATAATTTTACATGGCGATGTGAAACCAGCTAATATACTTTTGAATGATAACTTCACACCAAAGATCTCGACTTTGGTATATCAAGGTTGATTATGATGGATAAAGAGCACACAGATTTTGTCATTGGTGATAGGACATATATGGATCCAAAGATATCTACGAGACGGACTACTAACTGATAAAAGTGATGTCTATAGTTTTGGAGTTGTGCTCTTGGAGCTCGTAGCGGAAAGAAGGCCACTTATTCCGACGACAATAATAGTTTGGTAAGAAACTTTCTCGATGCACACAAATGTAAAAAGGAACCAACTGAGTTATTTGATAAGGAAGTTGCAAAACCAGAAGTTTTAAAACTTCTTAATAGTATCTATGAGATTGCAGTGAATTGTCTAAATCTTGATGTGGATCAAAGGCCAAACATGACCAAGTAGCGAGAGAGTCTTCCGATGTTGAAGAGATCTTGGAGCAATACATTGGGAAGTCATGAGGGCCACTTATTCGACAATAATAGTTTGGTAAGAAACTTTCTCGATGCACACAAATGTAAAAGGAACCAACCGAGTTATTTGATAAGGAAGTTGCAAAACCAGAAGTTTTAAAACTTCTTAATAGTATCTATGAGATTGCAGTGAATTGTCTAAATCTTGATGTGGATCAAAGGCCAAACATGACAGAAGTAGCGAGCGAGAGTCTTCTGATGTTGAAGAGATCTTGGAGCAATACATTGGGAAGTCATGAGCTAATTGATTGATGTGGGTCTGTGTGTGTGTGTGTGCAATGTGGTAGCAAGTAACTACTAGTCATTTTTGTCAATTGATTAATATATATTATAGTGTAATGTTGTGTTTGTGGAATAAGGTAATTAACCAACTATTTAGTGTGACTGTGTATGCATGTGCTGCTTAACAAACTTTTTGCTACAATATAGATCCCATCCTTGGTTGAGAATAAACATGCATGTGCATGTGTTGTAAGTTGTAACTCAATCTATCGATGCACTTACAAATTTATAGTGCAACAATATTCATCGTCTTCAAGTCCTCATCATTTTATAGCTTTACAAATCATTTTATGCTAAAAGACACATCAACATACTATAGTATTCATGCTTCCTAGAGTGTAGTCGCCTCTAAACGTAGAACTAAAGACGCCTAACAACCAAAGGAAGAAGAAGCTCCAAAGATATTTTATTTAGATGCAATGCATGAGAGCCTGATTATTCTGCTGCGGGTGAAGAATGAAATAATATTATGCTGGGAAGTCGTGGCTTCCCAACTTGTGAGCAAACGTGCTGTTGTGATGATGTGAGAAATGTCTAGAAAAGGGTAGCATATAGAAGGACTGACGTGACAAGGACATAGCTCTTGTTGTAACCTTCCTCAAGCAGCTCTTGTTGAAGCCACAAATATGGTCCCAATGTGACGAAAAACCCTTGAACATCTTTGGTATTGAGACAATTGAACATGTTTGAGAGCCCTTGTTCTATGGAAGAATAAAACACACCTTCCTCAAGCAGACAAAAGGATCGAAGGTGATCTAAGCGTTCTTGATAAGGGTGTGCCAGGTCCACAAATAGGTTGTCATGTAATTTGGTGATGGAGGGTTGGCAGTCGAAGTAGGGCATTGACCGCCGAGAAGACTCTAGCTCTGGAGGTAATCAGGTTGTTGAAGCTAGCTCTTCTGAAAGGCCAGGGCTTCTCCAGGCACCTGATAGTAGCCAGTATGAGAATACAAATTGCTGCAGTAGATATCCTCTTACTGCTTGATGACCATGCCTTGTTGAACATCATAAAGGGCCACTGTGACCTGACACAAGTTGAGTGAACACTGAGGAGACGACTTAGTCATGAAAATTGAAGATTAGACATGCACTGGAGGAACAAATATAATGAATTGGCATGCTGGAAAATGTCAATGAAGTTTTTCCTATCGTTTTCATTTTCTAACATGATAGACAGTTAGGCACAGAGATACTCAATAATATTTCTATTGTCTAGTTATGTACTTATGTGGTGGTACTACAACCGGAAGGTAATTACATACAGGTGAAAATTTTTTTACTAAGGCCTCGTTGGAAACAACCCGGTGCATTCCCCGGGCGTGACCTGTGCTAACCGTGGACAGCCAAATTTGATGGCCTATGTTACACGAGTACGGGTACGGGTGTCCTATACAATACATATCAGTTACACGGATACACACTTTCCCAAAATAAACCTACTAAAATGGTGTATCCGAGTATCCGTATCCGCGTATCCGACGAGTATCGGATACGGATACATCACCCCCCTTGGAGTATCCGTGTAACATAGTTGATGGCCACACAAGGAACCACACGAGGGACCAGCCCTGCCTTTCCCCGGGCGTCGTTTCTCAGCCTCGGACGTGCGGGCGTCACTCCCGGGCATCAATGTGCAGGCGGCGCCATGCAGCAGCAAGAAAATGAGACGGGTAAGGAAACCAAAAACACAACAGAGGGATCGGGGAGAGAAACAGTAAGAAAACCCCCGGCGTACCTTCCCTGGCTCCTAAATGAAGCCTAAGCTGCCAAACATGAGCCTAGATAGCTATGACATGTCCGTATGCCCAAAATCAAGCATGCGTACGTCTCACAGTTTCCAATTCGCTATGACACGGCCCAAATAGTCTGCAACTCCTCTTCACAAGAAGGTGGACACCATGCCTCAATAAACACAACAAACAGGCATGTCTTGGACCTCAGATTTGATACTGACTATTCTAAATGTTTATGCCAAATTTTTGCAAAAACTGCTAAAGAGAGCTTTGCTGCAGCTATAGCTGGCTGTAGCCTGTAGCAGAGCATACCCTGTTAGAGACCCAATGCCAAAAGGGTTAACCCTTAACAGAGATTTTGAACAATGACTGACTGGGGCTGAGTGGGAATCGTTTTAATCCAAAGAAAACAAATACATATGTTCCTTAAATCAAATGGGTTAACGATTATATATACTACGAGTCAGTTGGTGAGTCAGAAAACTTAGACAAGAATTACTGACAACTGACTCAAGAAAGTCTGAGGCTTTCAGATGCTCAAACTCCAAACTCAACTATATTGAAATCTGAAACAAAATGAACAGACATGGAATGGTACATGCACGCTGCAATCAGCGTGTGTGATCGATAGGAATACACAAACAGAGCAGACATCACATTCCGGTTATTTATGGTGACACAACAATATTGATCGCCGGGGCAGGAGCAATGCATTCAATTTCTGAGGCTGATGATGTAGAAGCAACACCTTCTTCTCGTTCTGGTTGCTGATTCAGAGGGGCTGTGCGTTGGGAAGTCGACGAACCACTAGTAGTGTGGTTCTTTGCAGCTTCTTGTATTCTTTGTTTTGCAATTTTCACTCTCTCCTCTTTGGAAAGCCGAAGATGCACCCTCTGCTGCCTCTCAGCGTATGTCTCCATACCTGCGTGAGACATCAGGAGCCATACGAAGGAGATGTACTCCCCAGCGGAGCCCAGGCTCTTGACATGCAGGTAACCACTGCATCTACAAGGAGAAAAACAGAGCATCTCAATCCATACGGATTTGATTACTTCCCACATCTTATGGTCACCTAGTCGCGTCCTGTGCTTTCTCTACCGATATTTTAAAAATCTCGGTGGCGGCGATAAACGGGAATATCGGATATATCGGAAATTTATCGGTATATAGAAAAAAAATCGGATAAAATTTAGACAAAAATAACTTATTTTATTCAGGAAAACACATAGATCATTTCTAACCCATTTAACACGAAAATCTAAATAAAACATATTATCAATTGCCTATTCAATGAGCAAGACAGCGACACGGCTGGAGTGTGCGAGTATATTACAGCGGTGGCAACTTGAACCTAGAAGAGAAGAGGAGAGAAAATGAAGCATGGATTAATTGGGTGGGCTTTAAAGTCTATGTGTATGGAAAGATTCTGACGATAAATGAAAAATATCGGACCCGACCGGTAAACGGGAAATTTCAGAAATTTCGGATTTTTCGGACCGAGATTTTTTTCACAGTCGCGTCAACTCTTGAGCTAGAACCCATGAGTCTCGAATATAACCACCTTCCGATAATAACTCTGCCTTGCTCATTATCATTAGTGCAAGTCCACTTTCATCCAGCGGTGATTGATCATCATCATCTTGGAGGATGGCCTCGAGTTGACCATAAGCAGCTGTGAACAAATTCCTGCTGCGCCTGGCAATAACATCTCAGGATTAGCAGATAACAGATACATCATGTAGTTAGAGATTTGCCTGCACATCCTAGCACAATCATTAGATGGGCCGGCCTTGGTATGGAAGCAAAAATCTGTGGCCACATGCCAGATAATGATGCTCTCTTCGAAGGGCTTATTATATATACTCCCCAGAATAGTTTCTTCAGCTCCGTTGCGCTCAAGTGCCCACTGGCCTTGGCTATCGCTGAAGCTCCAGTAACTCTCGATATCTGTTATATGAATCGTCCATTCGGACTTAATATGTTGACGAACTAACTTGGTAATATCTTTGTCTGAGTTACATTGCCAGAATCCAAAATATTTGTCAAGCAAACCTTTGCATTGAAAGGATTCTGCGATGCCCATAAGCCTTGCGTGCCTTCTCTTCCAAGCTAGCAATCCTACAAGACTACGTTGGGCAACCTTGTGTGACCAAAAAGGTTCCCATGTTTCAAAAAGGGATGGCAGCTCAAAAAATTATGTGATGTACAGTAATATAAATGTAACCCTGACGTCGGTTCTCCTATAAGCATCTTTGTGGCAGCTGTGGAAGAGGAAGATGGGCAGGATCGGCAACAGTAGGAAAAGTAACTGTATAAGGATTGAAAGTATATTTGTCTTTCTTTCTGTATTCTTCCCTAGGATTGACTTGGTATAAATAAGATTGAAAGCTGCAACGAGCCCATTAGAAATGGCTCTGTGACTGAGTCTCTCATCTAGCAACCAAAAAGAACCAAGCTTTATGCATGTGTCTAGGTATGAGTACCTATAATTTAGGAAAGTAGTTATTTATTTCATTAAGGGAAGGTAGTAATTTATTTCCCTTTATGACGAATGAGAGCGCAAGAAATAGAGGTAAACTTTCACTCCTACATAAATTGCATGTGGACGTCTCTTTCTGAATTAGTATTAGGATTCTAAATTCTTTCTCAGTTCCCATTCTCTGTATTAGTAGTAAGATTTTTTCTAAAGCCGTAATAAGATTTTTTTTGTCAAAACTTTCTCTCTTTTTCTCTCTGAATTGGCAGTAAGATTCTTTGAAATTTTTCATCCAATTGATAGAAGCAAAGATTCTTTACAACATTCTTTTCTCCCATGCGACCTTACATCCATACAGTTAAATATACCAAAACATATTTAGTTTTTTGCGCTCCGCCGTGGCGTTTGCTAGTTATTTAGGGCCATAGGACATCATGTCTGGAAACTACAGTCTACAACATCAAGAACAAACTTGTCACCCCACATATATACAGTTCACTACCGCACATGAAACCTCTACCGAGCACTATATTTTATACCGAGAGCCCAATCACAAGCACTCGGTAGAGTCTACCTCTACCGAGAGCCGCTCTCAGAGACCTCAAGCTCTCGGTAGTGCTCACGCTGCCGAGAGAGCCCAACCCTCGGCAATGCGGGGCTCTCGGTAAAGGCTGAGTCTACCGAGAGCCAGCGCTCCGCAAATTTCCGGTCTCGGTAGAGTTGACGCCCTCGCGTCTGTCAGCGGCCTAACGCGCCTCTGCCGTCAAGTCTACCGAGAGCTAGAGTTAGGCGCTACATATGGACGTACGATGATGTGGCTCGGCGGACATCGGCGTGGCTGCGTGACCCCACTACAGTATGAGTAGCTAGGGTGTTCGATGGTTTGTCTATGGGGGAGTAACAGCAACATCAGCAAGCATTGAAACAGGGGCAAGCAACTACCAGCACAACAGCAAGCAGATCATCGTAATTTGACACTGGCAATGCATACATTGGAGGAAATTTATCGAATACCAAAAACCGAGACCATGCATAATATAGTAACAATGAAACATCAACATAAAGATCACACTTCTACTCCTATCAACATAATATGCGCTATCTATAATTTTCATGCAACAGTACAACGGAACAGCCAAGCTTAACAGGATAGCAGAAACAAGGAGGAAACTGGGAGTACTGAACTAGTGTCTTATTCTGCAGCGTACAAGATATCAACAAGGATGACAAAAATGGTCGTCTCTAGGAGACTACAATTTCGACCTCGGCAGATGGACCAGCAGAAGCTCTTTCCAATATTTTAAGTTCCATGTTCAAAGCAGCATCTTGCATTTCCTTTTTCATAGCTTTTACCCTCACAATGTGCTGCCTCACCTCTTTCGGCAGCCGAAGCTGCACCCTCTGCTGCCTCTCTGCATATGTCTCCAGCCCTGCGTGCGACATTAGAAGTGATATGTAGGACAGGAACTCCCCACCGGAGCCAAGGCTTTTGGCGTGCAGGTAACCCCTGCACCTAGTAGCAGAAAAACAGAGCATCTCAATCCATATGCCTTTGATTATTTCCCACATCTTCGCATTGCTTTGTCTCATCAACTCTTGAGCTAGAACCCATGAGTCTCGAATAAAGCCTTTTGCTGACTCTACCTTACCAATTATCTTTTGTGTGAGTTCTTTTTCATCCGACAGCGATACATCATCACCCTGGAGGATGGTCTCGAGTTCATCGTAAGCATCTGTAAACAAATTCCTTCTGCTGCCGGGCAATAACATCTCAGGATTAGCAAACAACAGGTGCATCATGTAGTGGGAGATTTGTCTACACATCCTGGCACATTCAAAATGATGAGATGTTGTGTCCTCGCTATAAAAGCAAAAATCTGTAGCCACATGCCAGAGAACAATGCTCTCATCGAAGGGCTTCTCTATACTCCACCCAAGGATTTCTTCACCGCCATTGCGCTCAAGTGCCCACTGGCCTCGGCTGTCGCTGAACCTCCAATAGCTCTCAATATCTGTAATATGACTCATCCATCCGGCCTTAACATGTTCACTAACTAACATTGTAATGTCCTTTGATGAGTGACAAGGTTTCAACCCAAAATATGTGTCAAGCAAACCTTTGCACTGAAAGAATTCTGCGATGCCCATTAGCCTTTTGTGCCTTCTGTTCCAAGCTAGAAATCCTGCAAGACTACGTTGAGCAACCCCATCTGACCACTCCTCGTCAAACTGTGCCATTGTAGAAACGGACAAGATCTCCAAAAAGTATGTGATGTACAATAATATAAATGTAACCTTGATGTCGCTTCCCTATAAGCTTGTTTATGGCTGGCGTGGAAGAGGGCGATAGGCAGGATTGGCACCAGTGGATAAAAGAAGAACATATTCAAGCAAGAACAAACATTGCTGCAACTAATTGCATCCCTATTCTTATCAACCCATTGAAATAACTTGCTATAGATAAGATCAAAAGTGTTGGAGATCCCTTGACTTAGAGCCTCATAAGTGGTTCCGCTGTCCAGTAACCAGAAGGATTTCAAGTGGGCCAGACGGTCACGATACACATATGCATAGTCTACAAATAGCTTGTCAGGTATAGAGAGTTCCTCCAAGCATTTTTTTCTGTTCATCAGACTGCAATCCTGTGGGATCTCGGTTGCGTTGCACAAAGCTGCTTGCTTCTTGTATGTACTCCTCAAGCTCGAATTCTCTTCTTGTATTTTCTAACTTTGGGGCAGGATGGAAAGTGCTGGCTATGCTATTAAAGCTAGCCCTCTTGAGAGCCAAGGGCTTACCGAAGCATTTGAAAACACCCAATGACGAAAAGCAAAACAGCTGCAGCTAGTAGCCTCTTATCAGCAGTGGATAACCATGACTTGGAAAACACATAGATGGCCACGGTGACCTGAGGAGGATGTTCATCCAAAAGAAATAATTAGAGCTACATGAGCTTTTATTTGTAGCATCCCTAAGACAAATGTGTTGTGTTAATTTGGGGAAAAATGGCATAAAAATTATCTGTTTTTTAACTACTGACCTGAGACACAGCTGTTAGAAGGTGACGGGTCCATAGTTCATTGTCTTCGATGTTGTACGCTGATATGTTGATTTGCCCACCCAGGTGCCAGAGCAAGATAGGGGCCCACAACACCTCTAGACCATGGCTGCCATCTATCGAACTGTACTTCAGCTTTTTTGTCGATTAAAGAGGATTGCAAGGCCATATATAGCTACAGCGTCTCCGCCTAGGTAGGCCAGCCAAATGCTGAATCTGAACAAGGGCCGGCTATGCTTCTTACGGGCGCTGGCAAATAATGCGAGGTAGCACTGAGCGCCAAGGCTGCTTAGCACGAGGACTCGGAGCTGCCACTCTTGCCACCATTGCATAACACTTGAGAAAGCCATTATCTCTCTGGAGTATTATGTAACACAATCCTATCACTCCAACTTATGTTCTTATGCTTGTGGTCATTATAAGGCCTGCACCTGTAAAAACAATGTCAAAAGAAAAAAAATGTTTAGGAAAAAATCAGTTGAAAATCCCAGGGCGTTTTATTTTAACGCTATTAGGGGAACAATTTCACGCAAAGGCGTTTTTAATAAAATACTAGTTGGAAGAAGAAGGAGAAGAAGAGGAAGAGGAGGAGGAGGAAGAAGAAGACGAAGAGGAAGAAGAAGAGGAAGAGGAAGAAGAAGACGAAGAAGAAGAAGAAGAAGAAGAAGAGGAAGAAGAAGAGGAAGAAAAAGAGGAAGAAGAAGAAGAAGAAGAAGAAGAAGAAGAAGAAGAAGAAGAAGAAGATTAACAGAGCTCCTGCGGTTTGAGAAGTAGCGCCTAGTAACTACGTTTCAATCAAGGTACTTAAGAGAAATACCAAAAAGGATGGGCTAGGGATAATAGTACCTTACTACTGAACGATTCTTCTCACCCTTGCTTGCTGTACGTCTCTCTATCTCCGAGTGTAGTACAGGCTTGTGTTGGTATACAGAGCTGCAGATTTGATGTACTACTCGACATGTCTCCTTATTCTCGGTTTAACAAGTTTCCTTTCGACGTCGGTTGTGTATGACTTGACCCGCTTAATGATGTGGGTCATTTTTCTTAATAAATAGTAATTAGATAATAATATATGTAAGAGTGGTTGCTGCTGCAGCAATCACAGCGTTGCGGAGACAGGGGCAGCCGGGAAGATGTGTCAGTTGGCTCCAGCACAAGCCAGAGACTTGCAGCTACCACTCTTGCCACCATTGCGGAGCACCTGAGAAAACCATTGTCTTCCAAGCTCCCTCAGTATGTCCCTGCTGTGTGCTCTTTTGCAAGCGTTTGCGCACAGATTATTGGCTCGTGTGTTCAATCCAATTATCCACTACGTACATATACCAGGCCCATGCATCTTTTATATATATAGATGAAACTAAAAGCAGGTGGAATGGCACTGGAAGCTCTCTCGTTGCTTGTGGAATGGTACTGGAAGCCAGGCCAATGGTAGGACACTTTGTAAAGTTGTTCAAGGAAAACATAGCCACAACAACTTATAACTATTACTTCTCGGTTCCAAAATATAAGTCAGTGACAGGATTGAGTGAGTTGTCTTTTTTAAAGGAGAATTATCTCTATTATACCCTGGAACAAATGCATCTTATGTTTTTTAGATAATGGATAAAAAAATGCATCTTATGTGTATGTCCTTTTTTCAAACTTTGCTCCAAGCGTTTTACCCCTGGCAAAAAAATGCAGAGTTTTATTTCTTTTATTTGTATACTTGAAGTAATATTAAGCAAATAAATTCACACATAATTACCACATATAATCAAGCAGACATATATATTTTTTTGTATGAATGTGTGAATTTATTTGCTTAAAATTGCTCTAAATATACAACAAACAAATAAAACTTTGCATTTCAGTTTCTTTGCCATTTACAGAAGTGGACCATAAGTTTCTTTGGCGATTGAAGAGGATTGCAAGGGATAGATGGAGGACCTCCACCAAGGTATGCCAGCCATATGCTGAACTTTAACCAGGGCTAGATATGCTTCTTATGGGTGCTGCTGGCAAACAACGCGAGGTAAGACTGAATGGCAAGGCTGCCTGAGACAAGGATGCGCAGCTGCCAGTCTTCCCACCATTGCACCGTGCTTGAGTTTGAGAGAACCATGCATTTGCTAGCTGCTAGCTTGGCGCTTTCTTTTTCAGCTCTCTTTTAGTGTCACGCGATTCATTATATACATAGACCAAAGTGACTTTCTTTGTGGAACTTATTAAGTTACACTTATTAAGTGACTTTCTTTGTGGAACTTATGAGTACCTACTACGAGTTGTAAAATATAGGTTGGCAAAGGAGAGCAGCGGAGACCTAACAACTGCTCCCTTGATTTCGAAAGACTAGCGAAGGAGTATCGGTCAATATGCAAATTGCTATACGGCTCCTTCCCGCTCGTCATTTCTGGAAGTCTACAACATCATGATCAAACAAACTTGCCACCCCACAGGCAGTTAACATGCATGCATTGGATCATGTGATTTCACCAAGAATTACCCGTCAAGCTAGGTTTCCGGTGAAACACGCATCTTTACTCTCGATTACATACAAAGAATTTTCAGTCCTATATTGGCCCATTACCTTCTCATCGATCCATCCTCAGCTTCCGCTAGAATCTTTGCCTGGTAGGTACTAAATATTTCATGGGTATTTAGTAGGTGTAATTAATTTATTTGGCATTTAGTTGATCTCGCTACTGCAGAGAGTCCACAATCTCTGCCGGTCATCCATCACTGTCGACTTCAACAGAAATAGTTTTCTCACTTTTTGTCCTGCCTCTCTGCTTGGTCGCCCATCACTCTTCGCCTAACAACTGCTCCCTTAGCTTAATTTCGAAAGACTAGCGAAGGAGTATCGGTCAATGCAAAATGCTATACGGCTCGGCTTCCTGCTCGTCATTTCTGGAAGTCTATAGCATCATGATCAAACAAATTAACTTGCCACCCCACACGAAGTTAAGTATATGCATTGGATAATGTGATTTCACCGAGAATTCCCCGTCAAGCTAGGTTTCGGTGAAACGCATCTGTACTCTCGATTAGGTTACAAAGAATTTTCAGTTCTATATTGAACTATTACCTTCTCATCAACCTATCCTCATCACTTGCTAGAATATTTTCACGGTAAGTACTAAAGATTTCATGGTTGTATATATATTTAGTAGGTGTAATTAATTAATTTATTTGGCATTTAGTTGATTTCGCTACTGCAGAGAGTCCACAATCTCTGCCGGTCATCCATCACTATCGACTTCTATAGAAATAGATTTCTCACTTTTTGTCCTGCCCCTCTGCTTGGTCGTCCATCACTTTTGGCTGACTTCAATACATCGCAGTCATGGAGCCCCTTATACAAAAGTATATATCCAACAAGCGTAGTGCTGAGCGCAACACAACCAATATAATTGCTACATTCTTTAGAGTTTAGAACCTGTCCGTTTGAAAATTTCTCATTTTCGGCTTTCGTCGATAAGATCGATGACAACTTTGTGCATCATCCGAGAATTAAGAATATCAGATTTTGCTCTTGGACGTGTCCTGCGCAGCGCCAGCGCATGAGACAAAGCTGCCGCGCGCTACCAATGGTTGCTGCGACAGAGACTGAAAATGCAGATAATAAACAAGAGACCAAACTCCTGTAGCTTGACACACCGGTCAACCGTGCCGGCTGCTGGGTCAATTGTGATGACGAGCGCTAGCGACAGTGGCTACGTTGGACCCTTAGGAGTTCCCAGTTCCCACTGATGCTCTGCTGGATCCTCAGTTCCCTTTGGCTCTCCTCAAGCAGCAGCAGCCTGCGACTGGTGGTGATGTGGGCAACTGACCGGTGACATGGCATACACCATGCCTCAATCGGAGAAATAAACAGGCATGCCTTGCATCTCACATTTCATACAGTATGATGAATGATCGATCTATACTGTCTATTCTAGATGTTTATGTCCGATTATTTTTGCAAAACTGCTAAAGAGAGCTTAGCTGCAGCTATAGCTGCGCATCCCCTAATAGAGAGCCCAAGCCTAAAGGGTTAACCCTTAGACAGAGAATTTGAACAATGACTGACAGGGAATCATTTTAATTAATCTAATGAAAGCAAATACATGTGTTCCTGATGTCAAATGGATTATCGATTATACTACGAGTCAGTTGGTCAGTCAGACATCCAAGACAACACCTAACACTCGCCATTATATTGCGATCTGAAACATTTTTTTTTATGTGTGTGTAGTGTGTGTGTGTTGGGAGGGGGGGAGGGGAGGAGGATCCCGCACCTGATTATGTTTTAGGAAACAAACATTACAAGTTCACTTTTATGTTGTACATTCCCATAGCTAGTCCAGAGCACCAAGCATCACCAATTCGTTATGGTGAGACATGAAATGGTACATGCACGCTGCAGTCAGCGTGTGTGATCGATAGGAATATACAAACAGAGAAGACATCACATGGTTCTTAAGGCGAGACAACAATCTTGATCTCAGGGCAACACATTCAACTCGTGAAGCCGATGTAGAAGCAGCAGCATCTTCTTCTCCTTGTCGTAGTTGTCCATTGTCTTGAGAGGCCAATGGAGTGGTACCAACCTTTTGGTCCTGCACAGGGCCATGCCTTGGGGAGTCGATGTCGATGAGGAACCAGTAGCTTGCTTGTTTGCAGCAGCTTGTAATCTTTGTTTTGCAATTTTCACTCTCTCCTCTCTCGGAAGCCGAAGGTTCACCCTCTGCTGCCTCTCAGCATATGTCTCGAGCCCCGCATGCGACATTAGGAGTGATATATAAGTTAGGAACTCTCCACCGGAGCCAAGGCTCTTGGCATGCAGGTAGCCCCTGCATCTACCAGCAGAAAAGCAGAGCATCTCAACCCACACGTCTTTGATTACTTCCCAGTTCCCACATTGTTTCCTTATGTAATTCACGCAGCGCTCGAACAAGATCTAAGGCGTCGCAGAAAAAGCCTTTACCAGGGGAAGCTTTTAGTTTTAGTTCAATCTTCCGGGTAATTTCTTCTTCACTTAACCGTGACACATCATCACCTTGGAGGAGATCCTCGAGCTCGCTGTAGGCAACCGTGAACAGATTTCTTCTACTGCCAGGCATCAACATCTCTGGATTAGCAAACAGAAGATGCATCATGTAGTCGGAGATTCGTTTAGATAGACTCGATTTGATTTCTATATAATAATTCCCTTCATAGTATTCTTGCTGTTTGATGTCAGTTTTTTGGCTTTCTTCTTGGGGGTGTTTGACTGCTTTCTTAACCTCTCCTTTGCAGCAGTTATACAGCCGTCTTAATACTTCTGCTCCACTCTTAAGCGCTACTTTGCAGGGCTCAAGCAGCCACCATAAGACACTTGCTGCACTCTTAAGCACTGGTTTGCAGGGGTAAAACAGCTTCCCTATATACTGCAAGCAGAAATGTAAGCAGGAACATAAGTAGAAACACATTGCGGAGCCACAGAAACACATTGCGGAGCTACATCCCGTGTCTTTGTCTTGGGGCCTGGTATGGAAGCAGATATCCGTGGCCACATGCCAGAGAATGATGCTCTCGTCGAAGGGCTTCTCTATATACTCTCTAAGGATCCCTTCACAATCATTGCGCTGAAGTGTCATGTGCCCCCTGCTATCACTGAACTTCCAATAACTCTCGACATCCACTATATAATTCATCCATCCATCTTTAACATGATTATGTACTAAGTCTGTAATGCTGGACCCGAACGGATCATGGGGCTCTAAACAAAAAAATGTCTCAAATAAACCTTTGCATTGTAAGAGTTCTGCAATCCACATCAACCATGTGTGCCTTCTGTTACGAGCAAAGAATCCTATGATGCTATGTTGGGCAACCACGTCAGGCCAATCATTGTCATAATATGCCACTGTAATGAAGGACCAAATCTCCAACAGATATGTGATGTACAGCAATGCAAATGTAACCCTGATGTCGCTAGCCTTGTAAGCCTCTTTATGGCTACTGTGGAAGAGGCCGATGGGCACGATTGGCAATGTCATTGTCAAGAAAAACAAAAGGAGAGAACAACATTCGCCACAGTCTTCTGTAGATCTGTTTGAATGCCTGTCATGAACCTCCTTGCTATAAATAAGATCGAAAGTTTTAGAGAGCCCTGTGCGTAGCGCCTCATACAGTGCTGATTTCCTAATCAGCAAGAAAGATTCCAACCTAGTAAGACGGCGAGGATGGTCATACCCCAAGTCTACGAATAACTTGTCAGGTTCGGAGAGCAGGCTTAAGTCCGGTGATTTTCCATTGCTCTCTATTGTCAAAACCCTTGCAGCTTGTATGTATTCTTCAAGCTCTACTTCTCTGTTGCTGGTTTCGGATCTGGGGAAGGATGGAAAGTGGTGACCAGACTATCAAAGCTATTTCTCTTCAGAGCCAAGGGTTTCTCGAAGCATTTGTAAACCCCAAGTATGAAAAGCAGAATTGCTGCAGCTAATAACCGCCGATCGGCCGAGCACGACCATGACTTGCAAAACACATAGAGAGCTACTGTAACCTGAAACGGTAGAGTGAATCCATTAAAACTAGAGTTGTGTGTGCATGCATTAAAATCGTATATACTATATACACCTTGTACTAATAGGAAGAAATTCTCATATGAAAAATCAGAAATATTTGACCATCATAATAGGCTTCGAATGTATTTTATTTTTTAAAAAAATATTGACATTTTCTATACTATATAAACTAGTATAAAGTAACCCCAATACCATCTCTGCCATTATAGAAAAATAATTTAAGTGACCCCGTCATCTAATTACCCTACTATACTTTTCTGAAAATAATCTATAATAACTTTCTATATTAGTATCTAAATTACCTAGTTCTACTTGTTTGAACAATCGAGATTAACAGCGCGTCTCTACATTAGCCATTAAAAACAAGCCCTCCCAGTGACCTACTTCACTTCTTGTACTCTAAGTTCAATTTAGAAAAAAAAAAAAAAAAAAAGCAACTGAAGGCATCCATGCATGATGTATGTCACTATGTAGACAACGTATACATGGGCGCATCACTTTCCATGTTAAACACAGTTGGCGATCCTTAACGCACATTTATACTGCCAATATCCTTATGAAATAAGATAAAAACGACTACCAAACTTTAAAATAGGGCATACAACTAATCAGTTCCACAAGTATGTTGTCGGTTCAGGTTTGGACCCGACAATATCTTGTTATCTAACACTGCCGGTGTGGCTAACGAACCGGTATATATCTCAGGAGTGTGTTGCTGGTTGGGAACCACAACCGGCAGTCAAGTTCCATAGCACTGCCGGTTCCAAGCAACCGGTAGTGATTGAAACTCCACATCATTGCCGATTTGGTTGTGTCGGTTCATAATCCTCGTTGTGGATTATGTGTGATACATGTGACATATGTGTAATATGTGTGAATTGTATGTGATATTGTGATATATGTTTGACTTGTAGGAGTGAATGCACTTTGTCAAGTGTTGTACTCGTCAAATGCAGCCATCACCGTGAAAAACTGACGGCATAGAATCTTTTTTTGACGAGTGTTTTTCTCACACCGGAGGAAGGTTTGCCGAGTAGCCTATGGCATGTGCGGCACTCGGCAAATCGCTTGGCTGACTGTGTTTATGTCACGAGTGCAGGATTGGGCCGCCCGGGAGGGTGGCGGGGGGCGGCCTACCCGGCCCGGCCGGCCCTTAGAGGGGGGTTGGGGGGGGGGGGTGCGGGGCCAAGGAGGGGGCGTGGCTGCCGCCTCTGCCTCTCCGCTCCACGTCATCGTCGAATCGTATTAGGATTAGGACTTTTTTGTGAAGGGAATAATCCCAATCTATAAGGGAGTCTCCAATTAGGAAAAAGAATAAGAGTTTGCTTGTAAAAGATATTCCGGAAATATAAGGAAACCTTTAGAAATTGCTTGAGATACAAGTCCTATAGGAGGGCTATATAAACAAGGAGGATGTAATCTTTTAGGGACAAGCAAATAAAGGAAAATATTCTAGCTCTCTCGCCCAGCCCCCCGCCGCCTCCGCCTCACGCCTGCGCCGCGCCGCCCTGTGCAACTGCTGCTGCGCTAGGGCAGCCGCCCGCACCCGCACCACTGCCGCCCCTCCCGAGCTCGGCTATGACAGGCGGGTATCCCGAGACCGGGGCGGTTACGCACCACCGATGCCTTCCGGCGGCATCGGCTTCTCCATGGCTCTCAAGCAACTCCTCGACGAGAACTTCATCAAGATCAACAACCGCTTCAATGAGATTGAAGCCCGCCTTCGTCGCATGGAGCACGTCTACGCCAACCCCAAGATCAAGTTGCCTCCACTACCGACCGTTTTGATTCTTTAGAACAACTAGATGAATTTAGTAGATCCTTTTTTTAGGAGGGGCACCGGCAAGGAGCTTCTCCCACCCCACTCGACTTGATTAGCTACTTACTAGTAACTAGGATCGTTCAAACAGTTAATCGTATTTTCCCATTCACCTAGCGAGAAATAGATTAACCCTAGGATCCTTTTTTTATTTTTTGTTATTTTGTCGATGTGTATTTTATATACCATAGTAATTTGCTATTCTATACTCGATAAGTGCCAATATGCAATGGGTAGCTTGGGCTCGCTCCACGTCGGCGCCGAGAGGATGGCCGGGCCGTGGCCGCCCGCCGTGTTCCGCCCGGGCGTTCCCGTGCACCACCAGAGGCGCCACCCTTGTCCCCACGGGCGCCATCGGCGACGACATCGACCTCGTCATCCCGGCGGCGTCGATCAGGTCAACACCCCCACCATCCTCGACATCACCATGGAAGACAGCCCGACTCCGTCGCTTTGCCGCCGCTAAGGAGATGGCGCACCTAGCTCCAAGCGGCGTCACCCCCCTGCTACACCTCCGACCCGCAAATAAAGATTCGTTTGGAGGCCCCAAAAGTACGATGGCAGTGATGATCCTGACCTCTAGCTAAAAAGATGAGGATGTTCTTCGAGCTCCAACCTGAGATCAACCCAAAGTTCCATGCATGGCCTGTACGCTGCTTTCCATCTGACAAGCAATGCTGAGCTTTGGTTCATCCGACTGTCCAAGAGGAGGCCGTTGGTTGAGTAGGAGGTCTTCTCGCGCTACCTGCAATGCGACTTCGGGCCACCTATCACCAATGTCACTACAGGAGACCTCGAAGCACCTACGCAAAGACGGGAGCCTAGATGACTACATCGACGCCTCCCGAGTGCGCGACGCGTCTAGACCTCGAGCCCACTACACCGCGTCCACCTCTTCGTCGGGCGGACTCGACACTGCTCTCTTCGCTAGGCCCTCACCTGGGAGGAGCCACGCATGATGCATGAGGCGATCGACCTCGCCTGTTGATGAAATACGACGGCCAGCACCAGGAGGCGCCACCATGCGAGGTGGCCAGCTTCCAGGACTTCGGCTATGACAACGGCAACATCGTGAAGATTGACACCAACATCGACAAGACGCTGGACGCCAGGGTGGCTGATCACCCGCGCCTGCCAATGACAATGGAGAAGCTCAACGACCGGGCAACATGGGATGCCCTCAGTGAACTGCGTTAGAGTGCCTCAACGAACCAGCAGATGGCCATCATCATGGGCGCCAACCAGCTCCAAGCAACGACGCCGGAGCGGACTCTTTACGGTGGCATCGTCAGGTACTTTCACTGCTACTATGTTCCAGCAGCTTCAGCTCTCCTTCAGGACACCCTCCTAGAGAAGGGAGTCCCCTTGCATGGCGTTGTAGTGGGATTCCCCCTCCCGACGACACATCCCGAGGGAGCGGGCCTTCCTGGCAAGCATCTTGCTCTTGTCGGTGCGCCCGGCGTCAAGCTGGACGACGTCACGGTGCTTCTCTTCGACACCAACGGGCAAGAGTTCCTTCACATCGACAATGTCTCCATCGACGCCCCAAGTGAAGGCACCCCCCACTGCGGGGCCGAGGTGACGACAGCCAGCTACCTCCTCTACGGGCGCCTATTCCGCGTGACCTCTACACCGCTACGTCGATTCGACACGTCTTACGCACGCAAATCCATGCTCAGGTGTTTGTCCCTATGACCTACTCCATCCCTGCACCACCGACTTGTTAGCAGATGATTGAGATGACGCCGCCCTAAGCTATGTCATGATGAATTCAGCAAGGGTGGCTAGTCCCTTAGTTCCTCCTCCGATGAGCTACAGCGTCGGCATCTTCTTCAGTGATTTGAGCTTTGACTTCTCCTTCAACGGCGGCGTCGTCGGCGTCAACGACTTCAATGACAAGATGAGACAGCTCACGGCTGCGCTTCGGGCCCGCGTACCTCGCCCTCACCAGTCCATCGTAGCTCTCTCGCCAACCGCCAGCGTCACCTCGTCGAACGGTGGGGGATATGTCACAGCACAGGATTGGGTCGGCCCAGAAGGGGCAGGGGGCCCGGCCGCTGGCCGACCCCTTGAGGGGCGCGCGACCAAGCAAGGGGGGGGCGCCTCTGCCTCTGCCTCTCCGCGCTCCACGTCATCGTCGAATCATATTAGGATTAGGACTTTTTATGTGAAGGGGATATTCCCAATCTATAAGGGAGTCTCCTATTAGGAAAAGAATAAGAGTTTGCTTGTAAAAGGTATTCGAAATATAAAGAAACCTTTAGAGATTTTTTTGAGATACAAGTCCCATAGGAGGGCTATATAAACAAGGAGGATGTAATCTTTTAGGGACAAACAAATAAAGGAAATTATTCCAACTCTCTCGCTCCCAGCCCCCAACGTCGTCGGCTCCCTGCCCTGCGCCGCGCCGCTGCCCCCTCCACCGCGCCTGCTGCCATAGGGCAGCCGCCCCGCACCAGCGCCACCGTCGCCGCCGCCATCGTCACTGCCGCCCCTCCCGAGCTCGGCTGTGACAGTTTAGTGCTGCAAACACACGTCAAACCCTGCTGATCCGGTACTGCCTTTTGTAGTGATATAGGGTGACGGGTTAAGAATGATGCTCGTCACTTTTGTGGTGACATAGGTGATGAGCTTTAGGCCGTCACTTTTGACTAGTCTGTCACAGATCCTAAGTCACTTTTTTGCGGTGAAGTCCGTCACTAAAGACCAGATTTTACATAGTATATAGAAAAATATACACCAATGAATTCGGCAATGCCTCACCTGAGACAATGCAGTGGCGATGTGCCGTCTCCACAGTTGGTTGTCTTCGATATTGTAGGCAGAGATAGGCATCTGTCCACCGAGATGCACGAGCAAGATGGGGGCCCAGAACACCTCCAGAAAGTGGCTGTTATTTGCACTACACAGCGCCTTTCTTTGGCGATTGTAGAGGGTTGCGAGGGCGTATATAGCCAGAGCATCTCCAGCTAGGTATGCCAGCCATATGCTAAATCTGAATATGGGGCGGATATGCTTCTTACGAGCACTCGCAAAGAAGGAAGGTAGCACTGAACGGCAAGGCTGCCCAAGACGAGGATGCGCAACTGCCACTCTTCCCACCATTGTAGCACAGTTGAGAAAGCCATTCCTGCCTCCTCACGACCTCACCTGTGGAAATAACGCAATAGGAAAATTTCATGCGAAAAGATACCAAAAAAAGCCCTTCCTTAATTGGGAATTAGTTTCACCAAGACTTTTTTCCTTCGGCAGAAATAATGTACGACTGTACCTTGCTCCTTAATTGGCGGCGTCAGCACTAGACCCGCCCGGCGCAACCTGTTTCCCTCCTCCACGGCAGCTTGCTTGCGATGGCAATCGAACTTGGACAACGGCAGTGTGGCAACGCGGACCCCTTCAGTGCAGCTGCTTAGAGTGATGCAAGCTGTTTAGAGTGATGCAAGCTCACTAGAGCCCGCGCTCTTGGCCACGCCGAATCATATTACGATTTTGCCCTTTGGCGTTGACCATAAGGACTTGCTCATTTTGGTGGGATTGGCTCCATCAAAAGGCGAATAGATTTGGCCTTATTTTAAATCCGGTTAATGTTAAAATAGACATTCGGTTAAGGAATGATTCTAGGCAGATTAATCTAGGCTGGTTTTGAATCCGTCCATTTTGTATCCCAAAAGACCGGATTTATTCCACACCTCTTGAAGTCCGCAATGGAAACAACCGGATCAACCAAATTAAGTGACAAAGATGGATTCACTGAAACTAGGTCCAAAATTAATCTATACCGTCTGACCAAAACGAACAAGGTCTAAAAATTTAGAAAGTAAGTTCAAAGGCGCGCAAGATTTTGGTTTAGGTCCACAAGATACCGATTCGAGTCCATAGTACCGTACTTAGTTCCGCTACCTCTCTAACCATCCGTTCAAAGCGTATCGACCATGTTTTCTAGTCGAAGCACAGTAAAAATCACTCTAAATAACTAGGACTCATAGCTAGCATTTTTGTGAGAAGAAAAACTTGAATGGGTTCGTATGACTTGATAGATACCACCCTCTATCCTAAATTATAGGTCATTTTGGCTTTTCTAGACGTGTATCCTTTGTTATACATCTAGATATATAATATTTCTCAATATATAATAAAAGTTGTGTGTCTAAAAAGCTAAAGCAGTCTATAAAAACGGTTGGAGTAAAGTAGTACATTTCAATCAGGAAAGGAAATAAAATGCCTAAAAGGATGGTTTCCTTACCTTACTGAACGACCCTAGCCAGCATTGCAATGTATCTCCTGAGTGCAGGCTTGTGTTTATGTGCAGACTGGCATGTGTGTGTGCTTCAGCTGCGTACCCCTCTTACTTGACTGGAATAGTTTCCTTCACTGGCTAGCTCTTGTATATATGTAGCAGTATAGTATGTATATATATGATGAGCAGCATGTAACACCCAGCCGTAGGATGGAAAAGTAATGGTGGAGATGAAAAGTTTACACGGTTGCATGGGGTGTTGGTTTGCACAGGATATGTTCAAAAAATGTGAGTCATTTTCTTAAGTACTCGCTCCGTTTCAAATTGTAGTTCACTTCAACTTTTCTAAATACATAGATTTTGCTACCTCCAGGGGCAGGTGCGCCAGCTAGCTCAAGCAACCGGCAGCCAACCTTGACCAGCTGCATGCTGGCTGTAGTTGACTTCAGAAATTTAAAGTTTACTTGTACTTCATCAGATCAGATCTGAAATATTTAAGTCCGTTGGCACATCGACTTCTGGTACCCCAATTGGGTCTTCAAGGGTGTTACACACTGGGTATGGGAGGGGAAGGGCAGCCCAACGGTTCTGCAGGTCGCCATGCCCATCCTCACTGACATGACGGTGCAGTGCAGGTCGCCATGCCCAGCCTAGCTCACGGTTCACGGATGGATCACATGAGGCGAGCAAAAAGGCTCACGGTGGTACAGCTTGCCGATACGTAGCAATAAGTCAGGGATGTTGCCGATGATCGACAGTAGCAGTAGGGACCGTCGGCTCCATCTCACGATGTATTTCTCATTTTTTTTTTTTTTTTTTTAGTTGGCAGGATATATATATAACTATGAATCTGTGATGGGAATATGGTCCAGTCCAGCTACTTGGCATATTACAACTATTGCATTACATATACATGTTTTCAAAAGTAGAAACTTGGCATGCGCAAGTGCAAGGCGCCAATGCGTTCATTCTTTTACTTTTTTTCAACAAGTTGAGATAACTTGATTAAGATTAGCAGCAGAGATCTCGAGAAATTGAAGTTGACACGTTCCACTTGGTTCTACCATCCATACAGACGACTAAAAAGCTGCATGTTTTCTACTCCTAATCTTAAGAAACCATTGGACTTCGGACAATGGAAAATAAGCAGTTCTCGTCAAAAAAAAAAAAAAAAAAAAAGAAAATAAGCAGACCAACTAGCTAGTACTCTACTGTATATCCTGCTACCTTTCAAAAGTTGCAACTTGCAAATATCCAAGGCGCTCGCTCATTCCTTTTAATAGCAACTTGAGAAAGAGAAGATGGATGTTTGCAGTTAAAAGCAGCCAGAGCTTACCAACCTTTTATCTAAAAAGAGCTTACCAACTGCAAACACATGGTTGATTTAGGTCACATGTGTTTAGTTTTGTGATTGAGTGATTGTCAATAGTCAACATTTTAATTCTATTTTTCCTTTATCTTTTATGCTTCGGCTATGTTCACGGCACACACGTGGAGTGTGTCGAAGACGTATCTCTTGGTTCGTGTTGTACGGGTGTGGAGCTCGGAGATGGTAGGCGACGGTGAGGTGAAGGGGCCAAGGAGGGGCGTGCGGGCCGACGGACCGCATGGAGGTGAAGGACGGACGTGAGGCTTGGACCGAGGACCGGATCGCCGGGTGGCTAGCCATGGTGGCTGACATCCGGGACATCGGCGAATGCAAGAGGGCGTGGGGGGACCGTGTCGTCGGGTCAAGGCGGCGTGCGAGGCAAAGCGGGGGCTCGGATGACTTGGCGACTTCGGGCGGTCAAGACGATGACACGTGTCGAGGAGGTTTGGTGGTTTGTCCTCAAAACCATCGGTCGCGGGTTTCGTGGTTTGGGCCTCAAAACCACGCGGGCGGGGTTTGGTGGTTTGGGCCTCAAAACCATCGGCGGGTTTCACGGGTTTGGGCCTCAAAACCCGGGTGGGCGTTCGGTGGACGGAAGGACGGCGGCGTGGCGGCATCTGGGAGATCGCGCGGAGCGATGCTACGGATGAGGAGGCGCGGTGGCCGTCGGATCGACAAATTATCGAGTCGACCAAAATAGCCCTAGGGTTAGAAGATCGACTCATATGTATCTAGGGATAGTTTGGGAAAAGGGATTTCAGACTATATGTGGAGGATGACAGCCTCCTCCTCTCTTTGCCTCTCTTATTTTTCGTTTTTATTTTCCCCATTTTTAGGGTTCTTGTTTAGAGGTCCAAGAACAAAAATTCGTGGGTATTTGTGCTGTGATTTTTCGTAGGAAGAGTGGCCCTTAGTCCACTCATGCCCCCTCTGGGATTTGTCACTTTGATCTGTGATTTTGTTTCCCTCGTTCTTGCATTTTCGTCCATATTTTTGTTCATAGCTACGATCTGATTTTCCCGGTGACCGAGTTGATCTCAGGCTGTGATTCTTTGGAGATTGGTTCGTAGCTAGGTGAATTTCATCCGTGTGAATTTCGGCATCGATTCATGGAGTTTAAGTTGGTTTTCTCGTCGATTTTCTGAGACCGACTGCTTCCTATGGCTGTCTGTTCGTTCGTCGTTCTTTCCTGGTGGCAGCGCGTCCGGCGAATGTTTTTCAGCCTCGCTCAGCAGTTCGCAGTCCAGGCTCTCGCCAGCAGCTCGTCAAATCTCCACCGATAGCCGCATGCCTGGAATCGGACGCAGGTATGGTCTTTGCCCTGGGGTCCCGTTCAGATTGTCGCGTCTGTGAATTTTGTGCAGCGAGCGGCACTGCCTCCAAGTCCTTTTGCTTCGATTGTGTATCAGCGTTAGGGACAGAGTTAAAATTTGCAGTAGGCCTGTCGCCTGTCTCTAGCTGGTTGTGCATCAATTGGGTTAGTCCCTGTAGCTAGTTTCAGTAAGCACGTTTGTTCAGCACTGTCCTGCTTGAGCTTTTCTTCAGAGTTCGTCAGAAGCAAGCATCGTTAGTGCTCGTGAGGTACAGGAAGTGCTGTTAGCTTTTTGTTGTTTTAACTAGCAAATTCCTGTGACGTTCCCTTCTAGTTACAACAGTTCATTTAGCTTATTCATGAATTGTCTTACCAAACTACAGTAGGCATTTATTTGGAATATCATGCTTAAACGTGAATTGTTTCTATCCAATCCTGAGTACTAGTTTTGCTTGGTCAGAGAGCCTGCTTCTTGCTTACGTGAATCATCATAGACATCATTAGCTTTTCTTTGGAGCATTAATTTATACCCCTTTGATCAGATTAGTATTCACGTTGTACAAAGTTTCCTGCTTTCTCTCCGCAGGTCCGCAGCTAGTTGCTTGTGTACGTTTTCCAGCTTGCTTCTTTTGTCCGCAATTTGATCAATTGAGCTAGGATTTGAGATCCGATTTTTGCGTTGATTTTCTATCGAGCCGAGGAATTTATCTAGGTACTCTCGTCACGGGTTGGCGTTGGTATTTTAGATTTGGAAAGTCGCTTCTTCTCTATAGAAGTCGGGTGACTCATTTTCTCTCCTCCGGTTTGATCTTTGTGCTCCTCGATCGTGTGTGATCTTTTGAGGTGTCCCGCTGTGTTCCTAGGGAGCATCCACCCAATCATTTGGGTTGTGGACATCTCGGTGCTCTCTTTGCTTGTAACACCTTGCTACCAGTTAGCACGCGTGTTTTCTGGACCTTGTGTGAGTTTGCTTTTGAGGTCGGGGTTGAGCCGATGACCCAAAATTGAAAAGTAAAATCGAGGCTCCCATTCAACCCCCCCTCTGATCGCCGTTTCGGTCCTTCACCAACCTAAAGTCAACGACCTAGTACAAGTAAATTAATTTGCAAACCTTACTGTTTCTTTATATCCTTCCCTATTCATAGGCATATCGATCGATTTATTTGGCGCCACAATCTCCTGCAAGGCTGCAACCGAATTTTCATTTTGATCCTCAGAAAACGATATTTTTTTTATTCTAGTTTTCTCGTTTGCTAGATAAGGAGGACAGAGCTGGAGCTTGTCTTATTATGCGGTTATGACAAGCAGAGAGCCAGAGACCCTTCCGGCGTTGCGATACCCTGGCCTTTGCCAAGATGGCAAGATTGACTACTCATCACAGCTGCAGCGCAGCTTATTCGTTCGCTCTATCGTCGCCATGGCTCCTGCTGCAGGGCCAGTGTCGAATTACTTGTCAGAGAGACGGTCATGGGAAAGGTTCAGCATGCCGGCTAGTGTGCAGGGTGCTTGCTGATATCCATCGGGATCTCACCAGTAAGTGGGAGACGAAATACTTAATCCTATCGAGTGGCTAACGATGGCAAGATTTTTGTTTTTTTTGTTTTCGAGAAAACAGGAGGCTGATCCATAATGGAATATTTAAAGCACCAAAAAAGAGTCCAGGCAACAAACATAATAACAATGGCATGTTCACATTATGGCTTTATTTTAAAAATTGGAAAAAGTCTACTTCACCCCCTCACCTATTGCAACTCGATTACTTCACACCCCAACCTATAAAACCGGGTATATGACCCCCTCACGTTTGAAAAACAGTCTAAATAACCCCCAAGGTGGTTTTGCATAGCAGTTTTGCCATGTTGGCACACTGACGTGGAGTTTGATGCTGACATGGACGATTCACAAGTGGGCCCTACTTGTAAGTTGGGTCTCTTTCACTGATTACTGGCGCCTGCAATTGCTGGACAGTGTACAGGGATCGCCCAAGAGCGAGAGAGATAACTCAATCTTAGGCTGACCTTCTCAGTAACCAAAAGCGTTCATTTATATATCGATCATGCAAACAGGTGCTAAAATTAGGAAAGACAACTGAATTGAATAATACTCCTGACTATCGGATCTTGTGACCAGAGCTTTTGCGGCTGGCCGCTGGCCATGTCCGGCCGTTCCATTGTCGTTGTGACCCCGTCCAGCCGTTGGCTTGTTGGCCTCTCGATGACCAAACCTAAACCTGCATGCGGCCTCCTCTGGTAGGTCCTCCCGACCATAACATACCCACTGTGATTTGTTGGGGCGGTGGGCCGGAGATGACCAGCGACATGGCGTGTGCGAGCTCGTTGACGTCGTCCATGTCAACTCGGCAGCGCCGGGAGTGGGAGCTAAATGCCCAGACCTCCACGGTCCTCAGCGCGAACCCGCCACGGCCACCACACGTACCCATACGCATTGGCATCCACAGCGCGCCCCTGACACCGCTCCAGGTTGCTGTGCCCTCCGCCTCCTTGCTGCTCATCTCCCCAGTTCGTTGCCCACCGCCCCCAACAAATCACAATGGGTAACCGAAGAAGCAGGAGGTAGCGGATGACAGCTCGAGCCACTTATCAGTGAAAGAAGAGACGCCACTTACAAGTACAGCCCACTCGTCAATCCTCCACGTGAGCATCAAACTCCACCTCAGTGTGCCAACATGGCAAAACTGCTATGCAAAACCACTCTAGGGGATTATTTAGACTGGTTTCTAAAGATGAGGGGGTTAAATACCCGGTTTTATTGGTTGGGGTGTGAAGTAGTCAAGTTGTAATAGGTGAGGGGGTGAAGTAGACTTTTTCCTTTAAAAATTGATAAAACCCCAGTAGGGGTTTTGCCCCTCCTGTTTCATCACAAAAAAAAAAAAAAAAAAAAGTTGTGCAACTTAAATGCATATGAGCCTCACTATGTAAACGCAACTCCCATGCCGCAGGTCTTGGATCGGCTGTGGATAAAACTGTGGAAGAAACCTCTGCAAGCATTTTCAAGAAGATATAGCTGGAAAAACAACACAAAATATGCCACCTCAAACAAGCAAAGCAGTTCCATATACTTCTATTAGCCTAAAAAACAATTTAGAGGAGTGCAGTCATGACTCCAGAATTCATTAAGTGTAGAATGCGTATCCAGTGGTTCATTGGGTGGGAGCATATGCTCCTATATGCTCCTAGGAGCATATGCTCCTAGGAGCAAATTTAACTTTACCTTGAGTGTAGCTAATACAGGCAAAACCAAGATAAGGAATAACTTGGTTTGAATGCACTTCAACTTCATATTTAACTACAAAGAGACAACAACAACCATTCTTCAACAACTAAATTGGAATCACAGCCAGAGATTATGATAGAAACATCAACGTTGTGGACAAAACTTATGTTCCAATTCTTACGAGATGACAACCTCGACCTCAGCTGATACAACAGCAGCTTGGTTTCTTTGTGTCTTCTTGTATTCTTTGCTTGGCAATCCTGACCCTTTCTTCTTTCGGTAGCCGAAGCTGCACCCTTTGCTGTCTCTCTGGGAACGTCTCCATCCCCGCATGCGCCATTAGGAGCCAGACAAAGGAGAGGTACTCCACACCAGAGCCGAGACCCTTAGCGTGCAAGTACCCTCTGCATCTGCTGGCAGAAAAGCATAGCATCTCCACCCAGACACCTGTAATCACCTTCCACATCTTCTGCACATCACCTAATTGAATTAGACCTTGAGCAAGTATCCAAGAATCGTGAATAAAGCCTTCTCTAGATCCCACACTGTCAAATATCTTTTTGTACAAGTTTTTCGTCATCCAACAGCTGTAGATCCTGCCTGTCGAGGATGTCCTCAAGTTCATGGTAGGCTGTCGTGAACAGATTCATTCTGCTGCCAGGCATCAGCATATCAGAATTGTTAAACAGGAGATGCATCATGTAGTTGGAGACTTGTCTTGGTATCATGGAACGTTCAGGATGATGATCTGGTTGTGTGCCCTTGAGATGAAAGCAAAAATCCGTTGCCAGATGCCAAAGAAGGATGCTCTCATCGAATGGCTTGTCTATGCTCCAAACAAGAACTTGTGCACATTCCATGCGCTCAAGTGTCAAATGGCCTCTGGTATCGCTGAACGTCCAATAACTTTCAGCATCCTGCATGTAATTTACCCACCCATATTTTACATGCGCACGAACTAGGCTCGTGATGTCCTTGGATGAGTCACTAGCAGGCTTCATGGACCAGTATTGGTTAAGCAAGTCTTTGCATTGTAGACATCCTGTGATGCCCATCAACCAGGTGTGCCTCTTGTTACGGGTAAAGAATCCTAAAAGGCTGTGTTGGGAAACCTTGTCGTGCCACTCAATCTCCGAAAGATGGGAGATGGAATACAAATCCAGAAACCACGTGACATACAACAGCACAAATGTGACAGTGATATCGGCAACCTTGTATGTTTTCTTGTGGCTACTGTGCAAGAGGCCAATGGCTGCTATCGGTAACCACACAGAAAACATCAAAGTAAAGGCAGAACACCCCATATCAATGTGTGCATATCTTCTTCCGATAGGCACTTTAGCGTAGCTACCCTTGGTGTAAAGAAGGTCGAAGATGTCGGAGAGTCCATGTCTTAAGGCCGCATAAGCTGCTTCTTGGGGAAGCAACCAGAAGGATTTGAAGCTATTGAGACGGTCATGATAGGAATATGCAAGGTCTACAAACAGCTTGTTGGGCCTAGAGAGTTGCTCTGAGTGGAATGCTTGTCTATCCAAGTCTTGGGTCGGAACCTCTTGAACAAAATCTCTTGCTCTTTGTATATATTCTTCGAGCTCTACTTCTCTGTCTGTAGTTTCAGTCCTAGAAGCGGGGCGGGAGGAACTCACTAGGCTCTTAAAGCTAGCCCTCTTAAGGGCCAAGGGCTTCTCGAAGCATTTGAAAATTCCTAGAATGAAAATCAAGATAGCCGCAGCTAATAACCTCTTGTCAGCTGAGGACGACCACGACTTGCAAAACACGTACACAGCTACTACAACCTGAGAAAATCATGGTAAAATAAAAATAATTATTAGAATCTCAAAAGACTAGGTTGTTCCTTATAACTAATAATAAAACAAATAAATCTCATTTTGCTTCTTACTATTACTAATTACAGGCTCTAACAGATACTCCATGCTAATTCCCGCTGGACACGCTAAATATATACTCCCTCTGTCCCTAAATAGATGTCATTCTCGCTTCCCGAGAAGTCAACGTTTTCAAACTATCGGCAATTATATATTAAAATATATAAATATTTACATTAAGTAATTAGTATCATCGGAAAGATCTTTAAGTCTAGTTTTTTTAAAAAAATATTTGGAGATATAAATGTTGTACGTATTTTCTACAAACATAGTCAAAGTTGGAAAAGTTTGACCGCACGCACCCCAAAAACGACTTCTAAATAGGGACGGAGGGAGTATGCAATACGTGATCAAGCAGATTCATATACACGTGCACACATGAACAATAAATATTATGTTTTGACAATCATAAAAATATTTCCATAACGAATAATAAGATTTCTTTGGAGTGAATAGTCATTATAAAGGTTAGAATTAATACCATCTTGAGATTAGCATGTAGTTCAATAATAATTGGATAGAGATGTGTAGTTCAATAGCAAATATACTCCATTTATGGATGTGGATGTAAACATTTAGTACAATATAATTGACAAGTTTATCGCAGCAATTGGATAGGGATCTATTGTATTAGAAAAGACCTCATTGATACACAAACACCTTTTAGGCATAGGATGATTTGGAAGATAAAGATTTCTCTAAAAATTAAAATCTTTCTCTGGTTTTTACAGAGGGGAGTTATATTGACTAAATACAATCTTGCTAAAAAACTGGAAAGGGAGTCAAAAGTGCGTCTATTGTAATGGGAATGAAACTATTCAACACTTATTCCTATACTGCCCCCTTACCAGAATGATCTGGAGGATTATCTCTTTTGCTACTGGACTGACTCAACCTAGATCAATTAGCCATATGTTCGGGAATTGGCTAACTAATCAAAATAAAAAGATTAGAGAGTTGATTTGGGTGGGGATGGCTGCCATATACTGGCTCTCTGGAGGTGCCGAAAAGCTCGACAATTAGCAAGAAATTAGAATTTAATGCTTTAGAGATATCCAACAATGGATGGAAACATTTATATTGTTTGTCTTAGCTTCCTAGTTATTTTATGACCTAGGCTCTCTCTTTCTATTTCTTCGAAAACTTATAATAATGGGCTGTGTACATCCTTTGGATGTAGAGGCCGGATACTTGTTATCCATTATCTAAAAAAAATTAGAAAAGACAAAAAAAAAAGCAGTTAAATAGACAAGTACCTGAGACACCGCGATTAGCATGTGCCGCTTCCACAAGTCATTGTCTTCAATGTCGTAGCGGATATGGTGATCTGACCACCAAGGTGGATGAGAAGGATGGGTGCCCATAACACCTCTAGATCATGGGCGCCATTTGCAGAAGAACTATAGCACCTTTCTTTGGCGATTGAAGAGCGTGGCGAGGGCATATACTGCCAGAGCATCCACGCCTAGGTATGACAGCCAGATGCTCAACCTGTAGGCGGGGCGGATATGCAGCTTACGGCGCCGCAAAGAACGCGAGGAAGCACTGAACACCAAGGCTGCCCAAGACTAGGACCCGCAGCTGCCAGTCCTCCCACCATTGGACGGCACTTGAGAAAAGCCATTGCGACCCTATTACCCACCACTCCGACTTATTTTTTGTTTCTTGTGGTTTGCTATGGTCGGTTGCTCCCCTGTATGTATGTGGACAGTAATGTCTCAGGAGAACATAAAATTTATCTACAAAAAATGCACTGGAAAATCCTATCGATTTTTAATGTGACAATTGGAACTCAACGCTAGTATATTTCCAGCAGAATAAAAACTTGGATGGTACCTGCGGCTTGATAAGTACACCCATCTGTCCTAAATTACAGGTTGTTTTGGCTTTTCAAGACATATATCTTTTGTGCATGTAAAAAACCAACGCTAATATAAATTGCAACGGAACGAGTACGGTGGTACGTGAGGGAAGAAAAAAAATGCCAAAAAGGATGCGGCACCATCGTTACCTTACTGAATGATTTTGGCCACCATTGCTACTATCTCTCCTGAAGTGCACGCTTGTGTTTGTGTGAAGATTGATATATGTGCTCCAGCTGCTTGCCCCATACTTATAGATGACTGGAATAGTTTCCTTCACTGCCTGCTGTGTATATAGCGGTATATATAGTATACGCATGATGACCAGCGCAGCTTAATAAATGTGAGTCATTTTCTTAATTACCATGCTATGCCGATATCTAGGAATCTACGGGCAGGTCACCAGCGAACCGGTCCTAATAGTTTACTAGTACTTCGTCAGATCTGATCTGAACTATATTAGTCCGTTGGCACCTTGACTTCTGGTACCCCGAGTTCGGTCTTGAAGGGTGTTACATACTACTGGTGCTGGGAGGGGGAGTCCTTGTCAGGGAAGACAGCGAGCCGGACGGCGGTGCCGGTCGCCATATGCTCAGGCTCACGAACATGACGGTGCCGTCGGATGCTGATGAGGGGCGTTCAAAGGCTCACGGTGCAGGTGCACCTCGCCGATACAGGACACGTAGCAGAGGTTTCCAATGACAGAGCACGCGTGGTATTTGCTGCTTGTTCCATTGTAGCCATATACGAATGATCTGAAGCACAGGCACATGATGCATGGTGGGAGATGCACAGTAGGGACAAGGAGAGCCACGGTGAAACGACGACCGTCGGCTCCATTTCACGATGTATTCTCACTTTTTTATTTTGGTTTAGTTGGCAGGATTTATATATAACTGTAAATTACATGTTTTCAAAGGTTATAGATCCTGCATTACATGTTTTCAAAAGTTGCAACTTGCCATGCGCAAGGCACCAGTGCGTTCACTCTTTTCTGTTTTAACAAGTTGAGAAGACTTAACATTAGCAGCAGAGATCTCGAGAAGTTCAGTTGACAAAACTTAAGAATAGCAGCAGAGATCTCAAGAGAAGTTCAGAATAGAGAAATTGACTACAACTAGCTTGAGGCTACCAGCATAGATCTCAAGGAGTTGGCACACTCCAGTTGGTTAAACCATCCAAACGGACGAGTAAAAGCTGCATGTTGTCCAATAATTTGAAGATACCTTTGGACATCGCGGACATGGAAAATAAGCGGGGACCAAACCAAGTAGCTAGTACTCTACTAATTTTAAAAGTTTTGCCACATCCAAGGCACTAGCTCATTCTTTTCAGCAACTTGAGAAAGAGTCAAAGAGAAGAGTCACTACGGAAACCGATGATTTCCGTGGGGAAATTCTTTCCCCGTCAGCCAAAGGCAAAACATCACGGGGAAACAACCACGATATCCCGTGAGCCACAAGATAACCTCACGGAAATAAAACACCCACGGAAATCTAATTTCTCGTGATGTACAGCTCACGGAAATCCCCGATCCCATTCCCGTGTGACTTTCGCTCACGGGAAAAACGGCCGTCAGCCCGGCCCGCTCCGTCACCTCTATCCCCTTTTCCCGTGATACCTCCGTCCCAGCTCACGGGATATCTCTTTCCCATGAGCGGAGGCTTTCCCGAGGGCCAAACGGTGGGCCTTTGGCAAAGGGTCCCCTTTCCCGTGAGAGGTCTATCCTACTCACGGGAAAAGACGCCACGGAAATTTTTTTTTTCACCACCAAACTTTTTCTGCACTTGTTGCACATCATATGACACTCAATATTAAAGTTTGGTGAATTATTGACTTTATTTGATATATTTAGTTAATTATTCTCTTTTATAGGATTTTTGAAATGAGGCCAATTTTGAACTACAAGTGCTTCAAATTATTGAAAAACATTAGTAGAAAATTTATATTCCTCATACTCAACATAACGTAAGACCTTGCATTTAAAAAATAATGAAATCGGAACATCTTAATACGAAATCATGAGCGTTAATCCTTGTTTTCAGTGGCTTAAAAATTCTAGAAAATAAACCGATGTGCAAAAAATCATGAAATTTGATAATATGTCATGATATCTTATGCCGACGCTATGATAAAAAATTTGGAACGTTCCGCACAAGTTGGCACGTCGATGTTCACAATCTCCAACATCTACGTTAGAAGCTCCATGTTTGTTGAGAGTGATCTAGTGTGATTTCATGTGGATGTGGCGATCAAGTTGTGGTTTGGCTCTGAAACTTTTTGTATGCAACTTGGACCTCGAGATATCGTGTCATGTCTACTTTCGAGAATTTTTTGGATTATATTGGTAATTATTATAATTTTTGGTTGTAGTGAAGTTAATACAATTTTGAAAAGAAAGAGATAGAAACACATAAAATAATGACATTTTTTTTTAGGAAAAGATCAAATATGTATGTGTGAGTGTATTTGATAACGTATTTTTGAAGTAATCTTGATCAAAGTTTGAAAATATATATGTTAGACAAAGAAATTGGAGGAATGAATTTAATTTACGAAAAACTCCATTCCGTGAGAGCGCTCTCGGGAAAGGCATGATATATCCCGTGGCGGATCACGGGAAAGGGTGTGTGGGACCCGCCTCACGGATGGCGTCGGTGGATATTTTTTAAAAAGGCAAAATCATCTCTTTCCCGTGAGCCCCCGGATCCATCACGGAAAGCCAAATTTTTTTTTAAAGTTAAAGTCAAACCCGAGCCAGCTCCTCCTCACCCACTCTCACTCACACTCCTCTCTCACACACACACGCCGCCGCCGCCGCCACGCCGTCGCCACGCCGCGGGCCGCCGGCCCCACGCCCGACGCCCGCCCCGACGCCCCCGCCCCCGCCGCCCCGACGCCCGCCCCCGCCCCGCCCGCCCCGCCGCGCCCGCCCCCGCCCACCCGGCCGGGCCCGCGCTCCGCCGCTGAGGCCTGGAGGGGCCGGGAAGGAGGGGAGGGGGGAGGAGGGGAGGAAGGAAGAGGAGTGAGGAGGGGGAAGGAAGAAGAAGAAGGGAGGGAGGAAGAAAGGAGGAGGAGGAGGAGGAAGGAGAAGGGAGGAGGGGGGAGGGAAGGAGAAGGGAGGAAGGAAGGAGGAGGAAGGAAGGAGAAGGGAGGGAGGGAGGAAGGGGGAAGAGGAGTCCCGACGCCGTTGCCTCGCCGTGTCGTGGCCCGGCGCCGCTGCGCGGCACACCTTGCACCGCCGGTCGCCCGCCGGTGGCCCCGTGGTGGTCGTCCGTCCGACCCGTCTTCGTCGTCTTCACCATCACAAAAGCCCCAATGTTATTGTCGGCCATCGTGCCCTGAATGTTATTGTCGCCATCGTGCCGTGGTTGTGATTGTCGGCCATCGCGCCGTGTGCTTTGTTTGCGGTATTGGAAATCTCCCCGTGCAAAGGGAGGTTACATCGAAATTTTGAACTAATCCCGTGTGTTTCTTTTTTTATGCGAGAGGAGCCCTCCGGAGCGAAGTTGAGTGCCTTGCCGGCCCCGACCGGAGTCCCTTGGCGGCCACGATCTTCTTGCTCGGCTGACTCCACTACGACCCTAGGTATCACCCCTCCTTCCGTGTCATGGTCCTAGCTAGATCGCGCGGCTCGGTTAAAAAGTCTCCGTTCGAAAGAGATACGGGTGAAAGTATGCGAGATCCTGCATACCTATAACCGTATCTGTTTCAAATTGTCCACGTTTTTGGGCGGCTTTGAGGATGCGTAGATGAGGTTCGTTCCATGCTCCACTCTGTGCGATTCGAGTTTCGGCAGCATCTCCTGTTGTTCTTGAATACACGGTTGCCCTCTCGGGGAGGACGTGTATTTGGAGAACAAAGGGAGGTCTTCTTCCGTCTGTCTCGGATAGGAGTGGGGCATGGAACTGACCTCATCTACGCATCCTCGGGTGGGATTAGGACCTATCTTCACCTACTAGATGGTAGGATCCTTGTGTAGATGCACTGCATTCTTATATTCTCGCGCATATGATGTAGAATGGATGACCGTGCCTGGATATGCGATGGCTGGAGGAGTTTTGGAGATTATGACCTTGAATGGATTAGGAAGAGCAGTGCTTTCGTGGACAAGGCATTTCAGAATGCTCGAGGTGCGAGTAAGGTTTGGTGTCCATGCAAGAATTGTGACAATAAAAAAAGGCAAAGTAAGGAGGACATGTCTAAACATCTTCCCAAGTTTGGATGGACGGATGGCTATAAGCGGTGGGTCTTCCATGGTGAAACTGAGCGTATGAGAGACGAGTTCGTGAGGCAACGCATCGACGATCTTGCTTCTGATGCCGGGATAGGAGACATGGTAGATGACT
This sequence comes from Hyparrhenia diplandra, assembly GCA_015847255.1. Taxonomy (NCBI): domain Eukaryota; kingdom Viridiplantae; phylum Streptophyta; class Magnoliopsida; order Poales; family Poaceae; genus Hyparrhenia; species Hyparrhenia diplandra. Next base: position 459,105 of record JADLZK010008520.1, on the reverse strand, counting down.
TTCATGCCGGAAACTTTGAGCAAGGACTTGGGGATGAGGGGGAGGAGGAGCCAGAAGAAACCGCAAAGGCCTATTATAACATGTTGGAGGCGGCACAAAAACCCCTTCATGACTATTGTGAGGTCTCCAAACTAGATGCCATTTCACGCCTTATGGACTTGAAGGCCCGATGCAATATTAGTCGAGACGGCTTCACCGACATGTTGGCGGTCTTTGGGGGCTTGCTTCCGCAAGGTCACGTCTTTGCCAAAGAACATGTACGAGTCGAGAAAAAAGTCCTCAAGGTACTCAAGTTGCCTTCGAAAGCGAGATACATGCTTGTGAGAACGGGTGCGTCTTATTTAGGAAAGACTACAAAGATGATACACCTTTGTCCCAAAGTGTAAATCCTCCGTACATAGAGGTAGACCCTCGTGAAGACGGTGAGAAGAGGCAGCTTAAGATCCCCGTGAAAATCCTACGGTACCTTCCCTTTGCACCGAGGTTACAACGGATGTACATGACCAGGAGTTCTGCGAAACAGATGACATGGCACAAAGATGGGCGTCGCTACAATCCGGATAAGATGGTACACCCATCCGATGCGAAGCATGGACCCATTTCAACAATATTCATCCCGACAAAGCTATGGGCGCCAGTAATGTGCGTGTTGCGCCGGCAAATGCGAGATGGGTTCAATCCTTATGGAATGATGGCTGCCCCATACACTTGTTGGCCTGTATTCGTTATCCCGCTGAATCTCCCTCCCGGCGTCACGCTTTCAACGAAGAACATTCTTTTGTCTTTGATAATTCCTGCCTCGGAAATAAAATGGGTGTGTTCTTAGAGTCCGTGATTGATGAATTGATCAAAGGTTGGAATGAAGGGTTTTGGACGTGCGACCGAAGCTTTGAAGAGAAATTTCGGGATATGCGTGTGGTACCACTACTCCTTGCATGATTTCTTGGCGTATGGGATATTACGTGGCTGGTGTGTGCATCGGCAAGTTCCCTTGCCCAATATGCAAAGGCGGCCGTAAGGTTCACCGGTTGAAGAAGGGTGGCAAGTATTACAGCGTTTGACAAGCATCGGCAGTTCCTCCCTCGACCATGCATTCAGGCTAGACAAGAAGAACTTTACGAAAGGTCTCCAAGTTCACGGACCCAAAACCGGAGATGATGACATCTGGCCGAGGTGCGTGCTCAAGTGGAGACTCTTGTGGTGATGAAAATGGTGTCTTTGTGGGTTATGGCGAGGATCATGCATGGACTCACAAGTCGGGATTAGAGAGGCTTCCCTATTATGATGACCTTCTTCTTCCACATAACCTTGATTTAATGCATACTTGAAAAGAACATCGTCGAGTATTTTCTTGGAACATTCATGGAAACGCCAAGTCAAAGGACAACGTTAAGGCTAGAATTGATCCGCGCGAGTTGTGTGACGTAATCGGCAAGAAATGAAGCCTCCTAGCAATGGCAAGAGATGGAAAAACCTAAGGCCGATTACGTGTTGAGCAGGCCCCAAAGAAGGGAAGTACCGCAATGGTTTTGAAAATTAATGTTTCCCCGATGGGTATCACGGCAAATCGAGGAGGGGAGTGAACTTATCTACTATGCGAATCAATGGGCTCAAGAGTCATGACTACCACATATGGATGGAGCGGCTTTTTCCAGTGATGCTTGAGGCTATGTCCCCGATCATGTCCGCATGTGATGGCGAGTTGAGCAATTTCTTTCAGCGACTTTGTGCTAAAGAGGTATCTCGGACCACACTAGAAGAAATGGAAACATTGGCACCTGTGTTGGTCCCGTAAGTTGGAGAAGATATTTCCGCCCGGGCTTCTTCGTTCGATGGTGCATTTGATTTTGCACCTTCCATATGAGGCTAGGGTTGGTGGCCCTGCACGTTTCGTTGGTGCTATGCTATTGAGAGAGTTCGAGAAGCATGTTCGGGCCGATTTGTAAAAATAAGTGTAAGATTGAGGGTTCCATCGCGAAAGCAAAGGTTCGGCAGAGGTGTCGAACTTCACATCAAAATACTATGGTGACAACCTTCCTAGCTCGCATTATCCACCCCCTCGTTACAATCTTGATGAAAATGAATCAACCCTCGGCCTTTTCCAAGGAGAACTAGGACGTGCAAGTGGTTCAAAAATAAAGATGTTGACAAATTCAGAGTGGATCGGTATAATGAATTATATACTTTTCAACACGGACGGCGAGAAGTGCTTCCTTACATACGATGAAGTCACAACTCTAAGCATAGAAACTACTTGTCTTCTAGTACTTAATATCCCGCATCCAACCCTTTTGTCTCTCGTTGGTATAGGAAATTTAAAAGGCAATTAAAGGCGTCAACGAGCGTCGCCCTGAAGCACATGAATTGGGCGCCCGCTTAGACGAGGGGTGCCGGCAATGGAAAACCCGAGTTCATTAGTTGGTTCAAACGCCGGTCTTGTCCAATTAGTGTTAAATAACGTCTCGTTTGATATGCTAACGAAGTGTTGCTTGAGCTTGTCTCATTTCATTTATCCCCGCTTGAGCTTGCGGCCTGAACCCGTCCGGGTATGCACCCCAGCTCATACAGAGTTGCCAATGGCTTTGAGACAAGGGTTAGGTCATTTACCGGTTATAATGTGAATGGATATCGCTACCACACAACTAGCTATGAGCGAGAATCGACCAAACCGAAAAACCACAAATACCGGGAGTTTTCACTAAAGGTGATGATGGAACTAGCACTAAAGGTTATTATGGAAGAATTGAAGAAATATCACGAGCTCCATTTCCCGGCTCTAAACGGCTTGCTCTCGCCGTGTTTAAGTGCCATTGGTTCGATCTGAATTAACAAATTGGACCTCGAACAACTTGGGATTGTTGGTTCGACAAGATTCACGGATGGCCGGAGATGATGTCTACATTGTGGCTCAACATGCCACACAAGTTTATTATCTCCCATGGTGTTGCCAGGGGCGGCGGCGGCTTAAGGGTTGGGATGTTGTGCGAAAGGTATTGCCACACGGTAGACTACCTGTGCCAAAAAGCGGACGCGATTACCATTTTAATGCAAACACATATGAGGGAGAGTTCTTCCAAGAAGATGGGCTACAAGGTAAATTTGTGATAGAAATAACCGGGGCCCAACGAAATGGAAGTAGACAATGAAAGTGTTGTTGATGATGATGAGGACGAGGAGGTTCGAGATCACGAAGGACTTACAGTTACTTGAAAAATTACTTAAGGACAAATGCGGTGTTGACGTTGTTCCTCCTCCCATGAATCCTGCCAATCTTCATATGTTGGAAGACGTAGACATGGATGATAGTGATCATGAGGATTATGATCCGACAAGCGGTGTGAAATCGTGTGAGGGGATGAAGATTATTTCTAATACATGTAATACTATGCATCTCTTCATAATTATGTTCGATTATTGATTATTCATCTCTTTATAACTATGTTCTATTTAATTTTGCATTTTTACTAATTATGTACATCTAATTGATTTTTCATCTATTCATAACTATGCGTGGTCATTCAAAAGATGCCTCGAATCGAATGTCTTGAAGAAAATCAGCGAAAAATTCAAAAGTGTTGCCTCTCTAGGGCAATCGCAAAGAGCAAGGGGAGGCGCCGAGCCACGGGGTAGGCAAAGAGGCAGGCGTCGTGCACCCGGCCACCGTCGCCACCCCCTGGTGCACGAGGAGGAGGAGGAGGAGGAGGCGGAGGAGGCCGAGGCGAGGCGGAGGCGGGCGAGGTGGAGGCGGAGGCGGAGGACGTGGACCTCTCGGCGTCGCGGACACGGACCGCCGGCGTCGCAAAGACGCGGAGGGGACTAGCCGGAGTACGGGGGGTTCCTCTTCCTCTCGCCGTCAGGCGTGTCTACTTGCGAGGCCCCTCCGGACTCCCGGATTGACTACCTACGAGGCCCGAGAAACCGATCATCGAGGCCCGGAGAAAGGTAATTTACTTTGCATTTTAGCACTACTTCCTTTTTTTTCAGGTTTCAAAATCGTAATAGAACTAATCATTATTCTTGATCATTTGGGCGTGGTCTTTTGTTGTCACCGGGAACAAGGTTAAAGGACGCCTTCCCAATGGCATTCTTAGTATTCTGGTCAGGAAGCACTACCCTGGCATTATTAGAATTGACGGAGAAGAGCACCCTGTCACGTCGTTCCACCAGTACGTGGAATTTGCGGGGCAGCTATGATGACGATGGCATCAAGTATAGTAACAAAGCAAAGGTCGTGTGATCAAAGAGTTTTGGGTAAGTCTATGTCGCACCAGTAGTGTAAGAATACATCGCTTCAAATTCTAATGTTAGAAATAATGACTTATCACATTGCTTCTATGTGTAGAAATACTTCAAGTGCGAGGGGGATTCGAGCCTAGGGCGGATGAAGTGGCTCTAAGCGCTGTTTCAAGCTTGTGTCGACATGTGGTACGAGGCACGTGGCCGGGCCGTGAGGACGTGGTACGCGACATACGACAAAAGGAGGCACGATAAGGAGGAATGGAAGACGCTGAATCTGACCAAAGAACAATACATGCAGGTAAATATTGACAGGTCATACTAAGTTTAATTATGCTTAATGTGATTTTTATAACATGTGTTATACTTGGTGTCCTTGTTGGTGTTTCTTGCATCACCGCGAGGAATCCGCAGCGCCGCGGAAATACCGTTGTAGCACTTCACCCTGGTAGCGAGGGGTATCGTATTTTCACGGGGGCGGTCACGCGGTAGCTTTTCGTGTTTATGTCAACCTAAGGCAAGGGTTTGTTTTCTAAGAGTAGCGAGGTATCTATAGGCTAAGTTTTCCGAGGGCGTGATTTCTAAAGTCCATTTGTCTACTCACTTCGGGCACCGGCCCGCTCCCAAATGGGTAGAGTCCGGCAATTAGCTCTATGACACGGCCGAACGTGGGGGATTTCAAAGGACGGACAAGGCTTGTCACGACCAAACGCCTACCCCCTCAACCGTGGGATGCACCGCAAAAAGGTAAGTGAACGCTAGTCCAAACACCACGTTTGCACTATTGGTCACAGTTCTTGATGTTGGCCAAGGTTCCCGGTCAAAAGAGTCCCTCCACCAAGAATTAACGTAAACGATCTACCAATCCCGCAAGTCTACAACAGCTAAGAAATGTACAATGGAAATTAAATAGCTGCAAGATAATCACAAGACTGCTTACCAAAGTGTAAGTAGTTTGCGGAGGTACAAGCCGGGGCGGTACCGACAAGTCCGACACTCCGTCCTCCTAGGAACAAATGAACACCGAGGGGCGAACCGACAACTCGGGTAGAAAGAACCAAGCTTCTTTCTAACCTTTCCCTCTCTCACTCTCTAGAATGGGGAGATAGAATAGAAGAAGTAGAAGAAGAAGAAGATCTAATTCTACTCTCTTGCACAAGTGGACTGGTTTCTCCTTGTAAAATGTGTTGTTGTTTGAGAGGGAGAGAGGGGGTCTATTTATACATAAGGGGGAGGGACCTAAATGCTAAAACCACCCAAACCGACCTAGGAAAACCTTCCATGTACGACAAACTGACTATCCCACGTTTTTCATCGGTTTTGGAAGGTAACAAACCGCCTCGCCGAAGATGGGCGCGAACCGCCTCTGCCGAGGTGCGGCCGCACCTTGGGGTGCGCTACAAGACCTGCCCCGAGTCGGCTCGGCCCGAAGCTCGGCAGGCCGGGCTTCCTTGCTCGAAAAGTTGTATGGTGCAATTGCGCCCGGCCGTTTCGACGTTTTGTTGCGAATTACGTTTGGGCTTGCCATTTGCTCCTTTGGGCCTTTTTCTATTTATTGATTTTATTTCTTTTTCCTTGTCTTTTTGGCCCAAAGTGATCATCCATGAGTTTGTACACGCAAGTCCAAATAAACACCAAAACTTTGGAATATGTTAGTTGAAAATCCTATTCCTAGGTTGTTTTGGTGTTGGGTTGACGGTATTTAAATTGTCGTTGGTTACCGTCAACAAACTCCCCCACACTTAGCCCTTTACTCGTCCTCGAAAGTGAAGGCCGCGGACTAAAGTGGTTTTATCTCCAAGATGTAAGCTTGCATACATATTATTCCAAGCCTTACCCGCCTTGTGAGCATTTTCCCACCCTTTATTACCTTTCATCATAGCGGGGCTTTTTAGCTTTTCTCCAAGCCTTGGGTGGTTGCCGGATAGAATGGTTATAAATGTAAATGCTTATCATTCATTCAATTGATCAACTTTTTATCCGGGGTTTTATTTAGATAAAATTTTATTTTTCTTGAGAAAGCATGGGCTTTATTGCTATAAAGTATATATATATATATATTTTTTTTTGGAGAGGTGGGCTCTTGCTTTCGCCCTAGACTTTTGTCTTTTATTTCCTCTCTTTTCTCTCTTTTTTTTTTTTTTTTAGAGATGTGGGCTCTACTCGTCCTTGGACACTTGCCCATTTTTCATCTTATTTTTTTTTAGAGATGTGGGCTCTACTCGCCCTCGGACATTTGTCCATTTTTCATCTCATTATTATTATTATTTTTTAGCATAGCCCAAAACATTTCTCTTTTTTCAAGGATAAATTCCCTGATGTTGAGTTTCTCTTACGGGCCTAAGTCATAGCAAATCTATTTATACCATATCGGATGTGGCAACAACTTAGACTAGATAGAGCATATGCAACCCACATGAATCGGGGTTTTTCGGGATGAGTGTTGTTTAAAAGCGAAGCTTGGTATTACTCAAGCGAGGAATAAAATGTATGCATGCCATGTATCAATTGGTAGATGTAGAGATGGAGTTTTTGCTAACTTGGTTCGAGTTTTTTTAGCATTTAAAGATAAATCACAAGTCAAAATTTAATTTTAATAAAGTGCGTACCTTTGACTTGCAGAATCCTCCCCCCCACTTGTTTTTGTACTGTTTTTATTTTCTTTTTGCACAAGGACAAAAACAAGTGGAGACATAGACAATAATATAATAGTTTATGCTTTGATTTAATTTAGAAAGTTAATATTCCTTGTGTAACAAATGACCAAAGATAAATTTAATGAATTAAATGAGAAATTAATAAAGCAAAAAACTTTATTTAAAGCAAAAGTAAAAATATATAGATAACTTTTTATGTTTTATTATTATCTTATATATTAATTAATATATAATTTTTTTATATTCTTTTATTTATTTATATTTATATATATATTTTTTTATATCTGATCATCTAAATTAATTTTCAAAGCATAAATCTATTCTATCGAGCTCTTGGTTAAGATCGGTCTTGGCTCGAAGAAAAGCTTGAGACGTTGACCGTTTACCTTTTGTATCTCACCCGCGCCATCTTGAATTGTGATTGCTTGTAGGTGTGGCGATGTGTTGATGACGGTGTACGGTCCTTTCCATTTGCTTCCGCCTTCGCTTAAACAAATAACTTCACCCGAATTGAATAGGAGTACTTTGTCTCCCCGTGGTAAATTCCTTGATTTTTATCTTGCGCCGATCATGCCATCTTTTGTGCGCTCCTTGTAGAGCTTTGCACCGTGGTACGCCGCTCTCGCCATTCTTCTAGCTCGAGATTTGCCTCGACGGTTCTTTCCAATGAGTCGGCGTCCATGTTCCACTTCTTGATGGCCCAATGAGCTCGATGCTCCAACTCAACGGTAAATGACGGGTTTTGCCATAGACCGGTGATAAGGTGACATGCCGATGGGGGCTTTGTAAGTCTGTTCTATATGCCCGAAGAGCATCGAGGCGACTTGTTTTTCCACCCTTCCCCATCTCGTTGACCGTCTTACTGCGGGATGTTCTTGATTTGCTTATTGGAGGTCTCGGCTTGCCCGCTGGTTTGCGGATGATAGGGGTAGCAATGTTGTGCGAGTGCCAAGCTCCTTCGGGAATGCCCCGAATGACTTGTCCTGAAATGCGATCCTCCGTCACCGATCACCATGCGTGGCGTTCGAAACGGGGAAGATGATTTCATGGAACATCTTGCGTGCGTGCTTGCCATCGGCACTCGCATGGCATTGCCTCTACCCACTTCGACACGTAGTCCACCGCCACCAAGATGTACTCGCAATCATGGGACTTTTGGAATGGCCCCATGTAGTCAATGCCCCACACATCAAATATTTCTATTTGAAGGTTGTAGTGTAGGGGCATTGCATCACGAGCCGTGATATTTCCGCTTTTGGCGCTTGTAGCATCTTCGATGAATTCTTTGGGTAACGCCGTACATCGTCGGCCGGAAGAATCCGCCTTTGCCAAATTTTGGCTTGTGTGCGAAATACTCCCGGATGTCCGGCGTAGGGAGATGCATGACATTTCTCGATGATCTGCATTCCTTCCTCCCCGGGTACGCATCTTCTCGGCAAAACCGTACGCACACACCCCTATACGGTATGGGTCATCCCATAGGTGCCGCCGCTCTCATTTGAGCTTCCACTTGTTCTCCCGGTGTGGTACATATCCTCGCAACCATGTAATTCACAATGTTTGCGTACCATGGGTTGAAGTCGCGACACCTTGAGTAGCATGTCGTCGCGCGCGGTAATCGTTGATTGGAGGTTCCTGCATGTTAGTTACCCGCATACGCGACAAATGATCCGCAACCGTATTTTCTACTCCCTTTTTATCTTTTATTTCTATATCAAATTCTTGGAGCGAAGAATCCAGCGGATCGGGCGGGTTTCGCGTCCTTTTTGGTAAGAAGGTACTTAAGGGCGGCATGGTGCACGTAAACGATTATTTTGCGCCCACTAAGTAGGATCGAAACTTCGATAGCAAAAAACTACTTGCCGGGAGCTCTTTTTACATTGTGTGGTGTAATTAAGCTGTGCTCTGCCGAGTTTTTGCTAGCATATGCGATGGCATGCTGCTTTTATCCGTGGTTTGGCCTAAGACCGCACCAACAAATGAAGTCGCTTGCATCGCACATGATTTCAAACGGCAACGACCAATCACCGGGGTTGGATGATCGGGCCGAGATGAGTGCTTTCTTCAGGGTTTCGAAAGCGTGCCAGGCACTCATCTGTGAAGTCAAAGGGTACATCCTTGGCTAGCAGGGCCGTAAGTGGTCTAGCGATTTGCGAGAAATCTTTTATGAATCTTCTATAAAACCCTGCGTGGCCTAGGAAACTACGGATACCCTTGACGTTCACTGGGGGTGGTAGCTTTTCGATAACTTCTATTTTAGCTTTATCTACCTCTATCCCCCTCTCGGACACGAGGTGCCCAAGAACGATGCCTTCTCGGACCATAAAGTGGCACTTTTCCCAGTTAAGTACCAGGTCCTTTTCTTGGCATCGCTGCAAGACCCGGTCTAGGTTCTTCAGACAGCTCTCGAAGGTCTTACCATAGACGGAGAAATCGTCCATGAAGACCTCCATGATTTCTTCAATCATGTCTGAGAAGATAGACATCATGCACCTCTGAAAAGAAGCAGGCGCATTACACACCCAAATGACATTCTACGATAGGCATAGGTTCCGTATGGGCATGTGAACGTGGTCTTGCTCGGTCATCGGGGTGGATCGGGATCCGGTGGTAACGAGAATACCCGTCAAGGAAACGAAAGAAAGAATGTTTCGCTAACCGCCCAACATTTCATCGATAAAGGGCGGCGGAAGTGATCTTTCTTTGTTGCCTTGTTAAGTTTTCTGTAATCAATACACATTCTCCACCCCGCGGACTTGTCTTTGTGGAATGAGTTCGTTTTTAGCGTTCTCAACGACCGCATTCCTCCCTTTTTAGGGACCACTTGGACCGGGCTAACCCAATCATCGTGGTGGTACGGGATAGATAATCCCGGCGTGAAGAAGCTTGAGAACTTCCTTCTTCACGACTTCACGCATCGCATTATTGAGCCTGCGCTGGGGTTCGCATGATGGGGTACTGTCAGGGTCAATAGGAATGCGATGTGTGCATAGCGTTGGGCTTACCCCTTTCAAATCTTGAAGGGAATACCCGAAGACCGCTCTGTGTTTCTCTAATACGGCTATTAGCTGGGTAGTCTCCTGGTCACTAAGTTTATCGCTTATGATGACCGGGTGCTTGTGAATCGCCGTTTAGGAAGACATAGCGTAGGCCCGGGGTAGGGGTGAATTGATCGGTAAGGTCAACCTCGAAGAACGGGAGATCCGTACATACGGTCTCCTCCGTTCTGGTTCGGGCGAGGGTCTCTCTAAAGATGTTTCGTGTTCGGCAAAGGTCAAGAGACTTCCTCTTGTTTTTCGCTTGGGTTCTACTCGGATGGGTTCTAGCGGAGGAGTATTCTCAAGAATACGGTTTAGGAGAGCTTCTCCTTCATTTGTGGTTTTATGTGAAACGACCCTCCCGGCAGCTAAATCAAGCGATGAGGGCGCCGCCCGTCCAATCCCTAGCTTAAATGTTGTAGCAAAGACGTGGTTCGGTATGGGATGTGTCCGGGCCGGATCGTGTAAGCGTGGTAAACCCGGTCCCAGGCTGCACCTAACGTTTCACCCTCTATTTGTCGGAAGTTGAGTATTTCTTGTCGCGGGGGGCCGCGATTCGATATCGGGTAGAACGCTACACACGTAATCTGTTTGCAGCTTCTTCCCATTCTCCGTTTACCAACCCTACGTTATGGGCGTACCATTGAGTCGCCCTCTCGATTAGAGAGAACGGAAACAACTTCCACCTCACCAAGTGTCATGTCATGCCTGCAATTGTCGCAGCCACGGAAGTCTGCTCAAACTCCGTAAATGATGATAGGGGTTTTCATATTCCGAGCCCGAAAAGGCTCGGGCCCGAACCATGGCTATAAAGCCGTGGCGGAGCTCATACTCGGAAGCTGTGATTGGCCCGGGATTGGAGTGGTTCTACGAGCTCGCCCTTGGGAGCAGCATGAGATTTGGATATTGGGTTGCTCCATGGGTAACAAGAACTCTTTTTGGTATTTTTTGTTTTAAAGGATACTACCCGATCCACGTAGGTTGACTCGGTTCAATATATAACTTACGACAACCGTCCCCGTAACGGCGCCGAAATGCTTGTTGGTGTTTCTTACGCACCACGAGGAATCATAGCGCACGGAAATACCGTTGTAGCACTTCACCCGGTGGTAAGCGGTGGTATCGTATTTTCACGGGGACGGTCGCGGTGGCTTTTCGTGTTTATGTCAACCTAAGGCAAGGGTTTGTTTTCTAAGAGTAGCGAGGTATCTATAGGCTAAGTTTTCCGTGCAAAGATTTCTAAAGTCTCATTTTGTCTACTCACCGGGCACCGGCCCGCTCCCAAATGGGTAGAGTCCGCAATTAGCTCTACGACCACGGCCCGAGCGCGTGGGGGATTTCAAAGGACGGACAAGGCTTGTCACGACCAAGCCGCCTACCCCTCAACCGTGGGATGCACCGCAAAAGGTAGGTGAACGCTAGTCCAAACACCATGTTTGCACTATTGGTCACGCTTCTTGATGTTGGCCAAGGTTCCCGGTCAAAGAGTCCCTCCACCAAGAACTAACGTAAACGATCTACCAATGCCGCAAGTCTACAACAGCTAAGAAATGTACGATGAAAATTGAATAGTCGCAAGATAATCACAAGACTCGCTTACCAAAGTGTAAGTAGTTTGCAGAGGTACAAGCCGGGGCGGGTACCGACAAGTCCCAAGACTCCGTCCTCCTAGGAACAATGAACACCGAGGGGCGAACCGACAACTCCGTGTAGAAAGAACCAAGCTTCTTTCTAACCTTTCCCCTCTCTCTCACTCTCTAGAATGGGGAGATAGAATAGAAGAAGTAGTAGAAGAAGAAGATCTAATTCTACTCTCTTGCACAAGTGGACTGGTATCTCCTTGTAAAATGTGTTGTTGTTTGAGAGGGAGAGAGGGGGTCTATTTATACATAAGGGGGAGGGACCTAAATGCTAAAAACCACCCAAACCGACCTAGGAAAACCTTCCATATACGACAAACCGACTATCCCACGTCGGTTTCATCGGTTTTTGAAGGTAACAAACCGCCGCGCCGAAGATGGGCGCGAACCGCCTCTGCCGGTGCGGCCGCGCACCTTGGGGGCGCTTGGCGCACCGCCCGGTCGGCTCGGCCCGAAGCTTCGCCAGTTGGGCTTCCTTGCTCGAAAAGTTGTATGGTGCACCGCGCCCGGCCTGGTTTCGACGTTTTGTTGCGAATTCTCGTTTGGGCTTGCCATTTGCTCCTTTGGGCCTTTTTCTATTTATTGATTTTATTTCTTTTCCTTGTCTTTTTGGCCCAAAGTGATCATCCATGAGTTTGTACCTGCAAGTCCAAATAAACACCAAAACTTTGGAATATGTTAGTTGAAAATCCTATTCCTAGGTAGTTTTGGTGTTGGGTTGAACGATATTTAAATTGTCGTTGGTTACCGTCAACAGATCCCCGTAGGTGATTCCGCATTGGTGCTTGTTGCATAGGCGTTGTTGGGAGCTTCAGGTGGAGAAGTGGGTCGATACAGATTATGCGGAGGTCCACAACGACTACCGGGAACGGCGTGCCATGATGCCAGGCGTACCACACCATCAAGGGAGCCTTAATCTCGCCGCCTGGCAAGCTAGATATGTAAGTGTTATCCCAATCTTATTTTCTAATTAGCAACTCAATTCTTTCTAAGCATTCTAGTTACTTTTCTTTTTTGTCACACGGAGAGGAGACACATGGCGTGTCAATCAGCTCGCCGAGGCTTTTGCTTGCTCCCACACGGGCAAGTATAAAGATCCCAAGGTCGTGTTCAACCCCGACGCCGGGCCCGAAGCCTACACCAACCCGACCGCCTCGAGAAGATCGGTAGGTACACCGAAGTCGCGAGGGAGATGTATGGAGACAGCTTTGATCCCCGCGCCACAACATTGAGGGGACATTGCCATGATCGCCGGAGGAGGCAAGAAGCACTGGCGGTACTATTTGGGTGATAGCGTCATCAACCCGCACAACACAAAGAAGCTATCTCGAGCTCAGAAACACGCTCGGGGGCCCGGTGATACGCGAGCGGCCAACCACTTACCGTGCTACGGTCTCCGGACTTGAGGTTCATTTATTTTTATTAAAGGTTCATTTATCGCTACATACTCTTTCACCGTGTTCTAACTTTGTGTTGAAATATAGGCGCAGATAGAGGAAGAGAGGAAGCGACGGGAGGAGGCCGAGGAGAGGGAGCGGGCAAGGGCTCAAGCGGCGGGCGAGAGAGAGTCGAGCAGCACCGGGAAGAGCATGGAAGCTCTCCTAGGGTACCTCCAAATGAGTTGGTGGCCGTTGGTGTGCAACTGCCACCGAGATCGCCTTCCCTCCACCACCGCCCCGTCTTCGTCCCACCGCCGCGTCTACGGTCACCCGTCAATCTTCCCTCCACCGCACGGACCCTCTCCTCGTGAGTTTGTCTCCCCGTAACTCGAAATATGCATATATGAATGTCAATGGATACGATCTGAGTTTTAAATGCACCATGAGATGTGCACGTGGACATGTGGTTGTCGGCCATCGAGCCGTTGTTTTCTTGCAGGTTGGAAACCCCTCCGTGCGGGGGAGGTGCTGCCAAATTTCTAACTATTTATCTTCTTTTTTTCAAGTGAATAGAATCTACCTTCCCCGCCTCACAAATTTCTAACTATTTATTTGTGCCTACGTGCGGATCAATCTCATGCATCGAACCCATCTCCGGCCCAATCTCAACAGGACCCTTTGGAACGCTGCCATGAAGATTGGACGCCGTGGGTCGTAAATTTGTCATGATTTGGGTTCAAAACTTGTGAAACTTGTGCACTTGAACTTGTGGTGTTTGTGAACTTGAACTTGTGGTGTTTGTGAACTTGTGGTATTTGCACTTGAACTTTGTTGGATATTATGTAATATATGTGGAATTATGGATTTATCGAGCTATATATGTGGTATTATTGATATTATGCAATGTGTGTATGTATATATATATTCATACGTCTTTGGAACAAAATAAAAAAAAAAAAGTCTGTTTCCGTGTGTAGCTCACGGGAAAGAGGCCAAACCTTTCCCGTGAGATTTGTCCGCTCACGGGAAAGAGGCCAAACCTTTCCCGTGAACATCGAACGGGCTCACGGAAAGGGCCCGATATCCCGTGAGCTGCCGCTACGCCCACGGGATATCGGCCAAAACGCCGCTTCGTCCAATCGACACGTGGCAGCAACGGGGTTCAACCCTCCCCGCTCACGCCCCCCGCCCCCCGCAACCAACCATATCCCGTGAGGAACTACGGATCACGGGAAAGGCTATCCCGGAGGTAGTTCACGTGTTCACGGAAAGGCTGATTTCCGCCCCAACTTTCCCGTTACGGGTATCCCGTGATTTACCGCCGGGATATCCTTTCCCGTGATGAAAAGGGCCTATCCCGTGAGCGCCGAGCTCACGGAAATCGCCAGAACTCGGTAGTGAGTATACTATTATGTTCAGATAACGAGAAACGCTGCATGATTTTAAAAGCAAGCATGGCTCACCAACCTAAAGTCAACGGCTTAGTACAAGTTAATTAGAAAATCTTGGTGTTTCTTTATATCCTTTCCTAATCATATGTAGGGATAATGTTTTGGGCCAACAATCTCCTACAAACGAAATTCTGATTCCTCGCTTTTAAATGTCTTATTGTATTTTTGCACTACTTGCGAAGGATGAAGGAGCCTCCCGACCGTTCTCCCCGTCCCCCAACCTCGCACCTTTGCCCCCGACCACCCTCCTTCCCCCATCCGCGCCTCAAGCCACCCCGCCCTTCCTCCCCGGGCGGATCCCCGACTCCCAGCCGCCCGATCTACTGGTGGGCGCTCGCAAGATGAGGGAGCAAGCGACGCGACCGGCCGACTAGGTGGTGTGGCGGAGGCCAGCCTTCACCGACGCCGCCCCGCTGCCGCCGCCTTTCCATGGCAGGGGTCGGCTCGGCGCCGCCGCGCTCCCTGTGATGGCGGTGGAGGTCGCCGCCGCTCGTTGTGGCCCCTCCCGATGGTGAGATGGCTGACGCCGCCGCGCGCCGTCCGCGACGCACAACTCCACCCGCAACCCGGGCCGCGGGGAGGAGTCCGCGCTGCGTGCCGTGATGCCGCCACCGCTCGCGTCCATCCCGGCTAAGCTTCAAGAAAGTCCGTCGTCGCCAGCACCACAGCGCCCAAGATCCCCTCGTCGCCCCGATCGATGGATCGGCTGCCGAGCTTGCTCCCGTGGGGATTTAGTGGGGGACGAGATTGAAGAAGATGGACAGGTTCTCGCGAGAGATTGAAGAAGATGGACAGTTCTCCGCCGCCGCTAGTCGCCTCCATGGCTGCCGGTGGGCGGTCAAGGTCCCCGTGCCGCCAAGTCGCCTTCGCCGCCAACCGCCGCCCGCACCGGTGGGCCGGGCTGGTGTCTTGGCGGGCTGTTGCCACCACTAAATAGCGACGCCGCCGGACGCAGCCGACGCCGTGTCGATCGCCAGTGGGGCTGGCTGGACCCTCCCATCCATGCCTGTTCGGGTGGTGGTCTCCGGCACGCGCACGGCCCTTTCCCGAGGTAAGACCCTACTACCCTCTCACGGGAAGATCCAAGGAAATGCGTTGGGTGGACAATTTCTCCGATTGCTCGGGACGATGAGGACGAGGTCGTCGAGCCGAGGCCCCCCCTCACCGCCGCGAGGCACGTCTTGCCATCCACTCCCCTCGCCGGAGTAACCCTGGGGCTCGCTCGAACCCTCCGGCCGCGGTCATGCCAACCTCCGCGAGCGCCGACCGCCGCCATCGCCGCGCCGCCGAGCCAAGACCAAGACGCCCCAACCGCCGCCCGCTCTTCACCCGCTTGAGCGGGTGCCCGCTCTTCGACGACCGGTCCTCGCCCGCCGCGAGCGGGTGCCGCGCACCATCGGCTCCACCGGCGTCTTCCTCACCGCCCTTCAACTTCCCGATGCCACGCATTTCGAAAGCGGGCGCTGGCCGACGCCGATGGCTTCACGCTGGATTGCCGCCGCCGGGGCGCCGCCAGCACCACCTTCCTCGCCGCCAGCCCATGCCGCCCGCGCTCGCCGACTCGCTTCAATCGCCAGCGCCGACCACGTCGCCGCCGGTGCACCTCGCGCCCCGCCGCCCCTATTCCATGGCACGATGCATCGGGCACAGATCGCAAGCACCGCCACCTTCACCGCCCTTCGCGCCCTTGACAAGCCGCGCGACGCGCACCCACACCGTGGTGACGGAGGTGGCGGCGCCCGGGTTCCCCGGGCGCGCACGCCGCACGCCGCCCGATCCGCTGAGAGATCCTCTGTCCTCCTCCTCGACGCCGACGATGCACGCCGCAGCGTGTGGCCCCGTCGTTGGCGAAGCACGCGCCGAGTGGGGACGCCAGCGGGTCGCCGCCGGCCCGGCGTGCGCGACGGCGTAGGGCCGCCGAGGGTGGGCAGCCTGACGTCGGCGCCGCTACCGTTGACCCATGGATGTCGCTGATCCAATCTCGTGGGCGACTACACCGATCGCCGACCCGCTTCAGCGATCGAACCGTATGGCCGTGGAGCCTCCAAATGGCAGGGGGGAATGCTTGTGGAGATCGTCGCCTCGCTTCGCACCGCGTCTCTGCGGGATGTCCGCCCTCGGCCCCACCCCACCACCGCAGTCGACCGGTGGCCGAGTTGGCGGCGGAGCTCGCGACCTCTTGCCCACCGTCGCCGGCGATCCAAGAGGCCCCTTCGATGCAAGAGGAACCTGCTGCTCCCGCTGAGCCACCTCCGTGTCCCCGTGGGACGTGACCACCGCCATCGCAAATGGCGGCGAAGGAGATTGAAGACAGATGTGTGTGCGCTTGCCATCGCCAATTCTCAAGTTGGGGCCACGCCTACATCGCGGCACGCACTCCGGCCTCCACCCACACCCCAAGCGCCGTAGTGACCGTATTGCCGCACAGCCTAGGGCTGCTAATGCGACCTTGCAGCCCAATCGCTGTTGCCGCGAAAGTTGGGCCGCGAAAGTGGACACGGAGAGGCTCCAGATTGTCATCGAGGAGAAGGTCGAACCCTCTTCGTGGGTAGCGGCATGCCGCCCATTAGCGGCGCCGCTTCGAGATGCTTCTTGATGGACGTTTTGACCTGGCCCGCCATGGAGCTCAACTGGAGGGGCTCATCGATGGGGAGGCCTAGTGCAGCTTACTTGGCCGGCTATTTTGTCGCAAATTGGTCACCATGTAATCCCACTAGGTGTATCCAAAGAGTGGTTAGGTTTTCGCCCCGGTAACTGTTTGGTTACCTGTGCTTCTTGTATTTTGAACTTTCTTCGCTTAATGAAATACGCGCAACGGCGCGGTCTCAAAAAAAAAAAAAAAAAAAAATCTGATCCTCGCGAGAGGAGGACGATAGACAGGGCACTCGCCTTATGCGTTTATGCCGCGCAAAGACCCTTCCCGAGCCCCCCCTACAATTTGTGCCACCCCTTTGTACCAAGATTGAGTACTACGCCTCCGCCGCATTAGCTTATTCGTTCAAGACGCCGTTGCCAAGGCTCCAGCTGCATGTCAGGGCCAAAGGAGAGGAAGACCACTGTAGCACATCCGGCAACAGAGAAGAGCCCATCTGCAGAACGTGAGCGCCCCCGTGTAAACGGTAACGGGATATGGGTTTAAAACGGTATTGGCCCACCCGAGCCGCGTTGGCCTCTGAACAAACCAGAACTCAATCTTCTCTCTGAATACAACGGAGAACCGACATTGTCAGCTTCATCTGTTCCCTAATCCCAATGACGTGGACGTATGAAGGTGTGGCTCGGAGGACATCGGCGTAGCCTCAGCGGCAATGGAGCCCGCCCCACACCAGGCGGCCGGCTGCATGACCCTGCTCCCTGGCCCGGCCACCACTATGGTACAAGTAGGATGTTCGATGGTTTGTGTATTGGGGAGTACCAAAGAACATCGGCAAGCATTGGAACAGAGCAAGCAACTACCAAAGCATAAAAGCAAAGCGGATCATCCTAAGTCGACATCGGTAATGCATATATTGGAGGAAATTCCTCCAATACCAAAAAAAGCCAAAACATTACAACATCAACATACGATCACACTTCTACTTCTATCAACATATTAAGCACTATCTATAAATTTCATGCGACAAGATCTTGTTAGAAGATTTGGCCTTGGGCCCAAATATTCCCAATATAAATCCCAAAGGCCCATTCACACATGCATGGCATGGTGGGGACTTTAGTCCCACATTGCTCAACTAGGAGGAGGGAGACCAACTTAAATAGGAGATTGGTCTTCACCTTGTTGAAGCAATGGATGAGAGGGAAAAGGAAGAACACACGCCAAGGCGCCTCGCCGGGCCGGGCGTGGCGTGGCGTATGCGTGGGCGCAAGACATGCGCGTGAATGGTCCCGCCATTCTTCGCCCTCGTGCTTGGCGGGTGCGCGGCTTCCTTTTGCTACTCGAAATTTTTGCATGCATGGAGAAAATTGCGTTGTCCTAATCAAGAAGAAGAAGATGAACATGGATGAAGTCGCGGTGCTTCGCTTTGCGGTGAGAATGGGCACTTCGCCAAGAAGTGCAAGAACCGCAAGGGAAAGAAGAATCACCGGGCGTAAAACCGCCAACGCGTGACTATTGGTGATCCTAGCGGATCCGGGTACGGTAATTCCTTACCTAGTGTATTTTCTGTATGTCAATCTAATGATTGGTGGATAGATACAGGTGCCAATATTCATGTTTGTACTGATATCTCTATGTTTTCATCTTACCCCCCAGCCAAGGGAGGTTCATCCGTCATGATGGGGAACGGCTCGCATGCTTTCTTGGTGTTGGTTCGGGTCGATCCGAAGTTCACTTCGGGAAGATCGTGGCGGCTCAGAACGTTCAGCATGCGCCCTCAATAAAGAAGAACCTCGTTAGCGGATCCCTCTTGTGTCGACATGGGTTCAAGCCGGTATTTGAGTCCAATAAAGTAGTCATTTCGAGGTATGGCCAATTCATTGGCAAAGGCTATGATAGCGGAGGTTTGTTCCGCTTTTCACTCTCCGATTTACGTAATAAAGTCGTGGAACCATGTGTGTGATTCAAACGATTACGTGGCTAATATATGGCATTCACGTTTGTGTCACGTTAATTTTGGTTGCATGACTCGTCTATCCAAAGATGAATTTAATTCGAATTTTCCTAATGTCAAAGGCTCTAAATGTCAAGCGTGTGTGCAAGCAAAGCAACCTCGTAAGCCACACAAGGTCAGAGACGAGAGGCGCACGACGTTATTAGAGCTCATACATTCTGATATTTGTGAAATGAATGGTGTGTTGACAAAAGGAGGAAAAAAGATACTTTATGACTTTTATTGATGATGCAACTAAATATTGCTATGTGTTTTACGCTAAAAACTAAAGATGAGGCGTTTGAATGTTTTAAGACTTATAAAGCTGAGGTAGAGAATCAACTAGAAAAAAAAATAAAACGAGTTAGGTCCGATCGCGGTGGGGAGTACTTCTCAAATGAGTTTGATCTTTTTCGTGCGGAGAATGGAATAATTCATGAACGGACACCTCCACATTCACCTCAATCTAATGGGGTTGCCGAAAAGAAAGAACCGGACGCTAATAGACTTGGTGAATGCCATGTTAGGGACGTCCCGGTATGGCTAAGGCATGGTGGGGAGGCTGTGTTGACAAAGATGTCATGTTCTAAATAGAGTTCCCACTAAAAATAGTGATGTGACTCCGCATTTAATGATGGAAAGGAAGAAAACCATCTCTCCATTATTTGCGCACTTGGGGCTGTTTGGCCATGGTCGATGTACCTATTAACAAGAAGCGCAAGCTTGGGCCTAAGACGGTTGATTGTATATTTTTAGGATATGCATACCACAAGACCGCATATAAGTTCTTAGTTGTAAAATCGGAGAGCGCGATATAGCGAGTTGATTCACTTTTTAGAGTCACGGGATGTTACTTTCTTTGAGCATATATTCCCCGATGAAAGTTGCATATGATTTACCAAGTTCGTCTAATGAAATTGCTCCCGAACCCACACCCATTCCCGAGCCAATTATAGAACCTCCTGGCGATAACGAGAATGACCAATTGAAGCTCCTAGGAGGAGTAAGAGACGAAGGGTTGCAAAATCCTTTGGTGATGACTTTTCGTGTATCTCATAGATGATACTCCCACAACCATTGCAAAGGCATACGCATCACCGGACGCGGAGTATTGGAAGGATGCAGTCCGTAGCGAGATGGACTCCATCACCGCAAAAATGGCACATGGGAAGTAACGAGATAAACCAAAGGGTTGTAAACCGGTTGGTGTAAATGGGTATTTAAGAAGAAGCTTAGGCCGATGGTACTATTGAAAAGTACAAGACAAGGCTTGTAGCTAAAGGTTATACACAAAAAGGAAGGCGAAGACTACTTTGATACCTACTCACCTGTTGCCGGATTAACTACAATCCGAAAGTGCTATTATCCTTGGTCTTCAATGGTCTTCGTCCCATCGATGGATGTAAAGACAGCTTTCCTTAATGGTGAGCTAGAGGAAGAAATTTACATGAATCACCCCATGGATTTATAGCACCGGACAAGAGGGCAAGGTGTGCAGGTTGCTTTGAAATCCTTGTATGGATTAAAGCAAGCACCCAAGCAAAGGGCATGAGAAGTTTGATAAGACTCTAACCGCGCTTTGGATTTGTAGTTAATGAAGCCGACACTTGCGTGTACTATCGCTATGGTGGGGGCAAAGGAGTAATCCTATGCTTGTATGTTGACGACATACTAATCTTTGGGACAAGTCTTGATGAGATTAATGATGTAAAATCATTCTTATCCCAAAATTTTGACATGAAAGATTTGGGAGAAGCGTATGTGATCCTTAATATCAAGCTAAATAAGGGTAAGGATGGGATTACTCTTTGCAAATCCCATTATGTGGAGAAGATTTTGAACCGCCGGTTACATGGATAGCAAACCTTCTCCAACACCTTATGATCCTAGCTTAATACTTCGAAAGAATAAGAAAAGGAAGCTAGGAGTGGACACATTGAGATACTCTCAAATTATTGGCTCACTGCTGTACTTAGCTAGCGCAACTCGGCCTGACATTTCATTTGCTGTAAGCAAGTTGAGTAGATTCTCCTCTAATCCAGGAGAAGATCATTGGAAAGGCATTGATCGAGTAATGCGCTACCTAAAAGGCACTATGAGTTATGCAATTCACTATTCAGGGGTACCTGTGGGTACTTGAAGGATATAGTGATTCAAACCGATATCGAGGCTCGATGAGTTAAAGGCCACTAGTGGATACATATTCACTTTAGGTGGCGGGTTGTGTCTCTTGGAGATCTTGTAAGCGCACAATACTTACAAAATCTACAATGGAGGCGAGCTCACGGCTCGAAAACGACTTCTTCTCAGTCGAAAGTGGTTGAGAGAACTGCTGATGGACTTACCTGTGGTTGAAAACCAATTCTCGCTATTCTCATAAATTGTGATAACCAAACGGTGCTCACGAAGGTGAAGAGTAGTCGTGATAACGCTAAGTCCAGCAAACATGTTAAGCGTAGACGAAGACCGTCGGGGAAGTTAAGGAGCTCCGAGTAATAGCCGTGGATTATGTCAATACAGCTAAGAACCCGGCGCATCCCTTCACCAAGGGACTAGCACGCGACCGTGATTGATAATGCATCGAAGGAGATGGGATCGAGACCCATTGAGTCAACCTCGGTAGTAACCCAACCTATGTGACGGAGATCCCATGAATTAGGACCTGGAAGAACAAACCGTTGGTTGATGGGAGAGTACAACTTTTCAGAAACCCACTCCGCCCGAGATGCAAAGACTCTCATTTTCTGTAAGGTAGGTTGACTTTGTCTTAATGTGTTCTCGAGGCTTTACTGACAAGATACCGCCCCTACGAGTATTCTTGTAAGAACACACCTATGTGAGCCCCAAATCGTTAGTCGCAGCTTTATAAGAATTGGGAACTCTTTAAGAGGCTCATGAAGTGAGTTAGAGTATGACTTATACGCTCCACTCGCGGGGTTGGCTATGGCAGCCTAGTATCGCTGAAGACTTCGGTGAAGTCCATTCGCACCAAACCGCCAATTCAAGGCCTAGTCCATTGTGCGCTTGTGGATGGGCCTATCCTGCCGTTTCTAGGTGGATGTTCAACCTTAACCGGTCTCCACCGAATAACCGGTATATTAACAGTGCGTGGTGGTACGGGAAGAATGACACGTGCCTTTTGGGATATGGTGGGGGGATTGTTAGAAGATTTGGCCTTGGGCCCAAATATTCCCAATATAAATCCCAAAGGCCCATTCACACATGCATGGCATGGTGGGGGGACTTTAGTCCCACATTGCTCAACTAGGAGGAGGGAGACCAACTTAAATAGGAGACTAGTCTTCACCTTGTTGAAGCAATGGATGAGAGGAAAAGGAAGAACACACGCCCAGCTGCCGCTCGCTGCCTCGCCGGGCCGGGCGGGCGTGGGCGTGGCGTGGCGAAGGCGCGGGCGCACGACATGCGCGTGAATGGTCCCTGCCATTCTTCCCCGTGGGTGCGTCTGTGCTTCCTTTTGCTACTCGAAATTTTTGCATGCATGGAGAAAATTATGCGTTGTCCTATTTGGAAGGTCTATTTAGGAAAGCAATTATTCTCGTATTATGGCAATAACCCTAACGGTGCTCTATTGCCTTAATCTTTGTGATTGACGCGGCAATTACTTGCCTTATGTAGCTGCGTTGCGTGTATAAATAGAGGGGCGAGAGACGCCGTCCCTAATCACCGAGAAATCATTCTCTTCCAGTACCATCGCCCCGCTGCCGCCGGCCGTCTTCCCCATCCCGTCGCCGACGTGCCATCGTCGTCGGGGAGAGCAGGCTCCGAAGCCGCGTCTCCTCGTGTGTCCCTGCACGGGGTAGGGGCGTATTTGGTTTTTGGGAAGCGCCGTCGCGACTGCTCGCTGGACGTCTTCTTCCTCTACGCCGGATCTCCATCGCCGGTGCGCTTCGTCTACCTTGCGCTGCTAGCGCCGACAACCCCAACGTAAGAATGTCGATCCTCTCCCTTCTCTTCGTTCTCTTGTTCTTGCTGTTGCTAGCACTAGATTACCAGCGTTTGTCTAGTTTCGTAGTGCTAGTGATGGATCGTGATCTATCTCATACATGTTGTAGATCTTTTTCTAATTGTCGGAATTAATTATTGCGTCACTGATTTGCTATTATTTCCAACGGAACAGCCAAGCATTACAGGATAGCAGAAACAAGGAGGAAACTGGGAGTACTGAACTAGTGTCTTATTCTGCAGCATACAAGATAGCAGCAAGGATGACAGAAAAGATCGTCTCTAGGAGATTACAATTTCAACCTTGGCAGATGGACCAGCAGAAGCTGTTTCCAATATTTTGTTCTGTGTTCGAAGCAGCCTCTTGTATTTCCTTTTTCATAGCTTTTACCCTCACAATGTCTCTGCTTCTTTTGGTAGCCGAAGCTGCACTCTCTGCTGCCTCTCGGCATATGTCTCCAGCCCTGCGTGCGACATTAGCCGTGATACGTAGGTGACGAACTCCCCACTGGAGCCAAGGCTTTTGGCGTGCAGGTAAACCCTGCACCAGTAGCAGAAAAACAGAGCATCTCGATCCATACACCTTTGATGAGTTCCCACATTTCTTCATCACTTAGTCTCATCAACTCTTTTGAGTGAGTTCTTTTTGATCCAACAGTGATACATCATCACCTTGGAGGATGGCCTCGAGTTCATCATAAGCAACTGTGAACGAATTCCTTCTGCTGTCAGGCAACAACATCTCAGGATTAGCAAACAACAGATGCATCATGTAGTCGGGGATTTGTGTACAGATTCTGACACATTCAGAATCATGAGATATCGTGCCGTGGCTATAGAAGCAAAACTCTGTAGCCATATGCCAGAGAACAATGTTCTTGTCGAAGGGCTTCTCTATACTCCACCCAAGTATTTACATGTTCATGAACTAACATTGTAATATGTTTGGATGAGGCACAAGGCTTGAAGCTAAAATATGTATCAAGCAAACCTTTGCATTGAAAGAATTCTGCGATGCCTATTAGCCTTGCATGCCTTCTGTTCCAAGCTAGCAATCCTATGCGACTATGTTGTGCAACTCTGTCGGACCACCCATTGCCGAACCATGCCATTGAAAATATGGACAAAATCTCCAAAAAGTATGTGATGTACAATAATAAAAACGTGACCATGATGTCGCTTCCCCTATAAGCTTGTTTATGGTTGGCATGGAAGAGGGCAATGGGAACGATCGGCAACAGTGGATAAAAGAAGAGCATACTAATGCTAGACAAGAAATTACTCGAATTAGGTGTAGTTGTATTCTCATCATCCCATTGAAATACTTTGGTGTAGATAAGATTAAAAGTGTTGGAAAGCACTTGACTTAGAGCCTCATAAGTGGTTGCACTGTCCAGTAACCAGAAGGATTTCAAGTTAGCCAGACGGTCATGATTGACGTATGCATAATCTACAAATAGCTTGTCAGGTACAGAGAGTTGCTGTATGCATTTTTCCTGTTCACCAGACTCGAACCTTGGAGGATCTTGATTGCTCTGCACAAAGCTCCTTGCTTCTTGTATGTACTCCTCAAGCTCAACTTTGTCTTTCTCTGTTTCTATTTTCTGTCCACGGGGAAGGATGGAAAGTTCTGACTATGCTATTAAAGCTAGCCTTGGGCTTTTCGATGCATTTGAAAACACCAATGAAAAAAAGCAGAATAGCTGCAGCTAGTAACCTCTTATCAGCAGAGGATCGATGACCATGACTTGGAAAACACGTAGACGGCCACGGTGATCTGAGGATTTCGAAAAGAAATAATTAGAGCTGCAGGAGCTTTTGTTGCATCCCTAAGATGGAGTTGTGTAAATTTGCAAAAGAAAAAAGGCATAAGAATTATCTCTGTTTTCTTTTTCTACTGACCTGAGACACTGCAGTTAGAACTTGACGAGTCCATAGTTCATTGTCTTTGATGTTGTAAACCGATATATTGATCTGCCCACCGAGGTGCCAGAGCGACTGAGCGATATTTTTTTTTTTCCACAACGGTAAAACCGAATTTCATTACTTGAAGCAACGAAATTACAATAGACCAGTTTTTGACTGTGTACGATAACCCTTGAGAATAACACCGCTCAACCTTGACTGTTCACCCAGGGAACCAGACAAAGCGAGACCTACTAAACAAAAGCAAAGAACAGTTTTACTTGGCCCTCCTCGCCAAACAGTTTAACAAAAGCAAAAGACAAAAAAAGCCACAGGCAACTTGAAGAAGGGAGCATCATCCTTCACAGCGCATCTTGTCTTCGTCCTTCAGTCTTCTCACTTCCTCACCCAGTGAACAGAATGATCTGCTGGTCTTGCGCTTGAGCTTGAATATGGAACTCCAGTGCTGAAGCTTGTATTACTTCCGAAGCCTTGACGATCTGGTCCTTCATGTCTGCTGAGAAAAGCCCTGCCCAATAGGATATAAGTGAAGATATTAGACATACAATCTCAGTAGGAGACTGTATTCTCTTTTTGTCAAAGCATATTGAGTTTCTTGTACGCCAAATTGCCCAGACTACAGCAGCTAGGCCAAACTTGTGAATTTTAGTGGCAGAAGGAAAAATTTGCTGGATCCAAGGCCAGAACTGTGCGAAACTAGCAGGTCTGCAATGAACTCCAAAAGTAAAAGCCAGTAGGCTCCATATATATCTAGCAGAGGCACATTCAAAAAAAGATATGTTCAATGGTTTCTTTTTCAGGGCAAAAAGCACACCTTGGAGATCCCTTCCACTTTCTTATGAGCAAATTGTCTTTAGTTAGAATAGCTCTTTGATCTATCAACCACATGAAAATTTTCACCTTCAAAGGAATTTTAGCTTTCCACAAAATTTTGTTTTTGTTCCCCAAATCATTACATCACAGGTATTTGTAAACTGATTTCACAGAGAACTTCCCAGATTTTTCAAGACTCCACACTGGCATATCTTTGTTATTATTGATATCACATCTAAAGGTGATATCCTGTAGCCTTCTCAACTGAATCTGTAGGTCCTCATATAACCATCTTCTAAAAAGTTAGTCTCCAGTTCTTTTGTCTCATTTCGCCACATTAACTTGTTGTTCATTGCTTTGACGACTGCATATAACAGAGGAAATTTTTCTGCTAAGGAGATCTGTCCACACCATTTGTCATGCCGTAAGCTGGTGCTCTTTCCATTCCCCAGAATTACTACTCTATTCTTCGAGATAGATTGGTAGGACTTTTAACAAGTCATTCCACATAATGGGAATTTCTTGGATTTTTTCAAATCATTTATCACTCCTTTTCTCAAATATTTCCTTTTAATAATGTCATTCCAAATCCCACAGCCAGTTTCAACTTTCCACCACCACTTGCATAAAAGACCCATTCATCTTTCTAAGATCTTTTATCCCCAAACCTCCTTTATTTTGGTTTTCATAAGCTTTTCCCATTTAACTAGATGATATTTCCTTTTTACATTCCCTCCTTGCCAAAAGAATCTTTTCCCGACAATATCAATTTTGTTCAAGATCACACAGCAGCCGAAACATAGAAATTGCATATATTGGCGAATTATTGAGACAGAGTTTATCGTGGAGTCGGCCTGCCCCTAAAGATAAGGAGCTACCTTCCAGCTATCTAATCTTCTTAAAATCTTTTCATAGATGGGCATCCAGTCCACTACATGGAGTCCGAGCCGAACAATCGGTACTCCTAAGTATTTAATAGGCCATTCCCTATTGCACAGTTGAACATATCAGAATATAACACATTTTTCTCATCATCATGTAACACCATCATAACTTCACTTTTGGAAAAATTGATCTTAAGTCCGCACATATTCTCATATAAGTATAGGAGTAATTTCAGATTTGTGGCTTGATTCATATCATCCTGCGGACACAAAAAATTGTGTCATCTGCATCTTTGTAGCACCACCACCCCATTGGTAATATATTCGGGGAACCAATCCTGTCGGCAACTTATTTTTTGTGCCATGTTAATCATCTTGGCCGAGTATCAGCAGCAATGTTAAAAAGGAAGGGGACAGAGGATCACCCCCGTCCCACCCCCTTCTTGACTTGAAATAATTTCCCCACGGTATTATTTACCTTGACACTTACCGTCGTAGTACTCATAACTGTTTTGATCCATTTACACCACTTTTCCCCAAAACCTCTCTCTTCTAAACATTTGAACAGAAATTCCAATTTATCTTATCATATGCCTTTTCAAAGTCCAGGTTTAGGACCAGCCCATTTTTCTTTTTTATCTTTGTATCATGTAAAATTTCATGTAAGGCAAAGATGCCATCCATGATATTCCTGTTCTTAATGAAGCCAGACTGACTTCTATTAATAATCCTCTCCATTACACTTTCCATCCTCAAAGTCAATGCCTTGGTAAAAATTTTATATACCACATTCAAATGCACAAATAGGTCTGTACTGTTTTATATTGTTGGCCTCTTTAATTTTTGGTAACAAGGATATAACCCCATAATTGACTCTCTCAATATCCATTTTGTGATTATGGAAATCATCAAAGAGAGCAGCAAGGTCACTCTTGATAATATCCCAACAATGTTGGTAAAATTCAATTGGAAAATGGTCAGGTCCAGGGGCGTATATTTTTCTCCATAGAAAAACACTACCCTCCCGATCTCATCTTCATTGAACTGTTTCTCTAACTCTTCATTTTCTATTGCTGTGACTTTCTCATTGTCATCCCAACAGTTAGAGTCAATATCAAAATTGGACTGTTCAGAAGGACCAAAAAGATCCTTATAGAACTCAGTTGCATGCTTTACTAGAGCTTCATCCCCCTCAATTACTTGATCATTGTGTGAAAGAGAGAAAATAGTATTTTTCCTTTTTTTGCCATTAGCCACTATATGGAAAAATGCAGTGTTACAGTCCCCTTGTAACAGCCAGTTACTATTCGATCTTTTATGCCAATATAGTTCTTCCTCCTCTAACAGCCTCATCAATTCAGTCTGCACAAAGGTTTTCCTCCTTAAATTCTCCTGATCTAAACTGTCAGTTTCTTCTTTTTGTTCTAACACTGCTAGTTCTCTTTCCAGAATTCTTTTATACTTTCTAGTATGACCTTTTAAACTTTGGCCCGCGACTGAGCGACTGAGCGATATAGGGGCCCGGAACACCTGTAGGTCATTGTTGCCATTTACAGTATACCATAACTTCCTCTGGAGATTTAAGAGGATTGCAAGGGCGTAGTATATCTCTACAGCATATCCGCCAAGATATGCCAGCCATATGCAAATTCTGAACAAGGGCCGATTATTTTTCTTATACATGATGACCAGCTTAATAATAATATGAGTCATTTTCTTAATTACCGTGCTGTTCTGCTATGCCTCTAGGGGCAGGTGCGCCAGCAGGCTCAAGCAACAGCGAACCTTGACCAGCTACATGCTTTATAGTTGACTTCAGAAATTCATCACTGGGTGCATGACTGCATGTTCTGAAATATGATGACCAGCTGCATGCTTTATACATCGGCTTCTGCCCCGAGTTGGGTCTTCAAGGGTGTTACAAGTGGGGCTGGGAGAGGGAAGTCCTTGCCCAGGGGAAGACAGCGTAACCGACGGTGCAGGTCCCCATGCCCAGCCGCCTAGCTCAAAGGCTCATGGTTGGGTCTTGCCGATGACAGGACACGCATGGTGTTGGGCCATGGGAGGCGTGTTTGCTGATGGAGCAGATCGCACCGGCGTGCTTGGAACGTCACTGACGACGGAACGCGGCGATCACGGTCACCACGGCGAGGACACGAGCGCAGTTAACAGATGCAAAAACAAATGAGATATTGTGGGCGCTGCCGACCAACAGCTTCCCCGGTCCTTGATCTTCTTTATTTATACTAGTGCAAAGATACAAATCCTGGGCTCATACGATGCCCATCGCGCCACGATCGCACAAAGATCGCGATGTCGTTTCGCCCGCGGCATGCGCTACGTGCGCCAAGCACGTCGTGGCACGGACTCGACCGAACTGGGCCTGAGCTCAATCTAGCACGCCTAAGATCTCGCCCTGCGCCTACCGACCTGTATCAAACCAATGCTAAGATTACAAACTGACTCGATGCTATAGTTTAGCTAACATTTGCTGCCTTGTTCCAATGTAGCGATAGTAAGCAGCACAGGCACAGGATGCATGGTGGGAGATGCACGGTAAGGACAAGGAGAGCCACGGTGAAACGACGACCGTCGGCTCCATCTCACGATGCATGTCTCGCTTTTTATTTTGGTTTAGTTGGCAGGATGTATAACTGTGTTGGGAAGATAGTCAAGTCCAGCAACTATACAGTATACACTACTAGTGTACTGCTATTGCATTACATTTACATGCATGTTTTCAAAAGTTGCGACTTGCCATGCGCAAGGCGCCAATGCATTCATTTTTTTTCTTTTTTCAACAAGGTTGAGAATACTTAAGGTTAGCAGCAGAGATCTCAAGTATTGAGAACAGAGAAATTGTGACTACAGCTAGCTTGAGGTTAGCAGCAGAGATCTCAAGAAGTTCGCACGCACTAGTTGGTTAATTTAAATCAGCACCATCGGTAACCGCTAAATCATCCAAACAGATGACTAAAAGCTGCATGTTTTTTTATCTTTTACTTCAAAATAAAAAGTAATGTGAAGATACCATTGGACATCGGACATGGAAAATGAAAGCTGCATGTTTTTTATCTTTTACTTCAAAATAAAAAGTAATGTGAAGATACCATTGGACATCGGACATGGAAAATAGGCGGCGACCAGACCAACTAGCTAGTACTCTACTTACTCTACTGTATACTAGTATATACCATTGGACATCGGGCATCGCAGTATTTTCAAAAGTTTTGCCACATTCAAGGCACTATTATTTCCAGCAACTCGAGGAAGAGTCAAAGATAACGTTAGCAAGCTGGGTCCACCAAACTAAAGTCAACGACTTAATACAAGTCAATTAGCAAATCTTGGTGTTTCTTTTTATATCCTTTCAAATACACACATATATATATAGGAATAATGATTTTAAGCCAACAATCTCCACCAACCGAATTTTCTTTCGCCTTATGCGTTTATGCTGCGCAGAGACCCTTCCCGTGTTCCCCTTCAATTTGCGCCACCCCGGCCTTTGCTAAGATTGAGTACTACGTGTTAGGTTGATCTCAAAGGGGCCCAGCCCAATGGCTGGCCCAATTCCCTTGGTCTGCCCTGATCGGGGGCATCTAACCCTAATGGCTAGTGGGCCCCCGTCGCACTGCGCTAATAAATAGATGTGGGGGAACCGGCGCCACAAGCGACGAGAGTTATGACAAGTTAGACAGTCGCCACTTTTCCACCGTCATTCCTAGTTACTCCACCGATCGGAGAGCGCAGCCAGCGGCGAGAAGTTCCACGAGCGGCGGGAAGTTCCACGACCGCCTTCACCAAAGGGAAGATCGCGACACGGATGAATGCCTCCACTGACGGTCCACTGACGGTCCATTCTTTCACCCTTTAATATTGATACTTGATTAAGTAGATTATTTAGGTTAATTACTCTTGTCATTATTATCATTGTTTATAGTTATTCCCTAATCCGATTTACTACTAGAAAGATCCTCAATTTCTATCAATGGTATCAGCTCCGATCTAGTGAGTAGATCGGATTTTGGGAAAGAAATTTGCAAGAACTGCAAGTCGGTAACCCTAGCGCCGAGAAATCAACCGATCCGTTCGGGAAAAGAAATGCAAGTGAAACCCTAACCCTAGCATTCAAGCACCGAAAGGGGAAGAACTTGATTCGCTTCAGATCAAGTTTCTAACCCTAAAAGCAAAGAAAGGGTGGTTGAGCCATGGCCGAGACTATGTTCTACTCGCCGTCGCGGCATCAAATGGTAGAAGCAAGAGAGATTGAGAGTAAGATCCGAAAACCATAAGAAAAGCAAGGAACCGGGTGTGAGTTTTGGCCCTCTACCGGGCTCACCACGCTGGTTGCGGACACACGCCGTCGTCGCCCGGTGTTCACCGCGATGCCGAGCGCCGGCGAGGCCCCTCGGCGGCACCGCTCCAACCAAAGGGAACGCGAGCACCAATCGAGAGGGCTCACGGCGGCGCCCGCAATGGGTCCGCTAGTTAAGATGAGAAAGCGGGCTGCGAGCGGACAGCGGGGATTCGCCGCCGCCGTGGAATAGACAGAAAAGAAAGAGAGCCGGGAGCCGCGGTTCCATCCGTCTCGCCGCACCGCCTCGCGCCGATGGGAGGCCGACCGGAGCCGCTTCGTCACCCGCGAGTGTCACTGTGCGAGCAGCGCTTGTCGCTCCCACTCGAGAAGAGGAAGAAGGTGTGCGGTGCTAAGAAAGAAAAAAATCAAGGCGCGAGGGGCCTAGGAGTCCCCGCACACAAAGAGCGGGATCACCGCCGCCGCCCGGCCTCCAGTGCCGCCGTTGCCTAGAAACAGAAGAGAAGAGGGACGAGAATGAATTAGGGTTTCGGTAAGGAGGCCGGCCGGGGTTCTTGTCCCTCCGAAAACGCAGCTGGACCGTCCTATCGTGATTAACGGCCAAGATCGTGCCCTCCACCGACCGGGCCTGCGGCTATTCTTGGCCCAGGGCGCGCGATGGGAAAGTGGGCCATTTTGGCCTCACGGGCCGAATAGTTATGCCCCTGGCCCAACAAGCTAGTTCTTCTGTTTTTTCAATTTTAAAACAAAAAAAAAGGAGAGAGAAGTGAGGTGGCCGGGCCTACTTTAGACGCACAAAGATGAACGAAAGTTGGGCCACGGGCCTCGCCGAAGTTTTTGGGCGGTTTTTTGGCTTGTTGCAAGTTTAGCAAGTTTGGTTTAGTTTAATTTTAAATTTTTCGTAAGTATTTATGCAAGGATTTATCATCATTACATGCTTAGTTTTAATCTCTACTTGATTTACACCAACGTGTTTATTACTTAGAGAGTAAGTGTGTTATTCAAACAGCAAGATTAGCATGTTATACTTCTAAAATAACAAATTATTCATGTTTCAATCAAGCAAGTAATAATAGTTTATTCTCTTATTAAATTGAACCAACGAGATATTTAATTTGAGAAGCCGAGATTTAAAGCTCAAGAAATTTAAGCACAAGAAATTTTGTGATGTTGCTATGTTTTGACCAACGTTAATAATATCAATATTTCAATTTTGAGATTAGCAAGTCATAGCAATGATTTAATTTTCCATCACAAGTAGCAAGATACTCGAAGATTCTCTTATTAAATTGAACCAACAAGATATTTAATTTGAGAAGTTGAGATTATAAGCACAAGTAATTTTTGTAATATTGTTATTTTTTGACCAACGTGAAAGATAGCAATATTTTAATTTGATTGAGAAGCTAAGATTTTCAAGCACAAAGTAATTTTGTAATGTTGCTATTTTTTGACCAACGTCAATAATAGCAATATTACAATTGCAAGTTTTCATACAAGATTGAAGCAAGTTATTTGTATATCTTGATTTTGACCAACGTTAAATTAAGATATGCAATTATTTCAAGCTCCTGGTATTGATGTTCTCGATAATTATTTCGAATATCGTAGCAAAGATCTAGAAACTCATTTTACTGTTGTTTTCCTTTGATGGAGCAACAATTTGATTCGTTGAGCATTGCTTCAGATGGAGGCAACTCTTCAGAGCACAAAGTATCTCGGAAGCAAGTTTCCAAGCTACAAAGAAGCTCGTCGGTCGCGTGTGGTGCCATGAGCATGGACATTGGAAGAATAAATGCCCTAAGTTCATGGAACACCAGAAGAAAAGGAGGATTCCAGCATGGAATGACAATCCTCAAAGATAAGAAAGACAGATTAAGGTGGCCAAGCTCAATTCCAAGCTATAGCAAATTTATCTCTAGTCTTAGCTAGTGGTTTCACATTTCGGTTATATGATGTCAGTTATGTTTCCTAAGCTAGAAGTTTGATTTAGTTTTGAAGTATGTGAATTGCTACTTTGCACAAGTTTATTGTAAGCTACAGTTTAAATTCTAGTTATTTTGCACCAACGTGTAAATAATTAGAAAGCAAGAAAAAGAAAAAGATTTGAGAATGCATTATTTGTTAATGCAAACAAGAAAAAGAAAGAGAATTGATTCCTCATCGAAATTATGACATTGTTGTTAAGGCCATATTTCGAGGGAAGAAAAGAACGCTTTAGGCAAAGAGTCAATCCTCCCACCACTAGATTTTTTCAGTTTTAGCAAGCAAGGAGCTAAGCGAAGCGCGAGAGTACTAGAACTGATTCACTAAAACATCTCATGGATTTTTTCTAGTAACATTTGTGAATGGTTTTTGATTCCTTCATTACATTCACGGATGGATACTCGTTATGGATAAATCTATCCAAAATCAAAGAACGTTCGAAGCTTTAGATAAATTTAAGATTATTCAAAGCTAAGTTGATCGAAAGATCAAGGTAATAAGATCGGGATGTGGGGAGTATTGTCGGCATACCCCTTATGGATAGTTTTCTAGACCTATTTGCAAGGTACCTTACGGAACCCGGCATAGTTGCCTGATTCTCCACGCCGGGGAGCATCGGTAGAATGAATAGCGTAAAAGGAATAAAGCAAGATTAGCAACTCTACGTTGCGGTTAACTTGTGGATAGAGGCATTAAAACTCACTTGTTTACATACTTAATTGTGCTACAAGCAAGTTGGTGCGCAAAACACCACATGAGTTGAGAACAAGCAAAGAACCCTTACTCCATTATATGAGAGTTTTGGGGATCCCCTAGAAGTGAAAGTATTTAACCCAAATAAAGAAAAGCTAGATCCAAAGATAGTAAGTCGCCATTTCATTGGCTATCAAGAGAAATCAAAGGGATATCATTCTTGTTATCCGGACAAGAGCACCAAGTTTGCGAATCAAGACATGCTAGTTTTCTAAAGCAAATGATGATCGATCGGGGGGAGCACGGTAGCACAAGAAAGTAACCTTGAGGAGAAGCGGCATTTGTGCCTACTCCAATGGTGCAAGAGCCCTATTTTATGCTACATGTTGTTGCTAGATCCACATCACAAGACACTTGTGGTTGCGGCACTGCCGACCGACTGTTCGCCTTTGGCAATAGCGACCCGATAATGAACCCCGTCCTTCGGGGCCCGAGTGAAGCCGTTGTCGCCGCAAGAACAAATGCCAGTAGCCTCAAAATGAATAGTTCCAAGTGGACAAATTGCTGAGTTACGAAAAGGCCTTCCGCGAGACAAAAAGAGCTAGAAAGTCTTCAATTTCGGATGACCGCATTGTCTAAAAATGCGAAGAAGTTCGGATAGAGGGTGATTCCAGTTAATTTGAAGAAGCCATGAGAAGTGCCAAAAAGCATCTAAGTGGCATAAAGCCATGGAAGATGAATTGAGATTCATAAGCACTAGTAAAGTTTGAGAACTAAAAGAAATTCCTAATGGAGCCAAAACAATAGATTACAAATAGGTCTACATAGTGAAATGTGACTCCAAAGGGAATGTAGAAAGGTTTAAGGCGTGACTTGTGGCAAAGGGGTTTACCCAAAAGAAATAGAGAAGAAAGGATCCTTTTCGGGATCATAATAGCCCTAGTAGCCAAGGTTGATCGAGAATTACGTCAAATGGAGACGAGAGAAGAAAAAGAATACATGACATGACCGAATGGTTTTGTTGTGAAAGAAAGAGAAAGAATAAGATGTTGCCTAAAGAAAATATGTCTACGGACTAAAGCAAGCGACTAGATAATAGAATTCGAAGTTGGGTTTTAAAGACGAGTTGAGGACAATTGCATGTATGCAAAGCTTAAGAATGGGAAATACATTTTCCTAGCCTTTGTATGTGGATGACATTCTACTAGCAAGTAGTGATGTTGCTCTCTGCTGCGAGAAACCAAAAAGGGTATTGTCCTCAAGTTCGAGATATGAAAGATATTGGTGAAGCCTATTTTGTTTTGGGCATAGAAACTCACCGAGATAGAAGTAAAGGGGTATTGGGATTTGTCCCAAAAGCCATATAAAGAGAAAGCTTTGAAGAAATTCAATATGCACAAGTATAATTTTTCACTTGCCTTATTGTCAAAAGTGACAAATATGGGGGCATCAATGTCCCAAAGAATGAGTTTGAATGTGATCGCATGAAAGCGTTCCATACTGACTTAGCTATCGAAAGTTCTACAAAGATAAGTAAGTGTGCACATGACCAGACCTAGTTTTGTAGCCAAGCTTTTAGCGATATCAAAGTAATCCTAGTATGGAACACTCAAGTCTAGTAAAGAAAGTCCCCGAAATACTATGCAAGGTATGACAGCTCATGCGGATCTGGGCGCCTACGGATGGTAGGATATTCAGATTAAAGTAAAAGCGAGAAATGAATGCAAGTTCAAGTCGGGGTACCCATCTATTCGCGCAAGGAACCATAAGTCAAGTGAGTTGGGACCGGTGAATTGGCTTAAGAAATTTATACCGAGTTTAAAAGGTGGTTGATAGCATCAATGAACCACTAAAGTTGTATTATGACAACAAGCTAGCGTAATATATCTTCACAACAATAAGTCAAGCAAGGCCACCAAGAATATTGACATAAAGTTTTGTTGTGAAAGATAAAATCCAGGATCGCGTCACTAGTTTTGAAAAACATAAGCACGAAAAGATGCTAGCGGATCCTATTACAAAAGGCTTACCGCCCAACATGTTCGAGTACATGTAACCTAGGTATGGGTTGAAGGGAAAGCCTGTGATTCCCGGATAGCAAGGGGGCCCAAGACGAGAATTCATCTCTAAACGAAAGGTGCTTGTGGTCGCCGAGTCTAACGGTTTGTGACTGTGGACGACGAAGCATCTTTGAATGCATCATTTTGTGAAGGGGTGGGTTAACGGCGTAAGACGATAGATGAGATCAAGGGGAGAATGTTAGGTTGATCTCAAAGGGGCCCAGCCCAACGGCTGGCCCAATTCCCTTGGTCTACCCTGATCGGGGGGCATCTAACCCTAATGGCTAGTGGGCCCCCATCACACTCGCGCTAATAAATAGAGGTGGGGAACTAGCGCCTGGCGGCGAGAGTTACGACAAGTTAGACGGTCACCACTTCCCCCCACCGTCATTCCCGGTTACTCCACCGATGATCGGAGAGAGCAGCCCAGCCACGGGGAAGTTCCACGACCGCCTTCACCAAAGGGAAGATCACGACACGGATGAACTCCTCCACCGACGGTCCATTCTTTCACCCTTTACTATTGATACTTGATTAAGTAGATTATTTAGGTTAATTACTCTTGTCATTATTATCATTGTTTATAGTTATTCCCTAATCCGATTTACTGCTAGAAAGATCCTCAATTTCTATCACTACACCAATGCGTTCAGTCTTTTATTCTAAACAAGTTGAGAAAACTTGAGGTTAGCAGTAGAGGTCTCAAGTAGTTGATAACGGGAAATTGACTACAGCCTAGCTTGAGGTTAGCAAGCAGAGGTCTCAAGTAGTTGATAACAGGGAAATGGACTACAGCTAGCTTGAGGTTAGCAGCTGAGGTCTCAAGTAGTTGATAACAGGGAAATGGACTACAGCTAGCTTGAGGTTAGCAGCAGAGGTCTCAAGTAGTTGATAACAGGGAAATGGACTACAGCTAGCTTGAGGTTAGCAGCAGAGGTCTCAAGTAGTTGATAATAGGGAAATGGACTACAGCTAGCTTGAGGTTAGCAGCAGAGATCTCAAGAAGTTGGCACACTCCAGTTGGTTAATTTAGATCACCAGCACCATTTGATCAACTTTTTTAATTCCATTACATTTGGGATTTAGAATAATAACTACTAGACTGGTGATACATCAAAGTGAAATGTTTTACTCCCTCCATTTCAAACTGTAAGTCATTCTAAGAATCTTGGAAAGTCAAAGTGTCAGGCCCCCACTTTAATAGGTCCTTAATCACACGTGTTTGTGCCAGGATCATGCCACAAACATGTCTATTAGTCACATATTATGGTAGACAAATAATAATAATCCGAGTTTTATAAATATAGGATGGAAGGTGCTTACAGTGGCGACGAAGGGTCACCAAGCCGGGTTACAATATCAGAGTTGGCCAACCGAGAAGCGGTGGATTAACTATGACACTACCCCGTGCTCCACAGGCAAACTTGTGCATGGATGAATTCCGGGCTTCAACCTCTTTCTCCGAAGCAAGCACCTCGCGTACTCCTACGATATGTTGGTCCTCTACCTGATCGTCGATCTTACCTTCACATGTCCCGATATCTGTAAAAATAGAGGGGTGAGTACAAATGTACTCAGCAAGTCCAAACCAGGCGGTGGTTGTAATTATTAAGGGTTGGGCCCTAGCAGAGTCTCTAAAATTGCTCTCGCTAGTTCCCGGGTTATCTCATATCATCACTGCTGTCATGGTCACCACATGCTAGTCATCATTAGTGTATTATTCAATCATAGATGTTCAGGCCTAGCATTTGCCCATTCCAAGGACGTGGCTATTCGAATAGATTTAAATAACTCTGCAGAGGACAGAGGTTGTACACTTTCCCCACACGATGGGCATTGTCTTTCCCATCCGGTTTGGTTCCGACAGGCCCAAAGAAATCCCGTACCCGCTTGGGTGCTACCCTAGGTATGTTGGTATAATCCTCACCACGACTTCTCAGGAGTTGAAAAGGATGACGCATCATCCTAGACAATACGGTGATACCACATCACCCACGGCTTTACAAGTAATACCTCATTACCCAACCAATATTGTCAAACATCATACTAAAAAATCATCAATCATAAATTTGTACACAAACGACATCACCATGCCCCAAAACAACTTACGTGGAGGATCACATAGCAACCACGCCAACCGGACCATGGGGCCACTCTCCCCATGTCTGCTCCTGATAGGTCGTTTGCCTGCACCGACCACCTTGGTTCAAAATTATACCTCAACCCAACGGGGTGTGGAATCAAGCCGCCCCATCCCGACGTATGGCTATACGCAATATTGCACTAGGTAGAAGGTCTATGAACCGGTCCTTAGGGAGGTGAGTATCTCTCCGCGGGACTCATTCCCGAGTGCGATTAGTCTACCTCCATATGTAGACTATCACCACCCACCTTTCTGTTGATAGGGTTCATTTTATCATCATTTACAATCATGGCTATTATCGTATGTCCACATCTTCTCCTCAAATAATCGGGCACCTAGCCCCTCAATAATCTTGAGCACACAAAGCATTGCGGAAGATCACATAGCATCCGGCTACTGGAAGATGACATAGCATCCACTTAACAACAATTCATGATCGCATACGATAATGGCCCATGATCTCTTTCTTAATTAAACATCGGTATTATTATTTAATTAAAGGTCATGATAAGGGGGGTAAGGACTTGCCTTGGAGGTTCTTACGAATCGGCACGGCGTCGAACGTCTCTAGCGTACTCGGGACGGATAATCCTAATCGGGTCGATGTAGAACTATGGCGCATCTATCGGGGAGAAACCTAGCTTGAACTATGACATGTAAAACAAACATAGAACATTATGGTGGCAATGGGTTTGATGCATAGTGCTAGATTTTAGATGAATTATGGAAGTCATTTTCACGCTTGCTGAGTTAATATGCATGGGATATGGATTTTATAATATTAATCCTTAATTAAATCATTAGGGTAATATTATAATATCATTTATCATGTAATAAAATTGAAACTAATTACATGATAAAATTCTATAATTCAAATAAAGAATTTACAAATTTTTTACATTAATTTTTGAGTCGGAGATAGTATTTATACAACTCGTGTACAATCGCCGGTGTACCTAGCATTTATTCTAGTGTACACAGCTCAGCTTGGAGGTGTTGTACAATCGGCGGGTGGGTCCCCTCGTACCACGTGGGACGGGTAGTGTCGACAATGGACCGTGGGTCCGTTCCACGTGGACTTTAATGGCACGGGGCGTTAGGACCATGTGGCGGCACCCCACCGGGTCCTCTCTCTTGACGATGTAACGACGGGGACGGCACTGACAGAGTGGAGGTTCCGGCCCGCTGGGCTTGCCCGGGCGGCGGTGGGTCACGGAGGACGGCCGAGTCGGCGGCCGTCCGATCTCGCCATGGGGGATCGGTGGCCTCCCGACCGCCTTCCCGCTTGTTGGCGGGGCCATAGTGGGTGGTGAAGACCGGGCGCCCATCCCAACAGCCTGGCTTATGTCGCGGCGACTCGTCAGACGCAGCCAAGGCTACACGGAGAGGTAGCAAGAGTAGAAAGGGGTAAAATCGAAGGGACAATTACAGGGAAACTCATTGACGCACCGGTAGGGATCAAGGGAGAGGCCATCGGCCGGAACGCAAGATCTAGCTAGCGGCGGCGGCGAATCCCGATTTGGGGAAAACCGTGTGGCGCGGGGAGGAAGGGAGGAGAGTGGTGGAGAGGGCGAGCACCGTGTGTTCCACGCTCGGGCGGAGCTCGGGAGTTGATTGGCTCGGTCGATTGAGCCCTCGGGCAAAGTGCTATTTATAGGCGCGGCGGCGGTGGCGTCGCCCGGCGAGATATTTCTTAGTGTCGCCCGATCTTTTTCGCATCCCCGTGTGTGGACCTCCAGCTGGTGCCCGATGGCGCCTCGCTCTCACTCGTGTCCTGTCCTGTCGTTGCCGAGGCCAGCTGTCCGTCGTGTGGGGTGGTCAAGTCCGGCGGATGCCGGCCGTCATGGCGGCAAAGGCGATCCAGCGGCGCTGCTGTGCGCTTTTGACTCGCCTCCTGTGCGCGCGAGGACAATCAGAATGTTAGTTGGCACACGCGTGTCTTGTGCCCTGTTGCCGGTCCGTCGCCTTGTCCCATCCCCAGCGCTGGCGAGGTCCACGCTGGCGCTGTGGTTCTCCGGCATGGGGAAGGAGCCAGGCTGCCGGCTGATGTGACCGTTCACTAGGGTCTGTACCTCCATTGTGTTCCCGTCAACCCGACGGCTGTTAGGTGCAGCGGGGCGCTGTGCCGGAGTAGTCTGTCCCGTGTCGTGACGCCACAGGAAGCGAGGGGCTGCGATGTCGCCGTGTGAGGAGAAAGGGAGGAGAAGGAGCTGACGCGTGGGGTCGGACTGTCGGCGAGAGAGGGAGAGCTGGGCTCGGGCCTGTGTTGCTGGGCTTGGCTCCCTGACTCGGCCGTGGGTCGTCCCACTCGGGCGCACATGGTAAGAAGGAGAAGAGGGAGAGTAGCTGGGATGGATCAAGGAAAAGTGAGCCCGCGAGTCTTCTGCCCTTCTCTTGTTCTTTTCCCCATTTCTTTTCTTCTCTTTTTTCTCCTTTCTAATATTTCATGTATGCTTTTATACATATTTTGGGAGATGTATTTTTGCAAGCATATACATTTCCATGGTTCTATTTAGCATACATGTTCCAATCTTATTATTTCCCTTTTCTTTCCTTTCTCTCCCATTTTCTCATGTGTATATATACATATATATTATATTTTCACAAGGGCATATATATTAGCATGTCTCAAGACCATATACTAACATATATTTCCTTGCTTGATATATATGTATATCAGTACACGTGATATTAGTTGAATACTATTCATGCATATTTTTCCATATTTCAAAATCATGCAATGTACCTTGGCCACCATATGTTCACAAGCAAGCAAACAAATGTATAAAAGGAAACTATTTTCTATATGGTGAGGTTTAAATGCAGGTTTTTCGAAAACATGGTTTTGGTTGTGCGGGAAATAAATCAAGTTTTAGTTGTAATTCAAAAAAGTTCGAATTTTTAGTGATTTTAATACAGCTGGAAGTTCATAGAAGCGGCCAAACACGTGAACCTCTGGTTTCGACTTGCAAGACTCACACGCCTAGCAAAATTTGGTCAGCGCGAGGAATGCATGAGTCGTCAATTGATGTATCTGAACCCTAAAAGCCTCGAGAACCTCCGCCAAAAATGGAACAGACGGGGATCTGAATCTGCAGGTAAAATAATCTCTGAATACCACCCCAACCTTCACGTACCACGGGCTCAATCTGGCCTTTAGGCACCTAGGCGCTGCCCTCCTCTATTAATCCATCATGAATCAACTTATCTACCATGGCCTGTGTCATCTTAGATTTGCCGAGTTCGTAGGTCGTGTCCCCCATCTTCGGTTTAGACTCACTAATCAAATGACCAATGGAAGCTCCGACGTCTGAAAGTGACTCTTCGTTCCCGAGCACGCGCAGCTTCTAACATGCAATCTTCATAGAAATCAATAAAGTGAAAGGAGCATCCCGGGAGAAGCTGGTCCATAGAGCTCGAACCTCGGGAAATATCCCCTAAGCAAATCGGCCCTACACTTTCTATCATGCACTCAAAGCGAAGGCTAAATTCAGAGCAAAAGGACCTAACTAAAGCTCCGCTAGCAAGAAGGCATGAAGATCTTAGGAAAGCAAAAGTTCCGAAAGCAATGGTGGAAAAGGTGCTACCTCCGTAGCAACAGGGAAGTTTGTATAGGCACCCCTGCGACCCTTCGTCTTTGCAGTCAACGGATGCGACCAATGGGCAGGTAACGGTCACATCCGCCTCAAAAGACGTGTCGTTTCATCCATAGCGAAACTTAGGCAAATACACAATGCGGCGAAGTTCCAAAACAAAACGTGCCAGGTGGAAGGGTAGTGCTCAACACCTCCGCCATCGACAAAACCTCTGCCACTGCCAGATATATTTGAGGTCTTAGCCCGTGTTTGACTTGCACCTCAGCCCAAAATGGGGAGGGGGGACTGTTGGGACACTATCCCTACAGTCGGCGGAGGTTTACTATCGATGAGTTTGAAAAACTAACATGTTAACCGCGAACCAGAAATGTTTTGTATAGGATGTCTGAGCAAGGACCAAGGTCCCATCAGAGGTTCCCAAAGCGGAGCCTTGGTATCTCCGGGAGCCCGAAAGCTCCCCCCGTCCAAGATGGTGCCCTCGGAGCTCCGCTGTCTACC
Organism: Hyparrhenia diplandra; assembly: GCA_015847255.1. Classification (NCBI taxonomy): domain Eukaryota; kingdom Viridiplantae; phylum Streptophyta; class Magnoliopsida; order Poales; family Poaceae; genus Hyparrhenia; species Hyparrhenia diplandra. The sequence continues at coordinate 417,235 of JADLZK010008520.1, read as the reverse complement.
GCCTCAACCTGCGGGGCAAGCAGAGGTCACGAAGAAAAGCTTGGAGGATGACATAAGGACCTCCACTCCTCTGAGCGGATCCCATGCGCAGAGCCTCCGAGATGATCAGGACTATAGTGCCCCAGGGAGTCTTTCGAGATGTCAGATAACACCAAGAAGGCCTCGAGAAGTCCGCGGTGTCCCTGGCCTCACGGAGGAGAACGAGAATATTCCCCAAATATGCCAAGGGCTTAAATGTAATGTCACACTCATGTGTAACTGAAATCTACTAGTATAATGCCCGTGCTAACGCCACGCTTTAAACCAGGTATTGTTCCTGATTTTGGTGGTTGAACCATCTTAAGTTACAACATTGGTACTTGCTTGTGTATTTTGGTAAAATATAAACATGTAAGTTACATTGTAGCTAATTTGTTGATCAAGAATTGGATATCTTCAGGAGCTTGTCACAACATTCTCTGCTTATTTTTGTCAAGATGTCACCCACGAATTCCCTCCTTAGTGCAGTTGGTTCCTAGACGTGGCAGATAGCAATATAATTGATAACTAATTAATTTATCCCAAGTTTATTAAAACATAGATATACTATACAGACTTACATTATTGATCGGTGGCATTTTTTCTCCATCCAATGACTTCATGAAATTGTACACAAGAAAGCCTCCCAATTTCCTGGACAAGATTTGTTGTTCAAATAAGCACTTTTTTGGGACATAAAACTTATCATATAACTTATTATAAGTGATTACCAGTATTTATTATGTTGAACCTTTGTTACCCATTTTGGGAAATAATCTCCACCCCAATCCCAAATATTGTTCTTCAAATCAGGATTTGTCGAGCCATGGCGAGAGCAAACTTTTTAGCAATATGGTGGAATGTAGCTTTATATAAATCTCTTTGAGCAAACCCCTTGTAGCACGATGTTAGATCTTGAAGTGGATCTAACAAATGCACGGATCGGGTTTGCAAATTCAATATAATTAGAGTGTATAGGCCATGTCGATAGTATGGTAGTAGAATCTATAAGCAAAGCATAGATCGTGGATCGGTAAATTACTTAAAACAAAAAGTTTTAAATAATAAAAAACATAACTTACTGTCATGTCCCAAGGGCCAGGGGCCCAACCGCCCAATGAGGGGGCAGTGGCTATCATTGGCCGCCGCCGCGCCGCTGCCCCTCGTCACCCTTAAACCCCGTCGTTAAGTAATAATTATTTAGAAAATAAATATTTAAGGAAAGAAATAAATTGCTTTGTCAAGAGGTATTCCAATCTATAAGGAAACCTCCTAGATATTTCTTAGCTTGCAAGTCTCCCTCGGACTATAAATCCAAGGGGCATGTAGTCGATTGAATCTTAAGCGAGAAAATTAAAAGGGTAGCTCCTTAAATAGCTTATCTCTCCAGCTCTCTCGCTCTTTGCCCGCAGCCGCCGCTGCCATCCGCCATACCTTGGCGCCGCCAGGCGCGCAGCCGACGCCGCGCCGCCGTCCACCTGGCGCGGCCACGCCGCCGCCCACCGCCGACACCGCCACCTCCTCCCTCGCCTCTTCGCGTCATCGCCCGGAGCTGCTACACGTCATCTTCAACGTCTTATTCCTCGCCGTTCTTCATTAGCCTACGTCATCACGCCCGCCCGATCACCGTCCTCATCGCCCGACGTTCAGCAATCGGTGTCAATTCCGGCCCAATCTGGCGGAATCGGCGGCTGGTATCCGAGAGACGGGGCGATTCCCACCACCGGCGACTTCCGACCACCAACAACGCCAAGATCCGATGGACAGCCACAAATACGCCGAGCTCCGGATGGAAATTAACTTGCTGATTCCATGAAGGAAATCAGGCCACCTTCACCGCCTTCTTGGAGGCTCGATGATCAGCCTGCCCGACGGCGTAACGACGCGGCGACGCGGCCACGACACGCCAACATCGCCGCCGCTACCATGCGCCGCCTCCGACATCGAGCATCGCCGACAACTACATCGCAGCCATGGAAGCAAAAAAGCCATGGAGGCAACTTCAGCCTCATCATCGGATAAGTACACCACCCCGCCCGACGTGACGCACCTCCGGCGTCATCCCCGCCGCCGCGCGCTCGCGCCATGGGCGCCACCAGCGGCGGCGTCGCTCTCACGGGCGCCGCCCTCGTCACCCCTCCAAGATCATCGACGCTGCAAACAACGAGCACGCCCTACCCGGGGTACCCTAGCTGCTGCGACCCGGTCGAATCGGTCGAGGCTACCACCGACGTCCACCAGCTGCTCGACGAAAAGCCTACCCAACTAGGCCAACGTCTCGCGGCTACTACAATGACACAGATAAGTTTTACGGTCACTACCAACACCCTCTTTGACATTGGGAACATCTGGGTGCCAACATGGGCGACAAGGCGGCGTCACGGCGTCAACATCGACGTCGCTAGCATAGACATCGACGTCACTGGGATCGACATCCTGGACGACACTGCCACCATGAACTCCAACGGCAACGACGCCTGTTGATGGTCATTATGGCATATATTTTAACCATCAAAGTATATTAAATTGACAACATTCCATGCTATATCATAACAAAATATTATTTTATCGGCGAGTTCCACGAAGTTTCGATGTTTCAACGGTGTTGCGGGGATTTATATTTTTCGCAGATAAAAACTATCTCAAACGACAAAATGGAGCACACCATTGCGAAGGGCTCGTCGCGCTGATCAAAATGGACATATCATTTGCCATGTTTGGACTCGGAATAAAAAGATATTACGAACACAAGTTGCCATGCATTGCGGGTCCCACTTTCGTCGGCACCTATGTCAACAAGTGCCATGCGGTCCAATCGGGCGCTGCGTGGCAGCCAGCAGCAAAACTGCCACCACAGCAGCGGCGCCCAACCATGCAGACGTGGGAGCCAAGCGGCCGGGCCGACAAATGGGGCGGGCGGGCTCCCGCTGCCGCCGCCGCCACTTCACAAAGGCGACAAGGGCGGCCCGAGGCGGACCCCCACCAACTCACCGGCTGCCCGGCCGAGTGGGAACGGCGGCGGCGTGGCCACTCCCGCTATGACGCGCGTGGCGGCGGCCCGGCCGACGGGACACCGCGCTCGCCCAGTAGCAACGCGCTGCGCCGACCCGCCGACAAGCCGCTGGGCCACGAGGCGATGTGCGGTCCACCCGGCCGGGCGCGGTCCAGTCTTTGGTTCGGCCGGTTCAAGTGGCAAGAAGATTTTCTCCCGAGCGCAGAAGACAGCGCCTGGGGAGACCGTTTAGGTCGGTTCACCACCTTCGAGCCGGTTCTCGCCTTGTTTCGACACAGTTGAGAAGGAAAGTTTAATACCTACCTAGGAGGGTTTGGTTGCATGTACCTAGAGGCGGTAGGAAAAGTTTCCTAGTGTAGAGATGGCCTCTCTCCCCTCTCTAGTATAAATATAGGCCCTCTCCTTCATTGTAAAAACACATCCTACACATTCTACACATTCCACACAATAAAGCTTCATTTCTACATCCAATATCTTGTAGTGGTGTCCCTCTAGGTGTTCTCCACCTAGTTGTATATTTTAGAAAAGAGGGAGACAGAGGAGGGAAGAGGCGGGAGGCGGAGCCGGCTTGTCGGGTTCTCCTCCAATTTGTACCTCTACGGTGCCGACTCCTTAGTGAGTAATATCCGCCTTCTTTGCAATTCCCGAGTAATCTATTTGGCTTAAGTTTAGTGCTCAATTACTTGCTTGCGGGATCTCCGTTCGACCGAAGGTTCTAGTTTTCACGTGAGACTAGTTTCGTAATCGTTAGTGTAGACGTGGTGTCTAGACTATCGGTTACGAGATTGCGCCCAACCCCACGGATAGTTGTGGTAGCCCCCGGGTGGCAGGCTCAGACCGGGCCTTTGTATTCCACCACGTTCGGGTTGGTGTTCTCGTAGAGCTTTTGGTACTGCGACCCGATTACCGTTTCCCAGTCTTTTCGAGAATCGGAAAGGAACAGCTGCTCCGAAGTAAGCAAGTGTAGTAAGCCAAGACTTTAGTTATCTAGTGACCTTGGGCGAAGCTTAGAAAACCCTCTCGTCCTACCAAAAATATTATCTCTATTCTTCCCTTGGGCGACCTTGTTCCATCTCTAGCACACTTCCGTTCCTCAGAAAATACGATACCCCGAATACTTCCGGTGAAAGCTACAACGGTATCCGTCGTAAACTTGGGTTTATCTTTGTGCGTAAGAAATACCAACAAGCTTTTAAAGCGTTCTTGCGAAATCCGGTAGCTGTTTGGGATCGAACCAAGTCGTCCGTGTATCCTTTTAGTTTTACCATTTTATGAACCTCACCACCACCACTACCACCATTACCACCACTACCACATGGACTTCATGCCTATCCATAAATATTCGGCTCCAAAGGGCGATTTATTGGAGCCTCCACCATCATCACACCCCATTCTTGCAAATGGCTTTGAAATTCGCCCCGCTTTCATAGCCATGGTTCGGGAGCAACCCTTCTCTAGGCTGGACGACGAAAATCCATACACCCACCTTCAGGAATTTGAGCACTTATGTTCTTGCCTCGTTTTACGTGGCATGACACAAGAGACCATTAAGTGGAAACTGTTTCCGTTCTCCCTTTTGGGTAGAGCGAAACAATGGTATGCTCATACCATAGGAGGTGTTCACGGAAACTGGGTTGAACTTCGAGACAAATTTTGTTTTGCTTTCTTCCCTGATTCCAAAGTCGCTGCCCTTCGAATAGAAATTCTCTGATTTCAACAAAAAGAGATGGAGACTCTAGGAGCATCTTGGGCTAGGTTCTTAAGTCTTGTAAATACAGGCCCAAACCTTTCTTTGCCCGACCATGTTCTTCTTGACCACTTCTATCTTGGTCTTAGCAAAGAAGATGCTCTCCAAATTGACCTATCTTCAGGAGGCTCGTTTGTGCATAAATCCATTAGTGAGGGGAAAGACATTCTAGAGAAAATCCTAGAGAACACCCCATACACCGGGCATATATGACGAGTTTCCAGTAGAAACCGTAGAGTCAAGCCCCGACCATCGAGAAGAGGTACCTACAACCGAATTTGAAGTTTCTTCAAATTCTTTTTCATAATTCGGTTGTTGAGGAACCTCCCGTAAAGGGAACATGCTATCAAACAATTGGGGATGAAGAATCCCATCCTTTTGCATGGCCCTTTGAATTCGAGGATGACCTCTTTGTTGATAATGATTTTGGGAAGACCTTAGAGCTTCCCAATTCAACATCATCATACACCTCGAATTCGATATGAGACATCAAGAACACTCACAACACATAGAGGGTCCATCAATTCATATAGAAGACATTTCTATACCTTCTCCCTCTATGCCCACACCGCGATGTCTCATCTGCTCCTGATCTCGAGGGACAAATAAGTGAGGTAGTCTCCGCAATAACAATATCTTATCCATGTTTTGCGGATGATTTAATCTATCATGAGAAAGAAAGTGCTCCCCACGAAACGAGAGATTTCATTGATGAGCATGGAAGTTATTTCTTAACTACCCCATCCAATTCATGCTCATATGAAAACTCTCCCAAGTCGATCGACAACAAAGCCACCACTTGCAAAATCTACAACCCCTATGTTCTCTCCATCCACAAAAGCTTTGAATGGGTCGTTTGTAGATGTTTTTCGTCTATCATAAATTTTGCAAATTTCGTGGTGTCTTGGCATGAGTTTTGTAGATCGACAACAAGGGTTGGTGTCGAAGGGGAAACCACTTCACCAACATTGTTTTTTATTTCAAAGGTTTCCCAAAGACGAGCTTTTTCTTTAAACAAAGCACTTCCGGGAGATAACCCGTGTTGTTGTCTTTTACTGTTGAAAAAAACTTTTTAATCAAAAGCAAGAACATGTTATCAAGTTAGCATGCACCTTTCAGTATTCTTGTCGCTAACCATTTCGGTGGAGATCGACTAAGGAGAAACGAAGAAGCATATGATGCTTGAGAACATGAGGCTGCATCAACTACAAACTTTGATGCTCATGGGTGATGGAACACACTCAAAAGGAGGCCTCGACCTTGCACACTTGACTTTTACACAAAAAGTTCAAGTGTGGGGAGGAAGGTGTAAGTCCGAGTTCCACACACACTAAGGAGTCATTCAAAAAAAAGGAATAAAAGATGATGTCACCTAGCCTTGCTAAAAAAAAAAAAAAGAAAAAGAAAGAAGGATTGAAAAAAATATAAGAAATATATAGACAAAAAAAAAAAAAAAAGAGAGAGTGAAAAAAATATATATAAAAAAAAATAATAAAAAGAAGAGAGAGAGGGAGGATTCTCCACTAGACCTTTGCTATCATCAAAGGTTATGATCTATACACACCATACATATGTGTGGTTCAAAACCTTGATGATTGCCTGAGTTGGACCATATCGACAAATCAACCGCTGCAGCAACATCAAAACTCCATCCACATGCTGCCGGTAAGAGTACTCAGGTACGTAAAGGTACAAAAAAAGTGTGGGGAGACACACATCATCACTCTCTACAAATCAAGGGTACGCAAAAAAGTTGACATAAATTACACTTTGATTTGTGATATTTTTTCCTCTCCATAAATGCATAAATAAATCTGAATCTCTTTTGAAATGCTCCATCTCTAGTCTTCCAATTGATATATGGCATGCATACTTTTTATTCCTCGCTAAAAGCCATACTTTGTTGAGCAACTTTTTGTTAGAGACCCCATGTTTATCTAAATAATTGGGCTTTGAGATATAGCGAGAATGACTTGACGCTTGCTCTCTCTTGCAATGAGACTTGGTTTTATTTCAAAAATTCAAATAAAGCATGCTCCCGGTATGACTTAGACAAATCCTACCAAAGCCTGAACAATGACAATGACATGAATATCCACTATAGCTACTTCCCCGCTGTATTGAGTTTTGTCGCTCTCTTGATCTGCGTTAAGAGAGGCTCATACTTCCAAGATCGAAAAAACACGTACACCCACATATACATGCCCATTCTCACAATCAATTGCGCACAACAGCATCATCACCATCCACAAAATAAATACTCCATCCAAGTTACACCATGATCATCTCCTTTTATCGGAAAAGTATCATGCGAAAAGAGGATATAGGCTACAAAAAAAAAGAAGAGAAAAAGAGATGAAAAATGGACACGTGTCCGAGGGCGAAGTAGAGCCCACATCTCCAAAAAAAAAGAGAGAAAAAAGAAAAAGAGATGAAAAATGGACGTGTGTCCGAGGGCTTATAGAGCCCACATCTCCGAAAAAAAAAAAGAAGAGAAAGAAGAAAAAATGTAGCCTGAATCTCTCTAAAAGCATACAAAAAAAGAAAAAGAGATCATGAGTCAAGGAGTAACCATAAAAATACCACAAATATTTTCCACACATTCTTGCACATTTCGATCTAGGGGTATTGCTCCTCTTTCCAACGATCCGAGCTTGACCCGACAAAACATACTGAGAGGTAATGCGTATGCAACACTCCACTCAAAGATCCACAAAAAAACTCCAAAAAAAAGATAGGATGAGTGAGAGCGAAGAGTGCTTTGGCAAGGAAACACAAATGAGTGACTATGTGAGAATCAACCATGGAGCATTGCTACTTTCTTTACAAAAATATAAAATCAAACCAAGTCCTTTTTGCATGAGTAGTAGTGAGAAGATAGAATTCCAAAGCTATTCCATTGTTCAACTGTCCAAGATAACTTGGTAGCCACCATGAATGCTCACAAAGCGGGTAAAACCCTAATAATAATGCGTATGCGAGGTCAACACCTTGGAGTTTAAACCACCTTAGTCCTTCATACCTTTACTTTCGAGGGGCGAGCAAAGGACTAAGTGTGGGGGAGCTTGTTGGCCGGTCGTTATGGCATATATTTTAACCGTCAAAGTATATTAAATTGACAACATTCCATGCTATATCATAACAAAATATTATTTTATCTCGACGAGTTCCACGAGTTTTCGATGTTTCAACGGTGTTGCAGGGGATTTATATTTTTCGCAGGTAAAAACTATCTCAAACGACAAAATGGAGCACACCATTGCGAAGGGCTCGTCAGCGCTGATCAAAATGGACATATCATTTGCTATGTTTGGACTCCGGAATAAAAAGATATTACGAACACAAGTTGCCATGCATTATGGGTCCCACTCGTCGGCACCTATGTCAACAAGTGCCATGCAGTCCAATCGGGGCGCTGCGTGGCAGCCAGCAGCAAAACTGCCACCACAAAGAGCGATGCCCGACCATGCGGATGTGGGAGCCAAAACCCGGCCCGACAAATGGGGCGAGGCGGGGGCTCCACGCTGCCCCGCCGCCACTTCACAAGGCGACAAGGGCGGCCCAGGCGGACCCCACCAACTCACCGGCTGCCGGCCGGTAGGAACAGCGACGGGCGTGGCCACTCCCGCTATGGCGTGTGGCGGCGGCCCCAGCCGCGGGACGCGCTGCCGCCCAGCGAAACGCTGACCGACCGCCCGACCCGGCCCGGCCCCCGCGTGGCGACCTCGAATGGATCCCGTGAGGCGGTAAGCCGGTCCACCCGGCTGGGCGCGGTCCAAGGTGCTGGTTCGGCCGGTTCAAGGGCAAGAAGCCCGATTTTCTCCCGAAAAACGCAACAGCGCCGCGGAGACCGGTTTAGGTCCGGTTCACCACCTTCGAGCCGGTTCTCGCCCGGTTTTCGACACAGCTGAGAAGGAAAGTTTAATACCGACCTAGGAGGGTCGGTTGCATGTACCTAGAGGCGGTAGGAAAAGTTTCCTAGTGTAGAGATGGCCTCTCTCCCCTCTCTAGTATAAATATAGGCCCTCTCCTTCATTGTAAAACACATCCTACACATTCTACACATTCCACACAATAAAGCTTCATTTCTACATCCAATATCTTGTAGTGGTGTCCCTCTAGGTGTTCTCCACCTAGTTGTATATTTTAGAAAAGAGGGAGAGAGAGGGGGAAGAGCGGAGGCGGAGCCGGCTTGTCGGGTTCTCCTCCAATTTGTACCTCTATGGTGCCGACTCCTTCGTGAGTAATATCCGCCTTCTTTGCAATTCGAGTAATCTATTTGGCTTAAGTTTAGTGCTCAATTACTTGCTTGCGGGATCTCCGTTCACCGAAGGTTCTAGTTTTCACGTGAGACTAGTTTAAGTAATCGTTAGTGTAGACGTGGTGTCTAGACTATCGGTTACCTGAGATTGCGCCCAACCCCACGGATAGTTGTGGTAGCCCCGGGGGTGACAGCTCCGACCAGGCCTTTGTATTCCACCACGTTCGGGTTGGTGTTCTCGTAGAGCTTTTGGCTGCCCGACCCGATTACGTTTCCCGTCTTTTCGAGAATCGGAAAGGAACATTTACTCGAAGTAAGCAAGTGTAGTAAGCCAAGACTTTAGTTATCGGTGACCTTGGGCTAAGCTTAGAAAACCCTCTCGTCCCTACCAAAATATTATCTCTATTCTTCCCTTGGGCGACCTTGTTCCATCTCTAGCACACTTCCGTTCCTGTGGAAAATACGATACCCTGAATACTTCCGGGTGAAAGTTACAACGGTATCCGTGCGCTTGGCGGATTTATCTGTGTGCGTAAGAAATACCAACAACGCCCCTCCAAGGGTGCCACCATCGGCGACGACGACGCTACCACAGCGCCATGCTCATCAATGACGCCCTCAAGACCGCCCGGTAGCAGATGATGACCTCCCATTGGCGCCAACGACGTCACCCCCGATGTCCTCGTCATCACCATGCCGACCAACAACGACATCACCTTTGCCAACCGGGCGTCTTCAACAATGGTATCGTCGGCGACATCGCCAACAACATCAACGACAACGACGCTACCATGGGCGCCATGAACGGCGATGACGCCCTCAAGGACGCCAACGCCACTAACGAACCCCGGCGTCAACTTCGTCTTAGCCATGCCTATCATCGACAACAACTATAAGGGCATGAACCACGGCGACCCCCGCGCGGCCAACCTCGACACCGGCAGCCACGACGTCAACCCAACGGACTCCGCCACAAATGAGAACACCGGCGTTCCCCGAAGCCAACGACGAAACGATCGTTCAGCCGACATACGACAACAACAATCTGCTATACCGCTGGACATCCTTCCGGCATCAACAATGGTGGAGAACACCATCGGACAACCTCGAATCCAAAGACAGCGCCACCATCAATACCACGTCGGCGAGAACATCGTACACCGCTATACTAATGACAAGAGCGACACTCCCCTTCTCCGTTCGTCTACATGCCAGCCCAGCACGACACGGAGTACCGGGACACCTTCACCGGGTGTCTTCTTCAAGACCTCAAGCTGCCCATCAATGGCGACACCAACGACTACCGGCGCTACTTCAGCGAACGGCGACTTGATCAACTACACCTATGGCCCCGACACCTCCATCACGACCATGGGCTTACGGACACAACGGCGCCAAGAAACGTCCATCGCGCCATCGACTACTCGGCTATGACAGCCAAACCAGTTGGCTCCCATGTTCCTCAACGGCATCGTCTAGCACGACTACGCCAACAAGCCGTGGGCTGCAATGCACCAGGGTGGGCGCCCTACACAGAAGCACGTCGATCCACCTCGCCCGAGAATTCAACGCTTCCATCTTGACAAGCCTCGACTTGTGAGCTTCTCCCTCTGACGAAAAGAGGTACATGCCACCCACATCAACCCCCTACCTCGTCGACCTCGTCATAATCCCGGAGGCTCTCATCCTACCTCAACTCGCTCCACCGACCGACACCAAGCTATCACGGCGTCACGGAACCGTCAACCTCGGCGAGAGCACCACCTTGGGCGCCGTCCAAACAACACTATGGCCCGAATCGACCGCGTCTTCCTAGTTCAACATCGCCTTCGCCCTAGCGGGTGGATTGGGCGACGTGGGGACGCCGCCTCGTCGAACGGTGGGGAAATGTCATGTCCCAAGGGCCGAGGGCCCAACCGCCCAATGAGGGGGCACGCGCCGCGCTGCTGCCCGCCGCCGCCCACACCGCCGCCTCCCCTCACCCTTCGCCGTTAAGTAATAATTATTTAGGAAATAAATATTTAAGGAAAGAAGTAAATTGCTTTGTCAAGAGGTATTCCAATCTATAAGGAAACCTCCTAGATATTTCTTAGCTTGCAAGTCTCTCTCGGACTATAAATACAAGGGGCATGTAGTCGATTGAATCTTAAGCAGAAAATTAAAAGGGTAGCTCCTAAACAACTTATCTCTCCAGCTCTCGCTCTTTGCCCGCGGCCGCCGCCGCCATCCTCGCCCACGCCACGCGCCCGCCAGGCCGCGGCCGACGCGCCGCCACCTCCTCCCTCGCCTCTTCAGCGTCATCGCCCGGAGCTGCTACACGCCATCTTCAACGCCTTCTTCCTCGCCGTTCTTCATCAGCCTCACGCCATCACGCCGCCACACCGCCCTCATCGCCCGACGTTCAGCAATCAAAATCAATTCCGGCCCAATCTAGCCGGAATCGACACTTACATTGCTCCAATCTTTGATGTTGTATCACATACCCGGCCAACACTCAAGTACTTGTTTTAGTTTGTCGGGATATGCAATGTCAACCTTGGGACAACATCTTGGATCTCATCCAAAACAAGTTATTTCCTGATAATTATTATACATATTAGATTGTAAGTATTTCGTGAGTCATATAATTTTTAAATTATTTGTATATGTCAACTTACAACAAATTTCAGGTCCATGAAGTGGTGAATTTTTTGTTCAGCCCAAAGTCTTGGTTGTACGCAAGCATCTGAACAGCCAAATTAAAAGCTCTCATGTTCCAATTCTTTGTCTTCATTAATAATATTCATAATATTTCTAAGGGTTAAAGTGATTGGATGTGGACGTTTACTTTGTATCCACTCTTTGCTAAAAATCAAGGACAAGAAACAAGTTCCTTATATCAGTATAGACTTGTAGAGCAATTCTTTTTACTTTAGAATGACTTACTCTAAATCACCATTGGTGGCGTACATTTGCAATTTCACGCAAATTCCCTCCAAAACTTGTTCTTTATTTGTCCACTTTAGTAATATTGTCATCTTCGCATCAGGAGACATGATCAAATCAAATTCATCGAGCTCTTCAACAAGCTAGACTTGAATATCTCTCATCCAGGGTGACTCCTAGACTTGCAAAGGCAAAATGAAAGTTGATATAACATATATGCTTTCTGAAATATACTGCATCTTCATCCACTTGACTTGTGAACAACCTTTTCAGCTATGTAGCTGGTTCTGGAATATGTATTTGTACTTTGCCTTTTGACAACAAAACCGGGTGACTCATACTGAAACCTCATTGCACCACAGTTTATGTAGTCTAGCACATGGCTCAACTTATGGCGTTGGGGTAGGTTCTGGTAGATGAAACCGTATGGATCTACATTTGTCCGAATATTTGCGATTTGCGCCATTTGGTGCCATGCAAACGACTCATAATTATGACCTGCGTCCACATTGCAGCAATCACTTTAAATTCAATATTAAAAACATATATTTATTTAGTCAATATTAAAAGCATATATTCAGATATAGTACCTTGTGCATGATTCTAAATAATTCCCTCTTCATCGTGCAAGTCTTCATTGTTTATTCCATGGCCGCCATCCATGGCATGCTCACCAGCAGCAATCACATCTTGCGGTGGTTCGAATATTGCACGGTCGAATTCATCAATATTGGATTGGACATGTACATGGATGGGGCCCGGACTTGGTAAATGAAGTTCTGCAAAATATTTATCTCTACTGTAAGTACAGAATCATACATCTCCATCATTTATGCCTTTTATTTTATAAATCATTGGCACCATATATTGTTGTACTGACCTGACTCATCGGTAGCGGGCGTTGGGCAAGTTAAGGGCGTCGTGTGCCTCTCGTTGTGGCACAAAGGCATCATTCCTGTGCAACCAATCTGAGGGATCGTCGGGGCCATCATTTTCCATTATTGTCGATAATCCACTTTCAAAAACCACAGCTTCACATGTGAACAAGACTTTAGGAGCATGATATATTAGTCTGTGGAAGAAATGCATAATAGTACACGTATTTGTCACCTATGGGCGTGGTTGCTGGAAGTATGTTTTCATCAATGCCTTGACTGGCATGAGGTATCGTGTTGTTACTTTGCGATTCAGCCTTCTTCCGTGCTCGATATCGACGTTGGTACACACGGTCTCTCCTTCTAATCGCTTCTAACTGCTCGTCAGCCATATCAGCTCTCCTCTTTTTCGTTGTTGCGCGCTCATTCCACCCATCGGCGCGGTAGAAACATCTGTAATAACATGAATTTTTAGAGTATGGATTTCTTTCAGAATAAACCCATTGTGGTTATCTTCGGCAATGGTTAGTGCAGTGCCTATTGTGGATGCGGTTACAATGCCACCATGTATATTGTCCGCATCTGAAGTTGGTTGGATATTTTCCTTATTGAATGCACTTGAGGAGCCTTGGTCAATATGTCCATGATTTGTTCATGCATTTTTTGTCAAACCAACTATCGTTGTTGTGACTTTAAAATTTGGACGACTAATATATAAATTCAAGTGTAAATCATAAATTATATACCGGATATAGTCAATGCACAAGAAGTGTTATTGTTTTGTGATTCAGCCTTCTTCCTTTCTCGGTACCAACGTTGGTACTCACGTTGTTTTCTTTGCGCCTCTTCCCTTTGTTCGTCGGACAACTCAGCCCGACGACTCCGTTCCCGCTGGGCCCCATCTATACATCATGCGCTCCCATAAGTATCAGGTATGAATGTGATATATGTACAACCTTAAAACATACCCGCGATGTTGGTGATATCGCCTAATGTGTGGCCATCTCTTGGCGTAGACATCGATAAGGTTTCTTTAGGTCTTCGACTAATCTGCATTACCAGCAAGGCAGCAAGCAAAATCTCAAGATAGAAATTAAGAACAAGATCAAAATAAGCATCCCGTTCACAAGGGCGTAATTAGCGTTGACGATTGGCAGGAACCTGGACTCGAAGCAGAATTCACTGCTTTTGATTTGAAGAGTTTCTTCACATTGGCATTGACTCTTTCGACCACAGGTTCTTCGAAAAATGCAAACATACGGTAAGCAAATAGAGCTACCTTCTTGGCTCTCCCATGAAGATGTCAGTTACCTTGCTAGTGTGTACTCAAAAACTGGATTTGATGGTCGATTAAATTACTACCGCTGCTTGGGCCTGTAAGTTCACGACCAATTTATATTCATAAGCATGAAATCAAATAATATTTTGCACAGTAGAATTAAGACGCAGGGCAGAGCCTCAGATATCTATAATCTATCTATAAATAGGTTTTAGGTTTTAAGTGCTCTATAAACAGAAATCTGAAACAGAAACATATATATGTTTTTTGTTACATTTTCGTTTCAATCTGAAACAGAAACTGTGATATTGCAGTCATCGTGTATATAGGATCGACAGCATGAAGCCATAAATAAACCATCGTGAATATAGGATCGAACAAGAGAGAGAGGGGCAAAAAGCCAGGTACATTTACAGGGAAACCGCGGCTGCTCGAGGCGGCGGCCCTCGGCATCGTAGTAGATGAACTCCCGCAATGATGCAGATGCGTGAGATCAGAGAGGGCCGACCTGCGATGCCCTAGGGCTTGGTAACGAAGGTGAGTCCCCGGTGCCGCGGTTGCCCTCGTGGGGCCGCTGGACGCCAGGCCCGATCGCGACCACGGGCGCGGGCTGGCTCGCTGCCCTCCGGCGATGGGCGTGCTGGCGCGCCGATTGCCCGCGAGGCCCGAGATCGCGACCACGAGTGCAACCCCAGACTCCCTAACCCTAGGCGGCGGTTCCCTGTTGCATGCGGCATGTTTTTTTTTTTAGTTTCTCACGCCGTAGAGAGTCGACAATCGAGCGCTGGACCCCTTTGGCCTGCGTGAGATTGTGCCAGCCGGGAGGGCTCACTACAGGAGGCGCGTCCTTTGCCGAGTCGCGCGCCGCACTCGGCAAATGCTTTCGGAAAGCACTCGGCGAAGGCTTCGCCGAGTGCCGCACTCGGCGACCCGCACTCGGCGAAGATTTACTCGGCGAAGCCATCTTCGCCCGAGTGCCAAAAACTGCCGATCGGCGAAGAGTTAGCCGAGTGTCGTGGTCGACACTCGGCGAACCCGGCGTCGACCGTTAAATATGAAGGGGCTTTACCGAGTGCCAAGCGTCGGGCACTTCGGCAAAGATATGAATATTTTTAAATCTTTGCCGGAGTGCCGGATGTTGGCACTTCGGCAAAGTATTTATTTTTACGAAAAAACAAATAGACTTTGCCGAGTGCTGTCACGAGGAGGCACTCGGCAAAGTTATGGTCGGTTTGCGAGTGCCACCTTTTGCACTCGGCAAACCTGCCATTTTTCCTGC
This sequence comes from Hyparrhenia diplandra, assembly GCA_015847255.1. NCBI lineage: Eukaryota > Viridiplantae > Streptophyta > Magnoliopsida > Poales > Poaceae > Hyparrhenia > Hyparrhenia diplandra. Next base: position 401,838 of record JADLZK010008520.1, on the reverse strand, counting down.
GCAGTTACCCGGCTTTGCCGAAAGGCGCACCGCAAAGCTGGGAATTTCATTTTTTTGCTGTTTCTATTGCTTGTTGCTGCAAATCAACATATACATATACCATAAACATTCATATATACATCATAAACCACATATATCACCGATTCACATATATAATCCACATATCTCACAAATTCACATATATAATCCACAAATACCACAAATTCACATATATAATCCACAAATACCACAAAATCCAACATGTCCAACAACCAAACGGAATCTAACATGTCCAACATCGAAACGAGATCCGTCACAATTGCAACATATCCAACATCTAAAATAAATCCATCACCACCACCTCAACTTGACGGCCCCCAACCGTGGCCTCCCCGGTGCGAAGAGCCCTCACCTTGCCCCCTGATACCACCCGTCTTTGCGGCGCCGACCGGGTATGACCACCCGTGGTGTGGAGGGACGTGTGGAAGCCGTAGTGTGGCTGCTAGCGCCCGGGAGGAGGAACGCCACCGCCACGTGTCTTGTGCGATCGGGCCGACCGGATAGGCCGGATGGGGTGGAGAAGGGCCACTGGAGGAGTCGGGTTTCGAACCCGCCGACCGTGGCTGCACAAGTGTGAGGCGATCTCATTAGTACCTGCAGGTGAGCCGCGACATGCCAAATAAATGAACAACAACATATACTCACCGAGTCTGTTCACGAGGAGGAACGGAAACGGGGTGGAGCGAAAAGTGAGGGAGGCAACGGAGGCGGGTCACACCCGGGATCTGAGGCCCGAAGTAGCTCGCCACGCCCTGCGGTGGCGCACCGAGAGTGTTGCGTGATTGCCTCCAACTCCCGCCGATGGGCCTCTGCGCGGGCCGCTGCCTGGCCGCAAACTCTTCCGCTGGGCCGCCGCTGGCCTCCAGCTCTGCCATCCGGACACGCAATATTACAACCGTAACATTAAAACAATGCATAGGTAGCGAAAATGTGTAAAACCAAAGTGAACGACCGATGAAACTGAAGTTACCTGCATCGCTGCGCATGGAGCTCGACCGCCGAGGTGCTATGGGGATGTCGGTGGAGGTCGTGCTCCGTGAGCGAATCACCCTCGGCCACTCAACAGAGGGGCGGGTCGATCGCGGCCTTGGCCATCCGTAACCGGCCGTCTTTGCTTCCCTCCTCCCAACCTCATCACCAGAGTCAGCGTCCGGGCGCGGTGGTCGGATCGAGTCCTCCCCATAGCGCCGCTTGGCACGCCTCGGCGTCTTGGGTAAGCTTGGGGTGGACGCTGGCGTTCTTGTACGCCTCGGGCCCTTCGCCGGGTCGTAGACGTTGGCGGGTCGGTCGCCCTGCCGGCGTGAGTCAAGGCCCACCCCGCGCACTCGACCTCCTGGTTTCCATGCGAAGTCGATCACGAGGAGAACACAGAGATGGTTAGAAGTGAAGAGATTTGAGCACTTGAATAAAAATATCAACACAATCGTACCCATCTATCCATATACACCGGGAGGGGCACGCCGCCTTGGTGGTGTGGAGCGCCTTGCATCTCCGGGCGACACCTCCGGCGGAGTCTCTTGTCGCTGCACGCCGTCGGCCAAGAGCCACTTCTCCACAATGGCCTCCCAAAGGTCTTTGTACTTGCCGCACCACTCCCTCACATCTCGCATGACATAGCGGAGGATTAATGGAAGTCTCGCTTATTTTTTTATTGAAGAAATCTGAATAAATGCGTTCTACGAACCTCGGATGTACTTGCTCCCCCTCGGTGAGGTCGGTCTCCCTCTCGAGCATCATCTCCCTTGCTTCGTTCTTCTTCACCACCTTGCCAAGCACGCCGGCGTTGTAGGAGGTGATGCAGTAAACACGCGCCTCGTGGTACAGGTCCTTGAGTCGTTCTCGACAGACCCTGTCCTGCACTCTAGCGGCCTCCTCCTCCTTCCCCGCCTCGCACGTGAAGTAGTTCTGCATACAGAAAACATGTATCATTCAATTATTTAAGAAACATAGTATTCAAACGACGTGAAGTAATCCTGCATACACACTCACCCAAAAGTCCGTCTTGATCTTCCTGGCAAGTCTGCCCTCGTTCACGCGCACGAAGTGGTCCCACGTCCAGGGAACCTCCCTCACGTTGTTCCCGAGGTCCACCAGGCCGTAGTTCTCTCTAATCGGCAGCTCGATGCCATTGATATGGCGCGCCTTTGCCCCTCCGCTTACAATCTTCCAAATTCTTGCACGAGGCATTAAGACAAATTGTTAGTTTGAAGTTCGATTTTCAACATGTCATATGAAGAAGTAGTGAAAATATCAATGGCTACTTACTTTTCACCGTTGGGTCGAATCACGGGCGGCGGTGAAAAGGATCGGCCCCCAATGGGAGGCTCGAGGCCCCGCTGGTAGACCTTGGCGGCACTCGAGGAGGACGTGTGGACAGTGTCTCTTCGCACTGAGTCCGAAGTCCGGCGGTGTGGCCCGACGAGGGCTGGCCCGACGACGGCCCGGCCGGCCCGACGGCCCCCGGCTGGTCCGACGACGACACAAAGTCAAGCCTCCTCGTGGACGGACGACGTCGGCCGCGCCTCGACGTCTCCACCGTCAGGTGCTGCTCGTCGGCCTCCTCCTCGTCGGCCTCCTCCTCGTCGGCCGGGGAGAGGGTGAGGGGGTCTCGCGTAGCGGGGATTTGGACCCCCCTGTCGACGTTGCCGCCTTCCGCCTGGCATTTTGTCGAGTCCCTGCAAAAACAAATAGTAAACCAATTAGTATTGCAAAATGAACGAAATATAATTGAAAGGTAACAATAATAACAAAATAGTATTACATGATTTAGAAATTATCTCCCCGAATGCCTAAGGCTGGGATGTAGTCATCACTATCGCTACCACTATTGTAATCATCAATGTCATCACCCTCATCATCTGTATCGTCCTCAGCAAGTGCATCGCCCTCCACAGCTCCTTCGCGCACCAGCCTCCATCGTTCAAGAATTTGCAGGTCCTTAGCATCCTGCACCTCATCACCCTCGTCCTCATCGATGGCGTTGTCTACTTCCATGCCCATCGGCGAAAAAGAATGTCTATCTCCAAACGTCCTTCTAGCCCCTCGGGTTGATAGAACTCTTGAGTGTTTGGGTCGAGGTTGTAATCATCATCGTTCGAACAGCGCTTTACCGTGCGGCGATACTTCTTTGCACAAGGTACCAACCCAAAAGGTCCGCGTGTTTTTGGCACGCCCATGGGAGGTAATAAACTTGTGTGGCGTGTATATTAGCCACAATATAGACATCCTCTCCTCCATATACGGAATCTGTCGAATTTCGACTTGCCCAATCGTAGGGTCCACTTTCGTGTCATCGGGATCGAACCAATGGCATTTGAATACCACTAGCTTGAGCTCTTTAGGACCCCGGTTGAGCTCATATATTTCTTCGACTATGCCGTAATAGTCCTTCTTATCCAAGCCGGGCGTCACGAACTCCGGTGCACGTTGTTTTCGGTTGGGCCGACTCTCCTCGTAGCTTCGTGCGCGAAACCGATAGCCATTCACATCATAAGCGGTGAACGAGTTGACCCTACGAGGGGAAGCCATTGCCCAATTGTTTTAAATCTTCGCACATATCGATCTGTGCGGGCACGCAAGGTCGGGCCACATAGATCGTTACATTATATGTTACTAGGACCAAAGTGGAATATCAAAGCCGGAACGAGGTTAGTTGGATGGTACCTTTGAGCGTAACCGGGAAATAAAATCGGGTTTCCCATTTTTTAGAAGATTGTCTTCTTGTTGCAAGGTAGGAGCCCCATTCCCTCTCCAAAGGTGTTGACCAATAAATTCCCCTGAAAAAAACAAGGCTAGAGGTTTAGGGTCGATAGGTGGAGGCCGAGGTGTGGAACAAGCTCATTGAGAACTTACTGGCGATAAGGAGCGGTTTCGTCAAGGTTCAACAACACATAGAGCATGATAGTGCGCCACTCATCAAAGGACAAGTGCTTGTGGGTAGCTGCGCTTCCTCTTCCGACTTGCCCTCCGAAAAGGCTAAGGTTCGATGAACTCTCCTCGGCGTTGTAACGAGGGGTAGGATTGTGGGCGCTTCGGAAGTTTCTCGGTATAGTACGCCTGTGTGAAGGTCGACACCTCCTCCAGAATGTATGCCTCTGCCACGGAAGGCTCAGTTCTCGCTTTATTCTGCATTTTCTCCGAAGTACCTTGAGAGCCCTCTCAATTGGATAGCACCAACGGAACTGCACGGGCCCCAACCGTGCCTCGCCGGGCAGTGCAAAATCAGGTGTTGCATGGACGGGAAGAAGCCTGGTGGAAATATCATCTCTAACTTGCGGATCAACGCAGTGCAGCACGCTCCGGATCAGCAATCGCATCCCGAGATAACTCCTTAACACAAAGGCGGGCGGAAGAAAAAGCTCAACTCTGCCGGGGCGCCACCACCGGTTCGGGAGGTATCCCCGAGTCATCGCGAAGGATCCGCTCAATCCATATGTGGAAGTCATGACTCTTCATCCCCAGGACTTTCATAGTTTGCAAGTTCACTCCCCTACTCAGATTCGCCGCATACCCATCAGGGAACGATAACGTCTTCATCCACTGTAGCACTTCCTTCCTATCGGCCCTTTTGATGATGTAGTCGGCCGGGCCCTTTTTCCATCTCCTCCCTGGGGCTAGGGGTCTCTATCACTAGCTTTGGTCTATCGCCACAAAGATCTCTATGTCAAGTCTAGCTTTAACGTTGTCCTTTGACTTCAAGGTCCATGGATGTTGCGAAGAGTGCCTCGGAGATATTCTTTTTTCGTGGTGCATTACATCGATGTTGTGTGGAAGAAGAAGATCCTTGTAGTAGGGGAGATTAGTCAAGCCCGATATATAAGTCCACATGTGTGTCCGACCATATCCAACAAAACCACCTTTCTTTTCATCGATTTTGAGACCAGCTAGCTCGGCAAGGACCTCTTCACCGGTCATAAACTTTGGGATGGGATCGGTGACTTCAATACCTTTCGTAAAGTGCTTTTTGTCTAGTCTGAATTCATGGTTCTCGGGCAAGAATTGACGATGTTTGTCAAACGAGGAATACTTGCCACCCTTGAGAAGCCGGTGAATCGCACACCGCCTTGCATGTTGGGCAAGGGAACCTCCCATGAACACACCATCCGCTGAATATGCCATAAGCCGGAAGTCATTCAATGAATTTAGGTACCACACGGGGCATGTTAAGTTTGGCCTTTGTAGCTCGGTCGTACGTCAGTACCCCATTTTCCCAAGCATCTTGCAATTCATCCCACACCGGGCCGCATGAACACACCCATATTGTTGCCCGTGCCCGGGTATTATCAGCGTCAAGAACAGGTGCTTGAGCTCAAACATGACACCAGGGGGAAGATTGAGAGGGATCACAAACACGGGCCAACAAGTGTACGGGGCCGCCAGTTGACCGTACGGGTTGAACCCATCTGTTGCGAACGCTACACGTACATTTCGAGCCTCCATAGCTTTTTCAGGATGCATATTATCGAAGTGCTTCCATGCATCACCATCCGATGGGTGTACCAACTTCTCAGGACTGTATCTTTTGCCCTTCTTGTGCCATGTCATTTGTTTCGCGGACTCCTCCGTCATGTACAGCCGTTGGAGCCTCGGTACGAAAGGAAGGTGTCGTAGGACCATCTCGGGGATCTTGGACTGTTTCTTCCTGCCATCACTACATTCTACCTCCACATACCTAGAGGCTTTGCACTTTGGACAGTGCGTTGCTTCCTTGAGGTCTCCCCTAAAGAGGACGCACCCCTTTGGACAAGCATGGTACGAGTCATACGGCATCTTCAGTCCACGAAGAAGTCTCTGTGACTCGTACGTGTTCTTCGGCAGGACGTGACCCTCTGGAAGCATTTTGCCAAGAACTGACAACAGGGTGTCGAAGCCGTCTCGACTAATGCTCAATTGGGACTTCAACGCTATAAGGCGTGAAATGCCATCCAGCTTCGTAAGCATTGTCTTCTCGTGAAGGGGCTGCTGTGCCGCCTCCATCATCTCGTAGAACGCCTTTGCGGTTTCCTCAGGTTCCTCCTCCAATCCTCCATTGAACTGTGCATCATGAAAGTCTGCCATCATGTCTGCCATCCCAGCATCTTGATCATACTCCTCGAGGAGGGGCCTCACCACGTCCTCTCTAATACGATCGACTTCGCCGTGGAAGATCCAGCGGCTATAGTTTGGGACGAATCCGTTGTTGTAAATATGTTTACCCATTTCAATCTTGACTCGCTTTTTCTTGTTCTTACATTTGCTGCACGGACACGGCATCCGAACAGACCCTTTAGCAGCTGGGCCAAATGCATGTTCCAGGAAAGCATCGGTCCCCCTAACCCATTCAAGACTCTTACTTGCGAAGCCCGTGTACATCCACTCACGGTTATCCATCCTCTGTCATACGCCCATGTCAGCGAGCCACATAAGCAGCAATTGCATCTACACGGCGTTCCTACCATCTAATAGGTGAGGGGTAGGTCCTAATCCCACCCGAGGATGCGTAGACAAGGTTAGCATCCATACTCAGGTCCCGTCCCGAGCCGAATTTCGACAAACACTCCCGGCTGTTCTCCCGATACACGTCCCGGGGGAGAGTGTGTATCCGAGAACAACGAGGAGGTGCTGCCGAAAATCCAGCTCGGACGGGACCTGAGCATGGATGCTAACCTTGTCTACGCATCCACGGGCTGTCCAAAAAACGTGGACAATCCGAAACAGATACGGTCGCAGATATGCACAGATGCGCATACCAACGCCTGTATCTCTTTCGGACGGGAGACGCCTAACTGGGTCGCGCTCTGTAACAAAACTACAAGGACGGGACGGAGGTGATTCATACCTACGGGGTCGGTGGAGACGTGGTGCAGCAAGACCCGCCCACGAGGACGACCGGGGTCGCCGAGTCCCTCCCACAGGTCCTCCTACAAAACAAGGCCAAAAAATAGTTAGTGTCGACTCTAAATTTCGGCAGCACCTCCCCTGCACGGGGAGGTTCCCAAAACCTGCAAAAAAACATGGCACGAAGGCCAACAACCACATGCATATACCGAGAATGGGCACGAAGGCCACCAACCACCAATATGGGCACGAAGGCCACCAACCATCAATATATCCAACCACATACTTTACTTCTCAAGTATTACCATAACAATTACTACTAATCCTACAACTATTACTAACAACTACTAAAAATACTAATACTAACCCTACAACTATTACTAACAACTACTAACACTACTAATACTAACCCTACAACTATTTACTAACTACTACTACTAACCCTACAACTAACACTACTAGAAGAATAGCGCTTTAATTACCTTGGGTTGTGGCAACACGAAGAACGACGACCAGCGTCAATCACCTTCTTCCTCCTCCCCTTCCTCTTCTTCTCCTCCTTCTTCCTCTTCTCCCTCTTCTCCCTCCTCTTCTTCCCTTCCTCCCTCTTCCTCCTCACCTTCCCCTTCCTTCCTCTTCCTCACCTCCCCTTTCTCCCTCTGCCGCCACGGCACGCAGGGGCGGGCCGGGCGGGGCTCGGGGCCGGGGGCCGAGGCCGCCGGGCTGGGGGGCCGGGGCGCCGGCCGGGCGGGGCCTGGGGCGTAGGGCGCCGGAGCTGGCCGGGCGCGCCGGGCGCTGCCGAGGCCGCCGGTAGCGGCGCGCGGCGCGGTGGCGGGCGGCGGCGAGTCCGCGCCTTGCGGGAAGGGCTGAGGAAGGCCGGCGGGGGCGCTGGCCGAGTCCGCGCGGGGCGCCGCCGGATCCGCGATTCCGGCGGGGCGGGCGCGGGCGAGACGGCGGCGGCGCGATGGGCTCGGGCGGGCTCGCGAATGAGAGAAGAGTGAGAAGAGGGAGCCGCCACTTAACCCCGGCTTTGCCGAAAGTGCCCGAAAAGCGGCACTCGGCAAAGGCACTTAATAATTTTTTAAAAAATATCCTTTGCCGAGTGCCACGCGTCTAGGCACTTTCGGCAAAGAGCACGGTTGCCGAGTGTCCCTTTCGGCACTCGGCAAACTATTCATTTTTTTGAACTTTTGCCCCATTTTTTTGTGTTGCCTTGGTACACTAATTACATCTCATCTTCAGAATTTGGGACACTTTCAAGTTGTTTTGCTATATTTCATGAATTATTTATATTTTCTTGCATTTTACGGACCACTCCAAATTTGAACTGCAGTACATGAAATAATGGACTGTGGTCATTCAAAAAATGTTATTCATGATGTTTGGCGTATGTTTAGGCTCAATCCGAGGGGACTCGCGTGGAATTTCAAACATTTATGTGCGGAACATGACGAGGATACGTCGGAAACGTGTGTTTTAAAATTCTATAAAATCAAAGCGAAGTTCAAAAATCACGAAACTTGGCGTGGTGTCTTGTCATCTCATGAGGAGGTGTGGAAAAAATTTGAAAAAGTTTCGAGCAAGTTGTGGCGTCGGATGCTTGAAACCCCGTACATCTCCACACTTGATCACATGTGATCAAGTGTGGAGATGTCCGGTTTCAAGCATCCGACGTCACAACTTGCTCGAAACTTTTTCAAATTTTTTTTTACAGCCTCCCCATGAGATGACAAGACACCACGCCAAGTTTCGTGATTTTTGAACTTCGCTTGGATTTTATAGAATTTTAAAACACGTTTCCCGCACGTAACTCGCCATGTTCCTAAGACATAAATGTTTGAAATTCCACGCGAGTCACTGGATTGAGCCTAAACATACGCCAAACATCATGAATAATATTTTTGAATGACCACAGTCCATCATTTCATGTACCCGCAGCTCAAATTTGGAGTGGTCCGTAAAATGCAAGAAAATATAAATATTTCATGAAATATAGCAAAACAACTTGAAACTGTCCCAAATTATGAAGATGAGATGTAATTACTTTACTAATGTCACACAAAAATATGGGACGAAAAATCGAAAAAAAATGCATAGTTTGCCGAGTGCCAAGTCCGACACTCGGCAAACAAGTTCTTTGCCGAGTGCCCGGGCGTGTTGCACTCGCAAAGTAACCCTAGTTTGCCGAAAGTGTCTAACGGCGGGCACTCGGCAAAAGTAACGGCGAGAGTGGCCGTTCCCTCGCGTTATCCTTCGCCGAGTGTATTTTTTTGCCGACAGCCGTGCACTCGGCAAATGTATACATTGCCGAGTCTTTGTGCGTCCCGACGGCCAGGCACTCGGCAAAGTTCTCTTTGTCGAGTGCTCTGTTTGGCACTTTCGGCAAAGACCCTCTTTGCCGAGTGCCCGATTTTTGCCACTGGCAAACCTATCCGCACTCGGCAAAGAAGCGGATTCCTGTAGTGGCTTGTGTAAGACCCTTACACAAACTTTTTTCGATCTCGGCCCTCCGTTCGTGGATCCGTTGGTTGTTGATCGTCGGTCAAAAATAAAAAGAAGTGGTGCCTTATAGTAGAGATAAATAGAGGGCTCTGCCCCTCATATAAGGGTCTGGTGAGATCATTAATACAAGGTGACTCTTGGTATTTTGGCGTCTGTGTGCTATACTTAGCCATTTTCCCCTGCTCCTCCACTCAGAGCTCCGTCTTAGTGGAGTCCTGCTCACAGTCCAACACTACATTTACCAATTTATATTTCTTATCATGCTGATCATTTTTTTAGTAAAAAATGTGATCTAAAGCATGCAATTTTCTGTAGAACTTGTTTCAGGATCTCAAAAGCGACATCATGAACATGGGTAGGCTAGAAAGGACAGATTTGATTAGAACCAATCGACCACCTGTTGTTAACATCTTCCCTTCTATCCACTTATTTTTGAGTTCTTTGTTCTATTTTGCTGTACTCCCTCCGTCCCTATTTGACCGTCGCCGTTGGTTTTCGTGCCACAGCTTTGACTAAGTTTGTACAAAATACGTGCAACATTTAAATCTCCAAATAAATTTATTAAAAAATAGACGAAAAAGATCTTTCTGATGATACTAATTACTTAGCATAAATATTTATATATTTTAATATATAATTGCCGGCATTAGTTTCTCGGAAGCGAGAATGACAAACATTTAGGGACGGAGGGAGTAGTCACTATTTCGAAGCTTCCAATAGTGCATAGGCAAACCTAAATATCTAAATGGAATATCACATCCGAATAGTTGGGAATACATTTCCTCATATTCCTTAATTTGCTTAGTAGGTTGTAAGGCAGCTAAATGTTGAGGTGAAGGAGAGAAAAAAAAGAAGACAAGCGGACTATAAGCTTATAGCCGGCTCCGGCACAAGAACTTAGGAACTTTGTGAGAGAGATAAATGGATTGTATATTAATAGTGAGGATCTAACTACTATATAAGTAGTTTGACAGAAGGCCACAAGAAATCTTATAGCCAGCAGTGGCTGCTCTAACCACGTCATCATCTAGTTTACGGTTTAGATTGTCCACTAGCTACTTGCCATGTGACCGTCACGTGCAGCGCAATTAATACATCGGGATATGTTGATGAAGTCGTCGTGGCTGTAGTTGCACTTTCTAACCACAAAGCTAGCAATGCATAGACCTCGCTCTCGAAGTCTTGTTAAAAACTGGAGTAATTAAGGTAGTTTGCGTATCCTTGGTCACATTGCTAGCATAACTATCAAAGTATTTCATGTTTGTCCGAATTTATATAATATAAGATATTAACAATTAGGATGCCAATGCATTCTTCGTTAATTATATTTTATAATAGGATTCTCTCAGCCCATCATCTTAGTGACGAGGAAGCCCCCGCTGCCGCTCCCCTTGGGGCGACTTCGGGCGGACCGGCCGCCGCCGCCGCCGAGCACCCTCCCTCCCCACCGCCCGCTCTCGCGCTGCCTGAGGGGGGTCGCCGGAAGCCCGCGGCCCTCCGTGGCGGCGGCGGCGAGGCTCTGCCCTCGATTCCGCACCCCCCCTCTCCACCCCCTGCCTCTCCCGACGACGACGAGCAAGGTCGGCCGGGCGAGCTAGGCTGCAGATCCCGGGCGTAGGGGCGGATCCGGTCCCTCGACCCGATTTGATGTGCGGAGGTGCCACGCGTCGGCCAATGCGGGCGCCCGTCGCGGGGCCACGACGAGTTCGAGTACACGGAGGAGGACTCGGGAACAAGAGCTACGAGCTGCTCCGCCCACAACCCCGTGCACAAGAAGGTGCCCGTCCTCGCCCACGGCGACCGCGCCCCCCGAGTCCATCATCCTCCGCACCTCGATGACGCATGGCCGAGACCGCCCGCTCCTCCCCGCCGACGCCGACCGCTGGCCAAGACGGCGGTGCCACTTCGCCAACGACAAGCTCGGTCCGGCCGGTGGCGCAGCTGTTCGCATCGACAAGGGAGGACCAGGAGGCGGCGGCGGTGTGCACGAGAACCGGCGCCGTTGGAGGCCGAGCTCCACGACGGCGTTGCTCAAGGGCCGGCGCTTCTTCGGCGGCGGCGACGAGGTGGGAACGGCTCGCGGATGCCGTCCTCGTGCTGCGTGCGGGGCCCCTCTACGATGCCCCGCTTCACCGCGCTGGTTCGCGGAGGCCGTCCTCGCGCTGCCTCCTGGAGGCCATCGACAACGACCCGCCCTTCCGTGTGCAGCTGCAGCCCTGGAGGCCGGACGACGCTTGGTTGAGGTACGGTGAAAACCTGGACGGCGATGTCCTCGGACACCGCTCCCTCGTTGGAGGCGTCCTTTTTTCCTCTTCCTCCGTCTTGCTGGAACGGTGATTGCGTTGCGGTCGATGGTTCGGAATATCACCGGGAGAAATCCCAGTCCAGCTGTGTGCTCGTGCCGACAACGGCGACACCCTCGGGTGCCGTTCTTCCTCCTTGGAGGCGTTGTTCGTGGTGATTCCATCCATCGCTTTGGTGTAGGCTCTGGTCAGGAGAAATCCTTGCTCGGTTTTGTACCGATGCGGTCACCGGCGACGGCCTCGGGCGTCGCTTTCCTCCCTGGAGGCGTTGACAAATGACCACCCTCCCTACCCAAAAGCAGCACCTTGCCGTTTTCAGCTCGACCACGCGCGTCGTTGTCGGGTTGTCGGTCCCCGTCGGTGTGGCGATGGCCAGGCGGTTTCATGGACACTTGCCGGTCAGGCGCTTCCTACATATGCGGCGAGTCCGGGAGCGGCCCGCATGGTGAGGCGGCTGGCCAACACTCTCCTTTCTTCGTCCCGGCGTGGGCGCTTGCGGCGCGCCTCCAACCATCGCGGGCGAGTCCCAAAGACGGCTCTCGCGTGGTGCGGCGGTGGTCGGCACCACTCTCCCTCCGTCCAGTGTGGACGCGTTGCCGGTAGCGCCTTCCACCGCCGCGGCGAAGTCCGTGGCGCTGCTCCCGCGGGGTGTGACGGCGGCCGACACCCTCCTCTCTACGCCCAGGCATGGACGCTAGCCGTCGCGCGCTTCCTACATATGCGCGGGCGAAGTCCGGAGCGGCTCCGCATGGTGAGGCGGCTGGCCAACACTCTCCTTTCGCCGCCCGCGTGGGCGCTTGCCGGCGCGCGCCTCCAACCGCCGGCGAAGTCCCAAAGATGGCTCGTGTGGTGGGCGGGGCCGCACCACTCTCCCTCCGTCCAGGCGTGGACGCTGTCGGCGCGCCTTCCACCGTCGCGGGCGAAGTCCGCGCGCGGCTCAGCGGTGTGGCGGCGGCCGACACCCTCCTCTCTCGCCCGGCATGGACGCCCAGCCGGTGCGTACCTCCCACCGTCGCGGCGAGTCCGAGCGCTGCTCCGCGGTGTGACGGCGGCCGGCACCCTCTCTTCGCCCGTGGCGTGGACGTTTGCGATCGCGCGCCCCACCGTCGCGGGCGAGTCCGAAGCGCGGCTCGGCGTAGTGTGGCGGCGGCCCGGCACCCTCCTCTCTTCGTCCGTGCATGGACGTTTGCGGTCGGCGCCTCCCATCGTCGCGGCGAGTCCGAAAAGCGGCTCCGCGTGGTGTGGCGGCGGCCGCGTTGAAGAGTTCCCGTGTTCGGGGCGTTGTGTTCCTCTTTTTGTTTTTTTCTTGTGTGTGGGTGTTGTCTTATGGTTTTAGTCCGGTTTTCCAAAATTAACCTGACGACATAGGTTTCCTCCCGTCCCTAAAAAACGAGACTTTTTTTTGATAAAGTAGGCGGGAAGTTCTCCCCGAATTAGTTATCAAAAAAAAAATTTTATAATATACCTATTTTTTATGTCACAGATCTTTGTAATTTTCTTTATAATTTTAATCAAACTTAAAATGGTTTGACCCTCAAAGGTTCATGGAATTACTTACAATTTGAAGTGGAGGGACTAACTATTGGTGTATTGGTGTTATGCGCACATGCATCCAAGCAAATTTTTTTTAGATAATATCCGGCCTCTACATCCAAGGGATGTACACAGCCCATTATTACAAGCTTTCAAGAAAAAGAAAGAGAGAGCCTCGGTCATAAATTGGCCAGGGAAGCTAAGACAAACAATATAAATATTTTCATCCATTGTTGGATATCTCTAAAGCAATAAATTCTAATTTCTTGCTTATTGTTGAGAGCGCTTCCTTGGCTATCTCTTCACGCTGCAGCTGTGCCCCGATAAGCGTAACCAATACGCACCTCTGAAAATTACCTGCATAATATAATTAGATTTCTTTACATTAAAAACTACTTCATTTCGGCATCTCCAGAGAGCCCAACATATGGCAGCCATCCCCACCCAAATCAATTCTCTAATCTTTTTATTTTGATTAGTTAGCCAATTCCCCAACATATGGCTAATTGATCTAGGTTGAGTCAGTCTAGTAGCAAAAAGAGAACATCCATGCAAATATAGCTGGATTAAAACTAAACTATAAGTATTAGTAACTAAACTATAAGTATTAGTTGACAAATTGAAGTGGTTTCACCGGCGCACATTCATCGATGCAAAAAAAATTGAAAACTAGGTAGCGTGAGAAATTAAATGGGTTGTCAGCGGCGCATGCATTCATGCAACCATTGGTGGGAGTCAAGTCCTCGCGTTTGGACTCAAGAAACCAAGGGAGTACTACTATGTAGAAACTGTAGTATTTTTAAAGAAAATGCTCAAAAGGGAACGGCTTCCAATGCCCTCACTAATTGAATTGTCTCTCTTGTGTCTCGGTGATCTAGTTGGCTGAAAATTAAATCATTCCTCCATATCACTATTAGTTGTGCTTTAGCGACATGGTCTCTAAAGCACAACTAAGACTTCTGTTTTTTATAAAAATGTTTATTGGAAAGTTATATACATATATTTTTATACAACTAATTCTCAAGACAAATCTATTGATATAATTTTTATATTTCTAAACTCAATGACTTAAATGTTATTCATAATTTATATTTCTAATGTTTGACGTGAATCTAAATTTGTCAGAGTAGAGCATTTAGATAAACATTTTGTAGAGTAGAGCTGTTTTTTTATGAATCTAGAGCTACTGAAGCTCTACCAAACAGCACATACAGTAATATCTGCCACTCCCACAATGATGTCTGTTTTCTCAAGAGGTTAGCTTGCTAGCTGATGCTTATAAATACAGTCAGGGTTATTCCCAGGCCACCGAAGGCGCCAGAAAGACGAACATATAATGGCCACAATAACTTCTGGCGTCGGCGAGCACTCAATCGCAGTGCAACCTGATCACACGGTGTTGTGGGGGAGCTGAAAATCCTGAGTGACGTCGTGTTTTACATTGAATTGTTGGAATATTCAGGCAATGCTATCGGCACCATGGCCTTCCTTTGGGCTACTGTCGTCATGCTTGGCGGGTTCTGCTCTCTGCTAAGCCGCCTGGATTTCTGGTTTGCGACTGTCATGGTCTTCGTGGAAGGCACCAGGTGCGCACCTCTATTTATATTTCAATCAACAAAAAGGCATTTGCTTTCGAGATTTATGAGTTACGTTAGTTTATTTGTCGTTTTTCCGTCAAGCCGCGCGTGGCCTGTCTCTCCATTGGCATAACTGCAAGATCTGCTGTCTATGCACTTACCTCCAGCAGGCCTCAATGGCCGATGCCCAATGCTTGAGCTGCTAGCCACTAAGCATAGGGAACTCATAACGCTTTCAAAGGCAACAACATCTTCCCTCAGGGTTTAGGTTTGACTTGCCACCTGTGCATAAGGCCAGAGGCGCGTTATTGTGTAGCTACTTCGTTTCAATCTTACTATAATGATACGCAGCTCTCATACGTATTCGAGAAAAAAAAATACTTGGCTGTTAGATTCAAATGAATAAAATTTTTAGACTCTGAATGGATCTCGGAAACTCAGACTAGGATTAGGTTTTACTTCTACGTAGCCTATCTATAACTCATTTTAACGAAATTTGGCTAGATTTTAGTCCCACACCAGCACCGGAGCAGACCCAGCAATAGCAGGGCTGCCCAGTCACTGCTGACTAGGGGATGAAGATACAAGCCTGCAGAACACAACCATTGGAGGCCGGCCTGCGCACCAAGGACAGAAAAGACGAGCGAGACGGAGCAAGAGGCCGAACGCGGCCACAACAGATGCCGCCGCAGAGAGGGAGGCCGGATCCACCCCACCGGCTAGCCCACATGAGCAGTGCCGCCAAGCCAGCAGCCCACGCTCGCGGTTGTTGCCGCACAAAAGGAGGCAGAGCCCGTGGACACGCCCATCGTCGCCGCAAATCTGGGAGCGGGAGACTGGATCTGGCCCTGGGAGGCCAGAATCCACCCCTACCAACTAGCCAGGCCATTGGATCCAGGCAGGCACCAATGCCAAGCCACAACCACGTAGGGAGGTCGAAGTTTGCGGCTAGACCCACCGTTGCCGCGGATCCGGGCGGAGACGGCCGGATTTGGCCCCCCAGGCCCGTCGGCCGCCCCAGCTCGCCAGAGTAGCCGAGGAAGGGGAGGGGAGGTTTTTTTTTTTTTTTTTTTTTTTTTTTTTTTGAGGCGAAAGTGAAGGGGAGGTGGAAGAGAGGAGGTTGGGGGGTACAGGTGCAAACAACGCCCGCTTTTTTGGGGGGCTGGCGTGGGCCGCTATGGCGGCGCCCAGAGGAGAGCCGGAGAGGGAGGCCGAGGATGGCGGCACGGTTGCGCCCCATGTCGCGTATTGCTCGGGGAGGAGGGACCTTATGAACTGTATCACCCTTAAGTTCTTACTGTGTTGGTATACTAGTCGGAAAAAAGCGTGTGAAATCACACATACAGTACATAGTTTGTTCAGACAGAATCACACATGTCCTGTTGCTGCGTGTGAAATTACTATTATAAATATACAAGACAGAAATCCACAGTATATATTCCTGGTTGCACCTCCCTTTGATATAATACTACCAAAAAAAAAAAAAATTTGAGATACATTAAGACGCAGGCCTTTAAATTGAATTTGCTATCTCAAATTCGTTTACATGCCTAATGGCCAACCTTTATAAATCGATTTACAGAGACATGCTTCTCAAGATGTAGTTGGGATAACAATCTCAAGAAGCTAGGTTAAAACAAAATTTACATCAAAATTATAGAACATTTAGGTACATCAAAATTTACATCAAAATTATAGAAAATTTACATCTCAAGATGCCTAATGCCCGCACGCAAGTTCTTTTTTGCCCGCCACAAAAAAGCTTTTAGGTACTAGTGCCATCAGCCCAAGACCATTAATTCAATAAACAATAAGCATCCAGTCGGGTGAACAAATAAATACACGAGCAAGATATAAATCAACAGGCAAATAATAATCCGAATTATTAATTTTGACATAGTGTACTTCATTCAATTTTAAAAGGATGCAAGACATGAATATAAACATAGCATTGGCCACACCCTACGTTACTTTCCTTTTCAACAAATAAGCAACCTCGACAAGCACGTCAAAAACAGTTATGAGACGCACTTCCTGATAGAAATAAATATAAATACTCAACAAATCATGAATAACATATAAAAAGTAGATACACATCTCTACGCTCATATTTTCAAGTTTCCAAACAAAGCCTTGAAATAAGATTATATATAGCCAAACACCATCATCTCTATTTTCAGGGCAGCTACTTGTTATTTTCGTAACTATTTTTATATGGCAGCAAAACCTATGGTTGAGTAGAGTAAAAACATGTACAGAAAATTCTCTACAACTTTGGTATTCACCCCAAAGTTTCATTCGGTCATTTACTATTTGTAATTAGAGCCACAAACTGATCTGCTATTTCTGCGGATTCTGAAACAGCTCAAATTAAGATTTTAGAGGACCACATATTTATCCCTTTCCACTCATGATCAGGCAACATTAGATCAGAAAAGAAATATTTATTAATCTGAACCTTGTGCTATGTAGTTCCGTCTCATGCATGAACGAAATATTGATCAGGCAACTTTATAGTTGATTAAATTTTCATTTGAATTTATTTAGAGGCCAAAATATATGCTTATATTCTCTCAGACTGAGTTTTTTTTTAATTATAAATTTTTCAAACAGACTTGGATGGAGGGATACTATATACCAAAGTTGTAGTGCCCAATAAAATGTGAAGGAACTTTTAGTTGAAATTCATTTAATTTAGGATCAGGATGACACATACTTTATAAATTAAGTTATATAAAAGTTAATACAAATGAAGTAGAACGAATATATAATCATAAGTAATGCACCAACATCAAATTAGCTCATAAATTTATTGATGAAATGCACCGAATCAAATTAGCTCCCTACAGAAATATGTGTTTTTTGACCGAATGTATAGGCTGTCCCTAATGGTTAGCTATTTGGCTATCTAGATGTGACGTGGCATGAAAAAAGTAGGAGAGAGTAGTCACTAGCTACATGCAAATAGCTAGACTATTTCACGTAGCCTGAGAATATGTGAGATGAGCACGTATGTGGGTCCAATAATATAAAATAGTCTTTGTTAATATCTCTCACCTCCACATCAGCCAACTACTAGCTAGCACTAGCTATTACCATTGCGGACGCCCATAGAAATGCACTTATTTGTTAAGTTTCATTTATGCCATCATGATGAATAATCTAATTGATTCTTACGGTACACGTTGAGACATTTTTTCGCCATTTTGTTTCTTCGGTCTGAATCTGGTAATTATATTCACGCTATATATAGGGTTTTCATCAGCAAAGATGCCTCAGCCAACCAGTGGTTATTCGGCTCCACAAGGGCATTCAGATGGGACCATTTCTGTTTCTCCGGAAGGAATTCTACTGGGAGTGTATGTGCGGTGATGATAGGTGCCGGCATTTCGCTGGTGCCAATAGCGTCTGGGAAGGAAATAATTGCAGGCATATTACCGGCCAGTTGCTGGCAAGAAGACGTTGGGGCTGGTTTCCACGAGTTTTCGTCACTCTTTCTATGTTGGCTGGTTTTTGTGGAGGTATTTATGGTTTTTGCAAACTATCACCACACTATCCGTCAAAGTCAAGATTTGTGACAGTAGCAGTTTATTGGTTCTTGTCAACACTGGCAGGATATTCAGTATGTGTAGCCATATTCTCCATGGCAGCAAGTAGAATACCAGTGTTTTGGTTAAAACTCACTGTCGCCGCGGCCCTTGTATGTTTGCCCGTCATCGAAGCCAAACTAGGTTCAAAAGCCAGGTATTCGAGCATATCGATCGCTACAGTACTTCTAACAGTTTACTATCCAGAGGCTTTCAACGACGAACCTCATGAAGAACAAAGCAGCAACGCTCTTGTTTTAGAGACTAGGGATCTTCTTTCCAAGATAGTTGAAACAATCATGCCCATAGTATTTCTTTGGGGAGTGATGTTCCCGTCACCAGGAATCTCCCCTGCAGATTTCATTCTATATGCTGCTGTCGGTGCTAGCAGCAGTGCTGGTTGGCAACCTGCAGATCCCAGTGGCCTTCCTGCAGATCCTGCTGTCAAGCTTGCGCCTCCACAGTCTGGTAGCCGGTCGTGACTACCACCCGCTGCCAGACGGAGCCAGCCCCAACTTGGTGCCATCCATAGTAGTCTTCTTCGTGCTGGAGCTATGCCAAGGGTCATCCAATATCCTGGGAGTCTTCTTTGGCCTCATCTCCTTTCGCCGTCGCAAATTCCTGCTCCAGGCCTTAGGACTCCAAGAACAAGAGTGGGGAGCAAAAGCTGTGAACCTGTACCACCATGAAGCCTGCATGACCCTCAAGGCGAAGGGTCTTTTTCATATGGAGAAGTCCACGCCGCCCAGCTTCCACAGCTTCGCCATCGAGTCCCTTGGCTGCACATCCAGTGAAATGCAGATTGTTCGGCTTCATGTTCTTGATTACTATCTGCAACAAGGGGACGACTCCAAATCCAAAAGGAAGTTGATGGCACAAATTGCCAAAGATGCTGCAGGCATCGTCACCAAGATTACAGGGACTATCAGCCACCTCATCATCGAGGAGGAAATATTACACAATGATCCTTACATAGACACAGACACATACACAGTAGCAGTGCAGCAGAAGCAGATAAGATCGTCCCTATCTCTATGTTTGAATCTCTTATGGTGGCTATCCGTCACTGGTGGAAAAATCGGCACAAGGTTTCGCCAAGAGCTGTCAGGGAACCCCATTCTACTCCACAGCCTCCAGAGTATCTTGGAATTGGAGGACTGCCAAGAAGAGCTATGGCTGCCAGCGATGGATGTCATAAAATTGCTGGCCTTGCAGGACGAGGCCACAGCGAAGGAGATTGGGACCACCCATGCGGTTATTCCCAGATTGGTGACCGTATTTCGTAGTACACGTGAAGATTGTTCACGGCGACAAGCTGCAGGGGAAGTACTGGCAAATCTTACAATCACAAGCTCAGACAACTGCAGGACTATGTTGGAGGTTCGAGGATGTGATCTTGTGAAGAATCTCATCAACATGCTCGAAGATGATGATAATGATTACATAAGTGTTGCAGCAAATCTTCTGCATAATCTCTGTGCAAACTCCGGAGACGACATGCTGATGATCAACCTCGGTGCAAAAGAGTACCTGAAATCTGCCCTGTCGAAGGTGAGTCTCTCACGGTCATTTATGTTTTCCTTCCTCGTTAATTTACCCAGCCGCGCCCATCATCATTGCATTCATTAGCTTGAGCATGCGCATCATACCCTTTTTGGTATACTCACCTATGTTGTGGTATGGGTGAGACAATGGTTCGAGGATTTTCTTGATCTATGTGGGAAAATCTCCTTCTTAAAAAAAAATCTCAGGGGTTGTCATACCACCGCGGGTCAAAGTTTTTGGTTTCCAACTATAATCAAACATGATTATCTTTGCTTTCTTTCATTTATTTACTTGCATAAATAACATCATACTCAAGGGATACTTTCTTTGTCTATATATCATGTTGGGATATGTTTTAGACCTAACTAGTCCATGGTCGATCTCGTGCTGTGCCGCACCACAATTTACTTTATAAATAAGCATTATTAGATATTTGTGTGCAAAACTAGGACCATGACAAATAAAAAAATTATATTTGTTTTGTCTCATATGTACTCTAAGACTATATGTAGTTTCTTACCAATATCAGTACGCTGTGATAGGCGTCAATTACCAACTGATGGATATAAATTTTTCCTCAAAGTTCATAATTGCCTACTTTGCATTGCACACGTTTGTTAGACATATGTTTAGTTGAAACTATCTCTAATGTATTTATATCCTAACGACACAACATACACCTACGTATCTTCTTTTTCTTTATCTTCTTGAACAATGTATGATTTAGTTACAATTACCTTGTCTATTTTTATATCCCCATTTAGACATGTCTTTACTTACAAAACTATAGCTTTCAAAACTTTCAATTGATAGACTTATCGTTATACCTTTGTTTATATTTTGTAAGACAACATGCTCATTACTTCATAACTAAATAGTGACACAGTATGCATGCAAATCTCAAACTATTTTTTCTATAAATTTAGGGTCAGGTTTGCTTTTGTTTATATTTTTTTTGTAATGGCATATATGGCTAGATAATTTAGACAAAGATTGGGAGTCGTTTAGGTTATTTCATGTAGTGGTATTGATAGATAATCTCGGTCAAGAAATTTTAAATGACATAGGTGGGTAACTTTTGAAAAATAAAAATAGATCTGATGGTATCCAGTATTATTAAATGATGAGGTGAATACATATGGCTTGGGTTAGTTGTTCTAATTTTTGTGAAATGAATTTTCTTTTATTTTCTCAGCACAATTCATCACACACCATATGTACGCAGGTGATGCATATTATAATAGGGAACGGAAATGACAAACAATTGATGCCGCACTCTGCGTCGCTTCACAAATTGGTTATGTAATCCCTAAAGAAGACTTTGCTCATGTGCTTGCTGAAAGCAACCTTGCTCCAAATACTGATACAGCAGCTGCAGAACTTGTTGGAAAGCTTGTGGATACTCTCAAGTCCAACATTGAACCAAATCTGGATTACCCAAGATTAAGAAGGTTCCTTATTGGGACGGTAATATCCCTTATGGAATTGTGTCCTGGCTACATAGAAATCTTCAGGACAAAGGGGGTGGAGGATGCCCTGAACAAGCTCAAAGGAACCTCGTCCAGATTGGAAAAGTTCAAGGTCTTCGTTGGTGATGCTGAAGAAAAAGAAGGCATGGTCCCGGAGAGCACACTTATGCACGAATTAGTAGACAAGGCCAAAGCACTGATTATGGTTTGAAGCAAATCCATCCAACCAAGCGACCTGCTGTGTCCACACTTCATACAGATTGAGATGTTATTTGTGTGCCGCGTGTGTTTTGAATAATCCAAGTTCATGCACGGTCGACGCTAGTTTTGACGATTACATTATCAAGTTATTTTATTTTATATATTTATATTGGACTGTATGCTTTGTGTGTAGCTAGCTGCGGTAGTGATATAATCTCGGTTGCTGTTTGCGAATAGAGTCCAGACGTGTGCTGCTAGTGCTTTGTGCGCTCTGGCACACGTCATGCGTCGTGTTCGAGATGTCATACATCTCCAGAGCAAGCACCGATACACGAATGAGATATAATCTCGGTTGGGAAACTCCCTCTAGTCCTAGTTTCTAACTGGGATTGCCCATCCCCTTTAGTCCCGGTTGTCTGAATCAACATTAAAGTTAATTTTTAGTCCTATTCATTATACGAACCGGTACTAAAAAGATGTTCCAGGCTAATCTTTTTGTTTTTTATTTTATTTTCTCCCTCTGTTAAGAATTGAGTCATTTTTTCTGAAGGACCGGGCTATGCCTCTAGGGGCAGATGCGCCAGCTGGCTCAAGCACCAGCAGCGAACCTTGACCCAGCTGCATGCTCTGTAGTTGACTTCAGAAAATCATCACTGCGTGCTGATCCTATAATAGTTTACTAGTACTCCATCAGATCTGATCTGAAATATGTAAGTCCGTTGGGCACATCGACTTCTGGAACCCCGAGTTGGGTGTTACTGGAGCGGGAGAGGGTAGTCCTTGTTGACCAATAATCTCGTGCATTGCTTTGATCATGATGTAAATAGGTGTTGCACTTGTTAGTTGCATGTTTACATTCTAAATTTAGCTAGCTGCATATGTGTGAGTGGTGTTGGCCAGAACCGTGCTGCGCTCACGGTGCGGCTAGAGTAGTTACTCACCGCCATGCCGCAGTCAAAACGCTCTCAAGACAAGGCGGGCACGACGCAGCGGGGGCGTGCATGGCGGGGTGATCGTCGGTCATGGACCATGTAAACACCAAAGATAAATAAGAAACGAGTGATCCAGTGGAGAGCTGCAACGCTTTGGCAGCGCCATTCTCGCGAGCCAGTTTTTACTCGACTCGACCGAGTTCTCGTCGCGTGAGAGGGAGAGCGCCGGGCGTGCACGGTGACCGCCAAGACAGCCGAGAGCGTTCCAGACGCCGTCGGGAAGCCATTCCGCGCGTCCCGCGCCAACAACCGGTATCGAGCCGCGTTGTATGTTCTACGACGGGTTCTGTGAGCCCACCGAAATAGCCGCCGAAGAAAGTTCAAGGCCGCACTCGCGAACGGCGGGCGGCAAGATCCATGGGCGGCAACGACGCTTCTTCGAGCTCGCCATGTCGGGATCAAGGAGACGCCCCCGATGTGGCCGATGCTCACGCGATCCAACTACACCGAAAGTGGGCCATGTTGATGCAAAGGTAACCCGGAGGCGCTGGAGATTTGGGATGTTGTTGATCCCGGCGGCGACAACGTGAAGCGGGCACACGACAGTGGCGATGGCGTGTCTGGCTGTGGTCCGTGGCCGGCGAGATGTGGCAAACCCTAGGCGCCAAGAAGACGGTACACGAGGCATGGATGACGGTGAAGAACATGCGCCAGGGGTGCGGAGCGCATCAAGGAGGTGAACGCCAAACGCTTGATGATGGAGTTCGAGAATATCGTGGTTCAAGGATGGTGAGGAGGTCGAGGATTTCGCGATGCGCATCAACGCACTTGTGGCGGAACTGCGCATACACTTGGGGAGAAGATCGAGGACATCAAGGTCGCCAAGAAGATGTTGCGGTGTTACCTCGCCGGTACGCCACGTGGCGATCTCGATGGAAACTCTCCTCGACATGAAGAAGATGACGGTGGAGGATCTGGTGAGCCGCTTCACGCCCCGCCGAGTCCTCGATGGGGCTCGGCGAAGTCACCGACAAGGCGGGGCGGCTATTGCTCACAGAGGAGGACTGGGCGGCGAGGAATCGCCATCGACCGGTGTCCGAAGTCGCCCTCGCCATCCGGTGGTGACAAGAAGGGGGTGAAGCCGGGTGAACGGTGGTGGCGGGCGGGGCCGTGCCCGACCGCGGGCGAAGAAGGAGTCGTCGCCCCAAGCCGACGACCCAAGGCACTCCAAGGCGCAAGGGGAATTGCAGAACCGTGGGCCTCCGGGGTCATTGGAAGCAAGACTCGCAAGAAGCCCCCAAAGAAGGAGCACAAGGAAGAAGCTCACCATGCCCAGGTGGACACAGATGAGCCAGCAATCCTGCTGGCCACTGTAAACACCGTGCATCACCGCACGTGTGACGATGGTAGGTCCAGGGTGTGTGAGACACGCCAGGAGGTGCATCTGAACGAGAAGAAGGTGTTCCCGGAGGATGGCGATGGAGGTCACGACACTGGGTACTTGACACAAAAGCCGCAATCATATGACGGGCCGGAGAGAGGCAATGACGCCGCTGACACGTGTGGGTGGCACGGTGAGGTTTGGAGATGGGTCATTGGTGGACATTGAGGGCATCGGGTTCGGTCTTGCCCGCACCAAGAAGCATGGGCATAAGGTACCGTCGTCAAGTATATTATATTCCCAAGCTTAAAAGTAATATTGTTAGTCTAGGACAGTTGGAGGAAGGAGGTTGCAAAGTTGTTCTAGAGGATGGTTTTTGCAATGTGCTTGATGTGGAGAGAAAATTGTTGATTCGAGCACCTCGTGTGAAGAATCGTCTCTATTTGCTGAAAACACAACTAGCTACTCCAAATGTCGATGACAAGAACAGATGATCGGGCCCGGCTTTGGCATGGTCGTTATGGCCATCTGAATTTTCGAGCACTTCGTGAGCTTGGAATGAAGGGGATGGTTGATGGATTGCCCCAGCTGAGTCGGGTGGAAGAGTTTTGTGATGGGTGTGCTCTAGGCAAGCAACAAAGATTCTCTTTTCCCAAGATTGCAGATTATAGAGCAAACAAGCCACTAGATCTAGTACATACTGATTTGTGTGGTAAGATAAAACCTAGTACAGCTGGAGGCAAAAACTATTTCCTGTTAGTAGTTGATGATCATACTCGATATATGTGGATAGAGTTGTTGAAGACAAAGGATGAGGCATTCAGTGCTTCAAGAAAATTCAGGCTCTTGCGTAAAACCGAGCAAGGTTGCGTGACTTCGAGCCTTCAAGTGATCGGGGTGGTGAGTTCAATTCTATTGAGTTCAAGCAATACCGTGATGACAAGGGGTTGAAGCACTTCACCACCACACCGCATACACCACAGCGAACGGTGTAGTTGAGCCGAAGAAATCGCACGGTTGTTGAAATGGCAAGATGTCCGTTGAAGAGCAAGAGTGTCCTGTGTGAATTTTGGGGGAGGCGAACACAACCGCAAAGTGTATCTCATGGAACGAGCTCCAACCAAAAGTTTGAAGGGATGACTCCATTTGAAGCATGGCACGAAGAAAGCCCAAGGTCACCACCGAGAACATTTGGGTGCATTGCTAATGTGAAGACTGTCGGGCCAGATCGCCCCAAGTTATCTGATAAATCAACCAAGATGGTCTTTGTCGGGTATGAAACAGGAACAAAAGGGTACAGGGTTTATGATCCTGTGACCAAGAAACTGCACATTTCAAGAGATGTCATATTTGAGGAGAGTAAGGCTTGGGATTGGAGCAAAGAAGCTCGAAATGAACCAAAGGACATTTGGATGTGGAGTTTTATATCGTTGTTTTACAACAAGGAACAAGAATCGAAACGATGCGTGAAGCAAGTGGAGAAGGTGCGTATTCAAGAATCCTCAGATCAAGATACACCATCCCAGTTCAATGGTCAATCAACACCGATTCCGTCTTTGGACCAAGTCACACAACACCTCCAGCAAGTCCACATGGACAATCAACTGAATTTGTTTCACCTCCAACTGGAAATACAGTAGATTCAGAGGGAAGGCCGATGAGGTTCTGAACTCTTGAAAATATTCTTGATACTACAGATGAGATGAGTGATTTCCAGTATAGTGGAGTGTGTTTCATTGCTGCAGAGGAGCCAAGGAGTGTGGATGAGGCACTTGGTGAGAGCTTTTGGAGGGAAGCCATGATGACAGAGATGAAAGCAATTGAGGATAACAGAACACGAACTCGGCATCACCGCCGCTAGTCACGCGAGCCATTGGACTGAAATGGGTTTTCAAAGTCAAGAAAGATCCGGATGGTAAAGTCATCAAGCACAAGGCTCGATTAGTAGCAAAGGGGTATGCTCAGCGTGAAGGTGTGGATTCTGATGAGGTTTTTGCCCCGGTGGCAAGAATAGAAACAGTGAGATTACTAATTGCACTAGCTGCACAGAGTGGGTGGCAAGTACATCACATGGATGTGAAGTCGGCCTTCCTGAATGGTGAACTGTTGGAGGAGGTATATGTACAGCAACCTCCTGGCTTTGTTGTTGGAAATTGTGGTAGTAAGGTGCTCAAACTGAAAAAGGCATTGTATGGCCTTCGTCAGGCTCCTCGTGCATGGAATGCAAGGCTGGACAGTGAGTTGTTGAAGCTTGGTTTTGTCAGAAATCCATTAGAACATGCTGTATATAGAAGAGCAGATAAGAATGGGTATCTTCTAGTGGGTGTTTATGTTGATGATTTAATAATCACAGGACCAAGCAAAACAGTGATTGAGTCCTTCAAGAAGGAGATGATGGAGAGCTTCAGTATGAGTGACCTGGGACTACTCACATATTACTTGGGAATTCAAGTGGATTAGAAGGAGGGGGTGACAACTCTTTGTCAGAGCTCATACACTCTGAAAATATTGGAGCAAGCAGGAATGAAAGGCTGCAACCCGTGCTATGTTCCAATGGAGAACAGACTGAAGTTGAGCAAGAATGACAAGTCACAACCATTTGACAAAACCAAGTACAGGAGCATAATTGGCAGTTTGAGGTATTTGGTCAACACAAGACCAGATATAGCTTATGTTGTGGGGATAGTCAGCAGGTACATGGAGGAACCAAGAGCAAGCCACTGGGCAGCAGTTAAGCAGATTCTGAGGTATCTGTCAGGAACTGTTGACTATGGGTGTGTCTACAAGAAACTGAATGCTAATGAAAAGGGTCTTACCGGATACAGTGACAGTGATCTAGTTGGGGATGTTGATGACAGAAAGAGTACAAGTGGTTCAGTGTTCTTGTTGGGATCAAACTTGGTGACTTGGGTGTCCTGCAGGCAGGGTGGTAGCATTATCATCATGTGAGGCTGAGTATATAGCCGGTGCAAATGCAGCCTGTCAAGGCATATGGCTCAAAGAGGCTTCGGGAGAATTGTTGGTGTTCCGCACCAAAGGTGCAGCTTCGGTGGACAACAAAGCAGTCATTGCTCTAGCCAAGAATCCAGTTCATCATGACAGAGTAAACACATAGATGTGCGGTATCATTTTATCCGTGGATCTGTGTGGGAAAGAGGTGAAGTCGACATAGACCATGTGAGTACCACTGAACAGCTTGCGGATATACTGACCAAGGCACTTGGAAGGGTCAGATTTGGAGAACTTCGTCAAGAGCTGGGAGTGATGAAGGTGCAGCGAGATTAGGGGTGAAATGTTGACCAATAATCTCGCATTGCTTTGATCATGATGTAAATAGGTGTTGCACTTGTTAGTTGCATGTTTACATTCTAAATTTAGCTAGCTGCATATGTGTGAGTGGTGTTGGCCAGAACCGTGCTGTGTTCACGGTGCGGCTAGAGTAGTTACTCACCGCCATGCCGCAGTCAAAACGTTCGCCAAGACAAGGCGGCACTACGCAGCGTGGCGTGCATGGCGGGGGTGATCGCCGGTCATGGACCGTGTAAACACCAAAGATAAATAAGAAACGAAAGTGATCCAGGGAGAGCTGCAACGCTTTGGCAGCGCCATTCTCACAGTGTTTCAGTTTACTCGACTCAGAGAGTTCTCGTGCGTGAGAGGGAGAGGCCGGCGTGCACGGTGACCGCCAAGACAGCCGAGAGCGTTCCAGATCGCCGTCGGGAAGCCATTCCGGCGTCCCCGGCGCCAACAGTCCTTGCCCAGGGGAAGACAGCTAGCTGGACGGTGCAGCTACTATCCCCTTGTTTAGTTCACTTTTTTATTTTGGTTTAGTTGGCATGATCTATAACTGTGTTGGGAGGATTAATCCAGTCCAGCTACTATCCCCTGTGTAGTTCAAGTGAACCCAAAAAGTCAGTGTCCGTCACATGCATGTTTTCAAAAGTTGCAAGTTGCCATGCAAATTAGCGCCAATGCGTTCATTCTTTTCTTTATAACAAGTTGACAAAACTTAACGTTAGCAGCAGAGATCTCAAGTAGTTGAGAGCAGAGACATTGACCACAGCTAGCTTGAGGTTAGCAGCAGAGATCTCAAGAAGTTCGCAAGATCTAGTTGACTAATTTAGATCAGAACCATCGGTAACCGCTAAATCATCCAAACAGATGAGTAAAAGCTGCTTGTTTTGTATCTTTACTTCAAAATAAAAAGTAATCTGAAGATAGCATTGACATCGGACATGGAAAATAGGCGGGGACTAGACCAACTGGCTAGTACTCTAGTGTAACTAGCTAGTACTATTTTCAAAAGTTTTGCCACATCCAAGGCACTAGCTCTTTCTTTTTAGCAACTTGAGAAGGAGACAAAGAGAAGATTATACTATTATGTTCACATATCGACAAACGGCTGCATGCGTTTAAAAGCAAGCAGGGCTCACCAATCTAAAGTCAACGACTTAGTACAAGTGAATTAGCAAATCTTGGTGTTTCTTTACATACACAATCTCCCGCAACCGAACTTTCATTCCTCAGACATATACACAATATTCTAGTTTAGTCCCCAGCGAAAGGAGGATAGAGCGGGCACTCACCTGACCTTATGCGTTTATGCCGCGCAGAGACCCTTCCCGCGTACGTTCCCCTTCAATTTGCGCCACCGCATGTCAGGGGCCAAGTAGAGGAAGATATGGGCTTCGCTTGGTATTGGCCCATTTGTAACCAGAACTGAAACTTCTCTCAGATTAACCGAGAACCGACATCGTCAGCTTTATTTTGAAATATGTTAAATCAGGAAATACATGAAATATATATTTATTTATTTATTTATCAACTTTGGAAAGTATATTAAATCAAGAAAACATAGGTGGTCCATTGAATGTGGTAAATATTTTCAACTTCAGATATAGCATTATTTATTCAAACATAGGTGATCCCCCACCTGATTATATATGTATTAGGAAACAAACATTACAAGTTCACTTTTATGTTTTACATTGCCATAGCTAACCCAGAGCACCAAGCATCACCAATTCGTTATGGTGAGACATGAAATGGTACATGCACGCTGCAGTCAGCGTGTGTGATCTATAGGAATATACAAACAGAGAAGACATCACATGATTCTTAAGGCGAGACAACAATCTTGATCTCAGGGCAACACATTCAATTTGTGAAGCCGATGTAGAAGCAGCAGCAGCTTCTTCTCCTATTTCTAGGTGCCCATTGTATTGAGAAGCCAATGGAGTGGTACCAACCTTTTGGTCCTGCACAGGGGCCATGCCTTGGGGAGTCGATGAGGAACCAGTAGCTTGCTTGTTTGCAGCTTGTAATCTTTGTTTTGCAATTTTCACTCTCTCCTCTTTTGGAAGCCGAAGGTTCACCCTCTGCTGCCTCTCAGCATATGTCTCGAGCCCCGCATGCGACATTAGGAGTGATATGTAAGTTAGAACTCTCCACCAGAGCCAAGGCTTTTGGCATGGAGGTAGCCCCTGCATCTACCAGCAGAAAAGCAGAGCATCTCAATCCACACATCTTAGATTACTTCCCACATCTTCTTCTCATCAAATAGTCGCATCAACCCTTGAGGAAGAGTCCATGATCCTCTTGACACTGACTTGCTAATTAACTTTAGTGTCCTTGGAGAAAGTTTTCGAGTGTATTAGAATCAATTGTGAAGAAATTCCTTCTACTACCAGGCAACAACATCTCTGGATTATCAGACAACAGATGCATCATGTAATTGGAGATTTTTCTACACATCCTTGCACATTCAAAATCATGAGACATGCCCTTCATTGAAACATAATACATTAGTTATGTAGCCACATGCCAGAGAATGATGCTCTCATCGAATGGCTTCTCTACACTCCACCCAAGGACTTCTAAACCACCGTTGCGCTCAAGTGCCCACTGGCCTCAGCTGTCGCTGGACCTCCAATAGCTCCCATAACATGTTCACGAACTAACATTGTAATGTCTTTGGATGAGTGACAGGGTTTCAATCCAAAATATGTGTCAGGCAAACCTTTGCACTGAAAGAATTCTGTGATGCTCATTAGCCTTTTGTGCCTTCTATTCCAAGCTAGAAATTCTACAAGACTATGTTGAGCAACCCCGTTTGACCACTCGTCGCCAAACAGTCCCAATGTATAAACGGACGAAATCTCTAAAAAGTATGTGATATACAATAAATATAAATGTAACCTTGATGTCGCTTCCCCTATAAGCATTTTTGTGGCTGCTGTGGAAGAGGCCGATGGGCACGATCGCCAATAGGAGATTAAGAAGCATTATAGTGATAGAAAAAGCATTGCCACAGTAGGGTGTGGTTCTGTTGATATCATCCGATTGGGCTGTCTTGGTATAAATAAGATTGAAAGTTCAGAGAGCCCTACACGAAGGGCCTGGTAGGTGGCTTTCTCATCCAGCAACCAAAAGGATTTCAACCTAGTAAGACGGTCATCATAGACATATGCATAATCTACAAATAATTTGTCACCCGTAGAGAGTTGCTTCAAGGCTGATGACCGCTGGCTATCAGAATCCGAGTCTTGGGGATTTTCATTGGGTTGCATAATAAAAGCTTCGTGCTTCTTGTATGTACTCTTCAAGCTCAATTTCTCTTTTAGTAGTTTAAGACACTGGGACAGGATCGAAAGTAGTGACAATTGTATTAAAGCATTTGTAAATACCAATGATGAAAAGTAGAATTGCTGCAGCTAGTAACCTTTTGTCAGCAGAGGATGATCATGACTTCCAAAACACATAGAGGGCCACAGTGATCTGCGGAATTTCATCAAATAGAATTAGAGCTGCAGGAGCTTGTACCATCCACATGAGTGGTAAATTTGCAAAAGTTAGTAGGACATAAGAATTCTCTGTTTTTTTTACTAACCTGAGACACCGCAGTTAGAGCATGCCGGATCCATAGTTCATTGTCTTCGATGTTGTAAGCAGATATGGTGACCTCTCCACCAAGGTGCATGAGCAAGATGGGAGCCCACGACACCTCTAGGTCATTGCTGAGATTTACACGCTCCTGCAATTTACAGGCGCCTTTTGTGCCTTTTTTTTTTGGTGATTGAAGAGCGCGGCGAGGGCATAGATGGCTAGAGCGTCTCCGCCTAGGTATGCCAGCCAGATGAGCAATCCGAACAAGGGCCGGATCTGCTTCTTACGAGAACTGGCAAATAGCGAGAGGTAGCACTGAACGCTAACACTGCCTAAGACGAGGATACGCAGCTGCCACTCCTCCCATAATTGCACGGCACCTGAGAAGCCCATTCACTCTCTCCGTGCCTGCCTGCCTTAAAGGGGTTTATGCAATGCCTAGGCTTATGCGCGCGATGTGTACCGGCCAATGCTAATGACCAATTTATTCATTTAATTAGCAAAAAGCACATTCACGTTAGATCATCACAAAATTAAATGGCTCATGTTAGCATCGATCCAAAGTTCAACTTAGTTGGACAGGGCAGGAATAATCCTCTAACTGAAGAACAGAAGAAAGGAATAAGACATGGAATGAATATCATCACGTTCATGCCAAAGACGACCTTTGCTGCTTGCTCAAGGTACCTAAGCTAGTTTAATGCTGTATGGTTTATTATGCCTTTGCCCGCCGAGAAACTCAGCTTAGGCTAGCAACTAACAAATGCACCAACCATTGCTCTCGCATTGGACCGAACCTCATCAGAAGGCACATAAGTATTGCATATTAATGTTCAATACTACCAGTTGCGGTTGGTATTACCAACAAAGACTAATGGTTGGAGGACCTGTAGTCCAGATTGATCACAACCAGGACTAAAGTATAGCTTTTAGTCCCGGTTCATATTATGAACTCGGACAAAAAGGTCTTCGATACATGTGCCGGTAATAAT
This sequence comes from Hyparrhenia diplandra, assembly GCA_015847255.1. NCBI lineage: Eukaryota > Viridiplantae > Streptophyta > Magnoliopsida > Poales > Poaceae > Hyparrhenia > Hyparrhenia diplandra. Next base: position 370,076 of record JADLZK010008520.1, on the reverse strand, counting down.
GCTCCCTTTAACCGAAAGGCGTTTCTCTATTAGTGACGATTTTACGCACCTCCACCATAGGAAAAGTGAACAAAATTACTTCTATTTGTTTGCACTTTTCCCGTTTTCCATTTTCTAACATGTCTATCTAGTTATGTGGCGGTACTACTACTAGAAGGTAATTACATACAGGTGAGCCACATAAATGAGCTTTCATTTTCTGCCAAACGAAAGCCTAGCTGGGTATATAGGGCGTGTTTGGTTCGTTTCTTAGTAGAGCCTGGATAGCGAAACCAAACCAGGCTAGTCTAAGCCAGTCTCCAGCAAGGCAAGAGCTGTTTGTTTGGTTGCGTGTGCTACTGAGCCTGGCTAGGATGAGTTTTTGCTTGGTTTGGTTGGCTTGGTTTGTATATGTTAACCTCTTTCTTGGGCCGGTGAGTTCACCTCCTTTGAGACATTTTATCGAATATCTGGATGGCATCAGGATGAGCATCACGGCAGGAACATGGACAAGCACCACTACGGCACTGGACAAGCATCATGGCGAGCACATGGACGAGCACCATGACGACCATCATGTCGAGTGCCTGGACCAGCACCACGTTCTCCAGCTCCTGGACGTGCACCATGAGGAGCACTTGGACGCGGCGGAGGAATCGCCCACCAGCGGTACGCCCCACTCGTGAACACGCCAGGGCGTGCTGAAGCTGGGCGGGCGATGCACGCCGCCGATGGCCGTGCCTTGACGGTTCTCAGCCGCGCCGGGCACGGGCAGCTAGGCGAGCACTATGGCGAAGCGGAGCAAGATCAACACCTTCATGTCGATCGCGGTGCAGCAGAGCCCGCACCGACGGCACCCCTTGCCGACGATAGCCGCAACGCAGGGGCCAGCTTGCATGCCTGGTCACGCGCCGCAAGGCCGCAGGTGTCGCTGGCACCGCGCGCTTCCCGGGCGACCGTGTTCAGCCATGGCTCAAGGGGCGGCTCGGGCCACGCCGAGGCGGTGCTGACACCCTGTCACCGAGCAGCCATGTGCCGAGGTCCCTATCGACGGGCGTTTTGCTCCACGACCGAGATTCCAACGTGCCCGGATCCACGATGCCATCCTGCACGGGCTCAGCGGGCACGCGAGGATTGGCGGCCGTTGCTCCTCCCACAAGACGCCAAGCAGCACCACCACAACACAGGATTGGCGGCCGCCAAGCTCCACGCCATCACCCGCGCTCGAGCTGGATGAGCTCCCGGCCTTCGTCTTGGCCGTCTCCAAGACATGACCCACTGAAAAGACCCCGCTCCGCCGTAGGGAGCTGCTCAGCACCTCTCCGCTGGTGTCCACCATGGATGTACACCGAGATGTAGGCAGGGTCCAGGGGAAGCGAGTCGGCGGCTGGTCTGGTGCAGCACCGTTCCGAGTGAGGCGGAGAGCGGTGGGGGAAGAGCTCCAGTGGGGAGGATGAGCACCGCCGCCGGGAGGTGGGCTCTCACCGCGAGGAGGTGACAGACACGCGAGCAGGGGGTGACGGGAGGCCGGCTGTGGGCTGGCGCAGGCCTGGCCCTAGAAAAACGACCAAGGGGTCCATTTTTTTCCTGGCCTGGCTAAGGGGTGGTCGCTGGCCGGACTGGCCTGACTAATGGGCAGGCCAAGAGCAACCAAACGCCTCAATTTAGCCCCGACCGGCCATGGCCAGCCCAGACCGGACAACCAAACACACACATAGCCGCTAAATGGGCCAAAGTTTTAAAATTTCCATATGCCCAAAATAAAGCATGCATGCCTCCAACAATTTTCCAACAAGAAAAAGATAGCGGCAGCGGGTCGGCGGCTGATTCGATTAGCGACGGCGGCAGCGACTGAAAGCAAGGAAGACCACACGCTCCTCTCCCCCAAGCTTCACCAGTTAATACTGTATGATGTATGATCCATGCTGTCTATTCTATATGTTTATGTCCAATTTTTGGAAAACTGCTAAAGAGCTTAGCTGCAGCTATAGCTGGGTGGTATAGCCTATAGTTGTACATAGCTGTTACAGAACCCAATCGCTAAACAACTTAGCCAGAAATTTTGAACATTGACCCGGTGGATACTCGAGTTCGATCGATTGACACTCCGGCAACTGCCGGGAGCTCGCCGCCGACGCCTCAACGGCACAGTTTCAATTCACGAGTTCGAGTTTGTTTGGTTCCTTCATTCCGAGGCAATACATAGAGGAGCATGACAACATCCACACCCTAAGTAGCCAGCTGCACCCTAAGTCGCCGATCACCATTCCCACCACATGTCCTGCCAACCTCCCTCAGACAGCCGGACAATCTATAGGCAAGGAAGATGCTTCTGGTAGAGGCGGTGAGGCGTGGGGAAGCGCCGGGCGAGCTCGGATGGAGGGAACGGTAGGGCACGGGGAGACGCCGGCGAGGTGGGCGCCCACCCTGGGCTTAGGGCGCGCTTAGGCTGAAATGACAAGCAGGAGAGGAAGTGAAACAATGCACGCACGGGGAGGGAGGGGTGGTCGGATGGGTTTCCTATCAGGCGGACAAAAAGATTTCCGTGCTTGCCTTGCTTTTTTTTTTAAGAATTACACAATACAACACAGATGCTCACAACACTCACGCACACTCACCCTTATCAACACACGTACGTAAACCCTACTCCTATGAGACAACACGCACACACACTCATCCCTATGAACACACGTGACAGAAACCCTACCCTATGAGCACATTGATTTCTGAAGTCACCATTGGCGCCTTGTTATCGATGGGAACGTTGCTACCACTTAACGCATAACACCGCTAAATCCTGTGAAAATCCCAGAAAAGGGTGCGAGCACCAAAAATTAAACTGTGATGGATAGCATCCTAATGGACTGTCCTACCATTGTACTACAAGCCAATTCGCTACCTTGTTAACGTTCAGCTCGAGACAAGAAGCAGAGATGGAGTGCGTCATGGGCCTTCCTCTGGACTGGGCTGCTGCTGTTTCCTTCCCAACGGCCCAACAGACACATGCAGCCCAACAGACACATGCAGCCACGTTTGTGTGAGTTATAAATTCAAAGGGAAACTGGAGTGAAGGTTTCGCCCTGCAATTAAACGTTCGTTAATGTACGTTTGATTCAGCACATGACTTTGAACACCACGGGCAGGGGCACGCCCAGGCCCAGGCCTGCGCCGCCGCGCCGGCAGACGTGCACGAGTACGACCGGCCGGTCATTCACATCGTGACGCACCCAGGCGATGGCACTTACGAGATGCACACCCAAGGGCCCGGCTCCTACATCGCCCCGTCCTACGTCAAGTTCGTCCAGTCCGCCGTCGACCGCGTGTCCGGCTCCTCTACGACGAGCCCGAGGAACGCCTCCTCGAGGTGCATGTGAGCGTGCTTCGAATCCAAGCTGCCTGCCTGCCATGTCTCTTTCGCTTGCTCGATATCGTCCTGCCTGGAATATGCCGGGGCTCAACATCCTCTCGGCGTGCCCGCCTCAGCGGTGATGCCCGTTGGGGGGGCCCAAATCGATCAGCTTCAACGTCATCTCCGGCACGTCCCATGGCGACACCGCACATCACCGCAGCGACGCTGGCTGTTGTTACGCTTAGCCGCGAGGCGGCTATCCCCTACGGCCGCAGAGAGCGCGGTGCATGCGGGGCCCAGGCACGGGTGCATGATGACCATGTTAGCCTTATAACTAAAAATAATTATTTTGAGAAGGCAATGAGAGGCAATGGTAGGCAATTCCATAATTGCTTAGCGTATAGAAGCTGCTGGATTTGCCGATACATACAAATATCGTCTAGACGAACACAAATCGCCGTGTCATTTTCTTTTATTGTCCATATTTAAATGCAGTTGTTTTCTGGTCCATTTAACATGACAAAGAAAATACAAAATGTTGACTGGCACAGTCGTCTGCCCTTGTTCCAACGAAACAGTGATCCCTTGGCCAATCAAGCGTGTAGATATATGTGACACCTCTTAATACCTCCTCCGCCAGCCGTGATGGTTGAGGCGAGGGCGATGGAGAGTTGGACGAGCAGGAATGCGGCTTTATTGATGGGGGTGTGGATGGGAAAGAACGAAGTGGTATTTTCCACTTACCAGTAGCAGTGCAGGAAATTTTTTGCAAACTTGTTCAAGCCGATCGAAGCCTCCTGAGAGCAGGTCGGAGGGCCTATGAGTTTTTTTATACACAGAAACTGGATTTGGGACAAAGCTATTGGGCCTTCATTAGCCTTTGGTTTGCTTTTGGCTTCTTGGAAGCAAAAGCTGCTCCCAAAAGCCAAACCAAAGGCACCCTAAGTTGAAATTGGTGGTATGGATATTTAGCTGGTACGTTGTATAAGATGGTAGCACCGTGGTTACTCAATGACAAGAAAACTCATACTTATGGCCACATATAGGTGACAACTAGGGCTATTTCATTCCTTAGCTAGAAACTGTGTTGCCTCGCTAGGCAAGGATATGGACCCATTATCTGTTTCAATGTCTATCTAGTATACCTAAGGACCTGTGTGGGCATAGATTCCCGTTGCCCTTTAGAGAGCCAAATTGGCTCTCCTAGGTGGGCTAGCTTAACATTTTGCTCGCACCAAGGAGGTGAGGCAAGGTAAGTGTACTAGCCACAAGGAGGGAGGAACCAAGCATGCCAAAATCAACAGCATCGGCAAGCTGCTAATGGATGGATCTTGCTACAGCAGAATAATATTGGCAGCGTTCAACAGGCATGGAACGTTGCTTTCGTTTCCATCCATAGCTGAAAATTATGTAATTTCAACCATAATTGCTTAGCGTATAGAAACTGCTGGATTTGCCGATGCATACAAATATCGCCTAGACGAACACAAATCGCAGTGTCATTTTCTGTTGTTATCCATCTTTAAATGCACTTTTTTCTGGTCCATTTACCATGACAATGAAAACACAAAAGGTTGACTGGGACAGTGATCTATTGGTCAATCAAGCTAGCTTGACCCATTTGTTTACTAAAACATAAATGCCATCACATCAAGCGTTATAGTATGATTTGGAGTACTCTAAAAAAAGCAAGGAGGGAGGCGGAGAGAGAAAAAAACTTTTGGACATATTCATTCCGATTGAATTGCAAATATATCATTGATAAAATCAATTCAATTCTGAATTGCAATAAGCGAAGTGGGGTGTGTCAAATAGAGATGAGTTGCTAGACTACGTCGAATAATGAATTCAATGATTCCACAGGTTCGAATCATGCGCCTGCAGGTGGTTAAGGTTTAAATAATTCACCAGGAACTCAGTTTCCGCCTTTCTCGGATGAACTTGTGATGCACTTGTGGACATATCGACCTGTGGATTTATGAATTTGTGGATTTGTGGACTTGGGATATATGAGTTAAATATATTGTGAATGTTGTGTATATAAGTGACAGATGTGGTATCTATGCGATGGGTGTGTTGATTATGTGCTATATATGTGATATTTTCTGTTTAACAAGGTGGAATGTAAAAAAAACGTTGTTTTCGACCACTTTGCTGAGTGCAATGGTCATGGCACTCAACAATTTTCCTAGCTTTTCCGAGTGCCATGACCGTGGCACTCGGCAAAGGAAGTTAAAAAAAAAAGAATTCTTTGCGGAGGGCAACTCTTGGCAATGATTTTTTTTTTTTTTTAAAAGTGAAATTCTTTTGCCGAGTGTGACACTCGAAAAGAAATTCCAAAACAACAACAACAACATAGCCTTTTAGTCCCAAGCTTGTTGGGTAGGCTAGAGATGAAACCCATATGAAACAAGTATAAAGGACCATACACACACAAAAGCATAAGACAAAAAGGTGAAGATGGTATAAAGAGAAAAAAAAAAGAAACAAAGGTCTCGGTTCAGGCACGCTGATCGCTAGCCTCCATGGGCTGCTATCCATAGCTAAATCCTTGGAGATATTCCACTCCTTATGGTCTCTTTTGACCGACTCGTCCCAAGTCAGTCTAGGTCGACCTCTACCTCTCTTTACATTATCTAACCGCTCTAAAACCCCACTACGCACTGGTGCCTCAAGAGGCCTCCGTTGAACATGTCCAAACCATCTCAACCGATGTTGAATCAAGTTCTGTTCGATAGGATCAACTCCGGCCCTATCCCAAATATCTTCGTTCCGAACTCTATCCCTTCTAGTATGCCCGTAAAACCAACGCAATATATGCATCTCTGCCACACTCAGTTGTTGGACATGTCACCTTTTTGTAGGCCAACATTCAGCACCATATAGTATCACCGAGCGAACCGCCGTCCTATATAACTTTCCTTTCAGCTTTTGTGGCACCCTCTTGTCACAGAGGATGCCAGAAGCTTGACGCCACTTTAGCCAACCTGCTGCGATTCTATGTCTAACATCTTCATCAATGTCGTCATCCTTATGTAGCATAGATCCTAAATAATTGAAAAGTATCATTCTTGGCCATCACTTGTCCATCAAGACTAACGCCCCCATCCTCGCGCCTAGTTGGGTTAAAGTCACACATCATGTACTCGGTCTTGGTCCTATGGAAAAGAAATTTCAAAAATAAAATGAAAAATTCTTTGGCGAGCATGACACTCGGCAAAGTGGCCACCGGGTCGTTAACGACGTCCCGCCAGTGAAGGCAACTTTTTCTTATCCGGGTGTTGCCTCGGCACTCGGTAAAGAGCCGTTTGCTGCTAAAAAATTTGTCGAGCACCCTTTCCTGAGTGCGGCACTTGGCAAGGCCTTTGTCGAGTGCAAAACTGGCTTTGCCAACGAAGGACCGGCCTCCAGTAGTGGATCAAAACTAAAGCCACGTCTAGGCTAGGAGCAAGAGGATTCAATCCTATAGGGCAGCCACTGCCAGAGCACCTATAGGATGGAAATAGGTGGCGCTTGTACTGGAATGGTAGTAAGGGAATATGGGAATACTAGGGTTGGATTGACCGCTGATAAAGAGCACAACTGGAGCAGGTCTAACAAAGCAGTAGAGTGCTGGTCGGTGGATGTCACAGCATCCATGCAACCATCCTAGAAATTCCTTGATTTTAGGTCTTCAAAACCATAAGAATTACAACTTTGATGTTATGTGTGAATCCACGGCTGCCCCATGGGAACACAACTGATTGACCTCCCTGATTGACCTCTGTATTCTAAGAGAGTAGTTAGCCACAAGTGTCTGCGGACCATGGTGCTGCGTGTTAGAGCAAGGATAATACACTACTACTTATTTGATTTTTATGCGGACGGTTATTTTCAATTTTCCGTGGCGGTTTTGAAACCGCCACCAATAAAAGGTCACACTTAATCGATTGATTAACCGTGGCGGTTTTCCAATCCACAAAAACCACCACCGAAAATAAAAATAAAAAAATAAAAAAGGCAAAGCCCGATCCGTGCCCAAATGCGCCCGGATCCGGGCTCGCAGCCTAGGTCCCACGCCGGCCGCCACCGAAGTTGAGGGAGGGAGGGCCACCGCCGGTCCCGAGAGCTGCGCCGCCCGGATCCCCGCGCCGCCATATCTCACGCCGGTGACGTGAGGGACGGCCCCCAGATCCCGCGCCCGCCCGGCGAGCCATGTCATCGGATCCCGTGTTGCCCGCCCGGAGGCCGCCGCCGAGGGAGAGCCACCGGATCTCGCGCCACGCGCCGCCGCCGGCTCGCTAAGAACGCCGGGAGGCCGCGACGTGGGACGGCCGCGGATCCCGCGCCCCACCAGAGGGGAACGGATGGTGCCGCCGCCAGCGTGCTCAAGGCCAAGATGCCGCCGGCTCGCCCGGCCCAAGGGCTCGCCATCACGAAGTTCGTCGCCGCGCGTGGCAGGGATCAATGCCGATCTGCGGCTTCGAGGGAAGGAGGGAGCCGTGCGAGAGAGAGAGAGAGAGAGAGAGAGAGAGAGAGAGAGAGAGAGAGAGAGAGTCGTGAGGATGGGTTAGGTTTGTTGTGTTGCCGCTATATATCCGGGTAAGTGAAACTTGGGCCACAATGGGCCTCGCCGCTAGGGTTTGCTTGTTGGGTCGGGTCAAGATTATGGCGTTTTTTTATAAAATCGCCACGTTAATTGATTTACCTTAACCGTGGCAGTTTTTTAAATAACCGCCATGGAGAATCATTTTCAAACGCTGTGTAAAAATTATTTGTGTAGTAGTGATAATAACGCCCTGCTTGTTGCTTATAAAGATCCTTAGAGCATCTCCAGCAAGCATCCTTAGAGCATCACCACGCTACCTGCTTGACTACCAACTTTTGTTGGCCCAACAAATCCTCCCACCCTCTACTTATTCGTGTTGGGCCAACAGAACTGGTAGCTATTTTTTTCCTCCCACGATGTTCTCTCTCTCCTTCCGCGCAACCCACGTATTCGTAGGTGGCGCGCCTCCCCATGGTGGCCTTCACCCAACGAGGCCACCTTCCCATGGCGTAGAGGCCTTTCCCGACGTGGCTTGCCAACATGGCTGCTGGCACGGGCGGCGCTTCAGTGGGGCTTGGTTCACGCAGTTCACGCAGTTCTGCCGGAACCAGCGACCTCCCGGCGGCTCCCTGACGCAGTTCACGCACGAGTGTGGATTCCCGTCGGACGCACCCCATACCCGTCCCTCCATGGCGCTGGTTGTCTGCTTGATGCTACTCTCCACAATGCCTGTCGTCTTTGCCATGGCGAGTTGCCCTGTTGGACAAGGAAGAAGATGACAAGTAAGACCCACATGTCATTCTCTATTAGGACTAGTTTGGGTAGTCTAGTTTAGATAGTACTACTGGAGTTCAAAGAAAAAAAAAATAGGTAGTATTAAAATAGCTGGCTACCTACACGAGGGAAATAGGTAGCCTAATTTAGGTAGCACTCACTACTGGAGATGCTCTTACAGAGTTACAGTCTACTCTTAGCCCACCCATATAGTAATAAGCCTTTTACAATTAGTACAAGGCTCACTTATCTGTCTCACGGAGTTTGAAGTTTTTAGATTGTTGTGTACCCAACCTGATTGTAAGCTTATAGCCCGCTTCTCCTCCCTTATCTCCTCCACCTCATCATTTTAGCCGGCTTTGCTATGCCAAGAAAAAAAGTATTGGCGTCTGGACCCTCTTTTCAAAAGCTTACAGACCCAACCCAATACATATTACCTGCGATGATAGAGGATGAATTACCCAGACTACGATGGCGACCATATCCTCCTCGCTAGCGTCGTCTCTGCTGCAATTGTTGTGCTTGCTACTGGCAGCTGCCGCCAACCATGAGCCGCAGGAGCAGTCTACTCCGGCGTCGCCGCCCCATCACACTGCCAGGCTGCCCTCGACAAGTGCGGCAACGTCAGCATCCCCTTCCCTTTCGCACCAAGGAAGGATGCTTCGCCCCAGGCTTCGCCGCCCGCAACCACACCTTCGATCCGCCTCGCCCCTTCATCAACTCCAGCTTCGTGGTCGACGCCGACTACGCCCGCACGAACACGCAGATCGCCGTCCAGGACCTGTACTACCTGACCTCCGAGGACGGCACGCCGACGCATGAGACCAAACCCGAAAGTGGTCCTCATGGCCGATCGAGCTTCGCCGACGTGTTCTCTCGGAGGGGAAAGCGTGGTGCTGGGCGCCTTCAGCTACGACATCTGGCTGAACGAGACGCACCGAAAGGTCAGGGCGGAATACATTCATCTTCGACAGCAGCTCGCCGTTCCTGGTGTCGCCCACGACAACGAGCTCATCGGCATCAGCAAGAGTGCAGTCGCCGAGGAGGTGTACACGGGGCGGTCCTGCGAGTCGTACAGCGACCCATTTTCCGACTCCGATGCTCCTGTCAACGGGTCGTGCACGGGCCAGGGCTGCTGCCAGGCCTACCTGCACCCGACGTCGGGCGCCAGCTATGTGAACAGCACCACCCAGTTGTACCGCGACGTGGTCCCCTGCTCCTACGCCATGATCGTGGAGAAGACGTGGTACAACTTCTCGACGCTGGACCTCGAAGGCGACGCGTTCCTGCGGAGGAATGCCGCCGGGGTCGTCCCGCTCATCGCAGACTTCATCATCGACGGCAGTTATCGTGGATGTCCCAAGGCCAGCGAGCCGACGCCCGAGGACTTCGCATGCATAAGCGACAACAGCATGTGCGTGGACCGGCAGCTCACGCCCAGTATTAGCGCGTACCACTGCAGTTGCTCGGTTGGGTACCAAGGGAATCCATACATCCATGGTGGATGCCAAGGTAACTCTGTCTGTCTCTATATATATATACTTGGTCAGTTGTGAACTATAGTTAGTTGCATGCATGTTTGGATCCGCTCCTCTGAACTATAGTTATAATTAGTTTGAACTCTAAAGTTTAGAGGAGGGGATCTGGACCCCCTTAACTTTTAATTGTATGTTACATACTCCCTGTGTCCCAAAATATAAGACGTACTCCCTCCGTTCCAAATTATAGTCCACTTTAGGTTTTCTAGATTCATTTCTTTTACTATGTATCTAGACATAGTGTATAACTAGGTGCATAGCGAAATCAATGTATCTCGAAAAGCTAAAGTGAACTAAAATTTGAAGCGGAGAGAGTAACAACTTTATATTAATGGTCATGATAAAATAATAGGGCGTGCTCTCTCTAGTACTAGTGTTGAGAGAGACAATTAAATGTGTTATCGGTCTTTGATCCCGAGGTAGTTACGCCTTATATCCTGGAGCAGAGGGGGTACTTCTCAAATAACAACTATAGATCATCGATCTAGTAGATTTTAATTATCACGGGTGGTAGTAGAAGAAATAGGGAAACTACATCTTCCTATAAGCATGCATAATCTAAAATTCCGATCTATTGTAACGTGATGACATGCGGATAAAATTAGAAGCGTCTTGCTTCTAGCATATATACTATATTACAACAAAAAAAAAGTTGTAGCAGTTATAGAAAAACTAATGTGACGCACAACTTTTATTTAACTTTGATACAAAAGATTGTTGTGTACGTGAAACAAAAACTTTTGTGACGGTGCATCTTGTGGACCAAACAAAAGATCTGATCTTTAGCATCTTATTATTATTAGTGTGACGGTGCAAACAAGGAAATCAGGGGAGAAAAGATATATTATTATTGCCCGAGAGATGTTGAAATACTAGGAATTAGTTTATTTCGATTATTTCATTTTTTTTAAGAAAAATGAAGTGCTATGATCTTTAGCATATAGTATAATTTGGTCAAATTTGAGATGCTTAGGAATGACTTATAATTTGGAAAGAAGGAAGTCCTAGTACAAGGTAATGAGAATGCCATAGGCCATAGCAAAGCCCATGTTATCACATTATAATATAAAATGGGTTCAGCTCCGGTCCACCTCAATATACGTGGATTGAACATTCAAACAAGGCCAAATGTATATTAACCATGCACACACTTGTTTACTTGTAGGTAATTCTATTGTTCTGTACATATTTTATTGATGAGTAATATTTCTTCTTCTTCTTCTTCGGTAGATATTGATGAATGCGCTCGGCCAGACATGTATCCCTGCCACGGGAAATGCAAGAACACACCAGGACATTACAAATGTAGCTGTCCAGCTGGAACGAGAGGAAATGCATTAGAAGGACCTTGCATCGACTTGTTTTCTCTGTCTGCCAAGATATCCATAGGTAAGATACTTACTATAGGTGTATATGAACTTTAGTTAAGTTACACAACTAGAGGGGGAAGGCAAAAATATTTGAGAAATTCATTTTCCATGGGTAGCTAGCTAGGAAATGAAATAGGCCTTCAAGTACTCCTCAGCTAAAACAAAATGCCAACAAGGATGCATAAGGTTCATTCACTCTTAAAGTACTTACTGTCAAGTTGGACCAGGAGCAACAAGTGTTGTGGTAAAGTTGTGAGTTGTGAATCGAGATGGCTCTATTAATTTGTTGTCTACCACAAAAAGTTATTTGCGGGGGTGGGGCCAAAATTGCAAGGACCACAATTGAAAAGTGTTGTTTAGCTGCTTGACACATAATTAATTTTTCATAGGCTTTTTGTTAAGTTTAGGCAATCCATTACCAAATAATTTTCTTTCATATGTGCCTTTATTACTTTACATTTAAATGATTTAATTGTTTTATGTACAATGTTTTAATGTTTTCTGAATGATTAAAAATTAATTTTGAGACAATAAATTTGCTTCTACTTTGCATATATAGGAATGGTTGGTGGCCTGCTTATAATAGCACTACTGGTGTTCACTATCCTAATTCGCAATGAGAAAAGGAAGATGACAGATTTTTTCAAAAGAAATGGAGGTCCTACATTAGAGAAGGCAAAAATTATAAAGATTTACAAGAAGGGGGAGCTAAACCCAATCTTGAAACCAAGTAATTTTATTGGAAGAGGTGCCTTTGGTGAAGTTTATAAGGGTTTTCTTGACGGTCCGCTTAGTTGCAGAAAGAAGCCAATTGGTGGCAATGCGGATGTGGCACAAAATGATCAATTTGCCAATGAAGTCATTATCCAATCACAAGTGATCCACAAAAAACATTGTGAGGCTAATAGGTTGTTGCCTGGAAGTTGATAAGCCAATGCTTGTGTATGAGTTTCTCTCCAAAGGTAGCCTTGATTATATTCTTCATGGCAGCAATTGTGATCCACTAACTTTGGAATGTCGTTTAAATATTGCTGCAGAATCAGCGTAAGGTCTAGCTTATCTACATTCAAAAACTACAAGCATAATTTTTACATGGCGATGTGAAACCAGCCAATATACTTTTGAATGATAACTTCACACCAAAAATCTCGACTTTGGTATATCAAGGCTGATCGTGATGGATAAAGAACACACGGATTTTGTCATTGGTGATAGGACATATATGGATCCAATGTATCTACGAGACGGTCTACTAACCGATAAAAAGTGATGTCTATAGTTTTGGAGTTGTGCTCTTGGAGCTCATAAGCAGGAAGAAGGCCTCTTATTCTCGACAACAATAGTTTGGTAAGAAACTTTCTCGATGCACACAAAAGTAAAAAAAGGCACCAACTGAGTTATTTGATAAGGAAGTTGCAAAACCGTAAGTCTTGAAACTTCTTAATAGTATCTATGAGATTGCAAAGTGAATTGTCTAAATCTTGATGTGGATCAAAGGCCAAACATGACAGAAGTAGCGAGAGAGTCTTCCTCGATGTTGAAGAGATCTTTGAGCAATACATTGGCAAGTCATGTGGGTTTTGGAACTTCTTAATAGTATTTATGAGATTGCGGTGTATTGTCTAAATCTTAATGGGGATCAAAGGTCAAACATGACAGAAGTAGCGAGAGAGTCTTCTCGATGTTGAAGAGATCTTGGAGTAATACATTTGCAAGTCATGTGCCAATTGATTGATGTGATTTTGTTTGTGTAATATGGTAACAAGTAAGTACTAGTTAGTTTATCAATTGATTAATGTATATTATAGTGTAATGTTGTGTTTGTGGAATAATGTAATTAACCAACTATTTAGTGTGATTGTGTAGGCATATGCTTTGCTTAACAAATTTTGCTACAATACAGATCCCACGGTTGTATGTGCGAGTGTTGTAAGTTGTAACTCAATTAGTGAATACACTTATGATTTTAGAGTGCAACGGTATTCATCGTCTTTAGGTCCTCATCATTTTATAGCTTTACAAATCATTTATGCTAAAAGGCACATCAATATACTATAGTATTCATGCTTAGAGCATAGTCGCCTCAAAACGTAGAACCAAAGCCGCCTAACAACCGAAGCAAACAAACAAAGGAATAAGAAGCTCCAAAGTCATTTGATTAGATCCAATGCATGAGAACCCGATTAAATGTATTTTCAGTAGGCGCTTACGCTTTTTGACATGAGAAACTTTTTTCTCGAGCTAACCCAAACACGTGCTAGGTATCTCGCAATGTAGTTAAGAAACTAGCTAAAAGTACATATAACAAACAAGAGCAAAATTGTTATTTTCACCATCACTTAACAACATTCTCACGGTAACCCCATAAAAATAGCATGGAAAGAACTAAAATTTGGAATTAGTAACATCAGAGGAAGTCTAAGTTTAGAAAAGGGGTCCCATGACTCGCTCGTGATACAACAGGAGCGCGTGCCCTAGCGCCGGGGAGTCCTCGCCGCCGCTTGGTCCCGCTCCTCCTTTTCTCCCGCAATCTCAACGGAGATGAGTCTCTCGCGATCTGAACGGAGATGAGGGGAGCGGGATCCACCCTAGTTTAATTAGGTTTTGTCGTTCAAGGTTCTTCCGAGATCTAATCGAAGAGATTGACCACGGCGTAAAGCGTCGTCAAGATCATCGATGGAGCAATGGAGCATGTCGCCTCTCGGCCGGTGATGGCAAGACGAAGGCATCACCATTGATGGAGAATAAGGTACTCCACCCTTCTTTTGTCTCCATTTGTGGTTCTTTGCAGCCATGGCGATGGGCTAGTGAGATTTTGTTTTCCAAATCGATATCTATCCGGATGTCGATTGGACTTGTGTTCTCTCATGACGAATCTGGTGAGGGCAACGGCGATGAGGTCGATGACATAATCGGGCGGGCGCCAATTTCATCATGTTCGCATGTGGAGTTTTAGCGATTTACTCCTCTTTTGCAAAAGTGATGGGTATGAGGACGGCGGATGGTGAGATGACCCCTGTTGCTCAGATCGGAGCTTGCGTCCCGTGGCATATCCGTTTGGGATGATGATCCCATATGGTGGAATTTATGGCTTTTTAAGGTTTCTTGTCTCCCATCAATGGTGATGGCGTAGCTTGGTTTACTTTTGTAACGAGAGGATGTAATTTGTTTTAATATCAATGGAATTTTCCTTGTCGCAAAAAAAAAGAGGAAGTCTAAGTTTTATGGCATATGAGATATGGGTGTAATTTTCAGTCCCATGTGAAGAGATTTTCTTAAATAAATCAACTTCTATAGTTGTATTAATAAATTCATTTTTAAAAATATTAACGAAATTTAAAACAATGAGTATCAACTATAAATAAGGACACTTAATTTAAATTTATTTTTAAGGTATATCTAATTATATTAATTTTACCTTATAAATATTTCAGAAACTTATGACAACTCTAGAAAATAATAATTTATTTAGAAACCAGGGAGCATATAAAGTGATAATAGATTAGCTTTCATTAAATGATGAAAATACCCTTTTATCTTATGTGGGACCGAAACAGGGTGAGAACTGCTGGTCCAAATAGGTGGCGATAGCAGCGCTGCCGCCGCCGGGCGGCCGACGACGGCTTTGCACAGGGGGAGAACCTGCCCCGGTGAATCGGGAGCACGGTGGTTGGCTGTGCTTTTGAGCACATCTTCGCAGAGACGGGTGGGATGGGGATTGGCTACAGGCACGAGGGTGTAGACTCCGTGAGAGGCGGTCGCCGGCAAGCGGGCCTAGCCTGGCCATGTCACCATGGCGAGGTGTGATGCATCGTCGCACATGGATATGACTCAAAATGGGCGTGGATCGGTTCGCCCAAAGGTTCTTCGAACCGCCTGCAAAAACGATCCAGATGGGCTCCATTTGTGACCCATTACGGCAGCTAGGTTCAGCGGTTCGACTCGCCGACCCTCCGGATCGAGTGGTTCGATCCACTCTCTTCCGTCTCGGGCGCCGGCAGCGCAGCGGCGCCATCTGAGGCACCGCAGTGTCTGTCCCTCCCTCTATCCTGCCCCACCAATCCAACGGACAAGAAGATCCCGCCATGGACAGCTCGCTGGACCGCTCGCTAGCACCATCCGTGCCTCCCGCCACCGGCGCAAGGGGAACCACGCCGAGGCTAGGGCCAGGCTGCTGCCGGAAGGAGGCGTCGCCGGAGGAGGCGGGGGCCGAGCAGGCGGCGCCGGCAACTGCCGAGGCCATCGCGCTCGCCCGGGAGGCTGCTGGCCACGAATCGACATCTGCAGCTACCATCTGCCGGTGAAGTCCCACCCCGTGCGTGACTTCCTCTACTCCCGACCACCCACGACATCCTACTGTCGCCCTCGACGACCACGACACTCACTGCCGGGCGCCTTCTTGCTCCTTCTGTTCTCCCTCCTGAGGTAACAAAATGTCGCCCACCGACACTCGCTCGTCAACACCCTCTGAATGTTGGGATGCAAGTTCCTTTTTTTTTTTCTTCCTTACGAACAACTTAATTTCCTTTCATCTCTAGGTTCACAGTTGTTAGGTTGTTGTTTATTAACATGTGCATTTTTACAGTATTGTCATTTGAAAAATCTATCTATCTATCTGAACAGGTCTATTGTTCCCACTCTTCTGGGCTATGAAGCTTCGAAATTTCACGTTCGTGAGAAAGACTGAAAACTAGCATTCGTAAGAACATGACCTATTATGCAATTGTTGGATCTATTGGCCTTTTCAGACTCATTTTTTTTTCTTGAATACGCAAAAGATTTGCGCATCTTTGTATTTAGGAAGAAGAGTTTTTACACCGCGCACGGGCGTGTTTTGGGAGGGTAAGATTTACAATAGGCACTGCCTCCCTTATCGTTTTACACATGGTGATTACCGCTAGCTAATTCTCCTAGATGGCGCCCGCCCTCTCTATCCATAGGTCGGCAATCGCTTAATTTTGACGAGGAATTGTGCGCTAGTGGCGTTTCGTTCGGAAGAATCTCGCGTTTCTCTCTTTCCAAAGCTCCCATGCCACTAGGGCGAAGAGGGTGTCTGGCGCTCTTCCTCTTCTCTCCGTGCCACCTCCGTCTCCACCGCTCCCACCATTCGAGGATAGATCCACCACCAACCTATGCGGCGCCAACCCCCTAGCGCCGCCAGATGGTCCACCGATGTGTCCGAGAAGGAGCAGGCGGTGATGATGTGGTCGATGGTCTCCTCGGTCTTGGTCACAAAGGTAGCACTCGTCGCTACGCATCTAACCCGCGGCGGTGCCTCCCCGTCGGGCGTCCAGCTGCCTCCTCCGGAGAGCCCCATAGGAAGATCCCGACCCGCAACGGCGCCCGCGCCAAGGTGCACCCGAAAAGCACCCCCGGAAGCGGGTGGGACGGGTAAGTGTAGGGCCCCTCAGAGGCCGATCTGGAGGAGTAGGTCCCCCTGCTGGGCCCATTTCCACACCAAGCGGTCGGCGTTGTTGTTGAGGACTTCCAGCTTGACCAAACCCCCATAGACGCAGATATTGCGTGTAGCGGGGACAGAGATGCCTCCAATGTCTGTCGCACCCATGCGCGTCCCCTCGTAGTCCCCTCGGTGCCCGCGGTTGTGCGCGGATGTCCCTACGGCCGACGAAGTTCAGCAAGTTTGGCGCAATTTGCTTGACTGCCCTTCCCTGGATCCATCGACCCGT
This sequence comes from Hyparrhenia diplandra, assembly GCA_015847255.1. Lineage (NCBI taxonomy): Eukaryota > Viridiplantae > Streptophyta > Magnoliopsida > Poales > Poaceae > Hyparrhenia > Hyparrhenia diplandra. The sequence continues at coordinate 352,851 of JADLZK010008520.1, read as the reverse complement.
CCAGAAGGAGGTGGACCGACCATCTCCGAGGATCGTGTACGTGGATGCCTCAAAGAAACTTTGAACCTCTCGTGGCACGGAGAGCGGCAACTCAGCCCAGGCTCGGTCCTCGTCTGTGTTCTGCAGTCAAAGCCATCTGGCTTGCAGCGCGATGGATGAAAGGCGTAGATCATGGATCCCGAGGCCCCTAGGTCCGTTGGGACGGCAAATGATGGGCCATGCAACCATGCACTTCCCCTAATCTTGCCTTCTTTGCCCGTCCCACAGGAATCTCCTGCAGATTGCATTGATTTTCTCGACGCCCACGGAGGCAGGCCGCCGGGCGATGATGGTGTAGATCGGGACTGCAAACAGCACCGATTTGATCCGTGGGAGGGGTCCGTGGCAAGCCGGCATACGTCTGGCGACAGCGTCCACCACGGATTGGATATTGGCCTTGGGCACTTTCTTCACACTCAGTGGGAGGCCTAGGTATGTGATGGGGAAGTCCGCGACCTGGCATCCTAGGATGCGTTTAAGGTGCTCTGTGTTGTCTTCCGGTACGTGGATCGGCGTGATGGAGCATTTCCCCAGATTTATCCTGAGACCAGAGGCATCACCGAAGATTTGGAGAATTGTCTTTATTGCGTTCGCCTCACCCGCGCTCGGGTTTCAGACTCATTCTAACTGTAATAATGTGTCACGATTGGTATGCTGATGAGCTACTGGAGTCATGTTAATTTCATCGCTTATTTTGTACCCAGACAACCAGCAAGAAACAGCCGAACCAACTGTATTAGCTCAAGTCTGTTACCGCCTTTTTTTCACCATCTTGGCTTGTTATATTTATGCAGTACATGGATCTATTTAATATATATTCCTTGTTTCTCTAAGAAATCTGTACGCACACGTTATTTGAATCTTCTTGAATCTTAACGGTCTGTACGTACATGTGCATGTAATTTGAATGTACATTGTTAGCTCTGGCAGGTTGGCAGCTCACGTACACATGGGTCGACCTTGATATCCATTGGTGCACCGCATGTTTGTCAACTTAACTAAATGGATCACCCGGTGCTCCAAAAGCTATCAAATGGATCGATGGTTCGGTGGCGTTTCAACCTAATAAGGTTGACCCAGCCCCATTTTGAGATATGACGCGCCGGGGGCCGGGGCCAGGTTGCTGAGGGAACACCGCCTATACCTTCAGCCTTGCTGCGGTACGTTCAGAAATGCTTTGAATCTATATATCCTGAGAAATATAGTAGCCCGTCAACATCTATGTCACATTGGGATGCACCAAGCCACCAATACTATAGTAATAATACAATAGATCACACACACACACACACCCCTACGGCATAGCACAACTGAAAGACATCCAGCATATCAATTCAACATCGGCTTCAGCGTTAGTATCCTCACATGAACAAGTATGTTATGCTAAGATTATTGTTTGTGTATCTCTAGCTGACTGCTGTCCCCTTGTTCTTCTCTTTTTTTGTGTTCTCCAAATTAAAGAGTGCCTTATCTGCATAATCTCTGAAGTAGCGGAATTTCTTAGAGTAATTACATGGAAAATCCTGTCACTGTGGATTAAGTGTTTGTATTTATGATGAAATTGGTGAAAGTCATGTGCTTTTTCTGCATGCCTTTCCATTCTTCCAATGATGTAGACAGAAATCTGTGGCCATGTAACAGATGAGGATGTTCTCATCGAATGGATTCTCCAGGCTCCTTTCCAGCATCTGCTTGCACCCCTCACACTCAAGTGTCCAATTTCTATTGGCATCATTCACCTTCCTGTAGCTTTCGACGCTTGTTAAGGCTCCAAGCACCAATATTGGTCCATCCAGTCCTGGCACAACCACCTGGCAGCGATGTGCACCAGCCAGGTCTGCCTTCCGCTGCGGGTGAAGAATGAAATAACATTATGCTGGGAAACCGTGGCTTCCCAACTTGTGAGCAGACGTGCTGTTGTGATGCTGTGAAAAATGTCCAGGAAAAGAGTACCATACAGCAGAAATGACGTGATGAGGACATAGCTCTTGCTGTAACCTTCCTCAAGCAACTTATGATAGGTAGTGGGCCAACACCAGGGAGGGAATAGCATACAGCTGCCACAAATATGGTCCCAAAGAAAGAATGTGACAGAAACCCCTGAACATCTTTGGTGTAGAGACACAATTGAACATGTTTGAGAGCCCCTGTTCTATGGAAGAATAAAACACGCCTTCATCAATTAGCCAAAAGGATCGAAGGTGATCTAGGCATTCTTGATAAGGGTGTGCCAGGTCCACAAATAGGTTGCCATGTACTTTGGTGATGGAGGGTTGGCAGTCGAAGTAGTAGGGCACTGACTGCCGAGAAGATTCTTGCTCTGGAGGAGGATTATTCTCCTGAACAATGTTCCTTAGCTCTGGAGGAGGATTGTTCTCCTGAACAATGTTCCTTGCTTCTTGTATGTAAGTTTGTAGACTCATCTGATCCACGATTGATAGTGTCGTCCTTGAAGCACAGTCGAAGATGGTAATCAGGTTGTTGAAGCTGGCTCTTCTGAAAGCCCAGGGCTTCTCCAGGCACCTGATAGTTCCCAGTATGAGAATACAAATTGCTGCAGCAGATATCCTTTTACTGCTTGATGACCATGCCTTGATGAACACATAAAGGGCCACCGTGACCTGACACAAGTTGAGTGAAGACTGAGGAGAGGACTTGGTCATGAAAATTAGAGATTAGACATGCACTCAAGGAACAAATATAATGAATTGGCATGCTGGAAAATGTCAATGGCTGAAATAGCACCTGACCTAGCCCCTGTTTTTAATAGCTAGCTATGCAAAATAGCGGCACTAATTTTTTCAGAAGCTACGTAGCTATAGCGCAGCTATAGCGAAGCTATGCCAGAATAGCGTTTTTATAAAAGATATGAAAGACACCAATAATCAAAGCCAAAAACATGGAAAATATCAAATTTGATGAACATAAATATGTATCTAAGGTTCCACAAGTCTAAATAATATGTTTCTAATGACATTACAACATGGTTCATGAAAGTTTGGTTGTCCAAAATATCAAATTAGTAGCAAATGATAACTGATAAGTAAGAAATACCAGTTAAATTTCAAGCACACAAGTGCAATCTAGTCTGAGATTGAGTTTTGGAAATAGCTAGCTATTTAAAGCGCTGAGCTATGCAACTTAGTGCAGCTATAGCGGCAAATTATGGGGAAAATTGTCATAGCGGAAAAAAGACGAATAGCTTAGCGTCGTGTCTCTAGAAAAGCTATAGCGCAGCTATAGCATAGCTATAGCTAGCTATTTAAAACAGGGGACCTAGCATAAGCTTCAACATGTACTAGGTTTGTATACTTTAAAACAGCAGATGCAGAACTCAGTCATTCCCACCAGGGCCACAATGGTAAGGACATGCCGCTTCCACAGCTCGTTGTCTTCGATGTTGTAGGCAGTGATGATGACCTGTCCAAGTGGTTGTCACCATGCGACACAGGATTGGAATGCAACCTGTTTCGGCGATTGAAGAGTGCAGGAGGGCGTATATTGCCAAAGCGTCGGTCGTCAGGTACCAGAACCAGATTGAGAATCTCCACCAGGCTGGGATACGAGACTTACGCTTCCTACCGAGAATCGCGAGGAGGTTCTGAGCGCTGAGGCTGCCAAGCCCAGAGCAAGGACACGCAGCTGCCATTCATTCCACCAATCAACAGCGCCTGATAGGTCAACCATGTTTGTTTCATCCATGCATTTCTCCATGTGTATATATAAGGTACATAACATTATACATAATTGCCCAATGCAACATTGTACTCTGGTTTGTGGTTTGTAATTAGAAAGCTGCTAGCACTGCGTGCCTGAGACGGAAATTATCTTCCATGTGTTAGCATACAAAACTTGATTTTATTGTGTCATTAAGATTTCAAAATAATTGTTGGCTGATTCTTACAGTTGATGTTACTATTCTGTACTAATAACTATACTATAATTTCGTGGAACTTTCTGGTGCCCTTTATGTATAGTTAGACGATAGGCCGCGCCAGGCCTATGCGCATGACCTGTTTGTTTTCATGTGTTCTTCTTATCAATGATGTTGACTCATGCCAGGCAAATGGCATGTTGCTGTCCAGTTGGCCAGACTTGGATCAATCGATTGATTAATATTTAGTTGTTCCGATTTGCCTTCAATGTGAAACCTAAGTCTCGAATAAAATGAAGCAGATGGACAAAAGGACACAATAACACTGGTTGTTTACTGGGGACAAAAGGACAAGCATTTTTCTTATTCTTCAAATACTATATTAGAATTTTTCAATTCCTCTATTCCTCTTGTAATTTCCTCCCTCCCATATATAGGAACGTCTCCATCTCTGTATGTGTTCAAGGCAACACAAATCCTATCGACATTGAGTTGTTTGTCTTTTAGAGAGTGGCAATTGCCAGAATCTTTCCTATAAATGACAACTAGCTACATCAGTTCCTTTTTTAGTTCAGTTGTATGCATGGTTTATTTCCATTCAGATGCTTTCATGACTTATTTTGAAATGTATACTCCTAAATAATAGGTGCCATCACTCCAGATATTTGCATACTTATCTCCTCTGTTTTTCATTTATGATGTTGACTTGTTGCGCCGGAGGTTTCGCAAGATATGTTTGTTCAGATTATAGTTGCAAGTACATTCATTACTTCTCCTTTTTTCTTGAAATTATCTTTGGTGAGTTCATAGTCTGCATCTCCTCTTAGTGCCATCTATGCTGCATTGTTTCCTGGTGTTTTATCAGACTGCCTGATTTTCATTGCAAAACTATGCCAAGATTGCCTTATGGTTTGTACTGATGTTCAAGAAAGGAGGTCAAGGTCAAGTAGGGTGCTTTGATTGTTCTTGTTGCAGCATCTTTCCATACACGACTTCATTTAGGCAGAAACTATGGAGCAAGGTAATGAACACACTGACCTGGGAATGAGATGCATCCAAATGTAGCAGGTTGGACTTGGTGGATGCAGCAACCATGGGAGGCCATAAGTGGGAGGCAAATAGGAGACTTGTGCTGAAGCATAATGTTAAAATCTCAACACATTAGTTTCAATTTGATTATTGCTTATGATATATCCAAAAGGACACCTAAAAGTCTCATCTCAAAGTTTGAAGAACAAACTTAGACAACAATTACTAAAAAACGGACTCAAATCAAGAAAGGGTGAAGATTCCGAATAACCAACCTCCAGACTCAACTAATCGAGATCTGATACAAAATGAACAGACATGGAATGGTACATGCACGCTGCTGTCTGCGAGTATGATAGGAATACACAAACAGAGAAGACATCACATTGTTGTTATGGTGATACAGTAATCTTGATCTCAGGGGCAGGGGCAACACATTCAACTAGTGAAGCTGATGTAGAAGCAATCTCTTACGTCTTACTTCACAGGGGCCATGCCTTGGGAAGTCGATGATTCGCTTGTTTGCAGTTTTTTTTTTTTTGCTTTGCAATTCTCACTCCTCTTTGGGAAGCCGAAGTTGCACCCTCTGTTGCCTCTCCCGCATATGTCTCCAGTCCTGCATGCGACATCAGGAGGGAGACAAATGCGAGGTACTCCCCACCAGAGCCTAGGCTTTTTGGCGTGCAGGTAACCCCTGCATGGCTTTTTGTAAAATTTTGCCCTTTTTTTAAAGAAATTTCAAATCCATCCCTAGTTTAAAACAATTTACACCGGTATCCTTTTGTCGCGCCCGGTCCGGTGGCGTGATTTTTACATGTCGCGCCGCGTGGCGCGACCGGTGCATCCACGGTGGCGGGGACGGCGTTGACCGGTGCTGGGCGTGGCTGAAGCGTGGGGCCCGCCACGTCGCCGCCGGTGCATGCGGCACGACGGGGCGGTGCTGGTGCTGCCACGCTAGCACCGGTCAACGCCGCCCCGCCATCGTGGATGCACCGGTCGCGCCACATGCGTGGCGCGACATGTGTAAAATGAGGGTGAGAGAATAGATGGTGGGTCCCATTAGTTTTAGTAATAAAAAAATATTATAACTCAGAAAACTATAAGCTTAAATTTAATTCGATTACACCATTGAATTCGTGTCAATTAATCCTTCAAAACTAGATGACACATGAATATATTCAGATAAAATTACAAATGGACCTCACTAATGATAGTTTAATCTATACTAATTATTATTAGTAGGGTTCACTTGTAATTTTATCTAATATATCCATGTGTCATCTAGTTTTGAATTTGCCTTGAACGAAACCTCCTGATGAATTTGCCTTGCTAATTATCTTTTGTGTAAGGCCTCTTTCATCCCGCTGTGATAGATCATCATCTCCTTGGAGGATGGCCTCGAGTTCATCATATCGAAAGCTTGTAATAATGGGCTGTGTATATCTCTTGGATGTAGAGGCCGGATATTTGTTATCCATTATCTAAAAAAAAAAAAATAAGCATCTGTAAACAGATTCCTTCTGCTGCCAGGCAACAACATCTCTGGATTGGAAAACAGCAGATGCATTATGTAGTTGGAGATTTCTCTACACATCCGGGCACATCGAAAATCATGAGATGTGCCCTTCTTATGGAAGCAAAATTCTGTAGCCAAATGCCAGAGAATGATGCTCTCATCGAAGGGCTTGTCTATACTCCCCAGAAGTTTTTCTTCAACACCGTTGCGCTCAAGTACCCACTGGCCTCGGCTGTCGCTGAACCTCCAATAACTCTCGATATCTGTTATATGACTCATCCATCCAGTCTAACATGTTCACGAACTGACATTGTAATATCTTTGGACGAGTCACAGGGTCTCATGCCAAAATATGTGTCAAGCAAACCTTTGCATTGAAAGAATTCTGCAATGCCCATTAGTCTTGTGTGCCTTCTGTTCCAAGCTAACAATCCAATAAGGCTATGCTGGGCAACCTCGTGTGACCATCGCACGATATACAATGACGATGCAAAGAATGACAAAAACTCTAAAAAGTATGTGATATACAATAATATAAATGTAACCATGATGTCGGTTCCCCTATAAGCCTTTTTGTGGCTGCTGTGGAAGAGACCGATGGGCACGATCGGCAGCAGTAGATTAAGGAACATTAGAACGACAGAAAATAAATTGCCCCAGGTTGGTGTGGTTCTGTTTTTATCACCCCATTGGAATAGCTTGGTATAAATAAGGTTGAAAGTTCGAGAGAGCCCTTTACAAAGGGCGTCATGTGTTCTTTCCTTGTCCACCAGCAAGAAGGATTTGAATGTAGTGAGACGGTCATCATGGACATATGCATAGTCTACAAATAATTTGTCGGGCACAGAGAGTAGCTCTAGGTGTGATGATCGGCTATCAGAATCCTCCACGTAATTTGTTCCTAGTTGATTTTTATTTTGTTGCACAAAACTCCGTGCTTCTTGTATGTACCCTTCGAGCTCAACTTCCCTTTTGGCAGTTTTCGTTCGTGGGGCAGGATTGAAAGTAGTGACTATACTGTTAAAGCTAGCCTTCTTAAGAGCTGATGGCTTATCGAAGCATTTGAAAATACCAACGATGAAAACCAGAATATATAGCTGCAGCTAGTAACCTCTTATCAGCCGACGAGGACCATGACTTGGAAAAGACGTAGATGGCCACAGTGATCTGAGGAGGATGTTCATCCAAAAGAAATAATTAGAGATACAGGAGCTTTTATTTGTAGCAGCCCTAACTCAAGACGATCGTGTTGTGTAAATTTCGAAAAAAAATGGCATAAGAATTATCTCTGTTTCTTTCTCACCTGAGACACAGCTGTTAGAACGTGACGGTTCCATAGTTCGTTGTCTTCGATGTTGTAAGCCGATATGTTGATTTGCCCACCGAGGTGCCAGAGCAAGATTGGGGCCCATAAAACCTCTAGACCATGACTGACATCTAAAGAACTGCACTGCAACTTTTTTTTTTGTCGATTAGAGCAACTCCAGTCACGGCCCTTAAATTGAGGCCTCAAATTTTTATTTGCATGCCAGCCTAAAAAAAATAGGGGTCAAACCGAGTCCCAACTCCAATCGACAAAACATGGCAGGACCCTATCTTGAGACCGTCGTGGATCCATCCATCTTCTTTCCTCATCCATCCCCCGTCCATCCCACCACGCTAGAAATCTGGTCATCGCGCAAGCAAGCCACCACCCCACACAAATCCAAAATACAATCCGGCTTGGATCCATCGCTGACTCCACCAGCACCTTCCACGGGCTCACCAAGAACTAGAACCCGTTCTCCTGCATGCTCACATGCATGCGGAAGAGGCCTTCTTGGCGGTAGAAGAGGGGGAGCAAGGTGCTGACGGCGGTGGACTGGCGGCCACCGCCCCGCCCCTGCCGGGTGGCCACGGGTGAACGCCAAGCTCGTCCCATCCTTCGGGTCGTCCATTGCCCCGCTCTCCCGCACCCGCCCGGCGGAGGAGGAGCCTGCCGTCCCCGAGCTGTGCCGTTTCAAGGCGTTGCCGCTCCCACAGCCGCGCCCATGGCCGCCCAAACCAGCTGCTGTGCCGTTTCCAAAGCGTCGCCGCTCCGACGCGGCCGTGGTGATGATGCCCAGCGGCGAGCAGCGCATCCGGTCTCGGCGGGGCCTTCCTCCCGGAGGCGCGGGTTCAAGCTGAAGGTGGGCTACATCCACAATGCTGACGCATTCTCAAGCTTGGCGGCTCATCCGAGGTGAGTGGCAGCGGGCGACCAGGAGGGATTCGTATCCTCGCCATGCAGGTATTCAGCATCCTCGCCCGGTGGCATCGCCACGCTAGCGCTCTCCAGCGGGCGTTCGGGCGTTCGGCGCCCGGCATAGTCGACGCCCCAAGGCCCCACCGTGCCCGCAGGCCGACTCGTGTGGGCGCCGGCCAGCCGCCGGCAGGGTGGAGACACGCCGGGGCAGCGGCGGGTGGGATTCCTCGGGGGTGGATAGGGGAGACGACGCAACAAAGAGGAAAGTGGGTGGGAGCCACGGGAATGGGGGCATCCAGATCTAGGGGGTTGAAACTAAAATTTAGGGTTTTTTTTAAATTTGAGGTCTCATTAAGGGGCTCCATTGGAGTTGATTATTGGCTCAAACCCTCTAAAATTTAGGTAGGGGCTCAATTAGGGGCTGGGCTGGAGTTGCTCTTAAAGAGGATTGCCAGGGCACATATAGCAAGAGCGTCTCTGCCTACGTACGCCAGCCAGATGCTGAATCTGAACAATGGCCGGATATTGTTCTTGCGATGTAGCACTGAGCGCTAAGGCTGGTAAGCACGATGTGTAACCTAGAGCATACCTTGGATAGACCCTCACATTGGTAGCCGATGAGCGGATTGGAGCACCAACACTCGCTTCAATCTTGAGAGCACTGCCCAGCAATGTTCCCACGGTCACGGAGGAAGTGGCGGAGAGAAATGATTGGTGGTGCGAGAGCGACGACCACCCCAAGTCTTTCTTTTCAGTAATTGCAGTGCAGCAGTGGTCAGGAGGGGAGTCGGAGGGATGGAGCCGTTGCCGCTCCACCCCGCCCCCCTGGCGCGCCCGCCCCTTCTCCAAACCTCCAAAATCCACCCAAATCCTCCACTAATCCAACCCAAATTCGTCTCCCAACTTCAGATCCACTTCTAGCTCATCAGGATCTACAGCCTGATGGGTCTTTCTCCCTTGAAGATGGCGGCAGTTCATGCCCTGTGGGCAGCCGGCGGCGTGCTTCTTCGTCAAGTGCCGCTGCTGGCGGACTTCGCTGCTGGGGGCTTGCATCCTGCTGCCCCTACGTGCGATGGGGCTGGCGGAGTCGGCGTCGTCTTGCGACGCCGCCGGGCGGGCTCCTTCCCCGGCGGGCGCCGCCGTGCGCGGCGCGCTGCTGCTCGCGTGGGCGCATCGCGGGGTGGGCTCCCGGGCCATGGATACGCCCACCTTGTCAACGCAGCAGCAGCCGACGGCGACCGCGGAGCTCGCGCCGCTGCCCTTCCCGTCGTCATTGGCCGGGCGCGGCTCCAACCCTCCCGAGCTGCACAGTGGCGAGATCCGCCGAGCTCTGGCCGCGTCGCTGCGCCCTGCGTTCCCGGCATGTCGGTCGGCGTACCGGCGCCCCTCCCCACGGCGGAGCTGCTGGCTTCCGGACGCCCGTAGTGGGCGCGGCAGCAACCCCGCGGCTTCCGGCGCTGGGCGGCTCAAGGTTGTCGCGGTCCTGCGTTGGCGTCGTCCTCGGCGGCGGGGGACCGACCTACGCAGCGGCATGCGGGCAGCTGGGCCCGGGGCTCCGGCTTGCGTCGCCACTGTCCTCGCCGGTGTGGTCCGGCTCGCCCGGCGTGCCGGCCCACACCACCCGCAGCGCCTCGTGGCGGACATTCCCGGCCATGCCCGCTGTTGAGATGGTCTCCGCCGGCGTGAGCTCTTTCACCGTAGCGGCACCATACTTCCCCTCAGTTGGGCGATCCAGGAAATGCGTTGGGTCGACAACTTCTCGGAGTGCTTTCGGACGATGACCACGGAGTTCGTCGGCCGGAGGCCCTCATCGCCGTCGCTACGGGCGCGTCTCGCCGTCCTCCCGCCCGGGAGTAACTCGAGCGGCTGGTTCGAACAGCTCCCGGTGGTGGTTTTGCCGACTTCGGGTTGCCAGGGCTTCCGTGGTTGGTATCGCCCGATAGGGATGCCCGGCGTGATGCGCCGCCCGCGCCAGCGTCGTCGTCGCCCGCCCGACCACATCGTCGCGAGGGTCCGGGAGCGAGTATCGCCGACTTATCGGCACCGCCCGTCGACCCCGTGGCGGCGGTTGTCGGGTTGCCGCGCGACTTCTACGGACCCGGCCGGCGGTCGTGTGTGCCTGCACACCGGCGCCTCGATTGCAACCGTCGGGCTCCGCCGTTTGATGGTCGTCGTCGCCCCGGCTCTGCGAGCCCCTCCTCCGTCGCCGGTCGCGTCGTCCCTCCGGCTCCGGTTGGCGCGGATGGCTTCACACTTTCGTGCGGGGCGTGGCGTCGCCGCCACCACCACTTAAGCCTCGCTCGTCGGGCGCGTCGGTGCCGCCTTCTCGTCGACCTCTGCTTCAGTTGCGGCCGGGGTCACATCGCGACAAGGTCGCAGGTCCATCAATACGCCGCTTCTTACGCTTTAGTAAGAGGCGCCGGGCGGGGGACTGGCACCTGCCGGCGCCGGCGTCCACCCGGCACCCCCTCTCTCGTCGGCCGAGGCGCGGGAGCCACACCCGGACCCCTCCCCTTCGGCCGACGACATCGTTAGGCGTGGCGTGGGCTGGGGCTCGGGGCACCCGGGCGCGGCGGCTCCATTCTTCGTCGGACAAATTCTCTGTCCGCCCCTTCGGCGTCGTTGGCGCCACGGCCCGGGCAAGGTGCCTCCACGCGGCGAAGGTTGCCACCACAAATAACTACGCCCGCGCGTCGTGAGCCGATGATGTTCAAGCCGGCGTGTGGCTGAGCCTCCCGCCCGGGGGACCCTATGCTTGACGAGCTCGCGACACGGAGCTTTGCGTCGCCTCTTTTTTGGGTCGTCCGCTCTTCAGCACCAAGCGCCCCAGCCCAGGCCGACCGTGGGCTGATTTAGTGGCGGCGGAGTTCGTGACCTTTGGCCCGTCGGCGCCGGCGCCGAGGTGGCCCCCTCGATGCGGGAGGGATCATACTACCCCCCTCGGAGCTGCCTCCGGTGTCTTCGAGGAGGAGGTTGTCACCACCACCGAGGACGGGGTTGTCCTTGTGGCGGTGGAGTGTGCGACCAGTGCACGTCGTCGTCGTCGACGCGCTGAGGAGGCCCCATCTATGCGGGATGAGCCTGCTACTCTCTTTGAGCCGCCTCGGTGTCTTCCGTGGAGGTGCCCGGTACCACTACCGCAGATGGGGCTGTCACCACCGACTCGCGGGGGCCTGAAGTCCCGTCGAAGAGATCGAGGATGCGGTGTGTGTGCCATTGGCATCACCAATTCTCAAGTCGGGGGGCGCGCTGCGTCGTGCCGCACCCCAGCCTCCACCCACACCCTGCGTCGTAGCGGCCGTGTCGCGGCGTCCCAAGGGCGGCTAATGCGACTTTGCGGGCCCGGTCGCTCTTTGCTTGAAGTTGGGATTTGAAGTGGACCGGGCGAGGCTCCAGCTGCCGTTGAGGACAAGGTCGGTCGGTCTTTAGGCGTGGCATGACGCCGGCTAAGCGGCGCCGTTTCGAGTTGCTACTTGATGGAGCCTTTGACCTGTCCGCCATGAACCTCAACACCGACGGCATCACCGACGTGAGTGCTTAGTCCAGCGTGCTGTGAGTTGCTTTATGTCGCCAAATTAGTCATTATGTAATCCCGGTTGGTGTATCCGGTAGTTGTTAGGATTCGCATCGGTAATGGTTTGGTTACCGTTGCTTCTTGTTGTTTGAACTTTATTCTTTTTAATGAAATACGCGCAACGGCGCGGTCGCGAAAAAAAAAAGTAATTGCAGTGCAGTGCAGGGATTGTCCACCGGGGGGGAGTAAAATATCTTCGCTATACCTTATGCTGACAAGCGGATCCCACTACATTTGAATCGTTTGCATCATTGGCATCACTGCGTGAATGACAGCATGAGCGAGTGCTAGTACATACGTACGTGGCAGGCAGCATGTATTAGAGGCATATACTGTATACTGTACTATAGTATACAGTATATAGTAAAGTGTACAAACTGTCTCTAAACTTGTGTCGTTGTCGTCTTGGTTCCTAAACTCTTAAAATGACCATTTACAACCTTATTAACATGAGATCTCTCTTAACATTGTCCGGGTTAGTCCTAACGACGTGTGGGCCTTTAACTTTGTGTCTAGCCATATCATTTACGAGTAGGGCGATTGAAGAGCTTGGCGAGGGTGTATACTGCAGAGCATCCACGCCTAGGTATATATGACAGCCAGATGCTCAACCTGTATACTGCACCAGGCGGAATGCGAGGAAGTACTGAACGCCGAGGTTGCCCAAGACGACCACTCGGAGCTGCCACTCCTCCCACCATTCGACGGCACTTGAGAAAGCCATTATTACGTACCTATCCGTCTCTTTTATGTTTATGTACAGATTGTTGGATGCAATAATCCTTTATATTATCCGCCACCACTTCAGCACTCTTTGTTTTGTCTCTTTTGCTAGTGGTTGTTCAGGATGGCGCCTGTAGAAAAAATATACGAAAAAATTGTGTTGACAAATTTCAGTAGTAGCAAACAATGCAATGCAACGCGGTGTTTTCCAGCAGACAAAAATTATATAAAGTGTAATTTGCTCCGGCGATGTCGTTAGCAGTGGTGCCGGATCCTGGTTCTGGGGTGCTCGCAGGGTCAGCGGCAGCAACGTGTCAGGAAACGGAAGAGGTCAACACGACGCCGGTGACTGCTGATCGTCTGGCAACTGAGGAGAAGAGGGTGGCTGAGTCGCACGACGGGAAGATGGATGGCGTTTGTATTACTGCTTGACTGGGCTAGCATTTCGTTATCGCTTTGGGCTTGTATTGGGCCTCGGTGTTGGGCCGGTGGCGGTGGGACTCCCGCGCGTGTAACTGAATCGTTTATGAATAAATGAACAGAAAACTGAATCCACAGTCTCTGAATAAGCTTCGTCTCTAAGCTTGCTCTCTGTTGTTTCCCAAATCCGTTCATTCTTCCCCGAATTCCTTCTAGTTTCCAGTTATCCCTTGTGACCTTGATCCGGGTTGTAACACAACGGGTGAACGCTGTAGGCATATTCAGATGGAGGCGCGCGGTGGGCGCTTCCGCTTGCCTACCCAAGCTCATCGCGTTGCTGCGTCGGTGATTTCCTTTGCCGAGGCCACAGCCCAGCCCAGCCAGCAGCACCGTGCACTAGAGACTAGACACAGCCCTCTCCCCCTCACCATCGTCCTCGCAGAGCAAAAACGCGTTCGACGCACGCGACCTTCACCAGGGCTCCAGCCTCCAGCTCCAGTGAAATGAGAGGAATTAATGGCTGGGGTTGGGCCGGCCCCGAGACCAGCTATATTCTAATAATGCTCTCATCATCAGCAGGCCAGTTGGGTCACTAGAGCTCTCGTACTGCCTCGTCGTCTGCCGCCCTGCTAAGGACGAACAGGGGGGTAATCAATGGCGCGGAGCGACTAATCAATGGCGCGCAGCCCAGGAGGGTCCGGGGCAGAACAGAGCAGCTCCATGTTCAAAATTTGCAGTCCAACAGCGCGCGCTTCTCATATTGGGTCCGGGTCCTGTCCAATGTCCAGTCGTCCTTGCCTCAGTCCCGCATCCACAGGGCGCTTTCAATCTCGCACCTACCCAGCTCTGACGCTCATATGAGAGGAGAAAAGCGCTCATCTAGTGCATTAAACGCCCTGTAAGTGACGATTTTAAGCAGGGGAACCAGAGGAGCATATAATTGAAACCAGGGCTATGACCCTTGTACCCTTGCTTTTAAACAAAGTGATGATTTTACCTTCCTATTTTTAACTTTATGATTTTACCCCTATTATTTTAAAATGAAGAGATAGTCTACCCCTGGTCTGTTAAGCCCCTCAAACAGTGTTAAAAAGGATAATTTTGCTCATACGTTTCTTTCCTCGTTTTAGTACGACGAGTCCAGGAGCTCGGCTTCCTCGGCTTGTGGCCGAGTCCGGGAGCGCTGCCACCGACCACTTGTGAGTGCCGCCTGAAACCCTACCCGCCCCGACCCTCATGCCGCGCAAGAGCAACGATGGGGGGAGGGCAATGGGGAGAGGAGCGATGCCGAAAGGGGAGAAGGGTGAGGGCGGGGTGAGGAGCCGCCGAGGTCAAGGCGCCGGAACAGGACAACACCACCACGGAGGAGTGCCGCCGCAACATTTTTTCTGCGGCGAGGAGAAAGAGTATTGGGAGAAAAGGGTAAAGGCCTAAGGGGCATTTTTGTCTTTTCTTACCGTCTGTCTTTTTTCACAATTTAATATAAATAGTACTAACGGTGTTACATTATAGCAGTTTACGGAGGTTTCATTTAAAAAAGAGCGTGGGTAAAAACGAAAATTGAAAAAAAAAAAAAAGCGAGTGTAAAACCATAATTGGGGTAGAATCACCAAATTCCTTGAAATATGCATCGACTCACGACGGATCTTGATTGTTTCAGAGAGACCTCTGACTTCAGCTTTTTTGAACAATATTACTCTGTGGGGATCACGAGAGAATCACTTCTCCGCTAACACTAGGAGGTTTTTTAGATAATGGATATAAATCCGGCTTTATCTATCATAAGATAGAATCGGACCAATTATTACAAAAAGTTTGACATGCGACGCTGTGTGCATAACCGAACAAAATACAATTTAAGCTAAATGCGACCAATGTATCTCGGCGAAAGCCATCCGTTGGAACTAGAAAAATGCGGATGTCATGAACCAAAATTGGGCCAGCCGGACGGGCTAAAAGGCCTGAACTGGCCAGGCGACCGGCCCACGAGGGGGCGAGGGGCGGCCTTGGGCCGGGGGGCGGCGCCCCTCCGCCGCCGCCCCCCTCCCCTCCGCTTCCGACTCTACCGTCTCCAAGTTAGGATTATCTTAGGCTTTTGGTGTGTAAAAGAGAATATTTCAATCTATAAGGAAGGTCCTTATTAGCAAATAAATAAATATTGCTTGTAAAAGGTATTCCAATCATATGAGAAAACCTTATATGAGATTGCTTAGGTTACAAGTCCCACTAGCCGGGTTATATAAGCAATGGCATGTGATCTCTTTGGGGATAAGCAAAGCAATAAAAATAGTCATATCTATCTGAAAGAAATATGGGATCGCTACGCTAGCTAGAAAACAAAACTTTTCTACCCATAAACCGGGAACAACTGCTAGTTATAGATCGCGGGATTACCACTAGACGGCGCCGGCTGCGCGGATCGTCGATCGACATAGATATGCGCGTCGCCGCAATTAAGGTCGTGCGCTCTCACGTCCGTCCCTCCACGTGCGGTTCATCCTTGTGCTCCGGATGCAGCACCTCCGGTATCCCACAGTGCGGGGGAGGAAGCAATGCGCCTCCGGACTGCTAGGTCCGCGAAGAGCAAGAGGCGGGCGTGGGTGGCGGGCGGCAAAGTGGCGTGGCTTAACCTAGCCCCGCGCCCACCTTTCATATATATAGGCGTCCCTAACATGCTCCCAAGCTAGAGGCCGATTAGTAACCCTAAGCCTCATCTAATTGGATCAGATCCGAATTAGGCCTCCTTCCCCTTAAGCATGCGACCCTATGGGCTCACGCACACATAGACATGGCCCGAGTACTCCTACTCGACCAATAGCTGATAGCGGCCTCTAGCAAGACGTGTCAACTCCCATGTGTACGCAATGGTCATATCAAACGAACCACCACAAACTCACGTACATGTTATTCCCTTGCCTCACGATATTTGGTCCACCTCGTGGGTTAACACTTAACCCAAGCACGGCCATGCATTTCTTGATCCAATCATTCGAGTGGTCTAGTGATATCTCTCTCTCATGGAGAGGGGCAATTCCATCTTGATTGACTTTGCCTCACAGCATGCTTCCTGACAAACCCGAAGACCACCTTTATAGCGACCCCATTTACAGAGTAACCTTTGATAGTCCCTAAGTAGGTCGTTTCACACCTTGAGTACATACAACAATCTCAGGTCTAAGGACATAACATACATGATGTGTAAAGAGACAATAATAAAATCTCATGTCGGATCAATCCAGCCCCATGTCATACATGTGCCCACACTATTAGTTTGACATCTCCATGTCTATGACGTGTGAAACATAGTCATCAACTAATGTGTGCTGATCTAATATTCATGTGTGTTCTCCCACGAACTCCGACCAGAGACAATTATAGAATAACCATACAAGTAAAGAGTCTCACAAACAATTCACATAATTGCCAATCGATACAAGTTGTCTTTAATGGATATTCATAAACACATAATATATCATGGATACAAGGCGATACAATCATCTCTATGATTATCTCCACGGCATATTCCCAACACTATCTAGCTCTCCCACCGCCTCCATGCGCGCCGCCACCCCCATCGCCGCTGTCGCCCCGCCGCGCCCGCCGCCCGCGAGGCGCCATCATCGTGACACCGCTGCTCCCTCGCCCACCTCACCACCTCAACGGTCGTTGGTGATGTGTCACAACCGCCCAATCGAACCGATGCAGGATACCGTATCCGGAGACCGGGGCGATTCCCACCACCGATGGCTTCCGAGATGAACGAGTTCACCATGGCGTTGAAGTCACTCCTTGACGACAAGCTGCGCCAAGATCAGTCGACGCTTTGACGAGATCGAGACGCGTCTCCGGCCGCTTGGAGTTCATCTACACCAAGCCGAAGCTTCCTGTTGACGGTCACTAACGACATATTTTTAACGTCAACATTCTACCAATAAGGGGTTGGAACTATACCTTACTACACACATATACCTTTATTATTGACATAATTCCACTTGTAGTGCGAAATAATGTTTTGCAAGATTTATATAAGAAACAAGTGGAAAATGTACCAAAAGGCCCATCCGGGAAAAAACGCATTCTTGAAGAACATCAAGCCCAATGGAGAAACGGACCAAACACGCGAAATGGGCCGAGCTAACGCCGCCCTACAACTTTTCGGGCGACACAACCCACCGGCCAAAGCTCGGGGCCAGCGGGGCCCAGCCACTTTGATGCCGATCCGGCCCAAACTTGGCGTGGCGGTTCATTAAGTCTCAAAAACGTCGGTTCGGGGTGCGTCACACGGTACAACGAACCTGGATGAGTGTAGAGGCGGTTTATGCCATTAGGAGGAGAATATTCCATGGTTTATTCCTCCACCCTCCTCCTATAAATAGATGGTCTCTCCCCTCATTGTACACACACCACACACTACACACCACACAAGAGAGCCTCTCTCCCTTTCTTCTTCTTCTTCTTCTTCTTCTTAGTTTGTACATAGGAGGAGTTTGGCAAGGATTATAAAAGGAGAGAAAGACATTTTGGAGCTATTCGGTATAAGCAATTTAGAGTTCTTCATCTTGTTCTTGTTCTCTACTTATCAATATAGTCATGTTCTTGAATTAGAGCAAAGTTCTTTTGATATAATCTTGATTGATGAACAAGTATATAGTTTCTATATCATGATCTTGTCATACGAGAACATTGTGCTTAATCTTTCTTGCATACATGTTTAGACCAAGAGCTAGATTGTTATGATGAGTTCTACCTAAAAGTTAGACTTGGTTGATGTTGGGTTCTTGGATCGATAGTCGTTCCTTCAGGCGGCGCTCTAGTAGAAGGACCACAGGGGCCCGGTAAGCCTTGTTAACACGCTAGAGTGATAATCACTAGTGTAGACATGGTGTCTAGGCTAGGGGTTGCCTATCTTTTGTGGCGCACCCTACGGTTGAGGGGGTAGGCGGGCGGGTCGTGACAGACCTTGTCCGTCCCCTTGTAACCCCCCATGTTCGGGTGTGGCGCAGTGCAATTGCGGTCTCCATCCCGTTTGGGCGATTGCCGGTGCCGAAGTAATTCAGCGAGACCTTGGCTATCTTGACTTAGAATCTCTAATAGTAAAACATGTGTGTATCTGCTATCTTGACATGACTATCTAGGATATGCCCGCTCCATATTAGACTTATTCTTTTATTCATTCTTTTACCTTTATCCTTGAGATTGGCTTGAGTGTGTGTGTCTAGTTATCCTATTACCTATCCTATTTTACCCCTATTATGAGCATTGGTCTATTATACATTCGTGTTATCTTGACCATGTGCGAATTAGAGACTTTTACACCATGCCTTCCTTTGGGAAAAATATAAATAAAGATACCCTGAATATTTCGGGTGAAATGCTACAACGGTATTTCCGTGCGCTTACGGACTTGTTACGTAGGCGTTGCGAGAATACCAACGAGACATATCTAAGCATGATTGCCTTTTTGGTGATTCGCGTTAAGAAACGTCAACAAGCATTTACGGCGCCGTTGTCGGGGAAGGCGTTGGTTAAAGGAATGATCTAATAGGACATGTTCATTATAATATGAATGTGTAGTGACCATTGTTCATCTTAGGTTTATCTAAAAAAAATCTTATAAATAAAAAGCAAGGACATGTTATCAAGTTAGTATGCACCTTCGGGTATTCTTGTCGCTAACCATTTCAGGTGGAGACTAAGAAGAAAAAAAGGGCACGCATAGCGCTTGAAAACATGGGCGGAGGAACGCACTTGGGGCGGAGGAACACACTCAAAAGGAGACCTAACCTCGCACACTCGACTTTTTTTTCACGAAAGTCCAAGTGTGAGAGGGGGACGGTGATAATATCAAGTTCCATGTACAAGGGGATCATAAAAAGAATAGTGAAAAAAAAAAAAAAAAAGAGAGATGAATAAGAGATTAGCCTCCCCTTGCTAAAAAGGAAAAGAGAGAAAAAAAAAGGAGTTGAAAAAAAATATATATATATAGAAAAAGAGAAGTGTTATCGAAAAAAAACTACAAAAAAATGGTTGTTGAAAAAAAAAAAAGAAGAAAAAAATATAATAAAAGGAGAGAGGAGCGGGGTTGTGCCCACATGGTCAAAATAAACAATGAAGGCATCGACTCCACCCAACATTGCTTCCATATAAGCAAGAAGGGATCTTTCTCTCCCAAGGCCTTTGTTGCAAGCGTCAAGGCTTATGAATCATGCACATTCTTTGTGTGTGACTAAGCCTTTGTCGCCCACACCACGAGTAAGTTTGGTATGCCTCCCTCTGCTCCGGCCGAGAAGTCATAACCAAACCAAGATCATCATGCCACCGACGCAACAATTACGAACTCTATCCTCAAGCTGCGGTCAAGTAAACTTCAGTGCGCAAAGTTCCTCTAAAAAAGAGAAAAAAGTAAAGAAAAAAAGGTAAAAAAAAAGTGGTAATGGAAAGGAGGAACATCCTCCTTTACACCTTTGTGACCACTAAGGCCCATGGTCCATATACACTACATGTGTGTATCACCTAAGCACGGTGGCCCGCCTAAGATGGATCATCAAGCTACCACCACGAGAGTTTCAACATTCTTGCCTTCATGCGCGGTTGGTACACACACACTCAGGTATACAAAGGTAATTGATCACCAATCCTTTTTACTCATACTTATCTCCATATATAAAAATCCATGTTTCTTTTGTTTATGAAATACGCCTTGGGTTTGGATGTATTTTCATTCTAGAGTGTGATACATCCATTGGTCTTTTAAAACAAGCATGGTGCTTGGGTTAAAAGGACCTTCTTTAATCAAATTTTGACATGGTGTTGAAATTTGATTAATGAACCCAGAGGCGACATCATAAACATTTGAATTATTTCATGATGGAGATAAGTCAAGGCTAGATCTGCATTGCATCTTTATCTTAGCCTTGTTTGAGTATAAAAAAAGTTTGGTGAAGTTTTTCTGTCCTCCCTTGATAATAAAATTTTCAAATAAAAATTTGTGAAAAAAAACAACAACAATAACAACACAGTCGCTCTTTTTGCTCCTTCCTCGCATATGTTCAAAATTTGGTAATCGCGAAGGATGGCAAGTCCACTCGCGAATCTACCATATACTAACCATGCGGGGAAAAGGCCAAAAGCACGGGGTACAACCCGATCCGATGGGCGTTGAGCTAGCTTGGGGAGGACCGAACCAAGGTAATGTGAATTTTTACTCACATCTCTTTTCATTACCTTGCCAAAAAAAAAAAAAAAAAAAAGTTATAATCATTTTGTTAAGCCTTGCAATGCCTTTATCTCCTTTGGATGAATCTTGTTATCAATTCATGCTTCCTTTTTCTATATTAGCATGTTATGGTTTGAGAGTGGTGATCATTTATTTGGTGATCATACTTCCATAGACTTTTTGAATTGAGCATGGTGCTTAGGTCAAAAGTCTACCTTAATCAATTAGACATGGAGTCGAGTCCGATTATTGAACTAGAGTGCTAGTGTTAATTTTGGTCAATTCTATGGACTAACCCCTTGCAGGAATGTATCAACTTCAAGAGGGTAAGTCCTGAGATGACAATGGAGATCAAACATTGTTTGGTGAACCAAAAAAAAAAAAATATATATATATATATAATACAAATAATAAAATAATAAACCTTTCAAACCCAAGTATGGTTGTCCTGTTCTTCCAAGTTCATCACATGACAAGCTTGGGGGGAGTCTCCGGCACGCTAAAACGTAAGATGTTAATCAAAGATCAAATCATGGCGTGCACAAAGCTAGCAACATTCCTAACCGAAGGTAAGTCAAGAAGCTAGCTAGCTTTGGGGAGGACTCCCGAAAAGGTAACTCGTATCTCACATTCCATTCATTTATTTTCTTATCTTATAAGAATGATGAGATATGAGAATAAAAAAAAAGAGGGGAAGAAGAAAAAGAGAGAGAGGAGATTTTTTCCACTCCATATATATGTGTTGTAGAAATATTTAGCTTTAATCCCTTGTTGAAATGATGAATAGTTGCTCTGTCTTATGTTTTGCCTGTGCCTAGTTTATAACTTGAATTTCTCTAAAGTTTGAGTTTAGTGGCTAAGTTTTAAATCTCACCTTGAAAAGCCCGATTCATGTGGGTTGCATAGGCTCTATCTCGATCTAAGTTGTTGCCAAATATGATATGGTACAATAGATTACGCTATGATTTCATTTAAAAAGTGAAACCTGACATCCGGGAATTTATTTCCAAGAAAGAGAGAGATTTGGGCTGTGCTAAAAAAAGAGAAGAAAAGAAAAGAGATGAAAAAGGAACAAGTGTCCGAGGGCGAGTAGAGCCCACATCTCCAAAAAAAAAAAAGAAGAAAAAGAAGAAAAAGAGAAGAAAGAAAAGAAGAAAGAAAGAAAGAAAGAGAGGAAATAATAGACAAAAGTCTAAGGGCGAGTAGAGCCCACCTCTCCAAAAAAAAAAAAAAAAAAAAGAAAAAAAAGAAAAGAAAGAAAAGAAGAAAAAGAAAGAAAGAAAGAGAGGAAATAATAGACAAAAGTCTAAGGGCGAGTAGAGCCCACCTCTCCTAAAAAAAGAGAGAGAAATAAGCCCATACCTTCTCAAAGAAAAAATAATTTAATAAACAATCCCGGATGAAAAAGTTGATTAAAAGAATGAATGAGTAGTGTCTCTATTATAACCATTCTATCTCGCAACCGCCCGAGACTTCGAGAGACGGCTAAAAGCCCCGCTATGATGAAAGGTAATAAAGGGTGAATAAAGACATGCCATTTTATTCAAACTATAGTAGAAAATCTTGTTATAAATCCGCACTTGTGAAATGTAATCGGCATAGTAGTAACTCCCGATCAACAACCAAGTACTTATCTTTTGCTCGAGGACGCGCAAAAGGGTAAGCTTGGGGGAGTTTGTTGACGGTCACTAACGACATATTTTTTAACGTCAACATTCTACCAATAAGGGGTTGGAACTATACCTTACTACACACATATACCTTTATTATTGACATAATTCCACTTGTAGTGCGTAAATAATGTTTTGCAGGATTTATATAAGAAACAAGTGGAAAATATACCAAAAGGCGCCATCCGGGAAAGCGCATTCTTGAAGAACATCAAGCCCAATGGAGAAACGGACCAAACACACGAGAAATGGGCCGAGCTAACGCCGCCCTACAACTTTTCGGGCCCGACACAACCCACCGGCCAAAGCTCGGGCCCAAAGAGGCCCGGATGGGTGCGGGCGCACCCCACTTTGACGCCGATCCGTCCCAAACTTGGCGTGGTGGTTCATTAAGTCTCCAAAGCGTCGGTTCGGGGGGGCCGCGACGGTACAATGAACCTGGACGAGTGTAGAGGCGGTTTATGCCATTAGGAGGAGAATATTCCATGGTTTATTCCTCCACCCTCGTCCTATAAATAGATGGCCTCTCCCCTCATTGTACACACACCACACACCACACAAGAGAGCCTCTCTCCCTTTCTTCTTCTTCTTCTTCGTCTTCTTAGTTTGTACATAGGAGGAGTTTGGCAAGGATTATAAAAGGAGAGCAAGACATTTTGGAGCTATTCGGTATGAGCAATTTAGAGTTCTTCATCTTGTTCTTGTTCTCTACTTATCAATATAGTCATGTTCTTGAATTAGAGCAAAGTTCTTTTGATATAATCTTGATTGATGAACTAGTATATAGTTTCTATATCATGATCTTGTCATACAGAACATTGTGCTTAATCTTTCATGCATACATGTTTAGACCAAGAGCTAGATTGTTATGATGAGTTCTACCTAAAAGTTAGACTTGGTTGATGTTGGGTTGCGGGATCGATAGTCGTTCCTTCAGGGCGGCGCTCTAGTAGAAGGACCTCGAGGACGGGTAAGCCTTGTTAACACGCTAGAGTGATAATCACTAGTGTAGACATGGTGTCTAGGCTAGGGGTTGCCTATCTTTTGTGGCGCACCCTACGGTTGAGGGGTAGGCGGCTGGGTCGTGGTCGTAACAGCCTTGTCCGTCCCTTGTAATCCCCCCGTTCGGGTGTGGCGCGGTCTGCAATTGCCCGGTCTCCATCCCGTTTGGGCGATTGCCGGTGCCCGAAAGTAATTCAGCCGAGACCTTGGCTATCTTGACTTAGAATCTCTAACAATAAAACATGTGTGTATCTACTATCTTGACATGACTATCTAGGATATGCCTGCTCCATATTAGACTTATTCTTTTATTCATTCTTTTACCTTTATCCTTGAGATTGGCTTGAGTGTGTGTGTCAAGTTATCCTATTACCTATCCTATTTTACCCCTATTATGAGCATTGGTCTATTATACATTCGTGTTATCTTGACCATGTCTGAATTAGAGACTTTTACACCATGCCTTCCTTTGGGAAAAATATAAATAACGATACCCTGAATATTTTCGGGTGAAATGCTACAACGGTATTTCCGTGCGCTTGCGGACTTGTTACGTAGACGTTGCGAGAATACCAGCAGACATATCTAAGCGTGATTGCCTTTTTGGTGATTGCGTTAAGAAATGTCAACAAGCAAACTTATGTCACATATACCTTTACTTCTAACCTAGTTCCACTTGTATTCGAAGAAATATGTTTTACAGGAACAAACGTGAAAACAGGTGAAAGTACGCCGAATAAAGGGAGGCAAGCGCACGTCGAACTGGCGCTTTGGACAAGGAATGCCACCCAGGCCAAAACCGTCGCTAACCAGGCCAAAGCACCGTCGGGAACACAACTCATAGTGGGCCACAAGCCCACCTGCGAAGGCTTCGGCACCAGGGCGGGCCAAACACGGGCCGGCCGCCGCGGTACGGCGGCGGCGGCGGCCCGGCTCCGTTCCGCCGCGCCTTGTCTCAAGAGCTGTCCCGGAATAGCGAGGCGGTTGCATGTAGTGTTTTTCGGGATGGCGCCAAGAGCTCCCGCCAAACTTCCCGAAATTCCCTAGATTAAGGAGAGCCCTCCATTCTCCTTCCTCTTTTCCTATATAAAGAAGGCCACCCCTCCATTGTAACACACACAACACATAAGGATCTCTCTCCCTTCATTTGTTACTTCTTCCTTTTAGTTAGTATTAGGAGTTTGGGAAACATGTAGAAGATCAAGATCTTTTTTTGGAGTTCTTGGTATGATCAATATAATTCCTTTATGTTGGTCAATGCTATGTTCTTCATTTTGTTCTTATTCTTCATTTATCAATATAGCTATGAACTAGAGTATAGTTCTTATGACATGATCTTGCCATATGGAACTTTGCGCTTAACCTATCATATATACATGTTTAGACCAAGAGCTAAGTTGAGATGTTGAGTTCTACCTTGAATTAGTCTTAGTTGTTGTTGGATTATAGGTTATTTGCCAGCCCTCGGGCGGGTGCTCTAGTAGAAGGACCCCGAAGGGGTAATCCTTGTCGACACGCTAGAGTAGTGGCCATAAGCGTGAAGCGTGGTGTCTATGCTAGAGGTTACCTTCGGGCGCTCCATATCTGGGACGGACCCGAGGTGGTAGGCGGCGGTGTGGTGACACCCTGTCCGGCCCTTGTAATCCCCATGTCTTGTATTTGGGTAGATGCTATGCCGGTATCACCTAGCAGATCAGGTGCGCTCCGGTGGTCGAAGTAAGAAAATAGCAACCATGACTAACTTCACTTAGAATCTCTAATAATACAAAAGCATGTATGTATATCTACTGTCTTCACATAGCTATTTAGGATATGCCTGCTCCTTGTTAGATTTATTCTTTCATTCTTTTGTTTATCTTTATCCTTGAGATTGATTCAAGTGTGTGTGTCAAGTTATCTTACCATTTGGTTTATCCCTGTTATGGGTTGTGGTCCATTGCATAGTCATGTTATCTTGTCCATGTTCATATTAGAGACTTTACACCATGCCTTCCCTGTGGAAATACGATACCCTGAATACTTCCGGGTGAAAGCTACAGCGGCATTTCCGTGCGCTTGCGGAACTCTTTCTGTTTGCGTTAAGAAACGCCAACACACGCCAAATGATCGAGCTCTCTGGCACACTCAGCGCCTCCGTCATGCGGCGTGCATGGGGGCGCCCCGCCGTGCAGCCCCGCTGAGCTATAAGTTCAGCATCTACTTGGCAGACCTGCACCTCGACTTCTCCTTCTCCGACAACGGCGCCGATTAATGCGCAACAACGACAACAACAAGTCGGGCCCTCTCATCCTCCACTTCGGCCCCGGCATCATCACTTCTCCGATCAGCATTCTCTTCGCGACCACCTGGTGGGTTGGGCGGCACTGACACGCCGCCTCGTCGAGCGGTGGGAAATGTCATGAACCGGAATTGGGCCAACCGGGGCGTGCTAAAGGGCCCGAACCGGCCACGACCGCCCACGAGGGCTGGGCACCAGCGCTGGCAGGGGGCCGGCGTCCCTGCCGCCGCCGCCGCCTCCCCCCTCCGCTTCGACTCTTCCGTCTTCAAGTTAGGATTATCTTAGGCTTTTGGTGTGTAAAAGGGAATATTCAATCTATAAGGAAGGCCCTTATTAGAAAATAAATAAATATTGCTTGTAAAAGGTAATCATATGAGGAAACCTTATAGGAGATTGCTTAGGTTACAAGTCCCACACGCCGGGCTATATAAGCAAAGGCATGTAATCTCTTTGGGGATAAGCAAGCAATAAAAATAGTCCTATCTATCTAGCTCTCCACTTTGCCTCCACGCTGCGCCACCCACCCACCGCCGCGACGCCACCGTCGCCCACCTCTGTCACCACGCCGCCACTCGCGGTCGTTGCCGCGCCGGCCGCCGGGCGCCGTCGTCGGGACACCTCTGCTCCCCACGCCACCTTCACCGCCTCAATGGTCGTCGGTGGCGTGTCTAACCGCCCAATCGAACCGGTATGTGACAACAGAGCGAAGTCTCAAAGGTGTCGTCCTGCTTGGATCAGCATACTCCTCCGATCCTCATGCTGATGTTGATTTGCCCACCGCCGTAGCCGGTACGTTCCCCTGAATATGACCTGCAAGAGATTTTTTGATCGACAATTATCAAAAACCACTTTGTTTCTAGTTATCCGTAATGTCCAACACAGTGCCGCAGCTGCTGTTAATAACATTGAATTAAACACTAGGAGTTACGAGCTAAAAAACATGTTTCACTATAATCCCTGTTATATTCTGGTGGGATCAGTGAGGATCAAGTTTCATCAGCTCCCCATCCTATGATCTCTTCTAGGAAATCCAATTAAATCACTCCTTCTAAAATTCAAAGAGCAGAGCTCAAGAATTGTTGGTACCTATACCGATACGGCCATGTTACCCGTTAGCTCGATAACTATTACATCGAGCAAAAATGTAATCCGGACGAAACTGTTTATACACTATTCATGCATATATCTTTTTCAAATCTTGCCACAGCCTTAATTTTTCTTATTCGTAACATGAACATGATTTTTTGTTTTTTATTTTCCGAAAATAGCATTATATATAGAGCTTTTTCATATGACGTGAGATGAAAATGAATTTTTGTTATGTTTTGTAGTTTTGGGCTGTGGTCCAAATAATTTCAATGTGAATCCCAAAGACCCACTCACATATGTATGGTATGGTGAGAGTGAGACAACTTCAATATGAGAGTTATCTGCAACTAGTTGAAGCTATCGGTGAGAGGAAACGGAACAAACCCACTCGCTTTCTCCGCCTCGCTAGGTAGGGGCGAAGGCCGCGTAGCATGGTCGTAAATGGTCCTACAATTTCCGTCTTGTGCTGCCAACGTTGTGTGTCGCCGTCTTCCACGTGGCGTTGCCGGCGTGCCATCGGTGCCATGAGCATCCATTGTTAGAACGGGTCCGGCCCATTTGCCGGTCGCTAGGTTCCTTGGGCTAACCCGCCCATCCTGTCGGTGAGCCACAACATATCAAGGCCTTGGGCCTACACAACCCAAAAGACTAGCCTGATAGGTGAGGACCGCCCTGCCTTATATGTTGTGCTCCCCCACCATCAATTACCGATGTGGGACTAACCCCAACAATCTTCCCCGTAGTCACACATCGGACCTGACTCTTGTCGGCTCACACCTTTTCATGTGTGGCCAAGACGTTTGCCAATGACGGGGCTCCCCCGGATCGGGCTCCCTCGCCAGTGTGTGATCCTACCGAGATTTGTTTCGGGTTCTTACTGGACCTGGCTTTGATACCACTTGTTAGAACCGGGCCCGACCCATTTGTAGGTGTGCCTTATATGTTGTGCTCCCCCACCATCAATTACCGATGTGGGACTAACCCACACAATCTCCCCGTAGTCACACATCGGACCTGACTCTTGTCGGCTCACACCTTTTCATGTGTGGCCAAGACATCTGCCAATGACGGGGCTCCCCCGGATCGGGCTCCCTCGTCAGTGTGTGATCCTACCGAGATTTGTTTCGAGTTCTTACTGGACCTGGCTTTGATACCACTTGTTAGAACCGGGCCCGGCCCATTTGCCGGTGCCGCTAGGTTCCTTGGAGCTGGCCCGGCCCATCTACCGGTGCCACTCCCCACAGGCCCACCGAGCCACAACATATCAAGGCCTTGGGCCTACACAACCAAAAACTAGCCTGATAGGTGAGTACCGCCTTGCCTTACTCCCCACCATCAATTATTGATGTGGGACTAACCCCAACATCCGTCTCTTACTCATCCCATTGCCGACGTGCCATCGGTGCCAGGAGCATCTTCCCTCGTCGACCGTCTCTCATTTTGTTAGCTCTCGTGTTGTTCTTGCGCTTCCGCTTGCCCTACCGAAGGTCGATCGTCGCTGATGCGTGAAGCTAGTGGTGCCTAGTGGACTGGAGGAGAGCTGCTAGGCATGGGTAGTCAAATAAATGGCTGGCTCCCTAGATCCGATCCAACATCCGCCCAGCAGGTCGCCTTCCTTTGGCGTGCCCGTGACCACACCCCAGCCAGGATCGTACCCTAGACGACACGGAGTCAGTCACCACGCGCAGGGTCATTGCACCACTGGCGACGACACAGAGTCCGGCCGGCGGCCGGCTAATGACCAGTTCATCAATGGCGCCGGGGAGTACGAGTACGGGACACCATCAATGGCGCGCAGTTCCATGGTCCAATCCAATAGCGTGCTACCTGAACGGGAGTACGGGACACGGGGGCATTAATAGCACCCTGTCCTTCCATAAGCGGATCAGTGGGCCTCTTGCTTGCGAGCGCTTTCAATCCTTGCACCAATGTCTCTGACGCTCAATTGAGAGCAGGCCTAAGGTAAGGTAGGTAAGAACCTTATATAACCACACTGATGGAATGAGTACGCATGACCCTCCACGGGCCCACAGAGCACACAGTCTGTCACGCCGAACTCATCTCAAATCTCCTTCACTGACGAGACACACAGGTTGTTACTGCATCTCGATAACATCGTTACCCAAATCGTAGTCTTGATCTGCTCAGATGGGGAGGAGCAGAAGCAGTCAAAACCCATGTCTAGATTAGGAGCAAGAGGTTTCAATCCTATAGGCCAGCCACTGCCAGAGAACATATAGGATGGAAATAGGTGATTCCTGTACTGGAATGGTACTGGAATGGTAGTAAAATGACTATCCTAATAATTGAGGACTGTCATGCCTTATATGAATCTTTTATTGTTTGCAACTTTTTCATTTGACTTTATTTGATGCCTCAAAATGTGGGGTTTGGACGTCTATAATTTAAAATTTAAAATTTTTAAACGACCTCGGATGGAAAAACTTCCTAAATTAGAAATTTAGAACTCAAAAGTTATGCAACTTTGTAGTTGACCACTTTTTTTATTTGAAATCAACTTGTCATACAAACACTACGTTCAAATCTCTCAATTTGGTATTCAAATTTCATAAACGACCTCGGATGGAGAAATAACCTAAATAAAAATTGTAGATCTTGAAAAGTTATGAAACTTAAATAGTTGAACACTTTTTGATTTGAATCCGTTTGGGCCTCGAGATAGTCGAGTTTTCACTCAAATTTGTAAAATATATGGGGATCCGGAATGAGATATGGACAAATATGAGTGTGTCGTGCAAATGGAGGGAGGTACGTGTGAGGGGGGAGGTCGTGGGTTCGAACCTCAACCGTTGTGTAAGCGTCTTGATTTTATGTGAAATAATGTGCGACTTGCTATGAGAACCACGGTAAGAACAATGAATTAGGGGTGGCTGGCAATAGAGGGTCACCGGCCGCCCCTATAGTTGCATTTTGGCGTTGTGTGTGGGACTAACCTAACAAGCTCCAAATCAAGGCATGACGATGCCCATGAAGGACAGGTAAATCCAAATACGTTCTTCCTCCCCCAACTTTGAGCCATTCGGAGCTCTCTGTTCCACGCTCATCGCCGCGCTCTCTGCTGTTTTGTCGTCTCTGGCCATCACCGATTTTGTTGACTCCTCCATCCATTCTTTGGTTCTAAAGCTTAGCAACCCACACTCCCGTATTTCATGACTAGCACTTCTCATTTCGTGCTTTAGAATAGAAAATTTGTGGTTTTTAGAATGGGAATAATGGTGAATGTTTTCTTGTTTTGTACGCCATTTGAGGTCAAAATTTGAATGAAGGAAGCTTCTGATGGTTCATGTAAAATGGATTTCACCTTTGATAGTTACTATGCATAGTTTATAATAGACAAATGTAGGATTTTTATATAGCTCATTTCAATTTCATGGCTTAGGAAATGAGAAATCTATAGTAGTCGATGAAAAAGAGTATAGACATCAAGTATGACGACCTTCCGGTTACTTCGGGGTCACATGGAGTTCATAAGCGGCCGAGGCTAGACCTCTCTCTCATTCTTGGCGATATCGTGGCAAGAAGATTGTGTTGGAGTACCGAGTAAAGAAGGAGTGCCCCAACAAGGGTCGCACCTTTTACACGCGTGTCCGTATCGCAATGTGAGTTGCTTTTTTGTCATGTTTGTTTATGGTTTGTAGCCATTTTTCATGATGATTGTGGTTAACCTTTTCTCTTTTGGTGTTGTAATTTTAGTGGGATTGCATTGGATCATGTAGCGGTTCGTCTTTGGGAGAAAGAGTATGTTAAGCATGTTGCAAAATATCTTACAAAGCGTAAAAGCTGACTAAAGGCAGATTGGGCGTTGATGAGAGTGTAAGTAGTGTGGATAACGAGGCGAGAGCTAGTAGAAGAAGCCCATCGATGATTTGTCTATTTTAGTTGGAATTGGTTGTGAAATCCTTTTTTTTTTTTGTTGGGCGACTTGTAGGTTTAGTTTGTTTAGTAGTACTTGTGTGGGGATCGATGTTCGGGACACCCGTCGCGTGATCTCGAACCATCACGACGAGCAAATGGGACCGAGATCTCGACCGTGAACGAGCTCCTCATGGGCGAAGGGGAATGCTCGGCCCGAGCTCTCTCCCACGGGCTCCCCGATGGAGCGCCTTCCCACCTCATTCGAGCTCCGCCCCCCTCTCACCCGGTAAGCCAGCGCACCCGCATCTCGAAAGATCTCGTCTAGGGACCCCTCTCCGTCTCGAGCGAGCTCCCGGTCTGAACTTCGAGCTCAGCCCAACGCCCATTCTCCACCCTCGAATGAGCTCTCACAAGTATAGAAGGACATGCCGAGAGGCTCGAGCCTGAGCTCCGGGCCGAGTTCCTTTCCGTCTCGGACGAGCTCAGTAGTATGCCGATTCCGGCTAGTAACAGGCTCGGGACACAATGCCGACCGAACGGCGCCGTGGCTACTTGTCGGGCGCCCCGCCTATAGGCGGGATATCGTCGGGAGAACAAGATCCCTGGCGACACGCGCGTATGGCCCGTCCGGACCCACGCCATACCCAGCGCCCGAACGCTTCCTGGACAACCGCTACCCAGACAAAGATGACCTCGGCAGCGGGGGGCCCGAGCTCCCGTCGGGCTCTCCTTCCCACACTTTTTTTCTGCGATACACGGCACGCGCATTTTATGGCGGGCGGCGCCGCCGCGAGTCCGACCGTAAACGGCGGCGTGCCCTGATGGGCGAGGCTCATGGGCAACAACGGCCCGGCGTGGCGAGCTCCTTTGTTTCCTCCGTCACCGACCAGCGAGCTCCGAGCTCGGCGCCGTCTGAGCAAAACATAGGAATATGGAGCGCCCCTCACTCCACGACGGCCGGCAGCGAGATAGGCTTTGGTAGCGAGCGCGGCGGCGTATCTTGCGGGCGGTCCGCGTGCCCGACCAAACGGCTACATTTCCTTCTCCACCCCCAAATTTGTATTTCTTGACCTCTAAGCCCTCCGTCCAAGGGCCACCTGTGTGCTCCCCCTTGCAACTATAAAAGGGACAGCATGACCATCGGATGGAGGCGAGGCTCTCAAAAAAGTTCTCGGCTCACAAGCGTTCTAGCTTCCAATACTCGAACACCCACTCTCCACGAGACACGGGAGCTCATCTCCCTCTCTACGCTGCTTGTATTAAGCCCGATACGAGCTTTTGAGCTCGGATAGTGGCCTCACTGGACTAGGGGCGCGATTTGCCCCAACGTATAAACCTTGTGTCATTGTCTCTAGAGCTAGGCCATTGGAGCACGCACTAGCCGGACATTACTTGTGGCGGTGGTATTAGACCCGACAACTTGGGATTGTGTATATTGTATCTAAACTTGAATAAATTAAAATTTTTAGAGTGAAATAATGCAATCAGAACATTCATTATTTTTGTATATATGTTTTCGTACTTATTCTATTTCATGCATACAATTAAGTAAGCATCCTGTATTTTGTATATGTATATAGTTTCATACATATCGTTGTGTGGTTTACTAACGTATATTAGCAGTGTAGAATTTCCATACGAATAGCTAAATTGAAACAAAAAAATTTAAATTAAAATAAACCATGAAAGAAAAAGGAAAGAAAAGAAATAAATACATTAGTACTGGTTAGACACTCCAGCCGGGACTAAATGTGTTTTGTCCCAAAAACAATGCATGGGTGGCCATATATTCAGTTATGATTGGCAACGAAACCGGGACTAAAGGTCCTCTTTTAATCCTGGTTCATAACCGGGACTAAAGGAGGGAGGGGGCTTGAGACTGGGACTAATGAGGGTTTTTAACCCGAATTATTGCCCCGTACAAAGCAGGAGTGGTAGTCGGTGGATGTCACAACGTCTAGTCAACCATCCTAGAAATTGCCCACACGGCTGCCCCGTGCAAACTCAACTGATTGACCATTTTCAGAGATCTGTTAGCTGCCCGTGACCATGGTGCTGCGTATTAGAGCAAGGATAATAATAAAAGCCCGACCTGTCGGCTATAAAGATCATTCCAACCTTCTCTTAGCCCATCCAAATAGTAATAAGCTCTTCATTATTAGTACAAGGCTTACTTGTATGTCTCAGAGTCTTTGTTTCTAGGTTCCTGTGGCCAAGCCCTTGTGCTTTCAACGCGGACTACAGGTCCATCACAAATTCCGGTTAGAGCCACCAGCCGGTATTAGAAACATGGGTCCTGGCTAGCTACAACCGGGACTAGAGGATCACCTCTAGTCGGTTTGAACTACTAACGAGACTAAAAGAAACCACCCTGCAAAAGGTGCAGGTGTAGCCATTAGGGCAGGTGACTTTAGTCCTGGTTCGAACCACCAACCGGGACTAATACATTCTTTAGTCTCAGGCTCAAAAATGGTCGGGACTAAAGCTCCCGGATGAAAAGTTTGTTCTCTACTAGTTAGCTAGTCATTAACTTAGAGCTCGCTTCTTCATTCTTCTCTCCTTCACCTCAGCATTTAGCAGGTTTACTGTTGTTATACTTGCTCTTAGATGAAAAAAAAAGTATTGGCGTCTCGATCCTCTTTTGCAAAGTTCACAGACCCAACCCAATACATATACCAGCGATGATAGAGGAAGAATCACCCAGACCGCGATGGCGACCATATCCTCCTCGCTAGCGTCGTCTCTGCTGCAATTGTTGTGCTTGCTACTGGCAGCTGCCGCCAACCATGAGCCGCAGGAGCAGTCAACTCCGGCGTCGCCGCCCATCTCGCTTCCAGGCTGCCCCGACAAGTGCGGCAACGTCAGCATCCCCTACCCTTTCGGCACCAAGAAAGGCTGCTTCCGCCGAGGCTTCTTCGTCGTCTGCAGCGAAAGCTTCGATCCGCCTCGCCCCTTCATCAACTCCAGCGACTTCTGGAAGATGCGTATCGTCGTCGCGGATCTGTACTGCCTGACCTCCGGGACGGCAAGCGGACGCAGGAGACGGAACCCAGCGTGTCCGTGTGGCCGATCGAGCTCGCCGACGTGTCTCTCTCGGACGGAAAAAGTGCGGCTGCTGGGCACCTTCTGCTACGAGTGCAATCTGAACAGGACGCACTCCTCGGTGCGGCGGCAGCGGATCAACATGAACTCCGACGACTCGCGGTTCGTCCTGTCGGACGCCGACAACGTGCTCATGGGCATCGGCAGCAACGTCATCGCCGAGCAGTCCTACGGCCCGCTCTGCCAGTCCTACATCTTCATGTCCGAAGATGTCGTCAGCGGGTCATGCTCCGGGCAGGGCTGCTGCCAAACCAACCTGCCCCATGGCGTCCCGAAACCAGGGTGGACATCCAGAAGCACACCAATTCCATTTCCAACGTCTACGTCCGCCGCGACGCCCTCTGCTCCTATGCCATGATCGTGGAGAAGACGTGGTACAACTTCACGTCGGCGGACCTCGACAACGACGCGTTCCTCCGTAGGAACGGCGTGGGGGCGGGGTCATCCCCTTCGTGGCGGACTTCACCTTGGGCGATGGTACATGTCCTGAGGCCGGCAAGCCGAAGCCCAAGGACTTCCCATGCATAAGTGACCACAGCGAGTGCGTGGACCGGCAGGTCCAATATAATGGCACGGAGCACTACTGCAGATGCTCGGTTGGGTACCAAGGGAATCCATACATCCTGGGAGGATGCCAAGGTACGTCCGTTGTGACTCGTATAGTGATTCTTAAATAAAATCACTGATAAGGAAAAACAAATCACTTTTATTTCTCCTATTCAATTTCCCCACCTCACTCCAGAATCAATTCTCACCCGTGGAATCACGAACAGGGGAAAGTCAAAAGCCTCTTTTCTCCGGGGCATAAAAATAGCTAGCTAATTGGTCGATGAACACATTGATTTGTCAAAGTTATGTATTAAAATTTCCATTTCTAGCTGCCATGCAAAATTTTTGTAAATATTCTGTCACCTCTTAAGCTGCAATAAATATTTTAATAGTCACGGTATAATTTGACATGAATTATAGTGTCCATAAGCTAATTGGAATTTTTTCACGTCCCGGCACACTTTCAGTTTCTCCTTGTTTTTTACTGAAGGAGTAATATTTGTTTGTTTTTTTGTTAATCTTGGACAGACATTGATGAGTGTGCTCAGCCGCGAGACATGTATCCCTGCCACGGCAAATGCAAAACACGCCAGGAGATTACGATTGTAGCTGTCGACCCGGAACGAGAGGAAATGCAAAACAAGCCCCGTGCAGCGACTTGTTTCCAATACCTGCCAAGATATCCATAGGTAAATATAACATACATACTATATGTGACACAATAACTTTAATTAAGTTTAACTAGAGGAAAGGGAAAATTAATTATTCGAAAAAATCTATTTTCAATTCGTTGGGAACGAAATAGGACCTCAAAGTAGTACGCCCTAAGCTAAAAAAACTGGTGTTATTAATTATGATGATTCAGATCTAGCTTTTTAAGTTTGATCAAATTTGTATACAAAATACCAATGTTAAAACTCATTAGATTCATCCATTAGGAAATACATTTCCATTATATATATTCCAACTTATAAATATTGGTCCTATTTTGTATAAATTTAGTAAAAATTGCGATAGGTTGACTTAGACTAGACCTAGATCTGATTAATCAATCTCAAAAGAGTCATTATGTTCTAGGCTACTGCTTGGCCATTTTGTGAATCTTGAGCTAAGCTGAATTAAGAATAGAGAGAACCGACTTGGTATATAATGTGCCACTACTTGAACTGGACGTGGGCTCCACCCCGTAACATTGGTTCCTAGATTTTCCCATAGTCATGTCGAATCCTTGATTGGTGTAGAGGCCGATATATGTTTCAAGTATTATCTATCTATAAATAGAAGACGTTAATCTACCTGTTCCTGACTGTTCTGTTGATCTCGGACAATCCGTTATCAAACAATTTGCATCCATATTTGGATTAATCTACATTCAAATTATGGTACAGTTTTATTTACAATTCTTTGACTATTTTGTGAATTATTGATAAGTTATGGGAGAATAATTTTTCTTGTACTTTACATAGGTGTGGTAGGTGGCCTTTTTATCATAGCACTATTGGTATTCATTATCCTAATTACAATGAGAAAAAGAAGATGACCGAACTTTTCAAGAAAAATGGTGGCCCTACATTAGAGAAGGCAAAAACTATAAAGATTTACAAAAAGGAGGTGCTAAACCCAATCTTGAAACGAAGTAATTTTATTGGAAGAGGTGCATTTGGTGAAGTTTACAAGGGCTTTCTTGACAACCAGTTAGTTGCGATAAAGAAGCCAATTGAAGTAAATAAAGCCAACTGATGGCAATGATAATGTGCAAAATGATCAATTTGCAAATGAAGTCATTATCAATCACAAGTGATCCACAAGAACATTGTGAAGCTAATAGGATGTTGCCTAGAAGTTGATAAGCCAATGCTTGTGTATGAGTTTCTCCCCAAAGGTAGCCTGGGGCGATATTCTCCATGGAAGCAACCGTACTTCAATTACTTTGGAATGTCGTTTAAATATTGCTCGCAGAATCAGCCGAAGGTCTAGCTTATCTACATTCAAAAAGCGACAAACATAATTTTACATGGTGATGTGAAACCAGCTAACATACTTTTGGATGATAACTTCACACCAAAAATATCGACTTTGGTATATCAAGGTTGATTGTGATAGATAAAAAGCACACAGATTTTGTCATTGGCGGCAGGGACCTATATGGATCCGGTATATCTACGAGACGGGCTACTAACCGATAAAAGTGATGTCTACAGTTTTTGGAGTTGTGCTCTTGGAGCTCATAAGTAGGAAGAAGGCCACTTATGTTGACAATAACAGTTTGGTAAGGAACTTTCTAGATGCTCACAAAAGTCAAAGGAAGCAACTGAGTTATTTGATAAAGGAAATTGCAAAACCAGAAGTTTTGAAACTTCTTAATAGTCTTTATGAGATTGCAGTGAATTGTCTTAATCTTGATGTGGATAAAAGGCCAAACATGACCGGACATAGCAGAGAATCTCTTGATGTTGAAGAGATCTTGGAGCAATACATTTACAACTCATGTGCCAATTGATTGATATATGTTGTAGCGTGTGATTGTGTTGGTGGAATATGGTAACAAGTAATTGAGTATGTCAGTTGATTAATATATATTATGATGTAATGGTGTGTTTGTGGAATAAGGTAAGGAACTATTAGTGTTATTTTTGTGTGCATGGCGTACTGTTTAAACAAATTAGCTAAGCAGTAGAGATCTCACCCTTGGTTGAGAATAAATATGAATGTGTATGTGTTGTAAGTTGTACCTCACTATATGAATTTAGAGTACAATTGTTTTCATCATCTTCAAGTCCTCAGCACTCTGTAGCTTTACAAATCATTTATGCTATAAAAAAAGAGGCAATATTGTTTGACTGCTGATAATATTAGGTTCTTAGTATTTTGAATGACAAAACCATGGTCCACGTTTTTTTTTTTTTTTTTTTTTTTTTTGACAAACAAAAAAACTGTGGGGCAGATCCCCCACAGTGGTGGCCAATTTTCATTAATTTTAAGAAATGGAGAGAGTACTTGCATACAAGAATTAACTAAAGGCATCTAGCAACCATGGTCCACGTTATTAGTTCAGTTTCAATATTTGCGAAACAAGTCAACCTTCAAAATAAGATGCATACTGGTCATTGTTCAATATTGATTTATGAACCATATCCACACAGCTGATAAAATAACTAATCTTCCTATAGAACAGTTTATTAGATATGACCAGACTAGGTTACAGTCGAAAAATAAAAGCGCATTTGTGCCTACATGTTCTCAGTTATTTTATTTGCAGTCATTTCAGTTCTACTTGCATACTTTTGCATGCTGCATGTAGTGCAAACTCTTGAATCACTGTGACGTTAGGCGATGCATATCACCATTACATATGACATGCAACACGTAAATTATTTGTATTTATTTTTAAGGTGGCCCCGTCTTTATGTTGACAATAACAGTTTGGCAATAAACGCTGATAACACGGATCTGAGGGATTCTCTCAAGTCAGGCTTGCATCTGCATCGTCCACGACAGTCCTTGCAAGCCGCACTGGCTGCTAACGACAACCAAGTCAGTCTTGCAGGCGGGAGCTATCCATGGACAATCGAGTCAGTCTTTCCACTCCACCGTCGTCTTTCTCGTGCGCACCCATGCGAGCAAGTTCAACCCTACTATCTCTCTTTTGCAACTTTAATTAGATGACCCTTGACCAGGAATGCCCACTTCTTGTGTTTTTGCCTCTCAAATTAATTGTTGATGAATTCACATCCATTGATATTTGCAAACTAGTAAAGAAACCAAAACTCTTGGGCTCCCAAAACAGAAAATTTTTGGGTTCCAAACCTGCAACTGCACATTTAACTATTGAAATCTTGAACAGAAGGCACACTTTAACTGAATGATCAGAACATGTACATGCATGGCCAAGTGTGTACAATGTGAACATGAAAGCAGAATTGATATCTTGTCAAAAAAAAAAAAGCAGAATAGATATCACATAACTTTAAGAACTGACTACAACAGGAGTGGTGAGGAAAAGCATCTAACAAGTGTACTGAAACAAGGTGCCATTAGCTAGTGTGCACTTCTCTGATTTGATTAACCGTTGCGGTTTTTGTAACCGCAACCGAGCTAAATTTACGGTTAATCGGTTAATTAACAAGTTGATTAACCGTTGCGTTTTTTGGAGTGTGGACTTGATGTTTTGGGCGGTGAGTCAACAACAATTTCGATCTCGCAAGCAATGTCATGTTGGGAAGCCAATTGAGTGGTAGTAGCATCATCTCCTTGCATTACTGTCGCCATGCCTTTGGAAGATGATGCGATCTTTGGCAGCATTATCCTCTTCTGTTCCTTCATAGGGCCCATATGCTCACGAGAAGTCGATGGAACCGCATCATCCTCTGCTTCCTTCACATGTTCCTTTCCTTTCGAGAAGTCGATGAACCGGCGAGAAGCATTCTCTGCCTCAACGGGGTTTGTGCATTGGGAGGGGCGACGGGCTGAAGCATCATCTCCTTGGCTCCGATGATGCCGCCTCCTATGGAGCCTCTCACGAGAATGTCTCCATCCCTGTATGCCCCCACGGGAGCCAGTGTAGGAGAGGAACTCACCACATTACATGCCTCCATTGCTTTCTTAGGATGTTTTCCATCAAAGTATTGTCATGCTTAACCATCGATGGATGTATCATCTTGCACAGGTGTATATCGCTTGCCATTTTTGTGCCACGTCATCCGTTTAGGGATTCCTCGGTCATGTATAGCTGTTGAATCCTCGATACAAGCGGTAGGTACCGTGCGATTTTCTTGGCGATGTCAAAATTTTTGCTTCATCGACCATCTCGGTTGGTACCTCTTCGTACCTAGAGCCTTTACACTTTGGGCCGGTGCTTTTCATCGGTCTTTTTTCTAAATAGGACACACCCATTCTCGCAAGCATGTATCGCTCATACGACATCTTGAGTGCACTAAAGATTTTTACGTGACTTCGTACATGCCCGTTGGCGGCGATGGCCCTTTGGAAGCAAAGGTGCCAACCACGGTCAACAACCTATCGAAAGCCTGCTCAACTAATGTTTAACTTTCGGACTTCACCCCTATTAAGCGACCAATGCCGTCCCACCCGCGAGACCGTGGTGTTCTCATGAACGGGTTTGGCGGCCGAGTCCATCATTTCATAGAACGCACGCCGCCTCCTTCTCCTTCGCCTCCTTATCACGGGCTTCGTTGAAAGGTGCTTGGTGGACATCATCTAACATGTCTACAACCCCGGCATCACCATCAAACTCCTCGGCGTGGTCTCACCACCTCCTCTCTCATACGTTGTGCTTCACCATGGTAGATCCACACGGTATAGTTCTTGGTGAATCCAAAATCCAGAAGATGTCGGTTCATATCCTCTGGGCTGACTCTCCTCTTGTTGTCACATCTTACACAGGGACACCAAAGTAGCAAATGACCATGAGCACGAGCATTGTTCCATACCATTTCCAAGAATTCATTAGTCTTGTTCATCCATTCGGTGTCAAAATCACACTTACTTCTCCGACCGTTGTACATCCAATTGGCGGTCCTCCATCCTTTAGCAACCACAAATTCCAACCATGGTGTTCCTACTATCTAATAGGTGAGGATAGGTCCTAATCCCACCAGCGGATGCTTAGATGGGTCGGTTCCCATGCTCCAATCCGACCGAGATAGAATTTCGGCAGCACCTACCCACTGTTCTCCTGATACACGTCCTGGAAGGGTGAGTATGTATCCGGAGAACAACGAACTGAAACTACGCCGCCCGGCCCAGGAGCGGAACTTGGAAACTAACCCATCTACGTATTCGCGGGCTGTCAAAAAACGTGGACAATCCAAAAATGCAGTCTGGTCTTAGATATGCAAAGAAATGCATACCTCTAGCCGTATCTCTTTTCGGACGGGAGACGCCTAACTAGGTTACGTGATCTACGACCATGTGATTGGAGGAGGAGATATTCATACCTAGGGTGGCGGTGGTGAGGCGAAGCAGTGTGGCGCACTAAATACGAGGAAAGAAGATTGGGGATGCTCGGGTACTCGGCTCGACTCCAAGCCAGCGCTCCTCTCTTGCAAAAGAAACATAGGACTTAGTTCAAAATTTCGCGTAACCTCTCCTCCTACACGGTCGTTTTCAAACCTCGCAATTAAACATATGGCACGAAGGCCGACAACCACATATGCATACGCATCGAACTCAACATGTCATTCCCAATTCGCATCAATATACTACAAGGCCGAAGCCTCACACCTTGCTTTCGGGTGGCACCGCTTTCAAAGCGGCGGCAGCGGCGGGATGAGCAAGGATGACGAGCACGGCGGACGAGCATGAAACGGCGGGCAAGGCGAAGATGGGCGGCGGCGGCGTCGGGGCTTGGGCGGTGGGGGGGAGGCCTCCGAGCTCCCCTTCTCTTCTCTTTCTCCCTCTCCTTCCTCTTCTCCTCCTTTCTCCCTCTCCTTTCTCCTCCTTCTCCTCCCTTCCTCCCTCTCCTTTCTCCTCCTTCTTCTCCTCCCTCTACTTCCCCTCCTCTTCTCCTACAACCGGGGTGGCTCCTTTTGGCGCGGCTCGGTGGGGTGGGCGGCGTAGGCGCAGGCGGGGGTGGCTCCCTTTTGGCGTGGTGGTGCGAGGCCGGCGGTGGTGGGTGGCGGTGGTGGCATGGGCCCGTGCGGGCGATCTGGCCAAAGCGGGCGGCCTTGGCAGGGGCGATGAAGAAGGGGCGGGGGGGTGGTGGCGTGGTGGTGGTGGTGGCGGTGGCGGGTGGCGGCACGGTGGGTGGTGCGGGGCGGGGCGGGGTGGCGGGCGCGGTGGCACGGGGAGGGCGGCGGAGGCCCGACGGGGATTTGCGGCCGTGGCGCTTTCGGTGTGTGTGGGTGCGGTGTGTGGGTGTGTGTGTGTGAGTCTGCCCGGTGTGTAGAGTTTAGTTGGGTTTTTATTTTAATTTTTTACTTCTTTGCCGGCGTGGGATCTGGGTGGTCGTCGGCAAATGTTCTTCTTTTGTCGTGTGCTGCCGGATCCCACGCCCGCAAATTTTTGATTTTTTAGGTTTTTCCCTAGTTTTTTAAAATATCTTTGTCGAGAACTTCCCGATCCAGCCGTTGGTGAATTTTTTTTTGCATGCCACCAAACGGCGCCACGTGTCCCCCCCAACCTTTGCCGAGCACACGCTAGTCGTAGAGAGTAGTACTCGGTGCTTTCGGCAAAGGTTAGCTTTGCCGAGAGCCTAGGAACCGCTCTTGGCAAAGAATTAATTTTTTTTTTTTTGATTTAGCCATGACAACTTTTTACGTAGCTTAGATACAGTACATGGAGCTTCGCTGTTGAAGTTTGCAATTTTTGTTCAAACTTTTTACTATATTTCATGAATTTTCATGTATTATTGAATTTCTTTTCAAAACTCAAATTTCAAATGTAAAGTGATTCGAATAATGGATCTAAATGATTGGAAAAATGGTAAACATGCTCGTGAGTCTATCTTGAGGCCTCATCCATGGCCCGGCACCAAAATTCAAAC
The DNA here is from genome assembly GCA_015847255.1 of Hyparrhenia diplandra. Lineage (NCBI taxonomy): Eukaryota > Viridiplantae > Streptophyta > Magnoliopsida > Poales > Poaceae > Hyparrhenia > Hyparrhenia diplandra. The sequence continues at coordinate 311,166 of JADLZK010008520.1, read as the reverse complement.
ATCTTGTGTGTGAAACACGTCGACTCACTTGCGCGTGATTTGTTTTTAAATTCTATAAAAATCAAGCGAAGTTGAAAAATCATGAAATTTGATGAGTTGTCCTTATATCGCATGTCTACACTATGAAAAAAAATTTGAGAACATTTTGTGCACGGTTGCATCTTGGATGGCACTAGGTCGGACATCCCGCACATGTGATAATAGAAACTCATATCGATATGTCCTAGTTTGTACCATCCGAGATGCAACCTTGCACGAAAATCTTTTCAAATTTTTTTCATAGTGTACACATGCGATATCCGCGATAACTCGTCAAATTTCATGATTTTTCAACTTCGTTTTGCTTTTTATAGAATTTAAAACAATTCACTCACAAGTGAGTCGACGTGTTTATTGACACAAGATGTTTGAATTTTGGTGTCCGGCCATGGATGAGACCTCAAGTTAGACTCACAAGCATTTATAACATTTTTCCAATCATTTATATCTACTATTCGAATCACTTCTAGTTCAAATTTGAGTTTTCAAAAGAAATTCAAATAATACATGAAAATTCATGAAATATAGTAAAACAATCGATAAAAAATTGCAAACTTGAACAAGGAGTCTATGTACTGTAGCTAAGCTTTCTGAAAAAATTGTGATGCCAAAAAAAAGTTGCTTCGCCGAGCACTAGTTATAGGGCTCGGCAAAGCTAATGTTTGCCGAAGCATCGTAAACGACTCTCGGTGAACGTGGTGCCATTTTTTTGTGCAAAAAAAACATTGCCGAGAGCCCTATGAGGAGGCTCTCGGCAAAGGGGTACACTCTTTGCCGAATGTTTCACGCCGGGCGTCGGCGAATCGGACATTATTGACGGCGGTTATCTTGGCGGTATCTCGCCGAGGACGGTCAGCGTCGCCCAGCGGGCTCGGCAAACATCAAGTTTTGCCGAGAGGAGTACTTTGCCGGGGTGCGGCTCTCGGCAATGATGTCGCGCCAAGGGTTTTCTTTTTGGCGATAGCGACCGTCGGCAAAGAATTTCTTTGCCGAGAGCCGCTTGCTTGGGCTCTTGGCAAAACACTGTACCCTCGCAAGCGGTGCAGTTTCCGTAGTGAAAAGAGCAAAGATGGTTGTTTTTGAACAAGGTACAAGCAAGTCACCAGGCAGCAGGTGAAGAAAACGCTACCACTAGTACAAGTGAAGTGAGTTCCTGCTGCATGCACAGCAGAGCTCCTCCGATGATCCTTTGTTGTTTGAGTTACTACAACTGTTGCTCACCCTGTTCACCTTCTACTGTACCCATGAATGAGTGCGTCTTAGCCTGCTCTGTTGCCTTCTCGTGTTGGTTTTCTTGAAACAATAAGAGTGTATCTACGTAATATCATCTGCATGTTCTTATGTATGTGCTGACATTGGCGTACTTGCATGTAACATGTGTGTTTGATACTTTTTTTTTTTCTCTCGATCTGGCCATTCACCCGTGTTTCATTAAGAGGAAAGTCACAAACACATACAAAAGCACTTATCTGACGTCGAGAGGACATTGAACAAGGCCCGGCACACTTCCTATCTAATTGGATCCTGGAGTAGCAATTACATTGGGGAAACACTTTGCAACAAAAAGGGAACAAATAGGGGGCGGTTCGCTAGACAGCGTTGGCACGCCCAGAGGCACGCTGCAACTTGTCTCTGAAAAGGTAGGCCTTCATAGCTTGCCTAGTGTCATCCTATAGCGGTAGAGTGAACGCTGTTTGCAGCTCGTCAAAGGAGGCTTCCTATTTGTTACTAATATTTGTTTTCAGATTTGAATAAACTCATCAATGTTACAAAAGCACCTACTCATATTAATATACAGACATATCTCACACGCATTCTTATCAATGTTAAATGTTGTATATTGTCTCTAATTAAGTTGAAACTTACTTAATTTCGTTGAACTTAAAACTTGGAACTGAAATTTTGTTGATATTATCGATGAGATCATCTAGTTCGTCTGGAGAAAGAGCTGGAGAAGCTTGGTCTGCAGTAGTCTCCACAAGGGGACCGTGGAGCTTGCTAGAGTTGTCCACTGTGAAGATCCAGCTACCGATGACGAAAGTCTATCCTGTTGAAAACATCATGTCGATCTTGAAGTCCACTCAGCTTCTGACTGTCTTTTTGCCGAAAGCCCCTGTCTACTTGGCACGCTAGTTGTCAGTGTCTGATGATGAGCAACCTTGCTACGAGATTACCTAAAGCGAGGATTGGTCGGTTTCAGCATAATCTGGACTCTGTGGTTAATGCGAGACAATGATTTATACAGGTTCAGGCGACTGAATAGCGTAATACCCTGTGTTCTGTGTGGCGTGTTGCCTTGCGTTGGATTGCTATTTATATGTGTTTACAAGGTGGTGCCCCTCCCTCTTTATATAGTCCAAAGGGCAGATGCATGATTCTATAGTACCAGTCAGAAGAGTTCTTGTCCTATTACAACGATAGACTTTCAGTGATTCAATTAGGTTGGTTCTCCTTGCCTTTGAAGGCATGCCACGCTGTTCCGTGTCTTCCTAGCAGACCATGGGCCAACCCATTTTGCCACGTAGTCGGCCCTATATGAAAACCCTTAAGATCTTGGTCCGTAAAATCATGTGGTGGGAGTTGGTTATTTTAGGGACCTTATTGAGAGGCAATGTGAACTAATTGATTTTTTTTTATAGCATCTTGGTCAGCCTTTGGATTTCCTCAATTGTTTTTTTTCTCTTTGCCCACAGTTGGTCATAAAAGGTTTTCTAGTTGTGCTAACTCTCACACCTCATCAAATGGTTGTCCTGGTTACCCATCTCCAGATCTCCCCTGACGGGAGGTGTCTATTCTCATTGTCATATTTAGGTTGTTTGGCTCGAGGGTTGTGGTATGGCTTCTGATTCTTGGTAGCTTTGAAAGGTAAACTCTCCTGAAGGTTGACCAGGAAGAATAGAAGGGATTGCCTATTTCTTGAGGTGTTAGTTCGCCACATTTCATCTTATTTTTGGGTCCAGAAGCAGCATCACTGCCTGTTTGCGTTTCAAAACCGGTAATAGTACTAGTTTCAACACCAACGGTGAGTGATAATAATATTATCAGTGCCGGCTGACTAAGAAATCTGATAAATAATACCCATTGTTATGAACCCTCAGTGAAAGGTCATCACAGACGGTTCACAAGAAACCCGACACTGAATGTCATTTTTTGTAGTAGTGGTAGCGATGTTTATCAATAGTGAGATGGTTGTGATGATTATGCAGATTTCAACATCTGTTGTCTTAGTCTATTTGAGATGTTCATATGGATACACACATGTGTTCATGGGTCATGATTGTTTATGTGAGCGGCAGCACTACTTATTTTTAAAAAGAAGGGAAAGCATAGTGGTGATATGTACATCATCACACCAAATTAATTTGTTAATTTACACCTCCTAAAGTTGATAAGTACTCCTCCGTCCCCTAAATAGATGTCATTCTCGCTTCCCGAGAAGTCAACGTTTTCAAACTACCGGTAATTATATATTAAAATATATAAATATTTATGTTAAGTAATTAGTATCATTGGAAAGATCTTTAAGTCTAGTTTTTAATAAATTTATTTGGAGATATAAATGTTGCACGTATTTTCTAAAAACGTAGTCAAAGTTGAGAAAGTTTGACCGGCACGCATCCCACAGTGACATCTAAAAAGGGACAGAGGGAGTACATCCCACCAAAGAAACTTGCATCTGCTCAAATGATCTCTAGGGAACCTTTTCTTTTATAGTGCCAACATATAAGATGCAAACAAGCTTCTCTCAGTTGCACCAACAATATGACAGATGGTTCACTACTGTAACCCTCAGTAAATTATGGAGCAAACTGAGTATTACAGGCTGTGACGGCGCAGATCAGAGATGCCGACCCCTTTATACCTGCTGACTGCTTTTGCTATATATGCAAATCAAATCAACTGTGCTTGTATACGAGTAGTCCAGGCAGAAATATCTCACCAAAAACTTTTCAGGTACTTGCTCAGTGGCCGAAGATTACGTGATCAAAGGAGGATCGATCTCTTAAAAGGAAAGATATATAAATGTGTTCCTTCCGCGTGCCAAATAATTAATTAAAAGGACGTTGCAAAGTGCTTTCGCCAGCTAGCTATATGCATTCCTAATCGATGCTTTGGAATATATCCCGATTTAAATACAATCATCAGGTCGCTGAAACAATGATAGACTTTTTTTAAATGAACATCAGTGCAATGTGCTAGGGGATAAAACCATGCCAACCATTGAGGATTCCGTGAAGATTCTGTTCCCCTTGTCCTCACTATGATGGCCTCTCCTCCTCAGTTTGCTCTAATCAGGATCAAACAAAATGGCAGAGGCACCAATCCTAGAGGCGAGAGCCATCGCCAGATCCCCCTATAGGATGAAAAAGCAGAGCAGAAACAAAATGGCAGAACACAAACAAAAAATGATTCAAATGCAAAGCAGGAAGGATTAGCAGTGTAATCGATAACAAACTTTTAATATATTGTTAGACATAGCAACCACAATGTATATGGACTCAGAAGTCTATATATGGGCAGCTTTTGCGTAAGTGGACCATAGCTTTCTTTGTTGCCACAATATTTCAACCAACAAGTAGTCTATAAGGTAGGAACCATCTAAAATTAAAAAATTGATTATCTCCAATCCTGTGTAAGATCAAGAAAGAGAGAGGAAAGAGTAAGAAAAATTAATATATTTTCATTCTCTAATGGGTAATCCATAAGCTTATGGGTGCCTTTTGTTATGGACTAGCTTTAACAACCTAGCCAGCTTTTTCGTCCCAGCCCCAAGGACAGAGATTGGTACCAACAGAGAAGTAGACCTTGAACAGTACATACAAGAAGCAAGGGGATTTTATCATGTGCGAAGCTGCAACAACGACGGCAACCAGCACCAGCAGCAAGATCCTCCTTGTTCGGCTTCGGCGGCGACATCATCATCATCGTCCAAGGAGGATCTGGCTGCTGAAAGTGAAGATGAGTCTCGCAGTATACTCTCAGCACCTGACATGCTGTTCGTAGACTATGCAGATGTCTACTTTGACCGTCTTAAGAAGCTCAAGTCCCTGAGGCTGCTGATGAATGATCCGGAAAGGACTTTTAATGAGCTACGCCAAGGGCTTTCCAAGACATTCAATCTTGTCTACACCAAGATGTGGCGATTTAAGCGTGGAGGACTGACGCCTGGCGATTACTTATCGGTTTTTTTGTGGGAGATTACCATGACTGCCAGTCGCTTCCATCGTCCTCTTCCACATCAGCCATAAACAAGCCTACAGGGGAAGCGACATCAAGGTTACCTACCTGTTGCTCTACATCACGTATTTTTCCGCGAGATCATTTCAGGGCATGCAAGATTTGTCTATTTTAGCTTCCTAGTCTATTTTAGCTTCCAAAGGTTGTCTAGGCCGTCGTGGTCTACCTTTTTGTGACCGTGGCAGCTGCAGAACATTCTTCCTCTGGGCATCTACTACATGGCTGCTTCCTTTATCTAAAAAAAAGTCTACATGGCTGCTAAATCTTTTTGGTCTTCCCTCATTCCCTTTCACCTTCGTCGAACAAAAAAGCCTTATAGGAGCGGTGGCTGATAAGAAGAGGTGGAGGTTTATGGCTGGCATCGCCGACTGCTGCGGCTGCGGCGAATTTCTTCAGCAGTGTTGGTTCGGGCGTGGCAAGTTCTATGGCAAGGGAAAAGACATTACAAGCATGGTTGTCTCTCATGCTCAAGAGGCATGGATGAGTTACATTGAGGATGTGGAGAGGTACTGGAAGCTGAGTGATAGCAGGGGCCACTGGACACTTGAGCGCAATGGATGTCAACAGATACAGGTCCTCAGGGACAGCCTGGAGAAGCCCTTGGACGAGAGCGTGATCCTCTGGCACTTGGCCACGGATTTCTGCTTCCATTGTAAGGGCACATCTGCTGATCCTAAACCAGCCATCTTGTGCACAAAAATCTCCAACTACATGATGTATCTGTTGTGTGCTAACACTGAGATGCTGCTGCCTGGGAGTAGAACATCTCTGTTCAAAGATACCTGCAACTGCAAGGAGCTCGATGGTATCTTTACCCGCAGGGATCCAGGTGCATTTGAACACCTGACAGAAAAGGTAATCAGCAAGGCAGCCATTTCTGAGAAGGGTGTTCTTCATGATGCTTGGTTGCTTGCTCAAGCCCTGATGCAGCTACCGCCAGGTGGTGGTGGTGCTGATGGTGATGACGGGAAGATGTGGACAGTCATCAAAGGCGTATGGATGGAGATGCTTTGCTTTTCTGCAGGTAGATGCAGGGGTTACCTGCACGCAAAGAACCTTGCCTATGGCGGGGAGTTCATCACCTTCGTGGCGCTCCTCATGTCCAACGCCGGACTGGAGACCTTCGCGGAGAGGCAGCAGAGGATGAAGCTCTACCTTTCCAAGGAGGAGAGGATCAAAAGAGCAAAGATGGTTATTGTTGAACAAGCTACAAGTAAAAAGGCAGCACGTGAAGAGAACGCTAGCACTACCACTCCATCGCCAGAATCTTCCAAAGGTGAATGTACTACTGCCGCAGGCCCAGCTAGGGAGGTGGTGGTTCTTTTGAACTAGTACAAGTGAGGTGAGTTCCTGCTGCATGCACAGCAGAGCTCTTCCGAAGGCTCCGATGCTTTTGTTTGAGTTACTACAACTGTTGCTGCCTGCCTGCCTGCCTTTGAAAAGCTTCACCCTGTTCACCTTCTACTGTACCGTTCCCGTGTTATTTTTCTTGAAACAATAAGAGTGTATGTACGTAATATCGGTATGTACTTGTATGTGCTGATGTTGGCGTACTTGCATGTAACATGTGTGTTTGGTAATAATCTTTGTTTTTCAGATTTGAATAAACTAATCAGTGTTGTATTGGTTGTCACACCCTTCCTGCTTAATGAAATACACGCTTGCGTTTCCTTATGTTCTCTCATACAATGAACCTCGCATAGGAAGGGATTACTTAACCACGTAACTATACCCACTCGGGATAGGTGTGAACGCATTCACACAATCCGGGATGAATAAAAGGAATATCTCTAGCAAGGGAATGTGCTTTCGAACTCAATCGAATTCACAACACTAGCCTGTAACAAGTGTTACAATACGATGCTTTTCGTGGATTGGATTGGTTTTAGCAAGGATAGGATTTCTGATCGGATAGGAAACCAAGGAAGCAGGAGCTCGTCCCTGATAGCGGCGTGGTCTCAAAAAAAGAATAAACTAATCAGTGTTACAGAAGTACCTACTCATATTAGTCTACAGACATCTCAAGTCTCACACTAGTGGAGAGCTTCACATCGTTGACAAAACGCTTTCGTCACAGAAAATGCAAAATTCGTCATTGAAACCTTCTGTGACGAATTAGTGATGAATTTGGAATCGTCATAGAGCGAGCGTCACATTTGACGCACCACGACGAATCATACAAAATTCGTCATTGGAAACCGTGCTGTTGTGGGGTCCATGTCGCCACGTGGACGTGGGATGCCACACTGTTGTGGGAGCGCATGCGGGACCCACGGCCGGACCCACACATGTGGGACCGATTAGTCGCCGTAGCATGGGCATTATTGTTTTGTGACGCTGACTATGTTGTTTTGTGATGAAACTTTGCATTCATCATTGGTCCCCCATGATCAGAGGTGGAATGAATCAACTGTGACGAACAGGGTTTATTGTTTTGTGACGCTCCATATCTTTTCGTCATTATTTTTTAGTGGCTTGGCTCCGTCACTTTCGTGATCCGTGACGAAGTTACAAAATTCATCATTGAAAACTACGGTTCCATGACGAAATTTCAAATCGTCACTAGGAAATCATCATAGGTGTGAACATTTGTACTACACATTCTTTTTAGTGTTAAATGTTGTACATTGTCTCTAATTTTTTTTTTCTCGAATACACAAAAAGGTTTATGAATCTTTTGTATTAAGACGAAAATAGTAAAGTTTAAAACGACGCGCCATAAATGACGTCATAGGGAGAATTGAGTTATACAATCAGTTCAGCCCTTCCTAGCAGAAGGAGATCGAACGCTATTACTCGCTAGTCATACTACCTAGCCATCACCGACAATCAGACGCGGTGGCTTGCGCGGCGCCTTGATCGCCTCGGCCCCTCACCAAGCATGATCTCTCACAGCCTCTTTATGTGAAGGGTTGGGGTCGCCGCCAAACATGCTCTCGTAGGCCTCCTTTGCCGCCGTGAGGGGCTACGTCGTTCGTTCGTCGATGAACCTCATCCGCTGCATCACCGGCACCTCCCCGCAAAAACAGGGGACACACGATAGCGGCCCGGCGGTGATCCTCTTGCTGCGGTGCGGCAACGGCTGGTTCTAGCGTCACCTCCAGCGGCAGGGGAAGCAACGACGACGGTACCTTACGAAGAATCTTCCCGGCGAACCGCTCCAGCCTCTCGCCAAGGGAGTCCGCTGATCGTGGAGAGGCAGCGGCAGCCACGCCCGGCAGGGGTGGCTCTTGCGACCGTGTTAGCATCCTCATGGCTGGATGGTCAGCCAGCATCGGACCTAAGCGGATGGGCAGCCTACATCTCGCCCGTGGCCGCATCAACATCTAAGCAGCCATCGAACACCAACACCTTTGGCGTGGCTGACTGCCCCTGGTCGAGCCGCCACCGGGGCGGCGGGCGTGAAGGAGGTGTCTGACGCACCGAGCCATGCGTGCAGCCACCGGCGACCACTGCGGGGGGCCTCCACCTCTGGCTGGGCAACCGGCGGAGACCACGGGGTGGCCCGACTACTGGTGAGCGAGGCCTCCAACAACATCGGGTCGTCCTCAGCGTCACAATTGGCTATTGCGTCTAGAAAAGCCAAAATGTCTTAAAATTTGGGATGGAGGGAGAATTAATTAAATATCATGGCTACTTTAGCGTTAAGAGCTATATATTGCGACTTCTGTTTAATCTCATTGTGTTTTGTTTACATTCTAATTGCATATGATGTCTTTTTTAATGATGACGTAATTAACTATGAATTTCTTTAACTGTCCAGTTCAAATTGCAGTCCAAAAATACCTAAAGGAGGCTGAATGGTTCAGCAAAAACTATACTCCGAGCTTCAAAGAGCATGTAGATGTGTCCCTTATGTCGACAGGTTTGCCGATGCTGTTCCGGGTGGCGCTCATGGGTGCAGGTAAACAGGCAACCAAAGACGCATTCGACTGGGCGCTCCACATACCTGACACGGTGCGGGGATGTGCAGAGACCGGTCCCTTCCTCAATGACATCTCTTCTTATTTCAAGGTACTGTTGCATTTGAATATTCGATGAGCATAGGATGACTTATTTATTGATGAATAGTTACATTTAAAATTATTGGGGAGCTAGGTGCTCGAGATTATTGGGGAGCTAGGTGCTCCTATTATGAGATGAGATGATGCGGACATACGATAATGGCCCACTACAAGAGAAACCCCTCTTTTACAACGAATAGGTGGCAACGCTTAATTTATTTGTTGCAAGCAACGTTTCTGAAGCCGAGGTAGCAACGCTTATGAATCGAGCTTTGTGAAAGCGAGGTAGCAACGTTTATGAAACCGAGCTTGTGCCCAGGTTCTGTTCGTGGGACTTAGTTTTTTTTTAACAACAAGCACTTTGATGCGGTCCTGTTTTCATTGTACAGAGGTGGTGTCAATTAATAATTAATATAAGCGACAAAAAGGAGGGAACAGGTTCGAACCTGCTACCTCCTTCACATAGAATAGGAACATGCACCTTACCGTAACCAGTTGAACAAGCACCCATTAGCGTTAATTTCTCACTAAACATTTACTTATTGAGAACAAGGTCGGATCCAGAAATAGCCCTTCGCTCCTATTATTCAGAACAAGGCTGACAGCCCAGCCCAAAAACTCCGGTTTCCCCGCTCTAATGTATGCCATATGGCTTGCGTGCATTTTGTGCACTCTGAACCTGGATGATGTATGGTTGCTTTTAAAATAAAGAAGGGGAAACCTTTTTTTTCTAAAAAAAAAGATTTGAGAATTCACAATATAATATTACGGGGTCACAGGTTGTATGGTGCCGGCAAAACAGAGATCACATTGAAAAATTGTAGATTTGAGAATATAATTGTTTATAGGGGTGTTAATCACAAACGCGCCTTTCAAGATTCGATTTCTAAAATAAAAATAAATCACCAGTTTAGGTGCGATTTCTAAAAAACAAAAAAAAAGGCTATAAAGATTTGATTTGTAATTAACAAAATAAATGCGTCTTTCAAAATTTGATTTCTAAAAAAAAAAAAATAAACCATCATGAGGATTAGAACCCACGATCCCCAACGTGTTAAGCTCTTCTCTACCATTAGACTACACACATATTTGTTTTTAATAGTAGGACATTGACATTTTTTATCAGAACCTTGTTATATGGTGCACAAAAAACTTCGTAACTTTCTTATATGACTTGCAATGAAGATGAACATTATACCAAAGTTGTAGTACTTTTCAAGAACCAACGAGATTGCATTTGAATTCTCACATTTCAAATTTGACAATGTTTTCATTTGAAATCATTTATCCAATGAAATTATGGATCCCGGTGTGGGGGTTCACTCCTGCTCCCCAACCATCGACCTAGGGTCGAATCGGAGGAGCGAGGGTTTACCATAGGAATGAGTCACGATACGTCGCGAGGGTCCAAGCGGGTGAGTAGAGTGACACGTGGCAAGACTGAAACCCCATCTTACGGGGTTGGGGCTTTGGGCGGAGCTGGTCGAGGTCGTCTGATGGATCATTCCCCCCAACACCCGAAACAAAAAATATAGATCTCAGAAAGTTGAGAAACTTTGTATTTGACAACGTTTTCATTTAAAAATCATTTATCCAATGAAATTATGGCGAATTCTTCACATTTGAAATTCAAATTTTTTAAATGCGACCTCATATGGGTAATTGATCAAAAGCAAAGTTGTAGATCTTGAAAAGTTATAAAACTTTGTAACTGATAACTTTTTCATTTGAATCTGTGTACAATCCCAAATATTCATTTAATTTGAATCTAACACTAATAACCATATTTTTTTAATTTAAACTCAGGGTGATCACTTTTTTTTTTTTTTTGGCTCCCGCCATCTTTTCCAAGACCTATAATATATTCGCATCCGTAACCTTCTCCCGCCATTGTTTCCCTCTTCTTCTTTTTTTAATTTGGTACCTTTTTCCCGCACACTTGTAATCTAATTATTGAGAAGTCTAACAATGGCCCCACCGTTCATAGAGCCTAACTGGAGTGGACCGTGTGAAAACAACCTGGGAACCACCCCCTGATTTGTGGATCTCGTCAGTTATCCCAGCTGAAACATAACATGGTCCAATTTCTATTCTTTGCCATCGCACAAGCACTCCGGATCCATAGTCCATACCTCTCCTCTTCCTGCTGCAAACAGGGCGACGCAGCAATGCACCGCGGCACCACAAGCGCACGGCGGCACACCAACACCGGTCCATGTCGCCGCCTCAAGAGTCACCGTCGCTCGACCCAGATCCGGTCCGCTCCGCCGCGCTGGCGCCCTACGGCAACACTTCACGCCCCCTGGCTGCCGTCACGCCGCGTCGCCCGCTGGATCCCCCTTGCGGCTGCGGTCACCCACGTCGCCCGCTGGATCCCGTCGCCGCTGCCGTCACGCACGTCGTCGTGCTGCTCCATTCCGCCGTCGTTGTGCCTGCTCGGAAATCCTGTAAGAAGAAGGCATGACGTGCGACCTGCATATATTAAGAAGTCGTGTTTCTAATTATTCTACCTCTCTGGATGTTGCTATCTGATGCTTGTATTGGAAGGGGACTAAATCATGGCTTTTTGCATTTCATCTCTGTTGCTTCTGAGTTTAACTGACCTTGTGTGGGTTTACTAAATTTATTTAATATCTACATTTTTTGAGTTCGATAACCAACTGACATTTATGTGCTGATCTATAAACTTAACTGAATCTGAATGTATTTTTGATAGATTTATTACTTGGCGAATTGTTCTTAAACATGATTAAGTTACATTGCTAAAATTAAATCAAGTATGAATTCTCGATTTAATTCAGAGACTTGTGAATTATGATAGTTTTAAATCATAAGCAGATACCTATTCTCATATATAGTAGGTACAGCCACAACATATGAACTACTCTGAAAATGTCAATTGTATTTCCTATTCAGGTTAGGCAATTCCTGTGCTGACATCTCAAGATGTCGTCCTAAAAATCAAGGAGGTGTGTCAAATTTGCAGGTACACATCCTAAATTGCAGTGCACACTTATACCTGTAAAAATGCAGTGTACCAAGTATAAAAAATACGGATGGGTAAAAAGGTGCTTTATTGGTTTGCAGTTTTGCGCTCATTTTCTCATTCCAACTTTATTGGTTTGCAGTAGCATCCTTTTGATTGCATTCAGTGGACTGCTGCAGGGATCTATTTTTCACAAAACTTGCATTGCCGCTAGCTTTCTCCAATGATTGTTACATTATTCTATTACACTTGTTCCAAATCCTAATCAAGTGTTTGGCGCATCTGCTTCAAAGCGCCTTAAGAGTGTAAATTTGACTTCACTAGATGAAACCTCAAGTGAAGATGTAGTATCTTTGAGACTTGAAATGGAGAAGCTTGGGCACCATGTCCGGAATCAAGATGCCACTATACTGCAGCTGCAAAAACATTACCCAACAGGTAAATTTTAAAAAGTTTAATTCTAAGCATTTCCTACACTAACCTTCTGATTCCTTGACATAGGGATGTTTAGGTGATCCTGTCTATGCACCTAAAGATGGCTATTGTGCTGATGTGCCAAATACGAAAAACGAAAGGTACGTACCCTCTAAAAATTGACAAGAAAAACAATATACTGTAATTTTTTTAATAGTTGGTTCTAATTTGTAGTCATTTGTCTATCAACAGCGAGTATATAGTGACCCTCATTATTGTTTACTTCGTGCTGTGCTTTCTTGTTTACCTATCTCTACTCTGATTCCATTTTGTTGGTGTTTACTTCATGTTGTGTTTGGCCTTAATAACCTATCTCTATTCTGATTCCATTTTGTTGGTGAAAAAAATATTTTAATTTAATTCTTATTCACTATAGACGGCATGAGGATCTGCCAGCACATTACAAAGATAATTGTAGTAACGATAAGGTCTGCGCACCAAACTTAACACATGGATGCAAAGCAATATATTCTGATTATGTTGCTAAATACCGTTATTGGAACTGCTTTCTGAGTTTCCTAACAGAATGGTAGTATACTGTTCTATGAACTTTATCAAATTGTTGTATTAAACGAGCACAAACTACAGGTTGTCTCAAAGGAAACATTTGCTACTCCCTCAAATTTTGAAGCATCTCAGTACCAAGTAGATATCTTTCTAGCATTGATATTTTTGTTAGCTTATTTTCCACAACTAAGTTATCTGTTTTGACTTGTTACCAGCTGAACAAGATCTCAAAAAGGCCTAGTGCATCAGTACCTACTAGTGTATAAGACACATCTCTTAAAAACTTCATTTTATCCTTTTCTTAATTGTTCTTACAACTGAGTCTAAGAATCCCCATATATACTTTTGTAGAAGAATCATCGTGGCACAGCAAGTTTGTCAACTGGCAATACAATGAAGGTATGATTATTCAATTTCTTAGACAGACTGTGATCTATTATGTGTTTATTTATTGTATGCATATATTTGTGAACCAGGTTGGCACCAAAGTATACTTACAGAGATGGAAAAATCAAAATAAGACTGTTGCAATGGGTAAACTAGTGAGTTGTGATCCAAGACAGAAAATTGATGGTGTTCAGCTAGGCAAAGAATTTTGGATGGTTTTACATTAGTTTTGCAATGGTAGAAGATGAACCATTGATACGACCATACAAAAACTACAAGGTTCTTAGAGATGTAGAAGGAGGAGTCCATGTTGCATGGCCTTAAACTTTTGTACGGTCTTTTCTATAACCCAATATGATTTTAGTTCTCATGTGTGTCATATTATTTTATTTAAATTTCATTTGCAGATCCAGAAGATAGATATGTGATCACAGCAGAGGAACGCTTGACTGAGCTGAAGGAAGGAGAAAGGAGGATAGCTAGCATGCTAAAAGGGATCTTTTATTTGTTTCATATTTGCTCACATAGGAACGTGTGCTCTGTACAAAAAATTGTGTCATGAATTTGGATGTTACTTTGTAATGCCACAAATTATTTATAATATATATATATGGCTCAGTGTGCTTATTTTTATGTTGGATGGTATTGCATTTTTTATTAAATATTATTTCTATTGTTGTCTCAAAAATAAATAATTATATAATATTAATGAACGAATGGTTTATTCCTTACAATGCATATAAGTGTTGCAATAAACCAAATCTATACGTTACAACAAACCATAGAGGCTATTCACACATGGTCTAAACAAACACATATAAGTGTTGCTATGATCAAACATTATGCGTTGCAACTTTGCAACGCTTTATTACCACATGTTACCAACGCGATAAATAAGTGTTGCAATAGATCCTTGCAACGCCACTTTAGGCAATGCATATTGGATGCGTTGGTATAGACCCCGCCAACGATATATGAACTTTCAAGAATAACACTTATTTGCGTTGCAAAAGGGGGTGTCATTTTGTAGTGGCCATGATGTTATTTAATATACTTTAAATGTTAAAATGAATCTAACCCACAAAAGAGGTGAGTGGTGGTAGTCCGGTAGAGCCTAAATACCACATCGGAATCGCCGTGAGGGGTTCCCGTGGAGAGATACTCGCCTCCCCTAAGGTCCGGTTCATAGACCGTCTACCTAGTGAGATATTTCGTACAGCCACACGTCGGTATGGGACGGCTTGATTCCACACCCCGTTAGATTGAAATATAATCTCTAACCAAGGAGGCCGGAGTAGGCAAGCGGTCTATCAGGAGACGACGCGAGAGGAACGGCTCGTGGTCTGGTTGGCGTGGTTGCTAGGTGTCTTCCACGTAAGGTTGAGAATATGTGATTGGCCATGATGTGCACGAAAAGCTATATAGAGGAATGAGGACTACGTACAGGGACGCATCCTCCGTAGCACCGTTTGTTACATACAGGGATGGCGGCCTCCGTAGTGGGTTCCCTCTGCGTATAGGTACGACATCTACAGTGGAGTGGATGGTCGTGCTCCGCAGGGCAGGTTACGTACAGGGATGACAACCTCCGTAGAGAGAGTACGTACAGGGTTGTATCCTCCGTAACAGAATCCAACCCCTGAGAAAGCCGTGGTTGAGATTATATGGATGTCTAGGTTGGCTACCAAGCGGGTACGGAATCTCGTTAGGCCTGTCGAAGCCATGACGATGGTAGAGACAACGCCTATCGTGTGGGGAAACCGTACAACCTCTGCAGAGTGTATTGAATCTATTCGAATAGCCACGTCCTTGGAATGGGCAGATGCTAGGACCAGACCAGCTATGATTAGTATTCACACTAAATAACTAACCTGTTTGTGGCATGTGTTGAGGATAACGGATCCAACCCGGGAACTAGCAAGAGCAGTTTTTGAGACTCTGCTAGGGCCCAAACCCTTAATAACTAACCACCCCTGGTTTGGACTTGCTGAGTACGTTTGTACTCACCCCTCCTCTGTTTTTACAGACATCGGCACACCAAGAGGTAAGATCGTCGACAAGGTAGAGGACCAGCGTTCGTAGGAGTTTGCCATGTGTTTGCTTAGGAGAAGGACGCTGAAGCCCAAAGTTCGTTCATGCTCAAGTTTGCACTGGGAGTACGGGCGGTGTCAAGATTAATCCACCGCTTCTCGGTTGGCTAACTCGATCTTTGTGACCCTAATTGGTGACCTTCTTCGTCGCCAATCGTAAAGACCCTTTTATCCTATTTAAATAAAGCTTGGATTTCTTTTATATCTATATACCATTATCCGTGGATCGATAGACGTATTTGTGCGTGATCCCGGCGCAAATACGTGAGATTAAGGACCCATAAAAGTGGGGGGCCTCGACACCTAGCTGCGTGGTGGTTTCATTGCCCGCCACGGAAAATCCAAAAAAACCGCCACGTAAGTTCAAATCAGTAGTAGTGCTCCAAGCCCCCAAGCACCGCCAAGGCCGCCCCTTCGCTCACCCACGCCGGGCCTCCGGTCTGCGTGGCCGAAAGGGTGGTAGGGAGAGGGTGAGAGAGGGAGAGAGAGGGAGATAGAGAGAGTGAGAGATCAGGCGCCGGTGCCTTGGAGAGCGAGGCCGCCGCGGTATTAGATCGGGAGAGAGAGGCCACCATGGTGAAGGGAGGGCGAAGGGAGGTGCTGCTGTGGGGGAGGGAGGCGCAGGTCCAGCGTGTGGCGTGTGGTGCAGGAAGGCCAGCGTGAGGAGTTCATCGGCTTCTCTGAGATCCGTAAGCACCACGCCGTGTTCACTGAGATGTTGCTGGTTATATGTGAATCGACTTGCTCTATATGAATATACTCTGTCAAATACAGTTTGCTAGTTATACAAATTTGTTTAGTTATAATAGAAACATTATACTATGAATGATTGTTCAGTTTTAATAGCCGTCCTTGTCTTCTCCTTTTCAGCACTAGGAAACCTATTTTAGAAGTAGAGAGATTTACAGTATCGCAACCAGCATGGACAAGCAGTGGATGAGAGCGCCTAGGTAATATACTAGTTAGAAATTGCTCTTGTTTTCCCTGTGTAGAGTACAAATCCGTAGAAAGCTTAATTATCACTGTTGCATCTTAGGTTGTCAGTCGAATATGATGAAAGCTTCTAATGCACGCTTGCCAGACAATAGTTAAGCATGTTTTTTGACATTCATGAATCTTTTAAGCCTTGGGTTCTGAAGTCAGCAAACAAAAAGTGGAAAGATTTCAAAGTTGTCTTGAAGAGGAAGTACTTTGATCCTGATTTATCTAGGAGACAAAATATCAGTAATGGTTGTCTTGAAGATTTCAATGTTGTCTTGAAGATTTCAATGTTGTCTTGATTTTATTTATGAAGTTTTGATATATCTGGATGTGATACACTATGTTTTTTGCACGGAAAAAGTCTACCTAACCCCCTCACCTATTGCACATGGACCACTTCACACCCCAACCTATAAAACCAGGTATTTAACCCCCTCACCTTTGCAAAACAGTTCAAATAACCCCCTATAGTGGTTTTGCATGGTGGTTTTGCCATGTTGGCGCTGAGGTGAACTTTGATGCTCACATGGATGGACGACAAGTGGGCCTGCTTGAAGTGGGCTCTGTGTTGACAGTTCTTTAGTGTTACCACTAAAGGACCGATACACCTAAGTATGGCAACGGTAAACCGCAGCGCCGCGGGTCGCCGGTGTAGCTTTTCACCGGAGTATTCCAGGTATCGATTTCCACGAGGAACGTGAAGTGAATTAACAAAGAATCAAGACTCGCCCCTATGATGACACAAGGTGTGTATTTGGTAGTTGAGTTGAGAGGTCTTCTATAGCTATGATATCCGGATAGGCTAGGTAGCTAAACGTGGCTTTATCGACCCTCGGACACTTGGAGGCGAGGGTGATAATCTGGGTGAATAAAGTCACCACTACCAAACTACTATTTTATTTGAGCCTTACCTTTTAAGAACTTGCCTAAACACGTGGTGATCTATACAGAGACCGGAAGGGTCTGTCACTACCTTACTTGGCTATCACAATCCATCCGTGCGACAGTTTACATACATCGGTAAGGTATAGCCTAGACACCACGTCTACGCTAACTCTTACTATTCTAACCTCAGTACTTAGCTAGGCTAGAACACTCTACTAAAGCAAAGCAATGTACCAATGAAGAACGAGTGAATAGCTACTATACTAAACCGTATATGAAAAGTATAAAAGAACTCGAGATGTATTACTCACTAGAAGAAGTACACCCGCAGAGGTACACCTCGGAGGAGATTCCCCGACAACAGGGGCTTCCTCCGTAAAGACTTCCCTCTCTCACTCTACTACTACACTAAAGGAGCAGGGGCTTCGCCTACTACATTGGAGTGGAGTTCTCCTTGTGGTCATGTCTTGGAAGTGAAGGGGTGGGGGGTATTTATAGCCCCAAGGTGGAGTAGGGGCTACTCCAATACCACGTCATCGATCCGCGTGACCTCTATTGCCCTCCGTTGGATCAAAACGACCATGCAACCGCCTTAAGATCAACGTGTGAGGTAATTTCAGCATGTGGACAATGTGATGGGCGTGGGAGGACGCCCTTGGCCAAATGGGCCATGGTCGGGTCGACCATGGTCCATGACCGTGAGCCACCCCCCAGTGCTTTGAACATTGGCCCCACCGCCGGGCCGTGGTCTTGAGTCCGAACTTGCCGTGACGCTCATTTTGTACCAACACGATCCATGGGGCGTATTGACGGACCAATCGGGTGCCTTCTCTTGTTCCCCACGGATTAGTGATGTGGCAGTCGCATTGGAAGAGTTTGGGCTAAAGTATCATGGTCGGCCGATGCTTTGGTCCATTGGGCCTTGGCCTTCTCCAACTCTTCTAGAAGGTGTCCCCACATGTCGATGTCTCGGGATGAAATGGTCATGCATCGGCCCATGTAGGTCTTGTGGCCAAATGACTTCAAATTTTGTGTGGAAGCTTCATAGGACATGGAGATCATGATGGTGGTGTCAAATTGTCCAATGGCCATACTTAGGGTGTTGACCGATGGTGACCAAATGTGTCATTTCAGCCGAGTTCCACTAGTTTCACATCTCAGATACAAAGAATGACATCTACATGTGGAACTAGGTTATTTGCATAAGAAATCATTGTTTATATGTATGTTAGCTTCCAAAAGGAGTACTTTGTTGACGGTTTGACTATGTAAAAACAGGGGTATTTCTACCGTCCAACAAGATCCCCCACACTTACATCTTTGCTTGTCCTCAAGCAAAGGAGGGAGGTTGAAGTAAACATGGACATAACACTTATGAGATATTGAACTACCATAAGATTATTTCTAAGCATTTCCTATGTGAGTGGGATATGTGGTTGTGTCTATCATAAATCCTTGAGAAGTTGGGAAATGGAATAGTTCAAAGCAAGTCATCTTCCGCATTCACATCTTAGTTCTTGGAGTTTTTTTTATAAGTTAAAAAATAAAAATCACATAGATCACTTATACTCCTCGATTGGGTACTCTCAAGTCACTCAATAGTGTATAGATCCTCACCACGGCATAACATGAAAGTGCCTTTTTGTTTCATCCTACTACAAAGGTCTATGTGGAGCCGAGGTAGGGATAAACATGATTGCATACTTGCATTGCATATATTGTAAAGTCAAAACTAGGATCCTAAGAGAAAAGTATCATGCCCTTAGATCAAGAATGTGTATGTGTGTGGAAAATATGAATAACTTTGTTTTGCTCCTTCATTGGATGTGATCTCTCTCTCTCTACCTTATTATTATTATTATTATTGAGACATGGCTATCATAAATATACATACTTGGACCTTCATGTGTCCAACTTTTTTTTTTTTTTTTGGAGAGGTGGGTTCTACTCACCCTCGGACTTGTGTCCATTATTTCCTCTCTCTCTTTTTTTTTTTATACTTTTGCATAGCTAATGTCTCTTTTCACCATCTATATATCTAGAGAGATCACAACTTAAAAGCATAGAGCATTTTGATGGTGGAACTGGGAAAAGGGATGTAGTGCGTACTTCTAGTGTAGAAGTAGCATATAGATGTGGAGTGTACGTGATCTTGATCTTGGGAGCATGATATAATCCTCAACAAGGGTCACTAGATTTGCCAAAACTCAATACAACCGCAAGTAGCGTGATATGGGGCGCCTGAACATGTATGAGTAATGCATATGGCTTTGGTTGGTATTTTCATCATTGAGGAGTGTGTGACACTATGGTTTTATGTTTTTATCAAGACAAATCTCCAAGTACCTTGAGTAAAAGAGGTTGATGCATAAGCTCGAACTATATCACAAGTCACAACATCTTAGTCAATATGACTTTTCCCTAATAATGTATTTTTCCCACAAACATAAGTTTGCACAAGAAATAAACTTTTATGACAGATTTTTATCTTCAAGATGTCATGAAAATGTTACTTCTTCAAAGTTTTATTTTCAGGTGCTTCTTCTAGTTTTATATTTATAAATTAAAAAAAAGGGATAAAACGAATAGATATAATCTAAAATGAATAGAAAAATGAGGGGATGAGAATTGCAAACCGGTGGGGAAGTGTCCCGATGCCGACAGGTGGGCCTGGGGGTCCAAGGTGGCATCGGCCGATGCCACTTTTGGAGCTATCGACAAATCGCCACCGTGGTGCTCTTCCTCTCATCCGATAGATCAATCCCGCACCGGGCGGTTTTCCAATTCTTGAAAATTGATTGGTCGGCCGACCAACCTTTTGTGGCCATTCAGGCTCAAATTTTCACAAAGGTGTTCTTGATGCGAAGGTGATCAACGTGGCAGGGGTCCAAACATTGTGATCCTTCTCGTTAGGTGGTCGGCCGATGTGCCTCTTATGGCCATTCAGTGCTCAAATTTTCACAAGAAAGTTTTCTTGATGCGAAGGTGATCAACGTGGCGGGTCCAAACGTTGATATCCTTCTGTTGGGTGGTTGGCCGATCACCCCCACATCGGCTTTTGCACGGCCCGAGACACATCAAAAAAGAAAACATCAAGTGTAGGTGTTCTCGCTAGTGGAAAAACACTAGCGTAACTCAAATGTTCATTTTTTAGAGATTTCATACGATGGACGTAAACTCGGGCACCTCCCTATGTGGGAGACCGGGCTCAAGGCATGCCACATGTGTGTTTTGGCATCGTGGACCGCATTGGCCAACCTAAGGTCACGCCGACCGTCACATCCCGATGCCTAGGTTGGTCTCTAGTAGGGGTTATGGCTAGTGGAGTCACATCAATGACGCCCATGATCATGATGTCATTTTGATGTATGTTGGGCGCTATGGGTTTATGGATGGACCCTTGGGTTCCTTACCCGCATCATTGGTGGGCGCCAAATGTGGTGGTGGGTATGGTCGATGGTGAAGAGAGAAGTGAGGGTAGAAAGGCTTAAGGAGAGAGGTGTGCCAACGACTCCCGCTTTGATTCCTCGAGCTCGGGCGCTCCTCCATCAATGATAGGGAGGCCTCTCGAACATTAGGTGACCAAATTGGTGTGAAGTGCACAAAGTTGGCTCATGCACCAAAACACGAAGTCGAACCAATGGTCTAGACGTGTTCTATAGTGTGTCTAGAACATACCTCACGCCCCTCGAGCCAAAAGGCTCTAGTAGGGGTCTACCGATGTGCCAAGTTGTGTCCTGACCCATCCTAATGGTCTAAGCATGATCACTATGACTTCCTATACTCATCTCACTTTCGCCCCGAGCCAAATGACTAGAATGGATGAGTCGGCCGATGTGGGTTCGACCCAACGGGTCTGAACCGTTTAGTGGGATGTCATCCTTGAACTCTCCCAAAAATGCCTCAAGTGTCCGTGAGCTCAGAAGGCTCACTTCCTAGGTCGGCCGACCCTCATATTTTTGGATTTGGGAAAACAGACTCCGTCACACTCATCTCTACGCTCTCCTCTACATATTCACCAAAGTTGGGCCCTATTGGCCACTTTTAGTGCATCGGCCGATGCACCTTTGATGGCCAAACATGCTCAAATTTTGCATGGTAGATACTTCAACTATGTAGATCTAGAAGAGCTAGTCAAATTTCATATGCAAACCACAAAAATAGGACATGTGGTTTCAGTTTAGTTAAATCATTATTGAGAGGGTACTTTGTCATGTCATCTTTTTTGGCTATGCATATGAACAAGAAATTAATTTGCTAGCCACTTACCTCAAAGAAGTTGTCATCATACTTGTTGATGATGAGGGATGGCCATCTTGATGTTCTAGCATCTTCAATGTCCTAATAGCTTGGGTCTTGGGTTGGATGTGAGGATCGTCTTGTCTTTGGAGTTGAACCCTTTAATCATCTTGCCATGGCGTGTCCATATTCTTTCCTAAAAGAGATTAGCGGACAACACATACCCAAAGGAAGCAAAGTTGGGGTAATGGTGTTATCTAGCTAAGGGTGATATTCCATGCTACAAATATAGGTTTTAGTATTTAGTAGAGATCAACTTTCCCTTGTTGGAGTATCAATCATTTATTGTTCACCAAACATTCTCGAACTTACGCTAAGAACATGAATCAAATTTTGCATCCTAATTCTATGCAAAACATCTTTTTGTTCAAATAATCAAACTTGACACCATGTCTTGTCTGATTAAGGAAGGGCATTTAACCTAAGCACCATGCTTAATTTAAATAACCTATGAGAGCCTTGTATACATTACTCTCAAACCAAGCATGTTTAGAAATGTAAAAGGTCTAACAAGATTCATTTGCATAATTAAGATGAGACATTAATGGTGAACTAATGATACATTTTTTTTTTTATGACTAAGCAAAGTGAGCAAGACATTATGCAAAAGCAAAGTAGAAACAACTAAACAACACATGAAGCATGTCATGAGTTCTTTAGAGACTTCCATCCCCCACACTTGGATTTTGTAGCGTTTGATGCAAAGCAATACCAAGTGTAGGTGATGGAGTCCTCCATCTAACATGCTTTGACGGTGTTTAGATTGATTTACCTTGTAGTTCTATCCTTCATTATTTTTTTGTGTAAACCCGAAAGGGTTAGTGACAAAAATACCGAAGGAAACTTTCACAATTATGTCTCAAAGATTTCTTTTACGAGTCATTTGACAACTTTTATTAGTGTGATGAAATATCGAGTTATCTTTAGGAAGTGCTTGTTTTAAGACATAAGCTTGTCTTTGGGAAACCTCTAAAAATCTCATATTGGTGATAGCGTTTCCCCTCCAACACCAATCTTTACGTCCACGCCAAACTACTATGAGATTTGGAATGCTTATGATAAACATAAGCATCTACAACCATGATTTCAAATATTTTATGGACAAGGAACAATAGTGGGTTGTAGCTCTTATGGTTGGTGGTGGTAAAGTGGAGGATATATTTGGAATATTTATCAAAGAAGCATGAATTTTGAAAGAAGGGTAGAAAATAGCTTCCATGATCATCCTTGATTTCTTTGTTTTCAAGCTCTAAAGTTGATGTCTCATGAATTTCCATAGGTAAACACTTTGGTTCTGTCATTCCATGCCTATGACATTCCATGGTCATCTCACCTGTCCCAAGACTTCTCTTGGATAGAGGGGTCTCTGACCGAGCTTTATAAGAGGATGAGCAATTTCTTCTTCATGACTATCTCGAGTCCTCCGTAGACTTGGATGAGTCACGGGGATAGAAGAGATTGACTTGAGCTCATCCTTTGCATTCCTAGAGTCATTGATCAGGCGATCATAAGACTCATAAGGGAAAGTACAATGGGGGGTGCTCGGGCGATAGATTGGTTTAGAATTGGGTCTTGAGAATATATCGGTTGTGGGCATAGAAGGGAAGAGGCTAGATTCTTCTTGATGTTTTGATTCTCCTTCTATGGGCTCATTCGACATTTCTTCACAGACTTATGCCCCACTTGAGGTTTTGAGAGGTAAGATGATGATGATTTGGGATGCTTTTGACGAGATCCTTCATTTAGGGATTTAGAATGGTGTCTCTTTGAAGGTCCCTTTTGGAAATGGTGATTCAAGGTGTTCCCATAATCAAGAAAATTAGGAAATAGATCCTCTTCGAATTTGTAAGGATGTTTCGAAGGTTGAATTTCTTCTTCCTTCGCAATCTAGGGTATTTGTGGTTCAGGATTGATGGCAGGACTTTTGGATAGGAATGGTGGTGTTTGTGCCATTGAGATCTCCTTTTGCTTGGGGATTGGGTTTTCCTCTAAAGCTTCATCGTAGATGTTAGTGTAAGGGGTGTTCTCAAAGATCCTAGAGAGAACTTTCTTCCCTTCACTAACAGGGAGACGCAAGAAAAGCTCCCCGAAGCTATGTCAAGGTTTTGGGCTGATTCCTTGGTAAGGCCGCAATAGAAATGTTGCAATAATGCCGGTTTAGAAATACCAAGGTCAGGGCCATATGATGTTGAATCGGTGATACGGGCCCAAGCTATGCCCGGATATTCCTTTTCCTTCGCTTTTAAAGGATAGGACCTCTATTCAAGATGGACAACATGGGAGATAGGGAAGAAGGTAAGACAAAATTTGGTTTGAAGCTTTTCCCATTCTCCTCCTATACTCTCTACATAGCGAGCATACCATTGTTTAGCTTTTCCCCCTTAAAGAGAACGGAAAGAGCTTCCAACGAAGGGTATCTCGTGTCATGCCCTCAATGTGAAGACATGAACACAATTGCTCAAACTCACGCAAATGAGCATAGGGGTTCTCATCTTTGTCCCCGAGAAAGGTTTTTCCTGAACCATGGCTATGAAGCCTGGGCGAAGCTCATAGCTAGATGTATGGATGGGTTGTGATGATGGTGGAGGCTCCAAACAAGCGCCCTTTGGAGCGGCGAAATGGGATATGGGTGTTTGGTTCATTGTGGAAAAGGAAAAAAAAAAGAAAGGTAAAAATAAAAGATAACTTCGGACGACCCAATTCAATGTTAAGACGGCTACCGTTCCCCAAGAACGGCGCCGTGGTGCTTGTTGACAGTTCTTTAGTGTTACCACTAAAGGACCGATACACCTAAGTATGGTAACGGTAAAACCGCAGCGCACGGCCGGTCGTTTAGCTTTTCACCGGGAGTATTCTAGGTATCGATTTCCACGAGGAACGTGAAGTGAATTAACAAAGAATCAAGACTCGTCCTATAATGACACAAGGTGTGTATTTGGTAGTTGAGTTGAGAGGTTTTCTATAGCTATGATATCTGGATAGGCTAGGTAGCTAAACGTGGCTTTATCAGCCCTCGGACACTTGGAGGCAGTAGGTGATAATCTGGTGAATAAAGTCACCACTACCAAACTACTATTTTACTAGAGCCTTACCTTTTAAGAACTTGCCTAAACACGTGGTGATCTATACAGAGACCAGAAGGGCTGTCACTACCTTACTGGCTATCACAATCCATCCGTGCGTACAAAGCGACATACACCGGTAAGGTATAGCCTAGACACCACGTCTACGCTAACTCTTACTATTCTAACCCCGTACTTAGCTAGGCTAGAACACTCTACTAAAAGCAAAGCAATGTACCAATGAAGAACGAGTGAATAGCTACTATACTAAACCAGATATGCAAAGTATAAAAGAACTCGATGTATTACTCACTAGAAGAAGTACACCCTGCAGAGGTGCACCTCGGAGGAGATTCCCGATAGACCCGGGCTTCCTCCGTAAGACTTCCCTCTCACTCTACTACTACACTAAAAGAGCAGGGCTTCGCCTACTACATTGGAGTGGAGTTCTCCTTGTGGTCATGTCTTGGAAGTGAAGGGGTGGGGGTATTTATAGCCCCAAGGTGGAGTAGGGGCTACCCAGCCGCTACGTCATCGATCCGCGTGACCTCTATTGCCCTCCGTTGGATCAAACCGCCATGCAACCGCCTTTAAGATCAACGTGTGAGGTAATTTTAGCATGTGGACAATGTGATGGGCGTGGGAGGACGTCCTTGGCCAAATGGGCCATGGTCGGCCGACCATGGTCCATGACCCGTGAGCCACCCCCCTCGGTGCCGGGAACGTTGGCCCCACCGCCGGTTTACGTGTCTTGAGTCCGAACTTGCCGTGGCGTTCATTTTTTACCAACACGATCCATGGGACGTATTGACGGACCAATCGTGCCTTCTCTTGTTCCCCACGGATTAGTGATGTGGCAGTCGCATTGGAAGAGTTTGGGCCAAAGTATCATGGTCGGGCCGATGCTGGTCCATTGGGCCTTGGCCTTCTCCAACTCTTCTAGAAGGTGTCCCCACATGTCGATGTCTCTCGATGAAATGGTCATGCATCGGCCGATGTAGGTCTTGTGGCCAAATGACTTCAAATTTTGTGTGGAAGCTTCATAGGACATGGAGATCATGATGGTGGTGTCAAATTGTCCAATGGCCATACTTGGGGTGTTGACTGGATGGTGACCAAATGTGTCATTTCAGCCAGAGTTCCACTAGTTTCACATCTGTATACAAAGAATGACATCTACATGTGGAACTAGGTTATTTGCATAAGAAATCATTGTTTATATGTATGTTAGCTTCCAAAAGGAGTACTTTGTTGACGGTTTGACTATGTAAAAACAGGGTATTTCTACCGTCAACACTCGCTTGTAAGGGCGTCCGCAATGGTAATAGCTAGTACTAGCTACGTAGTCGGGCGACGGGGAGGTGAGAGACAATAACAAAGACTATTTTATATCGGTGGACCCACATGCTCATCTCACATGTTCTTGGGCTACGTGAAATAGTCTAGCTATTTGCATGTAGCTAGTGACTATTCTCTCTCCTACTTTTTTCATGCCACGCCACATCTAGATAGCGAAATAGCTAACCATTGGGGACGGCCTAAGTTGGCCAGACGGCCAGACCTGGTGACTTTGATGCTGGGGCGCTCCATGCCACGCTAGGATACCTGGGCAGACACGTCGTGGCGGCCAGCGTGCGGCTGGGCCACCCCACTGTCGTGCTCGTCAGGGACACGAGCCCTCCGGCACGGCCAAGGCGGCGCTGCTCAAGAGCTTCCAGTACGTCGGCGTGACACTCGTCAAGGGTGACCTGTACGACCAGGCTAGTCTCTTGGTGAGCGCCGTCAAGGGCGCCAACGTGGTTTCTCACTAGTTCCGGTGTCAACGTTGCCGCTGTTGGTCTCTGGGGTGGCGCCGTTAGCTATGCGACGCGTGACACCCACAGCCACCGCGTGTTATAAAGTACGTGCTGATAGATACACGCAGTCTACGTACGTACGTGCGGGTAAATAGCTAGTATATACCATGCCCAATTGCCCATCGATCGTTTCTTCTTCATAGGTCTGTTTATTACACGATGGATCATAAGTTCAGCGATATGATCTTGAGCGAGAACGCAAGGAGCGGCGGTGGTGGGTGATGGCGACGACGGCGGGGCCGTCTTGCTGCCACCGGAGCTGGTTGGGACCGTCGTCCAAGGAGGCAGCATCACGGTGCTGGAGAGAGGCTGCCAGGCTGGTGCTCGGCGAGACGCCGACAACGGCGATCCGGGTGCTGCAGCCTGCAGGGCATCTAGCAAGGCGTAGGCCTCTACTGCCGCCTCGTCGCCAAGGAGCTTAGTGGCGCCGGCGTTCTTCTGGCTGAAGACGCCGTAGGAGATGATTGTTGGAATTTAGATGGGCTAGGCCCAATAACAAATTCGGAAATTCCTAGAGAGATCTCAAAGGCCCATTCTATATTTGGTAATTTTGGCCTTCAAGTTGTAGAGTCCTGAACTGACTCTGAGTAGAGAGTCCTAAACCGATCGTGATCGCGACACGATGTTCGGGATATATAAGCAGCCTACCGGCCACGCCAAAATCAGATCATATATCTCATCTTGTTTAGAGAGGTGTCCCTTGAATAGACAACCTCTCAACTCTAGAGAATTGAGATAGAGTTTTCGCCTCTTCTTGTTGTTGCGCCGCCGAAGCTACTCCAGCCCGATTGCTTGCGTGCACTAGCGACCGGGCGGCAGGTCTCCGAACCGCCGTCTTTTGCGATCCCGCAGCGGGGAGAAGGCGAATAAGGTTTTGGGAAGCGCCTTGCGATCGCTCCCCAATCTTCATCATGGCTCGTCAACCAGGAGGGACACGTGGAGGACCGTCCTAGCGTCATCTTCATCGACAACTTCTTCGACTTCTTCAGCAGCTGCCGGTCGACGACAAATGACAAATGACACGGAGGACCTCGGCTTCGCTTTCAGAACTTCTCCATTACGTTGTCCTCAACGTCAATCGGTATTCTCGAGATCAAATCTATCTGGTGTGCTAGTTGTGTTTACACCCTTTGCTTTGATCTGTGACCTGAGTTTGATCGCTTAATCATGAATTATATTGTGGAATTAATCTGAAATTGCCTAATATCTCAACAATCCAAAACCTTATTATAGGCTTTTTCTTGATTTTACTATGGCTGTTTTCACTAACGTCTTGAGACTAGAAAAGTTTTCTAGTGCACATATAAAGAGGTGGCGAAGTTAAGGCCATGCTCGCTAGAGGCTAAGATGTTCGGGTTACTTGTTGGATCGCCTCGGGGAAATATCTCTAGAGAAAATAGAAGATTCCGGGAGACAACACTATCTTTAGAAGAACATAATAAGTCGATGAATCATATTTGTGGCACAATAAATGATAGTTCAAGTGTTTAGCATTCTCGCTTATGACATGTGAACTTTGGTTTGATGTCACATTTATCTAGCTTGAAGTTAATTCCGCATTTCACTATTGCCAAAGGTTCTAAGTGCCATAGTTGTGTGCAATCTAAGCAACCTCGAAAGCCTCACAAGGCAGCGGAGGAGTGACACTTGGCACCTCTAGAACTCATACATTTTGATCTATGTGAGATGAATGGTGTGTTGACTAAAGGTGGAAAGAGATATTTCATGACGTTAATTGATGATGCTTGTAGATACTATCTTTGAATCTCGTGATGCTACATTTTTTGAGAATATATTTCCTTTGAAATATATGCGTAGCAATGTTAGATTTTCTACTGAATTAGCTCCTGATGATACTATACCTATCGAGTACCCCCTGTTGAGTCATTTGAACAACCACTTGAGAAGGATGACAATGAAGTTCCTGTGAGGAACAAGAGACAAAGGATTGTAAAATCTTTTGGTGATGATTTCATTGTGTACCTTGTGGATGATACCCCCACCTCTATCTCGAGAGGCATATGCATCCCCAGATGTAGATGATTAGAAAGAAGTTGTTCATAGTGAGATGGACTCGATTCTTTCTAATGGAACTTGGGAGCTATCTAATCTACCATTCGGTTGTAAATCAATTGGATGTAAGTGGGTGTTCAAGAAGAAGCTTAGACCTGATGGTACTATTGATAAGTACAAGGCTCGGCTTGTGGCAAAGGGTTATACTCAAAAAGGAGGGCGAGGATTTCTTTGATACTTACTCACCTGCTAGAATGACCACTATTCGAACACTACTATCCTTGGTCCCTCATATGGTCCGATCATTCATCAAATGGATGTAAAGACAACTTTTCTCATGGAGAGTTGGATGAGGAGATTTACATGGATCGGTCTCGATGGATTTATAGTAAAAGGTGAAGAGCAAAAAGGTGAGCAAGCTATTGAAATCTTTGTATGGCTTGAAACAAGCACCTAAACAATGGCATGAGAAGTTTGACACTGCGTTAACTAGTGCCGGTTATGTTGTCAATGAAGCCGATAGGTGTGTGTATTATCGACATGGTGGGGGGCGAATCTGTTATATTATGCTTATATATGTTGATGATATCTTAATTTTGGTTCCAACATTGATGTGATCAATGAAGTCAAGTCTTTCTTGTCTAAGAGTTTTGACATGAAAGATCTAGGAGAGGCCGATGTAATTCTAAACAACAAGCTAATTAAGGAAGAGAGTGGGATTACATTGTTGCAATCTCACTATGTTGAGAAGCTTTTGAGCCGTTTTTGGCTTTATGGACTATAAGCCTTCTCCAACACCTTATGATCCTAGTGTGACATTGAGCAAAAATAAGAGAAATGTTAGATATCAATTGAGATACTCTCGATAATTGGTTCACTCATGTATTTAGCTAGCGCGAAACTAGACCGTATATCTCTTTGCCTTTGAGCAAGTTGAGTAGGTACATGTCCAACCCGGGTGATGATCATTGGCATGTACTAGAGAGGGTCTTGTGTTATCTTAAAGGTACAATGAGTTATGGCATACACTATTCCGGCACTCACCGTGCTAGAGGGATATAGTGATGCTTAACCGGATATCCGATATTGATCAAATCTATGCTACTAGTGGGTATGTATTTACTCTTGGAGGTGGCGCAGTTGTCATGGAGGTCTTGTAAAACGCACTATTTTGACTAAATCAACCATGGAAGCAGAACTTATCGCTTTGGATACAAAGATTCTACAAAGGCAAATAGTGGTCTGCGTGAGCTCTTGTCCGACTTGCCGGGTGGTAGAGAAACCAGCATCGGGCTATCCTTATGAACTTGTGATAATCAAACAAAGATCACTAAAAGTGAATAGTGCTAAGGATAATGCGAAGTCAACAAGACACGTTAAAAGACGTTTGAAGACCGTCGTGAAGTTGAGAAACTCCCGAGTAATAATCGCGTGGCTTATGTCCAAACAGATAAAAACCCTCGGCATCCCTTTACTAAAGGGCTACCATGTAATGTGATAGAAATTGCATCGAGAGAGATGTGTATGAGACCCGTATGAGTTTACGATAGTAGTAACCCAACCTTTTTGATCGGAGATCCCATGACTAAGGATCCGGGAAGAACAAGCTATTGGTAAACCGAGGAGAGTATATTTATAACCCTCTCTAAGTGAAGATGCAATAACTCTCAAATGCGTTGAGGCAATCGTATGGCAAAGGTTGGCTAATGCCTTAATATGTTCTATTGGCTTTAACAAGCGAAAGATGCGATCCTACGAGCATTCTTGAAAGAACATACCTATATGAGTTTGACTGTTAAACATCGCAGTCTATGAGACTTGGGTGGTCTCTAGTAAGCTCATGAAGAGACCAGGGGAGTATGACGTATATGCTCCACCCACGGGGTAAGGCTATCGGGCAGCCGGTACTAGTGTGGCTTTAAGTAAAGCTTGTTCACACAAAAAATTGCAATTCAAGGCGTAGTCCATTGTTCAAGTTGTGAATAAGTGTAGCTTAAGGACCTAGGCTTGTTCGCACAAAACTTGCAATTCAAGGCGTAGTCCATTGTTCAAGTTGTGAATAAGTGTAGCTTAAGGACCTAGGCTTGTTCGCACAAAAC
The DNA here is from genome assembly GCA_015847255.1 of Hyparrhenia diplandra. NCBI lineage: Eukaryota > Viridiplantae > Streptophyta > Magnoliopsida > Poales > Poaceae > Hyparrhenia > Hyparrhenia diplandra. The sequence goes on along the minus strand of JADLZK010008520.1, from coordinate 280,246 downwards.
TTGCAATTCAAGGCGTAGTCCATTGTTCAAGTTGTGAATAAGTGTAGCTTAAGGACCTAGGCGTAAGTTCAACTTCACGCCTCTCTGCCGAAATATCCGTATATTAAAAAAGAATGAGAATTGGCAAAACTCTAAATGGGTATTTGAGTTCGTGGTGGATTGTTGAATTTAGATGGGCTAGGCCCAATAACAAATTCGAAATTCCTAGAGAGATCTCAAAGGCCCATTCTATATTTGGTAATCTTGGCCTTCAAGTTGTAGAGTCCTGAACCGACTCAGTAGAGAGTCCTAAACCGATCGTGATCGCGACACGATGTTCGGGATATATAAGCGACCTACCCGCCACGCCAAAAATCAGATCATATATCTCATCTTGGTTTAGAGAGGTGTCCCTTGAATAGACAACCTCTCAACTCTAGAGAATTGAGATAGAGTTTTCGCCTCTTCTTGTTGTTGCGCCGCCGTAGCTACTCCAAACCCGATTGCTTGCGTGCACTAGCGACCGGGCGAAAGCAGGTCTCCGGAACCGTCGCCTTTGCGATCCTGGCAGCCGGGAGAAGGCGAATAAGGTTTTTGGGAAGCGCTCTTCGCGATGGCGCCCCAATCTTCATCACGGCTCGTCAACCGGGAGGGACACGTGGAGGACCGTCCCCAGCGTCATCTTCATAGACAACTTCTTCGACTTCTTCAAAGAAACCCGGTCGGCCGACGACAAACGACGACTGAGGACCTCGGCCGCTTTTGGGAACCTCTCCATTACGTTGTCCTCAACGTCAATCGTATTCTCGAGATCAAATCTATCCGATGTGCTAGTTGTGTTTACACCCTTTGCTTTGATCTCAGGACCTGAGTTTGATCGCTTAATCATGAATTATATTGTGGAATTAATCTGAAATTGCCTAATATCTCAACAATGATGATGCCGAAAGGGGAGGAGGTGCCGCAGCTTGCGTGATCTGGCCAAGCCCGGACAGCAGCAACGAATAAGAACGACGAGCGCCAACAGCGCGGACCTTCGCGGCCACCGGCCAAAGTTGGATGGGAACAACAAGCAGATCACCGATGCACACACGCTGACGCCGAGGCATAGTTCGCCGCCGCCGCCGCCCTAGCTCGCGCGTCGCATGGAGGCATCGAAGCGCACAGTGTGGGAGGGCCTCGCCTCCTCCACGCCCTTCCTTTTCCCCTCTCTCTCAGAGCCCTCACCAAACCGGGCAACATACAAGCGAACCCACTTCAAGCAGGCCCACTTGTCATTCATCCATGTGAGCATCAGATCCACCTCAGCGCCAACATGGCAAAACTACCAAGCAAAACCACTCTAGGGGTTATTTAAACTGTTTTGTAAAGGTAAAGGGGTTAAATACCTGGTTTTATAGGTTGAGGTGTGAAGTAGTCCATGTGCAATAGGCGATGGGGTTATGTAGACTTTTTCCAATTGCATATTTGAACTAATGAAGCCCATGAATTCCATGTCATTACAGCTGTTAAGGAGCACAAGTGTCTCAACTATAGGCCACGACGAGCAGGTTAGTGCACATGTCCACTATGCCTGTGAATCCTATCTCTTGTGCTAGCTTGGTTGTCAAATGAGACTAAGTTGAGAAGGAGGGCTTCAGTTCATAGATTTATTATTTTTCTTGAAGAACATAGATCAAATACTCAATAGTTATATATTAGGCCCCAAACTTTGCTATACCTTGCTGTTTTCAGTGTTCCAGTTCACACTATTTCAACAGTGAACAGAATTTGTGCTTAGGTGAAATTTCTATTGAGTACATGTTTTATGGATAAAGAAATGCATTTCAACACTTGTCAATTTGTCATACTTCCTTTCAGCTGTGCTTTTGAACAGAAAATAGTGAATATGCCAGAAGATGAAGCTGCCAAATATTGTGCTTGGCTGGAATTAGCACACAGGTACCAAATTCTGCACCCTGCAGCTGTTGCTGCTGAAGTGCTTGTTCTATAGTAAGTAGCTTGTTTGTCTTATGTTACTCCTGTTTGAACTATGCTTTTATGTGAAACTCTGTTTGAACTATTTCTTGGTTTCTGATAGCATCCTCTGAATCTTCTATTATGTGAAAGGTATCCTGTTTGAAAGGTATCCTCTGAAGTCTGACATAAACTATGTTTTCTGCACAGAGGTGAAGGTTTGGACAGCCTAGTGGAGTTTAGATGAGTTTTGATCTAAGTGGTGCTTCACAGGTATCTAAGCAAGGCTGCAGCTCCTGGAGTAGATGCTTTGTAGATGTATTTGAATCTTGTAAAGAACTTGATGGTTGAAATGCTTTCTAAATGTATCTAAAATCTGTACTGAATTCGATTGCTGAAATGGATGAAATATGTGTAATGCAGAGATTGTTTTTTTTCCCCTGTAAATTGCTATCAGTGACGCACATTGGTTCATTCTCAAATGGATTGTGCTAATTTACCTTGGATTTGGAGGCATTTTTAATAATGCCTTCATTAATGTTTTAAGGCTTGTCCAAAATGCCTTTAAAAAGTATTATTGGCATCTAAAAAATGCTTTTATATGTTGACAATGAAAGGCATTTTGATAAAAAGACCTTTTAAGTCTAGTTTATAGCCGGCATTTTCAATAATCCCTCAAAAGGTTTATGAAGGCATTTTTACCACTTTTTTGAAGGCATTTTTGAATGCCTTGTATAAAGGGCCATGCTGTAGTGGAAGATAGTAACTGGCTACATCGAAGCAACTCATACGCACACATGGAGATTGATAAAGACAACACAAGTACCATTTTGTTTTTCCCTAATATACTAATTATTTTTTTTTTTGTTTGTTAGATGCCGAACCCAAGGTTAATACGGTGTTATTATTATATATATGTACCGATTGATGTATAGACCAAAGTGACATGATTGACTTGACTGATGCATCACCTGATCTAAACCTAGGTACATTCTTTTTTTTTTTTAATGTTATCTATTTGAGAAGAAAAAAAAGTGTAGTGGGCAACCTAATTGTGGTTCATGACAATGTAATAAGAAATTACTGTTCTTGCAATATGTGCCCTTCTATATTTTATTTGAGATCGTGCTTTTTATTATATATATAGGTAATGTAAATGCATCCAGTTCTATCGACGAAATTGTCACGTGTCCAAAAGAGCGTAAGCGTGAGTTAGATAGAGCACGAAGGGCTGCAATGTCTCCTGAACAAAAGGCTATCAAGGACCTACAAGAGTTGTTGATGACTGATCGAGACATCTCTCCTGATTGTTTCAACTTAGGTGTCCGCTTTCAGGCAGATCAAGAGTACAACATAATGAAACGATACAATAGTATTACGAAGCATCACATGGACCTACGCTTCGTGTAAGCACAAGTTTATAATTAATTGTTATCGTGCTAGATTACATCTATTATTTGTTGTTGTTGTTGTTCTAATTATAATTTTATAATAAAATAAACTAAGTTATATTAATCCTAACACTTGATATCTTTCTATTTTAGACAATGTGTGCTTTAACAACACCGGTGGCATGCATAAAAAATATAGTAATAAAGAAATGGCTGATGTGATTGGTGTATGTGAAAAGATGAACTACAACTTAGCACAATGTAGATATGTAAGTCGCTTGCCCTTGCTTTATTACTTGTTTCTCATGTATTATTTCTAATTGTTATCATGTTTGCAGTTTCTTTTTGCCATGGATTTTCTATGGAAAATATATGCTTTATGTTTTCGATCAGCAGAAAAAAAGATGCTTATTATGCTTGACTCTAGACCCGTTGAAAACTGGTGTAAAGACACACGGTGCTGATGTATGCTAGGCAAACTCTTGGATTCGACTTGCACTTCCAAGCCGTAATGAATAAACATATTCCCGGATGGAATCAAAAAATCTTCAAATGTGAATTTATTAGTGAGAAAAACATTACAATTGACATAGATGGGTAACTAACTTCGGAATCAAAATAAACTTATAGCAATAATAATTATTATTTAATTATTTCTATATGTTACTGATGATGAATCTTGCCACGCACACTCAAGTGGATTACTTTTTCTACAACATGTCTCAATGGAATGGGCGTAAACCCGTAAGTATTTGTACGGTGAGGATAACATACTTTGTTTTAAGGTTTTATGAGACTTTTCAAGACACGCAATATTGCCCATGCGATAAGCACTAATATCCGCATACACTCTCATGTGTACAGGGATGGTATGAAGATGCGTCGGAACTTACTCGTGGATTTATTGGCGCCATCTAAATAAATGGATATCGAAGATTTCTTCCAAATCGATATAAAACATTATCTTAGGCGAATTACGGAAAAGCCCATAAAATAGAATTTACGAGCCTGCGATATCCGCGATTAATTGTGTTACTTTCACAAAACTTGTTTGAATTAAATGTCACTTTAATATCATTGTTTAATTTTATAGTATTACTCCCTCCATCTCAAATTATAAGTTGTTTGACTTTTTTGGCTCCAAGTTTGACCATTCGTCTTATTCAAAACATTTGCACAAATATAGTCAAATTCAAGTCATTCTTTAAGAACTTTTATTAATAAAGAAAGCCACGGCAAAAAAAAGTGATATTTTGCACAAATTTTTGAATAAGACGAGTGATCAAACATGTTGTCAAAAAAGTCAAACGACTTATAATTTGGGATGGAGGGAGTATTATCTTATCATGCGATCCATGTCTTTTATATAAAATTCAATTATCCAAGTAGCAACGTCACGGGCATGATACTAGTCTAAACCTACTAATAAAGCGTGAAAATTTCTGGTTCACCTTTTCTTCTGTCTGCCGATACTACATATATAAGCCCAACTGTCCAGCCTACTCTAGCACGCCTCGCTTCGCCTCGTCATCGTTTTTTTTTTTTTCCGCCATCGTTTTTTTTTTCCGCCACCGTTTTCTGTCCGCCTGTTCTGTCCGCACAGCTTGTTCTTTCCGTATACTTTTTCATCCGGCCTCCTTGTCATCAGCAAGCAAGGTTAAGAGACCAAACAGATAAAGAATCGATCAAACGCGAAATCAAACAAACGCTATCCTGCCGCGTCGTCTCCTCTTCGGATACCAAATAGCACAGGCCTCATCCCCAGCAAAAACGACGAGAAGGAAAAAGGAAACTAGGAAAAGGAATCCACACCGCGACAACGGATTTAAGTCGAATCAAATCCAAATACAAATAAAGATCAACAACCACCATATACAAGACTTGGGGCGAGGGGATCACGACTCCGAGAGCGGAGGCGGCGTTGTGGAGGCACAGAGGTCGCTGGGGCCGCCGCCAACCAGCGTGGCGCTGAGTCGCCCGAACAATGGACGGGCCAGAGGCACGGATCAGCACCGCCGCACCAGCGCCGCCGACAGGCTTCCATCGCAACTATCCAGCATCTAATCGCTGCCTTCCTGACTGAAGACGGAGCAAATATATATATAGAGAGAGAGCAGATAGAGATGTTGGGACGGGGCTAGGGCGATGTAGCTTGCGCTGAAAGCTGGGTGTCAGCCGAGGTGTTGCCGCTTGGCCGGGCACGGTGCTCTCGTGGATTCGCGACGGCTTGAGGTGCTGGGCGATACGCGAGCTTGCGCGAGCTGGGTGTCACCGGAGGTGTTGCCGCCTTGCGGCACGGTGCTCGTGATTCGCGACGGCTTTGAGGTGCTGGGCGACGCGAGCTTGCACGAGCTGGGTGTCACCGGAGGTGTTGCCGCAGCGGGCACGGTGCTCGTGGATTCGCGACGGCTTGAGTCGCGGGCGTAGCTGCTGGTGGCAGTCGCTAGCTCGTTGTGGCTTGGGTGGCGGCGGCAGCACTAGAGGGTTTGGGAACGGAGATATTCTTGGCTTTGGGTTTCACAAATTGAAATTTATACTGAAGCCGATGATGGGCCTTGGTGGGCTGATTGAGATGCCGTGTTGCTGCATACTCTTGCCATCTCTAATTCCGTGTCTGCTTGGTTGGCTACCAATTTTGCCCAACCAAAATTATGGTAAGCCAAAACTTAAGCTTACTAAAGTCAGGGCAAAAAAAATATAGGTATGCATTTGGTGGATTGCCAAAAATAAAGGCTTGCCAAATTTCTGTTTTATATGTAGTTTAAGGACATTCTAGAGATTTGCCAAAACCTTGGTCTAAAATTGGTGATGCTAATTCTTTGGCAACAAATTGATGACCACAAATTTTGGCATGCCATGATTTTGGTTTTGGCAAAAAAATTAGATACCAACCAAGCAGGCCCTTCGAACGGAGGGATGCGAGGTGTTAGGAAGGATAAGATAGGATAGAGAAAGAATAATATAAATAAAGAAAATAAAAAAAAGTAAATACCTAATATTAAAACGTGAAAATTTTTGCCGCTATCTTTTTTTCTGGAGTCTGATTTTAAAACAAATTAGTATACGAGTTATAACAGTACATTTCTAGGTACTACAAAATTCAACTCAAAGACATATTATTTCAGATAACATGACCATTACATAAATTTTCAAATTGCAAGTCATTTATATTACAACTCAGCAAGTTGTATGTCCCGTGCAACGACGGGCACGCGTTTTTGCTAGTAATAACAAAAAAAAAAAAAAAGAAGACAACATACGTGTTCCTTCCGCGTGTGCGATTTTTTTTATATATAACGAAGACTGCAAAGTCTTTCTGCCAGCTAATCTAGCGATATAATATGCAATCCTAATAATCCTAGAGGATGCGTGTTGTTGAACCCTGATTAGAATATAATCAGGTCACAGATACCGTGATTAATTGCACCTTTATTTTTTTAAAATTGGGCACTAGAAGCAAGAGGAGAAAGGAGAGAGTAAAAAAAATTATGGCAGTCGACATGCTCCAAGAGACGAGATACTAATTGGATCGGATGACAATCTATCCATGGAATAGGGCACTGGCAGCTGTCCATTACGAAATATCCTTTGCCCTTGAGGGTCAAACCGGCCAGCTAGCGTGCATCATGACGATTTACATTACATTATGCCAAAAAAACATGGTAAGGCAAAGAGGCCGCACTTACAGACAAGACGACACCAATTATTGCACTGCACAAGAAGTGTTGTTTTCGGCCCTTTGCCGAACAACCCTTCGGCCGCTACCGAGATATCAGGCCCCTCGGGGAGGCCTCGAGGCCGGAGGAACAACAGAGCAAAGACAACCGAAGTGCTTTAAGACGAAATGACAAGAATCATCACTGCTTCAATAATTATCCGACCTCCTTTACACTCCCTCTTGGGGCACTATTTATACACGCCTGTAGGCATTTACATGACGGTTATGCCCTTCTACCTAATACATATCCCGAATATTCCCTTCGACTCGGGGCATCCGCGCCTAGCGGTGAGATGATTCCGCACGCCTCTTTGCTGCCCCCTCGAGACCCACTTGCCGCCTGCTCCTGGGCGCCGCGTCTTCGTCAACCTACCTGCGAGAGATAGATCACTTTCTCCTCGGACGGAATGCGAGGAGCCCCTTCGTCAAGCGAGGACCCCTTCGCCTGTTAGGGGCGAAGACCCCCTCGTGGATTTTATCATGAGGTCCACATCGCCCCGCAGGGGGGGCGATGGCCTTTGTACTGGGCCGAGGGCTGCCTTCGCCGTTAGAGAAAACGAAAGCCCCTTCGCATAAGGGATCGAAGGCCCCTTCGCCCTAAGAAATGTCATCTCATCTCGCAAACAAAGCTCTCCACACTCGGGCAGGGGGATGATGGCTGCCTTCGCTATTGTTGAGCCGAATGCCCCTTCACATATATGGGATCGAAGACCCCTTCGTCCCTAAGAAGTGCCGTCTCGCACGCGAATAGGTTCCACACCCTCGGGGGACGATGGCTGCCTTCGCTTTTGGAGAGCCGAAGGCCCCGCCATAAGGGACCCGAAGACCTCTTCGTCCCGAGAAGTGCCATTTCCTGTGCAAACAGGTGGAGTCTTCCTCCGCCAACCTCGCCCAACTGAACACTATCTCGCCCGGGACGGCGCCCAAGGGAGCATGGGGTACGCCCGGGCGAACCCCCCCCCCAATAGTAGCCCCTCCCCGTGCAAAGAGTCTCCGGTTGGAGACCTCGGTTTCGGTGCCGAACCTCTCTGCCGTCCCCCATGCCGAAAACTCAGGTACCGAGGTTTGCCAATGTGTTGAAGAGTTTTTTTTTTGACAGATGGCAGCTCCTGGGCTTGTCGTAGTCGAATCGCCGCTGGCGGTTCCTCAGGGCGCGGGCCCTAGTGGGTATAAAAATCTCCCCGGTCGACCGGCCCTGACCCCTCTAGATTGCGTGCTGCCTTTTGCTTCCGCCTTGGACGCTTTCTTCTTAGCATTCTTCGTCCTCGCAGTCCACACCAGTACAGGGGACGCCGATGATTATAGCAGATCCTGAAGCCTCAAAGGTCATTGTCCCACCGAGCACTAAGGCAGCTGATGTGCCGGAATCGTCCCCAACAAGGAGCTCAAAAAAGGGTAAACCGTTATGTTATCGTTGTCATACAAAAAGGCCATACCATGGCTGTTTGCACTGCGATACTTTGTTGTGAGATTTGTTATGGAGAACATGTCACTAAAGTTTGCCCAAACATGAACAAAATGCATAATACTGCTAGTCTTTGTGGTTATGCAGTAGAAGGCTTGGGTTTTTATTTTATTCCAGTTGCTGAGAATCCCAAAATAAATATAGAGGAAACATCTGCCGTGGTACGTGTTTTGGAAGGTTCCCTTACTGCTGATCAGTTGGCAGTGGAACTTGAAAAACTACTACCTGGCAAGAACAAGTGGGTGATTGAAGAGAGGGGCACTGATGCCTTTATCACTAATTTCCCATCCTTTGATTTATTGGATTGTGTGGTCAACTGGGGTCCAATGGACACAAAAACGGTAAAAGGAAAAATTCGTTTTGAGAAAGGGGCTGAGAATGATGTTTATAAGTATGAAATTGACATGGTTTGGGTTCAGTTTCGTGGTCTTCCAAAGGAGTTTCAGGAATTCCCTATTATTTGGGCGATTGGTTCCATCTTAGGTGTTTCCCGGGCTATTGACACAAAGTTTACTAAGAAGAATGGTCGGGCAAGAATGAAAGTAGCCATACTAGATCCTAGCCTTATCCCTAATCTTGTGGATGTGGTAATTGGGGACTATGTTTATGAGCTACAATTCCGTGTTGAGGAAGGGATGGCGGATGGTGAACCTCATGTCATTGACATGGATTCTACCATAGATGAGGATGATCCTAATAAAGAAAAAAGAAGGGGATCCAATGGATGAAGATGGCAAAAAAGAGGGGCTAGCAGATGAGAATGCATCCAAGGACCAGCTACCTGAATCCGGAAAGCACAGTGGTGTAGCTGAAAAGGAAAAGGGTGTTGATTCTAGAGCTCATCAGATCAAGGAAACATGTTCAAGATCTGCACCAGCAGTAGTCAATGCAAACAAGAAGCCAATGGTAGTACTTTCAAAGTGTGATTTAACAGCGGATGGAAATTACCGATGGAACGCAAAAGTGCTTAAAGGTGGGACAGTGTCTCCGTCAAGATCTAGCAAAAGAAATGTGAGAAGTTCTGAACAAGACTCTCTTGAGAAAGCATCCAAACTGAAAGCTCGCAAAAACTTGGACTTCTCTCCAGGCGAAGGTAAAAAGAAACAACCCCAAGCTCTTTTCATACTGTTGATGATTCCGTATTATTGTCCTCTATTAATTCTTTAGGGATTTTACTTGGTGATAATGATCAAACAGTGTCGCGGTCTTTGAAATCATTAAAAGATATAGAAAACCAAAGGTTGAACGAGAATAGGATAATAGATGAACATAAAATTGATGATGCTTCAACTGTTTGTTCGTTAGAGGAAAACATAGATTTAGACGCTTTGAATCTCATCTGTTCAGAGGTTTTGTAAGATCTAGGTGATGGGGGTTGCGACGCGTTGTGATTACAAACCCCTGTATCACTAAACAAAAGGTAACGCTCTAGTTCAAGGAAAAAAAAATTAAAAAAAAAAAAACATTCTAGATGAAAGGCATCTTTTGGAATTGCAATGGGTTCGCTGATCCTAAAAAATATAGATTCTTATCTGACCTGACAAAAAGAAATGAACTTAGACTTTATTGCTTTATCAGAGACGGGTAGAGCCAATTTTACGTAATCTACTTTGAATAATATCTGCGCTGGCAGAAATTTTCTTTGGCATTGCATGGCTCCACGAGGTCGATCTGGTGGTATGATTCTAGGTATAAACTTGTTAACTTATGATATTGGGGAAATTGAAGAAGGAGATTTTTTTTATTCATTTCAAAATTCATCGTAAGGAAGATGACTTTAAATTTAATTTAATCTCTTTTTATGGGCCAAGACAATGGATCAAAAATCATATTTTCTATCGAGGTAGTAAGAGTATGTTCAAAAGACACTATACCTATTATGATAGGTGGTGATTTTAACATTATTCGTAGCTCGAGGAGAAGAATAATGATAATTATAATGACAAAAGGCCATTTATGTTTAATGCGAAGTAATAGACACTTTAAATCTTAGAGAGCTAGAATTATCACGAAGAAAATTCACATGGGCTAATCACTTACAAAATCAGACTTTTGAAAAATTAGATAGAATACTGGTTTGTACGGATTTTGAGTCCAAGTATCCACAATCCACGGTAACAACACTTTCTAGAGAGATTTCTGACCACACTCCGCTACTTTGTTGTACAAAATAGTTCATCCTCATCTTACCAATCCCAATTTAAGTTTGAATTGGGGTGGTTGATGAGAGATGATTTTGTTGATTTAGTAAGAGATGTGTGGCGGGGAAGTACAAAGCATGGTACTCCTATAGAGAGGTGGCAAACTAAAATTAGAAGGTTACACCAATACCTCAGAGGATGGGCAAAAAATGTAAGCGGGGCTTAAAAGAAAGAAAAAAACACTTTTGAATAAGCTAGACGAATTGGACAAAAAGGCAGAGAGTTGTACACTTAATGAAACGGAGTTGAACTTGAAACATGTGCTAAATGAAAGGATAGCTAAACTTTTGCGTGAGGAGGAACTTAAATGGTACCAAAGGGCTAAGGTGAAACACCTATTAGAGGGTGATGCAAATACAAAGTATTATCACCTTTTGGCAAATGGAAGGCATAGGAAAACTCATATTTTCCAGTTAGAAGATGGGAATGATATAATAAGGGGTGATGCTCAAATTAAAAAGCATATTACCAATTATTATAAGTCACTTTTTTGGCCCATCGAGAATTCTTCCATCTTCATGAATGAGCTTCAAATCGATGACATTCCCCAAGTTTTGGTTTTGGAAAATGAGTTTTTAACGTACCGATTTTCCCCGAAGATGAAGTGAGGACTACAATTTTATAAATGGAACATAATAAGGCTCTGGACGGATGGGTTCCCTCGCCGAGAGTTTTATCGGGTTTTTACGAATGTGATTAAAGACGACCGATGGCTTTGTTCGCATGGATTTTCATCATGGTTCACTTCCACTAAATAGTCTAAACTTTGGAATATTAATTTTGCTACCCAAACGGAATGATGTGAAAGTGATTTAACAATACAGTCTATCTGTTTGTTGAATGTATCTTTCAAGATCTTTACCAAAGTGGAAACTAATAGGTTATCTATCAGTAGCCCAAAAATTTATTAAACCAACCCAAACAACTTTTCTCCCCGGTAGAAATATCATGGAAGGCGCAGCTTATTCTTCATGAAACTATACATGAACTTCACTCAAAAAAAATAGAATGGGGTTATTTTTTAAAATTGACTTTGAGAATGCATATGATAAGGTGAAGTGGAGCTTTCTTTGCCAAACAATAATCATGAAAGGGTTTTCACAAAAATGCTTTGTAGATGGGTGGATGGAAAAGTTCACACAAGGAGGAAATGTTAATATTAAAGTTAATGATCAAATGGGACCATACTTCCAAACAAAAAAAAAAAACTACGACAAGGTGATCCATTGTCGCCAATACTAGTGGTGGTCATCTTTGGCCATACTTATTGCTAGAGCTAAGGAAATGGGGCAGGTGGAAGGGGTTATTCCTCATCTTATTCAAGATGGCTTATCTGTCCCTATAGTATGCGGATGATATGGTGATTTTTATGAGTCATGATGTTGAGAAAGCAATTTATATGAAATTATTACTAAGTACTTTCGAACAACTATCGTGGCTCAAAATAAATCTCCACAAAAGTGAATCTTTTGTTTTGGGCGCACCAAAAAGATCATGAAGCGTATTATTCATAAATTGTTTGGGTGTAAAGTTGGGAAGTTCCCCATTCACTACCTTGAGTTACCCATGCACACTAAGAAGCTAAATAACAAAGATTGGCAAATGATTGAGAAGCGAATTGAAAAGAGGCTAAGTGGATGGAAAGGTAAATTGCTTTAGGTGGGGGGGCGTCTAGTCTTAATAAACTTCGGTGCCTTCTAGTTTACCGATATTTATGATGTCTTTTTTGAAATTCCAAGAGGAGTGTTAGAAAAAAATTGATTGCTTCGGATCAAGATTTTATAGGCAAAATGACCAACATAAGCGTAAATACAAATTAGCCAAGTGGGAAATTTTATGCTAGCCAAAAATACAAGGTGGACTAGGGATACAAAATCTAGATATTCAAAACAAATGCCTGTTGAGCAAGTGGCTATTTAAATTGTTGAATGAGGATGGCATGTGGCAAGAATTATTAAGAAATAAATATATAAAAGATAAGACACTAGGGAGTCGTGTTAAAAACCCACGAGACTCACATTTCTAGAAAAGTCGATGAATGTTAAAGACACCTTCATGGGATTTGGCTCATTCCTGTGAAAGACGGGTCACAAACTAGATTTTGGCTAGATACCGGTTTGGAAACAAATCTCTAAAGGATAGATTCCCAAAGATTGTTCAATATTGTAAGAAGAAAACAAGACTACGTGGCACAAGTACTTAGTTCATCTCCACTAAATATTTCTTTTCACCGAAACTTGGTGGGTGCAAACCTAAGGGATTGGCACAGAATTGTTAACTCTTTACAAGATCTGAACTTACAGGAAGAAAGAGATGTTTTTGTCTAGGCGTTACATTCATCAGGAAGATTTTCTATAAAATCAATGTATCTTTGCATTAATTAACAATGGGATTCAGATCTCACAAGATATTTGGCAAATTAGAGTACCTACAAAAAATTAAAAAAATTGTGGTACTTGAAAAAAAGGTGTAGTTTTAACTAAGGAAAACCTTGTTAGGTGACATTGGAACGGTGACACGAAAATGTGGTTTTAATGTCATGCTCCGAAAACCATTCAACACCTTTTTCTCAATTGTTTTTATTCCAAATTCTTGTGGCGGCGGTATATATGTTGTTTGGAATATCACCACCCCTAAGTATAGACGACCTTTTTTAATAGTTGGTCCAAGAGGGCTAATAAAAAGTAAATTCATTGTTATTGACAATAGCAAATGGCTCTTTGTTGGACTATATGGATAACGAGAAGCGAGGTAGTTTTTGACAAATGTAGACCAAAATCTTTTTTGCAGGCACTTTTCAGGGTAACGCATTTGGTTCGACAGTGGACAAGATTGCAGCGGTGTGATGATCTACGGGAGGAGCTAGTTCGGTTGGATAGTATCTTGAGACGTCGGCGTTGCATTTCTTCGAGTTCTAATGGATGACCGCAACTAGATTTATTGGTTCTACTTAGTCAAGACTTTACTTCCGTCTTACCTCTCCATGTAGTTGGTTTCAAATTGGACTTTTGTTTGGGTTGAGCTTTGGCCTACGGGCGTAACTTTTGTAATAATTGGTCCAATTCTATCGACAGACGGATGAAGCGGGATATAAACTATCCTTTATCTTAAAAAAACGTTACGAGGGGTGGTCGGAGGTTGCAAGCTCGTAGATCCAAAAAGAAGTGAAACTAGAGTAACGGCGAGGCTAGGATATGAATGAAATAATACAAAAATGGGAATGGATTACTCTTGTTATTCTAGCCCCTGGCCCTGTATTTATAGGGAAGCAACCGCAATCTATATCTATACCTACTAATAAAGCGAGAAAATTCCGACGTCCTGCCGTCCAGCCTCCTAGAAGAAGTCATATGAGTCCCAGGCAAAACTTGGAGTACGAAGAAAAAAAAAACAGAAGAGAAGACGAGGTACGCCCAGGCACCCAGCTCCACCACACCACCACTCGCAGCTGCTTCGCCTCCGCGCACCGCATCACCGACGAGGCTTCGCCACCACGCCGCCGAGGCCGCTGCGCACCTCGCTTCATGCCTTGCCCATGGCCATCCGCGCCCAGGCGACCTGCCGCAGCAGCGCGCCACCCGGCCGTGCTGGTCAGCCATGCCGGGGTCGCCGCGTCCGCCATGCCAGCACCACCGCCGCCGGTGGAGCATCCTTCCCCATCTCCCCTGCTCTCCCATCTCCCTTCCTCCCCCTTCATCTGTTGCTCTCGCACGGGCAGGACAAACGGAGACGACGGACGACGGACTCGAGCCATGACCCAGCACCCGTGGCCGTGAGGCATCCCGTGAAGGGGATCCAATCTTATCCCCAGCGCGGGCCCCACGTGTCATGGAGTCACCAACCACCTCTTCCTCTAAGTGGACACGGTCCACAAGAATAAAAGAGAGGGCGGTGGCGGTTCACCAGATCGGTCCACAGAACCATGGACCCGACCCACAGCGCAGTGTCGGCCAATCCACTGCCGCCCTGGACCCGCACGTCAGCCGCTGGGAAAAATGCTACGTGCACCCAAAGAAATGTACACGGAGGAGTAGAAATCTATTTTCCAGTTACCAGAAAATTCCCAAAAAAATTCCTAAATATACTAGGTACACTCTAGATCCTACCCAAGCTTTTACATTCCAGTTTCAATATTCCAAAAATTCTAGAATTATTTCCAAGGTTTAATCCGTTTATAAATCCTCTATGAAACTTTGGAAATTCATAACTCCTCCAACCTAATTCCAAATCATTCCGTTCCAATTCCATAATTCTTCTAAAAATCATGCCTTATTTATTCGTACCATTGTTCCATTTATTTATTCGTACCATTGCTCATTATTTGGTGCGCAAGGCGCCTTCGTGCTAGCGGGAAGAAGATTATCTCTAGCTTGCTATTGCGGGGAGATAAGAAAAGAGTTTGCTTGTGTAGGGGAGAGAAGAAAAGAGAGAGGTAGAAGATGGATCTGATGGGTGGAGCCCGCTATCGCCAGCTGGAAGAGAGGGTTACTTTGGTCAATACTAAAATACAACGACATGTTGATGGACCCATGTCCTTGCAAGCGTATAAAATGGCCCGATTCGGATAGACCGTGAATTATAATGCCATATTTTCAATAAGATAAATAGTAATGGTATTTTCGGAAACGCAAAATTTATAAAGTTATGAATCCTATTAAACCATATTAAAAGAGATAATTTTGTCAATTGTTTGATAGATTTTTATCTCCGATGCAACGCACGTGCATATTTCCTAGTATATTACAAAGAACCCAATGAAGTCACGGTATATTCCTGATACGTTCTAGGGTACAATGGTCTTTAGTAGTTTAGTTTCTGTTTCTCTCTTACTCTAGTCCTTGTCAGCGCACCTCCAGGGCAACCCACACTACGTAGGGCACGAACTCCTTCAAGTGTGCCCCCGAAAGTTGTCTTCGTGGCTTCTAGCTGCATCATCACCAGTTCGACCTCCGCTATGTGCCATTCAGGACACTTTCAA
Source organism: Hyparrhenia diplandra (assembly GCA_015847255.1). NCBI lineage: Eukaryota > Viridiplantae > Streptophyta > Magnoliopsida > Poales > Poaceae > Hyparrhenia > Hyparrhenia diplandra. Next base: position 264,558 of record JADLZK010008520.1, on the reverse strand, counting down.
GGTTGCCGTTCCTCTTGGTCACCTCTGCCAGGTGTGGATCTCCAAACGTCTCCATCTTTGATGACCTACCCAAAAATAATAGAGGGGTATACTCTTTTTTTTTATACCTTCGCTGACAAGTCCGGTAGGCTCTTGAAGGACATGTGAGGAAGGTGGCTTACCGAAGGTGTGAGCACCCCAACGGTTTATAAACTACACGCATGACGCATGTCCTTATTTTAGACTAGGCCAAACCTCGCCTCAACATCACTGAAGACGATGTGATCAACTAAACGCCACGCAAATGAGATGATAAACGTTGTTTATATACATAATAATAAAAGAAAAAAAAAGAAGACAACATACGTGTTCCTTCCGCGTGCCGATTTTTTTATATATAACGAAGACTGCAAAGTCTTTCTGCCAGCTAATCTAGCGATATAATATGCAATCCTAATAATCCTAGAGGATGCGTGTTGTTGAACCCTGATTAGAATATAATCAGGTCACAGATACCGTGATTAATTGCACCTTTATTTTTTTAAAATTGGGCACTAGAAGCAAAGAGGTGAAAGGAGAGAGTAAAAAAAATTATGGCAGTCGACATGCTCCAAGAGACGAGATACTTGGATCGGATGACAATCTATCCATGGAATAGGGCACTGGCAGCTGTCCATTACGAAATATCCTTTGCCCTTGAGGGTCAAACCGGCCAGCTAGCGTGCATCATGACGATTTACTACCTCCGTCCCTGTTTGACTGTCTTTTTGGCAGGAGAATTCAATGTCCACGTTGGTAGCTGCAGCCATGCATCTGGATGGAAGTAGTATCCAGGTTCACGTAGATTCAAATGTATCGGGTAAGATTCTAAAACGACTGATATAAAGGGACAGAGGGAGTACATTACATTATGCCAAAAAACATGGTAAGGCAAAGAGGCCGCACTTAAAGACGAGACGACACCAATTATTGCACCGCACAAGAAGCACATGTGATTCACGTCCAATCCAGCCCTCAAACTCGATCTATAAATAGATACCAACTGCATGGAGCGATGATACATAGCCTTTACAATTCAAGCAAAGAAGACCTAAGCTAGTTACCAATTACCTAGCAGCTAGGCAGACGATCGATGGATACAACTAGAGTCGCTACCGCCGCCGCCGGTTCTGGTAGTATCGAACCCGGCGCGTGGGGTGATCTCTTTGTGACTTACACCCCTCTCCCCTCACAGGTAATATCATATACTCTTCCTCCATTCTAATTTATATGTTGTTTTGTCTAGGTGCGTAGCAAAAACTTTGTATCTCGGCATGTGGGTAATATGCATCGATATGTAATGCGGGCATGTGGGTACATACATACATAACTAATGCATGCAAGCAGAGGTCCGAAGAGTGGATGAGGGATAGGGCAGATGAGCTGAAGGGGAAAGTTCGGCAAATGTTTGTGGGCGGCACAGCTAACATGCTGAGCTTGGTGGACACTCTTGAACGCCTTGGCATAGACAAGCATTTCCATGAGGAGATCGGCGTGGCGCTAAGCTGTATCCACAGTAGTAGTGAAGAGCAGGACAGCTCCAACAATCTGCATGTTGTCGCGCTCAAGTTCTGTCTGCTTAGACAGCATGGCTTCTGCGTATCAACAGGTATATATATTGCTATATGTAGGAAGTCAAGCTATGACTACATATATGCTAACCAAGAATCCATTAATGAGGTTATGTGCATTATTACATATATACAGATGTGTTTGACAAATTCAGAGATGCCACGGGCAATTTCAGCAAGGATTTGGCTACCGATCCTAAGGGACTGCTTAGCCTGTACAACGCAGCTCACATGGCAGTCCCGGGTGAGGTAGCCCTAGATGAGGCCGCTGCTTTTGCTAGGCGCCACCTTGAGCTCGCCAAACATATGCTCAGGTCATCTATGGCGGAGCAGGTGTCCCGTGCCTTGGACATCCCACGCCCTCGGTTCATGCAGCGACTTGAGGCCATGCTCTACGTCACTGAGTACGAGCAAGAAGAGGGGCACAACGCAGCAATTGTCGAGCTGGCGAAGCTGGAATTTAACATACTTAGGTCTCTCCACCTAAAGGAGCTCAAGGAAATCTCCTTGTAAGTACACACAGACACACCCATTAATTATATATATACACATAATATCAATAAATGATTCTTCTGCTTTTTGAAGACTAGACATCTGTTTATATGTGTGTGTATATATATCATCTTGGTTCAAAATGAAACTTATAATTTCATATGACAATTAGGTGGTGGAGTGATCTTTACAACAGTGTGAAGCTTACCTATGCTCGGAATCGCATCGTGGAGACATACTTGTACACCTGTGGAGTGTTCCACGAGCAGGAGAACTCTCGCGCACGACTAATGCTCGCCAAGGGGTTTGCACTTTTGAGCCTACTTGATGACACCTATGATACTCACGCCACCTTCGACGAGTGCCAGATATTGACTGAAGCTATACAAAGGCATGTGTTGACGCAAAGTTAGGGCTTCGCACCAACACACCAAGAGGGCCTTGGACGCCCACGAAGGTTGCTAAACAACCTAGTAGCAGCGAGCACCGCGGCGTGATCACCCAAACCGATCTAGGGTTCGGTAAGGGCAACGTAGAGCTCGGTGACGGCTGGAAGACCTTCGAACGCACCTCCGGGAAGACCCGCCGGAGACGCCGCGCACCAAGGGTTGTCCTAGGGGCAGCGGATGCGCCTAGAACGCCCGGCGGAGAACGCGGAGTTCGTTGTCGAACAACAGGTTGGGGTTGGAAGAGATAAAAAGTTGAGAGATATGTTGTAATATGACGATTGGATGTAGATGGGATCAAATCGGCCATAAACCTCTTTTTATATATAGAGGGGGTGGTCTTATCCCTTTAGGAAACCATCCTTGGACGTTTCCAAGTACCAAAAACCGACCTAAACACGATTGGAAACAAATCGGTTCGGATCTCGTGACGGACACGGAGCTGCGTCCGGGCTGACCGGGCGCCGGTCAAGCCCCGGCCGGGCGCCTTCCGGCCGATGCGTAAGGGCAGAGGTTCTGTTCTGGCTCGCGCCCGGGCCACCTGACCGAGCGCTGGACGGACGCTGCACCGGACGCACTAGCGCGTCCTGTCGGTGTCCCGGCCGAGGCGCCGATTGGGCCAGCTGCCGACGGGACGCTTTGGACCGACGCCGCCAAAGAGTCCGGTCGCTGAGTCCTGGTCACATTCCGTAAAAGCCGTTTTCGATCCTCCTCGAGAATTTGGCTAAGTCTGAAATTTGCGGTGACTTGGACCTCCAAAATATGGCTAAGTCCGGAATTTTGCGGTGGTTTAGCCTATGCCATTTTTGGGTGTCAACACATGCCCCCTGTTTTTCAGTGAGAAGTGCACGAGCCTGAAAACAAAACAAAAAAAAACTAAACAACACGAATGCCCATCGTATCGGTTGTCCAGTTGACTAAGGGCGATACTATGTATCGCCATTTTTATTCTAAGGGCGATGCATGCATCGGCCATTGTTTGAGAGCACTAGGCCTCTTGCCAAACACTAGGGAAATACTTTTTCAAATACCTCCCATTAATCGCCTTATCTTGGCGTTTTCCATCACTCGTTGACTCAAGCACATAGGAGTTTCCAAATATCACCCCGACCACCTTAAAAGGACCTTTCCAATTGGGTGACCACTTGCCAAATTGATTGCTCTTCGACCCTATCGGTAATATAGTTTGCCAAACTAAGTCACCGATTTGGAACGATTTGCTCTTGACTTTCTTGTTGTAAGCTCTTGCAACACGGGCTTTGTCTTTCTCAATTTCCTTTAGAGCTTGTATTCTCTTGTCGGTTACCTCGTCGATGTTGTCCATCATCAAATCATGATACATAGTAGGAGATAAGTCATTTTGTTTAGCAAATCTATATGCATCCAAATTTATCTCAACGGGTAACACCGACTCTTGTCCATACACCAACTCATAAGGAGTGACTTTAGTTGCACCATGCCTCGATATGCGATGAGCCCACAAAGCTTCGACAAGACCTCATGCCACCTTCTTGGATGTTCTATTATTTTCTTCTTAATAAGCTTGATCAAAGTTTTGTTAGTTGACTCTCGCTTGACCATTGGCTTGAGCATAATATGGAGATGAATTTAGCATCTTAATCTTATATGATTCGGCAAAATCCTTCACTTCCTTAGCCATAAATGACGTCCCTTGATCCGTAGTTAATGTTTGAGGAATGCCGAATCTATGAATAATATGCTATGTGATGAACTCAATTACCTCCTTGTGTGTCATGTTCTTCAATGGAACTGCTTCCGACCATTTAGTGAAGTAGTCGGTAGCAACCAAAATGAACTTATGCCCCTTCGAAGATGGAGGATGAATCTGTCCAATAAAATCCAAGCCCCAACCACGGAAAGGCCACGGTTTGATTATAGGATGAAGCATAGCAGCCGGCACTAGCTGAATATTCCCAAACCGGGCGACACTCTTCACAACCTTTGTAGTAACGAAAGCAATCGGCCATCATAGTAGGCCAAGAAAAACCAGCCCGCCTCAACAACCACTTCATCTTCGAGCCGATTGATGCGTCCCCACAAATGCCTTCATGAACTTCTCCCATTGCTACTCGTGCTTGATCAACCCCTAGACACTTTAGTAACAAGTCTTCGGCAGTCCTCCTATAAAGCTCACCATTATGCAATGTGTACTTGAAAGCAAGCCGCCGAATATTCTTGTCAACTTTAGCACTAGGATCTTGCAAAAAGACAAGAGAGGAGTTCTCCAATCTTCTAAATCGGTGCTACCATTGTCCAAAAAATGAAATAGACCGATTTAAAAGAATTTTACATTGCTGTCCCAAATCATTAGTAACATCGGTTTGTCCAATCAATTTTGGTTGAACCGAATTCTTACTAGAATCAAACAAGCAAATTTTCATGCATCGGCAAATGTTGTAAGTGGAAATAACCATCTCTTACCTCAAAACTTCGATGCACCTTGAGCAAGCAAGTTTGCTCTTTGCACATAATTCACATGCAATTGATCTTCTTCCTTGATGTAACCGGAAGCAAGTTGAGCAAAAAAATTGGCCTCATGATTTTCTTCTCTTGGAATATGCCAAATCTTAAATTCGGTAAATTTACCAATTAAATCAAGGCACAAATCAAGGCGAGCACGAAGTGATCCATCCAAGCATTGACATTCACTAGAAACTTGTTGCACCACAAGTAATGAATCACCAAATGCTTAAACATGTTCAACCCCAATAGCTTCTAACATAATCAACCCGAATAAGAGAGCTTCATATTCGGTTTGGTTGTTAGTACATGGAAACTCCAATCGGCTTGACATAGAAAATTCAGTACCACAAGAATTAACAAGAACAATTCCAACTCCGGCACCATCTTTACAAACCGATCCATCAAAATATAACCGCCATGGGGTAGAAGTGACATAATTCACCTCATAATCAAGATTAATACCATGCTCAACAATAAAATCAGCAAGAACTTGTCCCTTTAAAATTCTCAATGGTTCAAAAGTCAAGTCATATTCAATTAAAGAGTATGCCCATTTGCCCACCCTTCCGAAAAAGGATTGGCGAAACAACATATGTTTGATTACATCGGCTGGCATGCTACCACACATGTGCTTGACAAAAGATAATGTCTCATTTTCGAACAAGCAAAATATAGTGATAAGCATAATTTCTCAATATGGGCATACCTTGTCTCTCGGGATCAAGAAGACGACGACCAAGATAAGCAACAACATACTCCTTTCCTTCATCTTCTTGAGTAATAACAGCCCCAATCACCTTGTCTTCTAAGCAAATATATATATCGGAAAGGTACGCCCCTTCTAGGTGCTTGTGAAGAACAGTGGTGAAGACAAATATTCCTTTATCTTATCAAATGCATATTGTTGGCTTGCCCCCCCAGGCAAAATCAGCTTCATTCTTCAACTTAATTATGGGGGTGAAAGGAATAATTTTCCCGGACAAGTTAGCAATAAATCTTCTCAAGTAGTTCACTTTACCTAGAATTTTTGCAAATCCTTTTTACATTGAGGCGCTTTGAACTGCCTTGATCTTCTATCCTCTTGGGATCAATCTCTATGCCTTTATCATGAATAATGAAACCAAGAAACTTTCCAAAATAGACACTCCAAAGGCACATTTGAGTGGATTCATCTTCAAACCATAATGGCGCATTCTCTCAAAAGCAAGACGTAAATCGGCTAAATGAGGATCATGTGAAGCCGATTTAATCACCACATCATCAATATACACCTCCATAATCACACCAATGAGATCATGAAAGATAAGATTCATAGCACGTTGATAGGTGGCGCTGCATTCTTGAGACCAAAGGTCATAACGATCCATTCAAACAAACCAACAAATCCGGGACAAATAAAAAAAGTCTTGGAGGTATCTTCTTCACCATAAATATTTGATTATATCCAAAGATACCATCAAGAAAGCTAATAACCTTATGTCCCGAAGCATCATTGATTAACATGTCGGCAATAGGCATAGGATACTCATCTTTGGGAGTGGCTCTATTTAAATCTTTGAAATCAATGCACACTCTAATCTTCCCGTCCTTTTTCTCCACCGCACAATATTAGAGACCCACTCCGCATACCGCATGGACGGATAAAATCTGCCTTAAGCAACCGATCAATCTCCTCCTTAATTCGGTCATTGATGGCCTAATTGAAGCGCCTTTGGCGGTTGCTTGTATGGCCTAAATCCCTTCTTGATGGGAAGCCGATGCTCAACAAGATTACGGCTTAACCCGGGCATCTCCGTGTAATCCCATGCAAAACAATCAACATATTCCTTGAGAAGCGATTAATTTAGCTTTATAATCGGCATCCAAGTTTTGGTTTATAAATGTCGGCCTTGGCACCGAACCATCCCCAATGTCAACTTGTTCCAAAGGGTCGGCCGACGCGTGAAACCTTGGCCCAACTTATTGAGCTCATCAAAGTCATCAATAGCCTCACAAGAATCGGTCTTTTTCAGTCGATAATGCTCAAGTCTATGCTTTAAATCCATTGAAGTTTGTCTTCCATTGAGAAACAATGTTTACAAGATAATATTGAGCCGATTATCCGTCGGCTTCAATGTTACAGGCACAAATCCACGCTCATCATAGCTAATGTACTGATAGTTGGATAAGTCTCTACCTGAAAGACAAGCAAACCCAGAACTCTCAAGCGAAGCATCGGTTGTGGAAATCTCAACCGAATTATCCGCATGAACAATCTCTATGGCATCTCCCACCCATTGGATGAGGAATTGGTGCAAACTAGAAGGAACACATGGATTTGCATGAATCCAATCACGACCAAGGATAAGATCATAGCTACCTTCCACGTCGGCGATGAAGAAAGCCGTAGCCATGGTCTTGCTACCAACGGTTAACTCAACGTTGGCGATCCCCTTTGAAGGAATTGGTGCACCTCCTCCTACGCCCATTGATGGTCATGTTGGTTTGGATCAGCTCCTCCTCTTTGCCACCAAGCTTCTTGAATAATGAATAGGGCAAAAGATTAACAATTGCACCACTATCCACTAGCATCTTCCCGGACTGGTTTCCCATTGATATGTCCGCCACATGCAATGGCTTGAGGTGTCGGACAGCACGCGGCGAGGCTTCTTGAAGATAGCATCCTGCACCCCAAACGCAAACTCTGCGGCAGCCACTTCATCCTCTCCCGCCTCGATCACATAATAATCGGCGAGAGAGAAAAATAGTGTTCACCTCGGCGTGTGGCGGTGAAGGCTCATAATCCACCAACTCTTCATCCTCAACCGCACTTGAATGCCAACCAAGGCAGCGGCGGTGGCAGCAAAATCTTCAGGCGCACTTGCGGACACGCGAAACAAGAGAATTCGGTTCAACCGGCTTCGGAAGTCGGTAAATCCGAAGTTTGGGCAATAACAGCCCCGTCAACCATCTCGGTTGAATTATTAACTTGCTCATTTAGCTTGGCTGCCCCATCTGCAAGAAGTGCCAGGAGATTGACTTTTGGTTCGGGCACCTCTTTTACAGGCTCGGACGGCTGCTCTTGCACTATGACCGACTCTACCCGGTTAGCAATCGGTTGTGACATCCTCTTGGCGGCAAAGAATCATCTCGGCCTCCTTGTTCTTGATCTCTTGCATGATATCCCAAGCAAGATTGACCCTTCACCTTGAGCAGCAACCAAACGCTTGAGCATCTTTTTGTCTTGCTTTCATTTGAAGCTTCCTCTTTTGTGTCTTATTGATATCAACCGGGCACCACTTAGGCCGCAAGAAACGAGGATCCACATTCCTTTTTCTTCTTATTTTTAGCTTCAAAGAACCTCCTCCATGACTTGATCTTTATCACCCTTGGGAGGCTCCTGCTCCTCAATCACAATCGGTTTGTTGACATCAACAATAGGAGCTATCATCGAACCGATAATGACGGAAGGCAGAGGAGTAGAAATTGGCGCAGGCTTCTCAACAACTTCGATCTTCTTAGGAACATAAACCTGCTGCATAGGCGCCTTCCCCTTTTGCTCAAAGGTGAGTTCCCGAGATGTAAGCACCTCCTTCTTTTTCGTACATCGCTTCGAGCTCGATTGTGGACCCAATCGGCTAAATACGGTAGGCTTGGCCATGTTTGTAGCGCCTCCTTCCTTCACGGGATCCGAAGGATAGGGAACAAACACTCCCTTCGGTCCCCATTGAGGTGTTAGCGTCACTTGTGATAGTGGTGGCCCCCAACGAGTCATCCTTGGACGTGCATCCTGCGAAAGAAGAAGAAACATTTGTAGGAGTCATAGCCACTTGCTTATTTCTCTCTTCATCACGCTTCGAGGCGTAGACTCTCTCTTTTTTTGTTGGCCGATTCTTGGAATCGGCCTTTTCCTTCTTGTATTTCGCCAAAAGTCCGTCAAATTCACATAATGGCTTGATATGCTTCTTGACCTTTGGCTCACTAGTCTTCCAAACTCCAATCTCCGGTTTTTGTGGAACGAATGTTTTTATCGTATGCACACCGGAAGCAAGGGAGCTAGAACCCTCGGAGGCTGGGCGGATCCGACTAAGGTAGTCGGTTCAACCGCTTAGTTAGCGCTTGAGCTTGATCGTCTTGGCCGATTTCTTCAATCGGCCTAGCTGGTCTTGTTCAAGGCCATCGACCATCTAGCCACGCTTGACGCCGTAATGCTTGCGCCGAGCTAGCCACAATGGTAAGCTTCGTCTTGCCTTCTTCAGTTTGGTTAACCAACACTTGTCGTCCCGAATTCTTAGGAACATTCGGTACGGGGCGAGGCTCACCAATGATCACGTTCTTGCCTTGAGTCGTAGAAGCTTGCTCGGGACGGATCAAGATGGCAGGAGCCTTGACTTCAAGTGTCTTGACTTCAGGCTTCTTAGCTTCAATCACATGCACTGGAAAAGGATTCTTGTCTAGTTGCATGTCGGTAAGACTTAATCGGCCCTCATTAAGAGCCGATTGCACCTGCCGACGGAAAGCATGACAATCATTAGTTGCATGAGAATAAGATTCATGATATTTGCAAAAAGCCCGTTTCTTCAACACATCTGCAGAAGGCATAACATATTTAATCTTAATGTATCCGATTTTCAATAATTCATCGAATATTCGGTCACATTTAGATGTATCAAAAGTAAACTTTACTTCCTCATTCCGATTCCTATTAATCGGCTTGAGAGAAGGGCAAGTTACTTGTTTATTTTCCTCTGGCCACCTAATTTCAGCAGCCAACACCTCTTTGCTCTCATCATCCGATGAAGAATAACCATCGAGTGCGTGCACATTGGCACGATGAGAGCGATAGTTGCTATCACGAGAATCTTTAAGGCGCGATTCAACGTAAACGCCCTCTTGATTAATCGATTCAAAGTATTAAATTGCTTTGGAACTCAAGTTTTTTCTTTAATGTTAGAGCGCAAACCAGCAAAAGCAAAATCAACTAGATCCCTTTTCAGATATCTGAACATTAAAACAACGACTTCTAGTTTCCCTATATCTCTTAAAGAAATCTAGGACTAACTCATCACGCCCTTGTTTAATGCATGCAAGATGGGACAATCTAGTTTCTTGGACTCCACAATAAAAGTGAGCATGAAATTTCTCTTCTAAATTAGCCCAAGACATAATGGAACAAGGGTAAAGATGAAAACCATGAAAAAGCAAAGTACCCGATGAGATAAAGGAAAATTAAGTAATTTTCATATGTTCCAAGGTACTAGCCGTTCCTAGTTGAGCAAGATACATACTAACATGTTCCATAGTAGTTTTATTATCATTACCACTACATTTCTGAAAATCGGGTACCTTCCGACCAACCGGGCGCATTCATATAATCAAACGCGGAAGGGTACGGTTTTTGATAAGAGGTATTGATAGAATCAAGACGAATTCCCAGATTTTTCTCCATTGATTTAGAGAAGTCATCTCTAAATTTAGCTAGAATAGCATCTATGCTATCGGGAACTCCTGTATTTCCTGCGTTCACAACTTGATTATGCACATTATTCGGTGACGGTTGTGGTATTGATTGTTCCCCTTGTAAAGAAACATTTGCCCCCGAATTATATGCAGGATGGGGGTTAAGATTCGGTAGTGGGACTTGCCCCCCTGCCGAATTTAGCATAAAGTTATGCACCCCTGAATTTCTAGATGCCTCGTGATCGGTTCTTAATGTGTGAGCCGATCTTTGTTGGCTAGAAGATGTACCAACCCCACCGTACCGGTTCTAACAGCCGAAGCCATAGGATCCGATTGCGGTTGACTAGCATTAGCATGTAAAACCATATCCAACGGCATGCCATATTGATACTGAGTTGTTGTTTGGGGCGCAACAACTGATGGTGACACTAAATCAGATTGAGGTACAGCTCCCGATTGTGTGTTATCGGTTGAAGTCCCTTCTATGATTTGCAAGCGTTTATCTAATTTACTAATGAGACCTTGCATCGTATCAACTACAGCAGTACTTTGGTCTACTATCATCTTAGCAACACCATCATGCGTAACACCAAAGATCACTATTAATAGGTTGGGCAACGGGAATTACCTCTTTTGATGATGGCTCTGGCGCAGGAGCAAGTGCGGTGTAGACAGGCTTTGTGTATTGATGTACACGATCTTGCCTATCCTTGTGACAACTCTTGAAGAAGGCCGTCTGGACAGCGTTGATTGCGTCCTGGAGCTGCTTCTTCAATTCTTCAGGGAGCTCATCCGCGGATTCGGGTCGCCGTATATTGGTTTCCGAAATTTCGGACGACTGATCCTTGTTCTTGCTAGCTTCATCACCTGGAGCCATGACGCTAGCTTCGAACTGGAGTTGACGTCTAGTCTTCTTCCCCAGCGGAGTCGCCAAAAAGTATGTTGACGCAAAGTTAGGGCTTCGCACCAACACACCAAGAGGGCCTTGGACGCGCCCGGCTGGTTGCTAAACAACCTAGTAGCAGCGAGCACCGCAAATATGATCACCCAAACCGATCTAGGGTTCGGTAAGGGCAACGTAGAGCTCGGTGACGGCTGGAAGACCTTTCGAACGCACCTCCGGAAGACCCGTCGGGAGACGCCGCACCAAGGGTTGTCCTAGGGGCAGCGGATGCGCCTAGAACGCCCGGCGGAGAACGCGGAGTTCGTCGTCGAACAACAAGTTTGGGGGTTGGAAGAGATAAAAGTTGAGAGATATGTTGTAATATGACGATTGGATGTAGATGGGATCAAATCGGCCATAAACCTCTTTTTATTATATAGAGGGGGTGGTCTTATCCCTTTAGGAAACCATCCTTGGGCGTTTCCAAGTACCAAAACCGACCTAAACACGATTGGAAACAAATCGGTTCGGATCTCGTGACGGACGACACGGAGCTGCGTCGGGCTGACCGGACGCGGTCAAGCTTTCTCGACGGACGCTCCGGTCGATGCGTAAGGGCGAGAGGTCTGCAGCTGGCTCGCGCCCGAGGCCCCGACCGGACGCTGGACCGGACGCTGCACGGACGCTCGGGCGCGCGTCCGTCGGTGTCCCGCTGGAGGGGCGCGACCCGACCGGGACGCTGGACCGACGCGCCGGTTGAGTCCGGTCAGTGAGTCCGGTCACATTCCGTAAAGCCGTTTTCGATCCTCCTCGAAATTTGGCTAAGTCTGGAAATTTGCGGTGACTTGGACCTCCAAAATATGGCTAAGTCTGAATTTTTGCGGTGGTTTAGCCTATGCCATTTTTGGGTGTCAACAGCATGATTGTTTAATTAATTCATCTATCGCTAACTAACACAAATATATCCTCATCGAACTAATTTCTATGCAGATGGGATGAAAGTTGTGCTCCTATTCTACCAGAATACCTGCGCATGTTCTACATCAAAATGCTAAGCAATCTCAATGAATTTGAGGACATTTTGGAACCATGGGAGAAGTATCGCATGACTTATATCAAAGAAATGGTACTCCAATCCGATCCTATTTGTTATCTAATGCTCATCACAATTTGTTCTAGCTACTCCATCTATTCCAAATTATAAAACATTTTGGCTTTTCTAGATACGTTGCTTTTACTATCTGTCCGGACATAGTGTATATCTAAGTACATACAAAAAAAAAAAAAAAAAAAATCTATGCATCTAGAAAAGCCAAAATTTCTTAAAATTTGGGATGGAGGGAGAATTAATTAAATATCATGGCTACTTTAGCGTTAAGAGCTATATATTGCGACTTCTGTTTAATCTCATTGTGTTTTGTTTACATTCTAATTGCATATAATGTCTTTTTTATGATGATGTAATTAACTATGAATTTCTTTAACTGTCCAGTTCAAATTGCAGTCCAAAAATACCTAAAGGAGGCTGAATGGTTCAGCAAAAAACTATACTCCGAGCTTCAAAGAGCATGTAGATGTGTCCCTTATGTCGACAGGTTTGCCGATGCTGTTCCTGGTGGCGCTCATGGGTGCAGGTAAACAGGCAACCAAAGACGCATTCGACTGGGCGCTCCACATACCTGACACGGTGCGTGGATGTGCAGAGACCGGTCGCTTCCTCAATGACATTTCTTCTTATTTCAAGGTACTGTTGCATTTGAATATTCGATGAGCATAGGGTGACTTATTTATTGATGAATAGTTACATTTAAAATTATTTGTGAATAGTAAAAGTTAACTTACTCCTGGGCAATCAATCATTATGGTTGTGATGGTTGGGTTTATACAATAGTATAGTAGATGGAAAAGCAAAAGACAGAACCTAAATAACTGAAATATTTGGGCAAGAAATGTTTGTTTTTACAGAATTTTTAACAGCACAACTAATAAATATTTCTAAAAAAAAACTATAGAAAGAGTAAGCATACAAAATCAAAGTAACAACAATTTTGAATTTTTATAACTAATCATACCAACCAAAATAATTTTTTTTTTAACCGGGTTTTAACCCGTTTTTCATTAAGAGGAAAAGAGTTTTGGTACACCACAACAACAAAACAGGATGTTGGTCCAAAAAGTAGCTTATTACATGATCAAGCTCCTTTGCGACCACAACAAATCTAGGGCTTGCAATACAAGAAAGTACTCACCCAGGACTTGTGCAGTTGGAGCACCAGTAATGTCTCGCGCCCATTGATGGTCATGCAGCGCTTCACGCAGCTTCCTCTTTCGCCCACAACCAAAATAATTGAATACAACATGAGTTCAATCCTTTAGCTAAACAGTACACAAACCTAACGATATACATAGGTATAATATTGTAAGAATAGTTATTGTTTTTTACTTATTATTGTCTATATATGGGATCACGTACATTATTATAACACATGCGCATGCACTTTCACAGCCAAGGAATAGCAAGATGGATGCGGCTAGCTCATTTGAGTGTTACATGAAGGAACATAGCATGACGCCGAGTGATGCAGTGGCGGCATTTGCCACTATGGTGGAGCACGCATGGAGGAGGATCAACCAGGGGTGTATGGAGGTGGACCGCAGAATACTACCAGCGGCGCAGCTAGTGGTGAACATGACAAGAATGAACGAGGTGCTGTACCTTCATGGCAGGGTCGCCTACTCCTCCAGTGGCATCCTCCGGGAGACAGCTGCTTCCTTGTTCCTGAAGGATTTTCCTATTTAGGCTTATTCTTTATTACTTGAAATAATTGGTGTGAACAAGATATATACACACCCATCAGTGCTACAGATACCCTAGCAATGATGTAGCCTCGTGGTTTATGAAACGTGCCTCATCTTAAAACTCATTTGCAAAGACAAGTTCGGTTCTATAATGCCCAAGTGAACTTGGAAACTAAGCAGCTGACTCATGAACAGAGCCCTAAACCAGAGACACGAGAACTGAATATTATTCAGAAAAAGTATGACACTCCGTGCCAAAACTAGCCCAAGCATACCAGACACCTAAAAAATCCTTCAGGAAAGTTAATCGAACTTTATCTGAATAATTCAGTTTCGGCACGGAGTGTCAGACTTTATCTGAATAATTTTATGCTGGGTTAGCAAGCATTGAGTAGTTCATTACTATCAAACTCAAGAAAGTTAATCGAAACAACAATGCAGCCTACCTGAATGTGGTTGCTGATACCTTCGACCGGGAGGGACAATCATCTCAGGCAAACAACATGACAATAAATATATGCTCAGCTGAAAAAGGAAGCAACTGATGGTCATGATGGGAGCATCACAACTGGTTCAACTCAGCTATCATGCGTGTTAAATCATGTTATCTGACTAAGACGTGTTTCTTACCATAATAGATGTAGTGACAATACTTTTATATCATCATTAGGTTACAATGCTTGTTTTTCAACATTATCATGTCCAAAAGACAACTACTACACAAAAGATTAACCGTGGCGGTTTTTGAAACCGCCACCAATGGAAGGCCACGGTTAATCGATGGATTAACCGTGGGCGGTTTTCCGAACAACTAAAAACCGCCATAATTAATCAGAAAAAAAAAAAAAGAAGAAAGCCCATCCCAAACTCTAACGGGCCAGGATTTGGATGATGAGACGATCCATATTGAATGGAATGACCTTATTGTCTATTGTCAAATAATAAAGTTGGCAACGATGGCAAGGTCCGGCAGCGGTCGGGCTTCCTAGGGCTGGATCCGGTGCATTGTGTGGATCCGGCGAGGTGTCACCGATTAAGGTGGTCGGCACGGTGAGTATGGGTCATTGACCGCGCATTGTGGTGAGGCACCTTGGAGAAAGCTGTGTCTCTAGGACCGATGACGATGACACCTTTCGGTGCGCATTCTTTCTTAGAAGCGTCTATCGATCAACTCTCTCCCCTCTGGGTAGTGTGTCATTCTGGGTGTAATGCCTTGACCTTCCGGTCGAGCGGCGGTGATGCGTATGGGTTCACGTCCCTCCTTTGAAGCGTCGCTTTGGAATCTCGTGGTTCTGTCAATATGTAATGGTCGTCACCTTCAATCTTATTAAAGAGAGATTGAGGTTTGCGAAAAGCTAGGAAAAAATTCCATGAGACTTTCAATATAAATAATTACTTATTTTTCTATATTTTTTAATCCTGTGATGTTACATCATAACTAATCTAGAAAAATATTATTAAATAAAAAATATTGCTAACTAACTGAATATTTATCTCAGATCAGCATTTCTGATTCTGCTTCTGTTTCCGCATTCAAATAAAAATCAAAAGTTGTATGACTTATGAGGCTTTTTCTTGGGCCATTTCTGATCTCTTTCATCCCTAATAAATTATGCATCCCTGACCCCGACAGAACGTGCACACACCGCACGTCTCTTGAGGACAGAGAAGGATGTCAACCACATAACAGACCGTAGGGTCATAAGATGCATCGACCACCCTCCGGACCGCCCAGGACCGTTCCCATCACCAAGACGAGCACCGAATATTAAAAATTAGGCATTAAAAATTGATTTTTTTAAAATGACCTTGAATGGAGAAATGGCCAAAATAAAAGTTATAGATTTCGAAGAGTTATAAAGCTTTGTTGTTAACAATTTTTCTATTTGAGGTCATTTGATATTTCAAAATGCTCTTTGAAATTTAATTTCAAATGGTTGAAGAACACTTATTTCTCTTTTTAATCCGTGGCTAAAAATTGTAACTAGTCTTTTCTCCCTCATACTAACTCCAAATGTGACGGGGGTTTTTGTAAAATTTTCTAAAATCTTGGTCTATCAAGTTATTGTATTGCTACTGCTATTCTGTTGGTCATCTTTTCTTGTGTACATTTCATAATTTGAATTTAAAAAACAACAATTTCAAATAATATTTTTTGAAACATCAAATGATTTCGGCCGAAGAAGTTATAAACATAAAATTTGTATAACTCAACAAGATGCATAATTTTTGTTTTGGTCATTTTTCATATGACAAAGTGAAAGTAACATTGTTCACAAATCTTACATATCTCTCTTATAATTTATGAAACTAGAAGAGAGATATCTAAGATTTGTGAACAATGTTACTACCGCTATGTTGGATGGACAAATGACCAAAATAAAAAGTGTAGATCCCGAGAAGTTATGAAACTTTATAGTTGACAACTTTTTGATTCGAAATCATCTTGTCATGCAAAACTACGTTTGAATGTTTCAAATTAGAAATTCAAATTTTGTAAACCACCTTGGGTGGAGAAACTTCCTAAACAAAAAGTTGTAGATCTTGAAAAATTATGAAACTTTGTAGTTAACAAGTTTTTAATTTGAATTCATATTTTTGCTATTTTTGGTATTTTTTATCATGAAATTGGAAATGTACAAACCGTCCATTTGTTCTATGCCTATTTATTGGGGTAGCATTGGTTTTGAATTCCATATGTCATATATTTGTTTATAATGTGTTGAATTTAAATGTATTTTAGTCTACTTTCATTGTTTGTATAGAGCATTTTATTTTGGATAAGTGCACGGGCCATCTATCTAGCAATATTTCACTTCCCCTTCCCAGTTCCAAATGTTTGTCACATTCTTTTTCCCGAAAATCAAATATATATACATTTAAAAACAGACTTTTACTAACACCTGCACATGCAGGATTTTAGTTTCCAGCACGCACACTTTCTTCCAAAGATATTTTGTATAGCCACAAAAAAGAAAAAAAAAAATGTAAGCAAGACTTCTTCCCCAACTCAGAGCGACCTGCCCCCACGCCGGCCACCGCCCCACGGCAGACGCCCTCTTTGTAACACCCCAGGTGTTAATTACTAGCTAAGCAACGGTTTGGACAAAGACAAGTGTATTAGTTCATGATCGTGAACTTCGAAGCGTCAATTTTGGAGCAAAAGCAAGTTTTTTATGTTTATATCCGAGCCCAGTTAAGGACATAAGTGATTAGTGGGGAAACTATGATTTCTCATGCTCCGCACCTCAACTCATATGTGCCCTAGCTAATGGTTAAGTTTCATGAAGATCGAAATCAAAAAGTCACATGAAATAATAAGTTATGTTATTATTAATGTATAGTGCTTTCGGTGGCTCTATGGGGTAACTGGAGCAAGGTAAAGTCAACCAACCCTTGCCACGGCACTCAAATGACTCTAAATGAATTCCCCAACGAAGCCATTAAGGGTTCATGTTGAGCAATTGCCTCGAAAATGCTTTCGAATGGCTTAAAACCCTAGTTAAAAGAATTATTAAGTTCTTTGCTTTTTGACCACCCGATTGGAATTATATTTTTACGAGCTAGATATGAAGTTTGACCTTTAAGCCAAATTGGAGATTTGGAGGAGTACCACAAATGTTATTTTTTGGGGCAAGTCGTGATTCATCTCCTAAGTGCCTCAAATACAACCCTCAAGTTGAAAGAAAAGGTTAAACTTCGGGACTTGGAATTTTTTCTAAGTGCGGAATCGGCGTCAAAAGGTCGGCGTCTCGCGTTCTCGAAATTTTGCTAAACAACTTGAGTTGGACTAAAAATATGGATTTGAGTTTATGCTTTGAGGAACAACATATCAAAAGTTGAGATCGGTCGAAGTTGATTTGACAAGGTTTTGACAACAGTTTTTAATCATTTTAAGTCATTGACAATGCCATCTTTGGAGATAATTATCTCTTAATTTGAGCAGCTAATAACCATGGGCCCTTAATGAAAGTTGAAGATTGATCGCTGGAGAACATTTTTGCTTCTTGGCCCATCTCCAAATTCGCCCGAAATAGCCCAAAACGGCACCACAAGCGACCCACATGGACACATGTCAAGTGTTCGATGAAATGCTTCAATGGAATGTTGGCGTCCGGGGCGTGTCGCGTCTTGTGAGTGCATCCACTCCATTGCCGCCACCGATGCTCCTCCGTGTCGACTCGTCCGTAAACTTGGCTGCCCGAGGATGGAGGCGAAGTCGTGTCCGAGTGTGCCACTGTCTCACTCGTTCGTCCCCACGATCTTTCGTTCTCTCGCCCCCTTCTTGGCGGCTGCGCGCGACGCCATGGCCGCCGCTAAGCTCGCGGGCCGCCCGTCGTCTTCTTACCGGGCGCCCCACGCCTAGCCAACACCACCGCCGCCTCCGCCTCGTTTCCCCTGTGCCCGCGCTCGGGCCGAGTTGTTGAGGGCCTAGGTCGCCGGTTGCACCGCCGCCGCCCGATGCCGTGCTGCCGTGCGTGGCGCGCCACGAGGGCCATATCGGGCCGGCGCGGCTAATCCGTGGCGCCCGTGACCGCCGCCACCCCACGCGCGCTGGCGCTGCTCGTCACGGGTCACCACCGAGCCCGCCGGAGCTTCGACATCGAAGCCGGGGCCCGGCCTCCGTTCCCTCCCTGCGTGTGTGAAAGAAGAAGGAAGGAGAAGAAAGTAGAAGGGGACCTCAACGAAAAATCGAAAAACTCGGGTGCTAGGTGAGAAATTTATGACTCATAAGAATAGTGTCAAATAGTGGTTGGACCGTTTTGTAGTTTCATATAGGTACGTGGTCTTTTGTGCAAAGTTCCCGTGTCGGGCCCGGCAGCCGCTTTGGCCGGCTTTGTTCAGCGCTGGGCCTCCCCCCCGGGCCGCAGGCATCTTCTTCTTCTTTGCACTTTGGCGCGCCGCGCCAAGGCTGGGCCGAAATGGCCGCTTTTAGGCCCGATGGCCATTTCCTTTTTAAGAAATGTTTTATTATTTTCTATATGTTTAAATAGTGCTCGATTTTGTGAATTTCATAGAAATTCAAATACTTGATTAAAAATTCTAAAACTTTTTTGTGGAGCCTTCAATATGTATATGTATCCAAGAAAAAATTTGAAACTTGAGATTTGGATAGTTCTTGCATGATTTAAAAATACATTCTTTAATTGAAAATGCATCTTCCTTGATTTTTAATAATTATTTTATTTATTCAAAAATCATGAAAATTTATTTGGTACTGTTTTTGTGCTATGATCTATCTGTACAAAAAGTTTGGTGCCATTTTGAGAAAGTTAATTTATTTATTATTTTATGCTATATTTGTTTATTAGAAAAAATAAGTGTTTTATAGGGTATAATGACTTAAGCTTTGGGTGATTTGGGATTGCTTTGTGAATCTTGGATCTTACCACAATCAAATGGTCCTTGAGAACTCCTTAGGCAATGGTGATGATATCTTGTAGAGTAGTTCAACAAGTTGGTTTTGTTGGGTTGCAACTTTATCGTGAAGGAAAAATTGTACTCAAATGTCTATCATTTCATGCATCCATCAAGCATCATATTTATACTTCATCATGCTAAAGCATGCAACATTATTTACGTGTAGTAAACGAAAGTGAGTGATGTGGTTCACAATGGTCGAGCTTCAAAGAAGATTTATCCACCAAAGGTGTTGGTGCCAAGTGTGACTTCGGTGATCCTTCTACGGAATCTAACTTTTCCCCGCAAACACGGCAAGCCCCGGTTTATTTAAACATTCCTTGTGTTTTTACAAAGCTTTATATCACCTTTGTTTTATGCACTCGCATTAGGTGATAGGAGTTGTGTGATAACCTAATTGATGCATTATCCATCCTTAATTATTTCAATATCTACCTTGATAACCCGTTTTGGTAAAATGCTTAGTAATGCTTAGCCATGCTATTTTAGTTAGACTTTTGAGTAAAAATATGACAAGTCTCTTATGATAGCCCGAATGGGCATTTGTTGAACAAGGATGTTATATGATGAGACCATACTTGGGATATGAAGTTTAATTTGAGATCGGGTCGGGTAATTTGCATTGAGAATGGAGTCTCAGTGTAGTATTTCCGGCTTGTCGATTAAGGACCGAAGCCTGTAGGCCTGTGTAACCGAGACTATGGAACGCAATCTGCGCCTGAGGTCTTGTGACCAATGGCACGTCTGTCTAGGCGTCGCCCCGGACGATCAAAACTAGTAATCGACCACATACTCCGGTAAGCCCGATCTTGGGGGTGTCAAATCGAAACGCATAACCGCCAAGACCGGGAGTGGAGATGGCGGGAGTAGCGTGTACACTCGTGGGTTAAATTCCCCGGATGCCTATGGGTTAGATTCCCAAGGTGTGAGGTGTATCTTGTACTCTCGGGTGGTGTAGGGGCCGGTTCCGTTTTTGAGTATCCAAGAAAGGGTTGATATATGCAAGCTTAAGTGCTACATATGTCGTGTGGAAAGAACTCCCCAGCTAGGTTAATCGATTTGAAATCGCCAAGTGTGCTTCTCGGATATGGAGACTTCGGTTTCCGACTTATATCGTAGATTAATTATGAAACAATGAAGAGATGGAATAAGTGATGGAATATCTACTGAAGTGTGTGCTCTAGTATAAGATCACCTAGAGTAGGTGAGATACTAATTGAGATTAAAACATTGAAAGTAAGGATCCACTCTTAGTAAGCTTTTCTGTAAAAAGAGTCCTTGATTCTTGCTAAGACCTTACCTTGATTTCTCTAAGACCCGGCATTCCCGAGTCTTCTCCTATTTTCTTTAGTCGGGTAAGTCTTGTTGAGTACTCCCGCACTCGGGGTTTGTTAACCCTTGTTGCGGGTGTTGACTCGTCTTTGTTAACCAAGGTTATGTCGGTGGGCACGACATGATCCGGTTGTCTTCTAGTCTACTCGGCTTCCGCAAATTAATTAAGTTAAGTTTACTCAAATGTAACTTACTCACATTTTGTAAAATTAATGTTATTATTCTTCTCACTCTGATCTATATTTTTGTAACAAATGTTGTAATGTTGTAGCTACTCCTTTGTTGATCTTGGTATGAGTTATCAACAGGGCTTCTTAAGTTATCGGTGTATCGCACAGTTGTCAAAGGTCTTTGGGACAATGACAAAAGTGCGGTGGGCCCGTAATTAGGAGGTTACATTACACTCTTGCCCTCCCCATCCCCCGCCACCTCGCGCATGCATCCATGATGAATTCCGGCGAAGCTCCGCGAACTTCGCCATGGCGCCCCCGCCCCGACCAGGCCCGACCGCCCCCCTACACCGCCAACCACACTCTAAGCCGCCCATCCACCATTCCCACCGGGGCCCTACCCCGCCTCCCCGGCGGCCGGATTCTATAGTTCACCGGAGTTGGGGAAGAAGGGGAAAAGTTCGCCGGAACCCTAGCCCGATCCGGGAAGAGAGGAGAGATGGAGAGGAGAGGAGAGAGAGAGAGGGAGGAGGCCTACACGCCCCCTGCATCAGCCGGATCCGGCGGACCCGACGCCGCGGCGGTGGCAAACCGGCGCCGCCATCGCCGGATCCCCATGGATGCGTGGGGTGGGGGAGGCGGTGAGGCGTGGAGGGGAGGTTGTGAGGCGCAGGCGCGAAGAGCCGTAGGGTGCGGGCGTGGGGCGGAGGCCGCCCGGTGACGCGTGGTTGCGGGGAGGTCGCCGTAGTGGACGGAGACGCCCGGTGCGAGTCGCATGCGATGGGGATGACCCGAGTCGAGAGTGAGTGTGGTCACGGGTGCGGGAGGCGTGCGGGGCGGGCGCTAAGTGTGGAAGGGGAGGTGCGCAGATGCGCTGCGATGCACATCTCTGCGCAGAGAAATTAGCATTTAGGTTAAAAAATTTAGACATCGGCAAATTTTGGCGGACAATCTCACGCGCCATCCACTTCGAAAGTCACGCGGCATCCGCGAGTTGACCCGCAACTCCGCCCTCTCCGTCAAAATAAAAGCCCGATATAATCTTACTATTACTAATTGAGGCTCCAACGAAGGCTCCACGTTAATTCTCACCAGCGCTAAGAAAAAAAAAGATAAATGCTAGAAATTCTCACGTTAATCAGAAACATCCAACCATCAAATCTGAAAACCAGCTATTCATAACCATCGGATCTCATTTAGTTTTTAAAGAAATTACCCACCTTTGCCATTATAGATAAAAAAATAGCATAAAAAAATATTGTTTATGAGAAACAAAACAGCCGCACGTTAAAAAATATCTTGGTCCACAAGTACCCATCGTGCTTGTGGCCGGTTCTATTATAAGATCAGCCACGTTAAGATATGTTAATAATACTCATATCACATGGGGGCCCACCAACTATGTTCACAAGGTTAAACTATTTTTTTTTTTTTCCTTCGAACGGCACTAGATTATTCGATTAACGGTGGTACCCAGGCAATCACGTTCGTTAATTTATTAACCCCAAAAATCATATGAAAGGAGAAAAAAACCAAAGCCAATCTTTGAACGCCAAAAACAACTTACATGTGTGTCAGACTGTAGTTATACAAAAAGCAAATAAAGAGAAGGCAATTTTTGACAAACATGAAATCAAAGGAATCCAATTGTTCGGCTTTCATCCTTGATCTGTTTTCATCGACCCTCCATGTTTATTCTCATAACCAAGATATAAAAGAAATTCAGAATTTCTCACAATGATCGTAAATATTTGGTCCTTAATTTGGTAACTCTTATCATCATCACCAAGGATCTACTCCGTTCTATAAAAATTTATCCACCTCCATTATGAAAAATACATAAAAATGCATAAAGTTATCTCTAATTTTTCATCTAAATTACCCACTTATGCTATTATAAAAGATAATTAAAAACTGCTAAATTGTATATAAATTACTCACATCTATCATTATAAAATAGAAACTAACCACCTAAATTTGCATATAAATTACTCACATATGCTATCACGAAAGATATTTTAAATTGACCCACATATTTTTATCTAAATGGCCCTATTACACCATTAGGAAAGATAATTTAGAATAATCACCTAATATCTATTATAAATTGCCCACTCCAATGTTATGAAAGATACTGCAAAGTAAACCCTAAGTCTGCATTTACAATACCAATATTTATCTGCCATTATGAAAGGTAATATAAAGCAACACATTTTAATTTGTGTGTAATTAAGTTATCCACATTAGCCTTTAAGGAAATTAAACAAACACATCTGTTAAATATAGTCCCTCAATCCTTAAAGAGATGTGATTCTCGCTTTTCGATCTGAAGTCTTGAATATTAATAGTATTGTTTCATTATATTCATATCTGAAGTCAGAAATATCAATCGTACTTTCTAAAGACTTAGTAAAACTTAAGAAAGTTCGACTCAATACAAACACATAGTTGCATCCTTTTAGGATAGAGGTAGGACATATAATAAATACTAATAGAAAATATTAAAGAAAATAATTCATTAATCATAATTACAAATCCTAATTAAAAATAAAGCATATAGCTATCTTCCACCACATAGACAAACATGCACACATTTATATAAATACCTATTTAATAGTTGATCAAACATGAAATACTTTTTCTTAACAAACCACGCAGCAATGCAGCAATACCATCGACAATTCACTTAAAAGTTATCTAATACTCCATGATAATGATTTTTTTAAGTTTTTATTTTAATTATAAATTTTGACTAAAATGACATGCCATATAAATATTATTAATAAAATTTTAAGCACCCTATATTTTATAAAACAACACTAGTGCAAATATAATTTTATAATATAACAAACTGAACATGTTGATTGTTGTGGTGCAAGATTATTTGTACCATGGTAAGAACTAACAGGGGTTGCCTAGGACCTATAATATTTTCTATAAAAATATTAAAAAAAAGATACAATGACCACTTGAAATTACTATTAATGCCATTTTAGTACTCCTTTTCTAAAGAAGGACAAAATGAGAGTTATAAAAGATATAACAAGAAAAAAGTGATTTAGCTTAACCTGAGGATTAAAAATCTATAGCAATCAATAAAATTGAACTGTAGAAGTTAAATTTTGGATTCATGGCATCACAAGATGTATGCTACAACAAAGCCACCACCGTTTAAGCCATGTTTTCAATTAATGTATGTTGAAGATGCACGTATGTGATATGTAAAGGGAATGCTTTTTGATATGGATGAAAAAGATTAGTAATAGAAATTTTTCATAATTGGATATGAACGACATAGTATCTATTATGCCGATTGCGTTGAAAATTATCTAAGTGAAAAAAACACCTACAACTTAATGAAAAATAATGTTTATTAGTCGAAGATATTAAGCAATATAATTGTAACCCGTGCGAGAGCACGGGTTGAGAGACTAGTAAAAACAAATTGAACGCTAACCGCTCCACCTCTTTAAACGCTAACTGCTCCACCTCTTTAGCAGCCTCATCTCCCCCGCCGCCGCTCTCTCCCTCAATTCTCCTTTTTCCCTTCTCCTCTGGGAAGTGGCGCGGGTGCTACTGACAAGTTCAATCGTGGTGCCATCCATGGAGGACCAATCTCCTATGCATCCATGGCTTGATGGTGCTATTAGCTGGCGAGGATCTGCGGTCGGATCCAAGATGCGAGGTGACCAAATCGGTCGAGGGTTCAGCTTTATCGAATGACGCCGAATCTGCCAGTTTCGAGGCCGCTGCCCCCTCCTGGGGCGTGGGGACATCTCCTAGATTCTCCTCCAGCTCCAGGCCTCCGGCGTTGACGAGCGTCCCATGCTCCTCCACGCTACCGACATCCTGTCAATCAACGCATCAGGCCGCGTAGTGCTGCCACCGGCAAGGCCGCTCGTCGTCGATCTGCGCAGCTGTCCGTCGGCATCGTCCCTGCAAGGTGAGGCCTTCTTCTCCCTCACGTTCTGTATGCAGTTGCAGCCTAGGATAATGTCATATAGGAGATGAACTATTGCTACGTAGCATAATGCTACAGATGAGAAATGGTCCGTACTCTGATCGGTAGATGTTGATGATAACTGTAATACACGTATCAGTGTATATTTGCTTATGCAGTGAGTAGGTCCAAATTAACCAAATCTGTTTTGTGAAAAATATGGATAGGCATGCCGGGTTGTTCCATAAGCGATTTATGTGCCCATGCAATTTATTATTCATTTTAATTTTGCCCAGTTTGTTCTCTACAAATAGATATCTGTTGTCATATATGCCATTTATTCATTAATTCTCTGATCCCAGCACTGGACCATTCTTGTTTGTTTAATCTCCATTGCATTTGCTTGTTGAACCTCCATCAATGGATCATTGGGGGGCAGGTATGTTGGATGGAGCTGGTGGGCAGACCTTAGGACAACGTGGAGAGACTGCTTGTGCTGTCAATTACGCAGGCTGTTCACTGCCCTCCCTAAGTCTAGATTATTGGGTCTATGCTTACAGATGAACTCTAGATATGTCAAATACTGAAATGTAAGAGTTCTGAATTCTTATCCGCAATTGATTTCCTGATGCTGTCCTTGCAGGAGTTTCTTAGCGAGAATAATGGGGCGGGCGTGGAATCGAATGCCGTTGACAACGTCATCATGATTTCTTGATCTTCCTGCTTATGACCATAAAGAAAAAAAGGTAATGTAGTCCAGCAAAATCTCATGATTATTTTCAGTACATAGTCTTTTTTCTAAGACATTGCTTGATTGAAGGTCTGCCTGTCCATAATATCCTACTACATATATATTCATTCCTTTTTGTCATTCGCATTGCAATCTTGAAATACTTAGAGTGTAACCCACATTAGAATGCTCTCTTGCAACCAGTTTCAGCACTGAAATATTTCAGGAATATAGATAGCTATCTTTCTTTTATTTTGAACCCACAGGCACCCCTACATAGTCTTTTTTTCTAAGACATTGTTTGATTGGAATATCACTTCAGGTCTGCCTGTCCATAATATCCTACTACATATATATTCATGCTTTTTTGTCATTCGCATTGAAATCTTGAAATACTTAGTGTAACCCACATTAGAATGCTCTCTTGCAACCAGTTTCAGCACTGAAGTAATAAATATTTCAAGAATATAGATAGCTATCTTTCTTTTATTTTCAACCTACAGGCACCACAAGATAAAGTCTGCCTGCTCCATTGTGGTGTTCCCACTAGTATGTTCTTTTTATGTTATATGCTATTCATATATGTTTACTGGCTTTGGGGATACAAATTGCTAATCCAGGCTACATATTTGTCCCTACAACCATTAATAAACTTAATTACTGATGATCATGGCATCTGGACTTTTTCTATTAAACAGGAACTTGAGGGGATCGCTTGGACTCTCTTGAAGGATAAGTTGAATCAAGAATTCTGCAATGACTTCGAGCCTTTCATGATTGTGCTAAGAGTCCTTAGTATAATTGTTTAGTTCTATAAGTCTAGTATGCAATTTTGATGGCCTTGCTATTACATGCTTAAACTATGAAGCTTTTTCATTTTACTATTGTACACTCTATTGAATTTGGATGATTAAAGATATTAATATCATTGCCCTTCTGTGTCAATGGATTTTTAATTTTGTGAATTTCAATACCGCGAATCTTTATTATTCAACAAATAAAAGGAATGCAATATAAAATGGTAGCGAATAGATACCGTGCAATAAACCTAATGTCGATGCAATAGTTTGAATTGCATCGAACCTAATGTGGATGCAATAGGTTATATTGCACGAACCTAATGTCGATGCAATAGGTTTTATTGCACGAACGTTAGCGTTGCAATAGAAATTCTTATTGCATCAAAATTATTAGATGTATTACATCTACATGATTTTGATGCAATAGCCCTTTTGCATCTCGCTATCTTGATGCAAGAAACATTCATAGTTGATGCAATAGTGATCCCGCATCAAAACTGATTTTGATGCAATAACCCTTTTGCATCAAAACTATTTCGATGCAAGAGACAGCGGACGACTGATGCAACAGCAAACCATCGCGCCGGTCCGCGATGAACCCGTGCGATAAGGCTATTGCATCTAGAGATATTGCATCGGCTTGCATCAAATGCGAAATTGATGCGGTACCAAGCTATGGCATCAATTTTGGCCATATTACATCAAAAAAATTGTCGGTGCAATAAGGTAAAAATTAGTAGTGTGCGGTCGTCGTAGCCACATCGAGCACCACCTCGCGGGTCGGACCATCACCACGCCCGGATCGGGCCGCGCGCTGTCGCGAGCCCCACCTCCCGCCCTAGCCACGCGCGCTGCGACCCAAGGCGCCTGCACGCAAGCTGCAACTGCCGCGCCCACGCCCATAGTGCCGCTGCTCCGGCAGTCCGACCACGACCACGATGCGGGGATGCGCGCCGCTACTGGCTTCCGATGCACCGCAGCCCGTTGGCCTCCCAGCCCCCCAAGCGCCGCTCGCCCCCGGCCTCCGCTGGCGGCCTCGATGCGGTCGGGCCGGGAAGGGTGGTAGGGAGAGGGGTGAGAGAGGGAGAGAGAGGGAGATAGAGAGTGAGAGATCGGGCGCCGGTGCCTCGGAGAGCGAGGCCGCCGCGGTATCAGACTAGGAGAGAGAGGCCACCGTGGCCACCGAGTTGGGAGGGAGAAGGGCAGAGGGAGAGTAGTGAAACCCTAAGTGGACCGTATATATAGTCACGACGTGATATCGGGTTGTTTTGGGCTTTCTCATTTGCTAGCGGGATCGGCCATATTAACCGTGACGGGCCTCTATAACTGAACCGCCACCGAAAATGGGTCATTTTTCGTGGCGGACTTTATTATAAAATCTGCAATGGTTAATTGATTTACCATGGCGGTTTTTATAACCTCCATTGCTAATTAAAAACCACCACCGTTAATCGAGGCATTAACCATGGCGGTTTTTAAAAAAACCATCGCGGTTAAGAAAATGGAAACGCCTTGTAAAAGAGTTTTTTGTAGTAGTGGACATCACAAAAATCGTTTATTTTTCTAGAATTTTGCATCACAGTGAAATTTACTTACTTAAGCTTAAATGAAGGGCAAGCTTAATTAGTTTTTGTTTGGGTTCCTTGTTTATGGTGGAAACTGTTTATATATTCAAGTCTCCAATGCTCAGCATATTGTGTTTATATTTTAAACTAGCTATTTGTTTAGTGGTAGCAAGGTGCTTGTCAGTAGTGAGACGGTTGTGATGATTACGCAGATTATTCAACATTTGATGGCTCAGTCTTTTTGAGATGTTCGTATGGATAGGATGCACACATGTGTTCATGGGGTCATTGAGTGTTTATGTGAGTGGCAGCAGTACTTATTTTTTTAAAAGAAGGAAAGCATAGTGGTGATCAGTACATCACACCAAATTAATTTGCACGTACCTCCTCCTAACTTGATAAGTACATCCCACCAAGAAACTTGCATCTGATGAGAATGATCTCTAGGTAACTCATTTTTTTTTTTTAAAGATATATAGTGCCAACAAATATAATATGCAAGCTTCTGCTCAGTTGCACCGACAATATGACAGATGGTTCACTCACTACCGGAAAACGGGGCTTTGCTGTGTGTTCAAGTCTTTGCCGAGTGCTATTTATCGGGCACTCGGCAAACAAGAGATATACCGAGTGTCGCGGAGAGGACACTAGGCAAATAAATGGCACTCGGCAATGCCCGGCTTTGCCGAGTGTCGAGGCTTGACACTCGGTAAAGGAGTCTTCTTTGCCGAGTGCCTAACGACGGCACTCGGCAAAGGCGTCGTGCCGTCAACCTTAACTAACGCTCTGCATGACACTCGGCAAAGAAATAAGTAAAAAAAAAAAAAATTAAAACTCTTTGCTGAGTGCCAGGCGTCAGGCACTCGGCAAAGAGCGCCGTCACCGTGCCTGCCATCACTGCGCTTTTCTTTGCTGAGTGCCCGATATTTAACACTCAGCAAAGGCGGCCTTTGCCGAGTAATCTTTGCCGAAAGTGGACTTTGCTGAGTGTGGCACTTGGCGAAGGCTTCCCCGAGTGTTTTTCAGCCTTTGCCGAGTGCCCTTCACACTCGGCAAAGCCGCCAAGTCCGGTAGTGACTACCGTAACCCTCAGTAATTTATGGAGCAAACTGAGTATTAGAGGCTGTGAAGCCGCAGATCAGAGCTGATGACCCTTATACCTGCTGATTGTTGTTGCTATATACGCAAATTAAATCAACTGTGGCTATATACGAGTAGTCCAGGCAGAAATGCCTCACCAAAAACTTTTCAGGTACTTGCTCAGTAGCCGAAGATTATGTGATCAAAGGAAGATCTCCCAAAAGGAAAAATAAATGTTTCTTAAAAAAAAAGGAAGATAAATGTGTTCCTTCCGCGTGCCAATTAATTAATTAAAAGGACACTGCAAAGTGCCTTTGCCAGCTAGCTATACGCATTCCTAATCAATGCTTTGGAGTCCTGATTAAAATACAAATCAGCAGGTCACAGAAACAATCATGCACCTATTTTTATTTTCGAAAATGAACATCAGTGCAATGTGCAGGATAAAACGGTTCCAATCACTGAGAATTCCATCGAAGGTTCTGTCCCCTCCTCCTCACTTAGTATGATGGCCGGCCTCCTTCTCCTCCTATGTGAGTCTTAGGCCTTGTGTTTGGACGAACATATATCATCCTCAATACATGTGTGTTGGAGTGGATTGATGTGAAATTTGAACTGAAATCCACACCAACCAACTCAACACACATGGATTGGGTGAATACATGTGCATCCAAACAAGCCCCTTAGTTTTTCAAAGAGGTCTAAGACAATACAATCTGCTCCATTGCCAGACTTCTCACCTCAAATCTCCTTCCCCATCGAGGCGCACCTGTTGTCACTACTTGTCAATGACATCATTACCCAAATCGTCAATCCTAATCTGTTCAGATGGATCAGATATAATGCAGGAATCAAAAGCCGATCAAACTGTGGGAGCAAGAGGCTCCATTAATCCTAGATGCCATCCACCACCAGAGCCCTATACGATGAAAAATGGGCAGCGCTGATACCTGAATGGTAGTAAGCAGATATGTGGATACGAGGGTTGGATAGAAAGCCAACGAGGAGTGCAACTGGTGCATGTATAACAAATCAGTGGTGGATGTCAAAACATCAATGCCCTACAAATGCCTCGATTTTAATTAAGGGAACGCCCGGTAAAACCAACTGTGCCTTAGAATGATATTTCTCAGGTTGGTTGTGTTACCATTCACCCTTGAATATAGAGGTAATTCAAGCCTACAAATCAATATTTAGAGTTGGTCTGTAAGCTATGATCTAAGGTGATTTTTTGGGTGGCTAAAATGAAAGGACGGCATCTCTAAGTAGAGCAAAAAAATCAATGGGACGGTACATGTGAACAAAGCGTAGGCATATGTCATGGATTCATGATAGTGTCCATGCGTATACACATCTAACACGTAAATTATTGCCAATTAATTAATTATTAAAAGGGCACTGCATAGTGCTTTTGCCAGCTAGCTATACGCATTCCTAATCGATGCTTTGAATCCTAATTAAAATACAAATCAGCAGGTCACAGAAACAATCATGCACCTATTTTTATTTTTGAAAATGAACATCAGTGCAATGTGTGGATAAAACCATGCCAATCAATGAGAATTCCATCAAAGGTTCTGTCCGCTCCTCCTCGCTTAGTATGATGGCCTCCTCCTCCTCCGTGAGTCTCAGGCCTTATTTGGATGAACATGTATCAACCTCAATACAAGTGTGTTGGAGTGGATTGATGTGGAATTTAAACTGAAATCCACATGGTACCATGCCACTTCAACACACATGTGCATCCAAACAAGCCCTTAGTTTTTCTAAGAGGTCTAAGACAGTACGATCTGCTTCGTTGCCAAACTGATCACCTCAAATCTCCTTC
Organism: Hyparrhenia diplandra; assembly: GCA_015847255.1. Taxonomy (NCBI): domain Eukaryota; kingdom Viridiplantae; phylum Streptophyta; class Magnoliopsida; order Poales; family Poaceae; genus Hyparrhenia; species Hyparrhenia diplandra. The sequence goes on along the minus strand of JADLZK010008520.1, from coordinate 233,560 downwards.
CCCATCGAGGTGCACTGGTTGTCACAACTAAATTATACATAAAAATAGCTAAATTCTTCTCAAACAGCTATTGCCGAAGCTAGCGGTAGCTATAGCCGAAGATTTAAAATCTTGTTTTCAAAGAGCCATGACCATGGTGCCGAGTGTTTTTTTTTTTTTACCGAAGTCGGTAAGGGAAACCCCAGCCTATTTTTTAATTTTTTTAATAATGCAGACTTGTTTAAATTTGCCCTCACGTGGAGTCAAACACAGGTCTGCCGGTTGCTACTCGGATGCTCTAACCACTAGGCTAGAGGCACTTTCTCGCCGGGTGTTTTTTTTTAGAAAGACAGCAAGGGATTTGCTGAGATTTTTATTAGAAGAGGGAAACTAAAAATAAGTTTTTACAAAGGAAACAAAGAGACCAAGCTCTCCACCACTACGACACGCAGGCCGGCCAACAGACCACTACCAGGAAAAAAGAACAAATTAGAGCAAGTATAATAGTGGGCTAGTAGCCAAGCAAATGTTGATGTAGTGGAGAGAAGTGAAGAGAGAGAGAAGAGCTTGGCTCTCATTGCCAGCAACAAGCTAAGCACAGGGAGCCTATGTAGTGGTGAACCTAGACATTAAGTGAATGTGACAAGGATTAAGAAAAGAGAAGGTAAGACATACATGGATAAAAGTAGCAATATATTTTTTTTAATTTTTTAGATAATGGATAATAAAATCCGGCCTCTACATCCAGGGATGTACACAACCAATTATTACGAGAGATTGGAAAATTGAAAAAAAACGGCCGCAAGCCGAGTGTCTCATAACATAGACATAGGAACTAAAGCAAACGGAAAAGATACTTCCACCCTCTATTGGAAATTTCTAAAGCAACCATCTCCAATTGCTTACTCAATGCAACGAGGGCGTCCTTTTGCTTGCTCAAGACGCCGCAATAAGCCCGGGCCCGGGCGCAACCAATAAGCTCCTCTCGAAGATAACTTTTGCATAATAGAGTTAGATTTTATTTTTTTTAAAAATCGTGTCATTACGACATCTCCAGATGGCCCAGAATAAGGCAGCCACACCAACCCAAATCAGTGGCTTAGTTTGTTTGTGTTGATTATGAAGCCAAGTACCAAACATACGGCCAACAGAAACAGGTTGGGTAAGGTTAGTAGCATAGAAAATAATCCTTCAAATCATCTTGGCAAAAGGGCAATCAAAAAAGAGGTGTTGGATAGTTTCATTCATATTACAACACTCGTATTTCTGACTCCCTTTCCAATTTTTCCTAGCAAGGTTGTCTTTTGTCAAAACAACACCTCTTTGGACAAACCAGAGGAAAATTTTAATTTTTAGAGGTATTTTCCATTTCTAGATTCTCTTATGTTGGAAGGGTGGATTTGTATCTATAGCATCAAGATACATAGACCGGACGGAGAATACTCCAGACCTGGATAAAAGCCATTTAAAATAGTCTTTACCATCCACCAGAGCCACATTAGAAACCTGAGCTACCAGGTTAAGCCACTCAATAAGGTTATTGTCCACTAAAGATCTCCTAAATGATATATTAGGAGGATTAGAGGATATAACTTTCGAAACCGTTGCATGTCGGTCCCTTGCTATATTATATAAGCTCGGGTATCTAAGTTTGAGGGGCTTATCACCTAACCAAGTATCATCCTAGAACCTTATACTGGTTCCATCCTTAATTAGAAAACTGCCTTTAGCAAGCACCTCATCTTTAATACGCATGAGGCCTCTCCAGAAATGAGAGTCATTGGGTTTGGCTGATACTTGGGTTAGAGTCTTGGAATTCAAATATTTATTGCTTAGCAAAGATTGCCAGGTACCATCGGTGTTTATAAGATTAACAATCCATTTGGCCAATAAACATTTGTTACGAAGGTACAAATCTATAATTCCAAGACCACCTTGATCCTTAGGGCGACATAGGATGTCCCACTTAGCGAGTCTATATTTATGTTTTTCTGTAGACCCTTGTCAGAAGAATCTTGATCTGAATTTATCAAGATTTTTGAGGATCCCTTTTGGGACCTCAAAAAAGGATATCATGAACATTGGGAGACTACTTAAGACGAGTTTAATAAAACAAGTCTCCCCATAGGATAGGTATTTAGCTTTCCAACAAGAAAGTTTTTGTTCAAAGCGTTCTTCCACCTTTCTCCATTCAGAATTTAGGAGTTGTCTATGGTGTATTGGAATACCTAAATATCTGAAAGGATATGCCCCTGTATTACAACCAAAGAGTGTTGTATAATAATGTTCCATCTCTTTGGCAGCACCATAACAAAAGATTTCACTTTTGTGGAAATTAATCTTTAGACCGGGATAATTGTTCAAAGACGCCTTGAGCAAGAGTTTCATATTTTTTGCTTGCTCGGATCATGGTCTAAAAAGATAATGGTATCATCAGCATATTGTAAAATGGATAAACCATCATCAATTAGATATGGGATAATCCCTCTTATTTGTCCATCGCTTTTTAATGAGAAGAGCTAGCATATCAGCAACGATGTTAAATAAAATAGGCGACATAGGATCTCCTTGTCTAAGGCCGCGTTTGGTCTAGAAGTAGGGGCCTATATCGTCATTGACTTTAACCCCTACACTACCTCCTGTGACCATGTTCTGGACCCATCTACACCATTTGGGGGAGAACCCCTTCATGCGTAGAGTTTGCTGTAGGAAGGACCATTTGACCTTGTCATAGGCCTTTTCAAAATCAATTTTGAGAATGATGCCATTCCTTTTCCTGGTATGTAATTCATGGATAGTTTCGTGTAGAACAACTACTCCTTCCATAATATTCCTACCTGGCATGAATGCCGCCCCAGTAATCGGACTCACCACTTTGTCTTAGCTACTTTATTCGATGTTAGTTCCCACTTTTGTGAAAATTTTGAAACTAACATTAAGGACATAAATTGGTCTATATTGCTTTGAATAGTAGTAGCGTTTTGGGTTTTAGGGATTAGGAAAATTATTCCAAAATTGAGACTAAAAAGGTCAAGACTCTCATTATGGAATTCGTGGAATATGGACATAGGGTCAACCTTAATCACCTCCCAAAAAACCTGATAGAATTCTGCAGGGAAACCATCAGGTCCTAGAGCCTTATTGTGTTCCATTTGGAAAATGGCTTCCCTCACTTCAGTTCGATGAAGTCGGCAATAAGGATATCATTTTCCTCTGGGGTAACTTGTGGAATATCTATAATTTGATCTTCCATCAAAGTTATTTCGGTTTGCTCGTGAACCAAAAAGATTTTTATAATAGTTTGTGATGTGGCTTTTGAGACGGTCATCACCAATAACAACACCTTGATCATTTTCAAGCCTAAATATATGTTATTTTCGGTGTTTCCCATTAGCCACTAAGTGAAAGAACCTGGTGTTTGCATCTCCCTCTAATAAGGATTTAACTTTGGCTCTCTCGTACCATTTTAGTTCCTCTTCTCTCAAAAGAGAAACTAATCGCCCTTTTAGGTATTGCTTGAGATTGATCTCTTGATCAGATAGACAATCAATCTCAGCTTTTTTATCCAACTCTTGTAAGAGGTCTAAAAGGGTCTTCTTCTCTTTCTTATAGGTTCCTGCAGTATTTGCAGCCCACCCTCTAAGATATTGTCTTAGTTTGTGAATTTTGGCTTGCCAACGCTCTAAAGGGTTGGATCCAGAAGTTTCAGATTGCCAAACATTTGCAACCATGTCATAAAACCCTTCCCTTATTAACCACCCCCTTTCAAATTTGAAGGGTCTACTCCTGGTCTGGTGGGTAGAAGCACTAGTGCTAATAACCAGGGGAGTATGGTCGGAAATATTCCGATCTCTCGGCTCCACAACGGTTAGAGGGAATTGATGCTCCCAATCCGTACTAACTAAGACTCGATCGAGCTTTTCAAAAGTTGGGTTATCCCCTGGACCAGCCCAAGTATATTGGCGGCCTGACATAGTGATTTCTCTGAGATCAAGAGATTCAATGACCGCATTAAAAAGGTTCGGCCATTTAGGGTCAAAATCCCCGCAGCTTTTATCATCGGGGCTTCGCATAATATTAAAATCTCCACCAATAAGATAGGGGAGACTTTCTTTGGAGCACGTATTAGCTATTTCTGCAAGAAAAGCACTCTTATTTTGATGTTATGCTTTGGTCCATAAATAGAATAAAGGACAAATTTGAAGTCATTTGTTTTATATCGTAAAGTGAATTTCACATAGAAATCCCCTTAGTCAATGGCTCCAATGTCAAAAATTGACAAGTCAACTCCAAGTAAAATACCCCGGATCTACCATGAGGAGCCATAGCATGCCAAAGAAAGTCACGTCCTCCACAAAGGTTTTTGAGAACATGATCCAGGGAAAGTGTCACGACCCCGTCTCGAAAGGGCAATAAAATTTATCTGCTCCTCTCTAACTAATTCAGCCCAAATCTGTGTTTAGCCAAGTCCGCAAGAAGACCTCTGCTATTTCAAAAACTCCTTTCATTTTAAAACTATTTTGGAAGGAGTCTTTGGCTTTTTAGGAGACTTGGTCTTATTATATTTTTTCCTACGCCTGATGGGAGAAAGATCTATAATATGATCATTCTCCGCTAGAGAGTTCTCATTAAAATTTCCACAAATGTGGTTGAGAACTGCATCCAGGCGTTCTTCCTTTTCATCATCGCTATTAAAATTATTAACTCTAGGTTTTGATTTCTTTGAATTAGCAGTAAGAACCAATCTATCAACCTCTAGATTTTTAATAGCAATAACATCAGATGAAGAAAGGTCGATGCCTACCCTACCGAGTTTTGAAATAATAACAGAATCTGAAAAACTAGCAAAAGAGTTACCTGAAGATTCAAGGTTCTTTTTCATCGCCATCCGTTCTGTCTTACATAGGGTGTGCTCGTCCGCCTTCATCGCGTTCCTTCGGCTCCATCGAAGTTGTGTTGTAGGGGCCACCACCCCCACCACAACTGAAGAAATGGGCAGCTTGGTGTGTTGGAGAAGCTCCTTGTCGGCTCCAGTGCCGGCCAGCTCCTCAGCAATAGCCGCAGCACTAGCCGACACGCCGACGGCGGCGGCAAACGGCGCGTCCGCCGACCATCCACCATCACCAACCAGATCGCAGCGGTAGCCGTGGAGAGCGCCACGGCATCCCTCGACGAAGACGATGGCGCCCACCGTCTCGCCCCCGCACCTCGTCCCACGAAGATCGGCACCATCCAGGGTCGCAGTGGCCGAGGGGGGCGGCGGCCCCCTCGACGAAGACGTCATCGCCCGCCAGCTCGCTCATCGCAGTGGCCGAGGGCAGCCCCTCGATTAGGTCAGTAATGTCCGCCGGCTCGTGCACCACCTCATAACCGCAAACATCACGGACTCCATGATGACGGCCTCGGTGTACCATCTTGGTCGGCGGTGTGTCGGCCAGCGCACATCGAGCCAAGCGGCAAGAGAAGCTTTGCACTTTCGTCGATCCCGCACCTTCAACCAAAGAGGCCTCGTTGGCGATAAGCGCCAACGGTATGTCGTTGGCGGCGCAGCGATCGCCCGAATCAGCCCAGCGGTCACCGCTGCTCCTTGACACCACCCGTGGTGAACAAGGTGTCGCCATTTGCCGTTCTCCATCCACAGCGACAGCGTATTCGTGCATCGTTTCCTCACACTGGACTTCATCACCGGTCATAGGTGCTTCGGCGTCGGCATCGGGACTCTTTGTGGCATGGATCGGCCGCTTTGGCGTCTGCGACATCAAGCCCGGCACTTAGCACTTCAACGTCAACGGCAGGGTCCACCTCCGCCGAGGACTCGGGTCCGGCACCTCCGCCGACTCCGGGTCCGGCACCTCCGTCGACTCGAGGGTCCTGCACCTCCGCCACGGCACCTCCTCCACTCCATGGGCACTAGCACCGGTCGGCTCATCACCCACCTCGACACCAGCCAGGCTTCATCTTACGTCGATCGGTCCACCAACAGCGGGGCGACCACACCCGCACCCGACAACAACGTATCATCAGTCGCGACATAAGCTCGCTCCCTCGACGTGCTGGCATGCTCACCATCATGAGCGGTAGGAGCCGGCGATATGGTGTAGGAAAGCAAAGGTGGACCCCCACCAAAGGAGAAGGAAGTAAAGTCTCCGAGTAGTCCACCAAAAATGAGGTTCCCTCAATTTCAAAGATCATTGCTTCTCAACAACGGATGATGTTTCAATGGAGGTGCTAACAAGGCATTATACACGGCCGGCTCTTTCTCGTGAAAGGAGAGTTGCATTTCCAACCATGTCCCATCTCCTTGTCGGCCAAAAATTTGCTTACTTCTTCGAAGAAATTGTCGCCATCCATGGTAGCTTTGTTTATTGGAGGTCCCACCACTTTCGAAAAGCGAAGGTAAATGCCACCCGTAGTTGAAGAAGAACTGCCCTTCTCTCGGAAGTTTAGGAGTATCATCATCCTCCGCTTCTTCCATCTCCCGATCACCATCAAGATCCTTATCATCGTTTCCCGGGAGATCATCATCACCAGGATAAATCGAGGTTCTTCTTCATCGGACTTGAAATAAATGCGAAAAAGGTCCCCTTGACACAAACATCTCCAAATGGTGGGATTTTTTTAACATCAAAAACCGCCACCAAAATTCGGATCTCTCACATGCGTCGAAGGTGATACATATCCACCTTTTGGGTTGCACCAATCATCGTGCCAACAGCCCACAAGCTGTAGGAATGAACGGAGTGGATGTGGTACATTTGTGATCATCACCCAAACCTTTTCGGCACTTTTAATAGGCTTAACATCATCCACATACTCTTTAAACAAGAGGGTACCCTCTTTATTCTTTGTCGTAATGCTTGTTTCAATAGCTACCATGCGGTCTAATTCCTCCTTGCTCGGGGAAAGGAACAATATAGGACTGGCCTCTCACCTCCTGCACTTCCCAATGCCAACGCACGAGAATGATCCTTGAAAGTTCTGGACAAGAAGAAGCGAGAAGGAACTTCCCAGTTGGGACCGTAATTTGGGCGGCTATCGACTCGAGAGGAAGAGACAATGTCATTGAAATTGGTGGCTTGAATTTGGAAGAAGCCCATACCATCTTCCGCTGCACCGCAGTAGGCAACCGAGGGTTTCGGTCCGCGCAACAGCGGGCACTGGTTTGTGTAATGATCTTGCAAGCAAATGACACACTCCAGATTCCCCGGTCGCTTTCTCTTTGGCCTTTGTTCTTCCGGCGGGGATCTCCTTGAGCACCGGTGGCCACACGGACACAAGGGTTGCCCCCATCATGCGGCTGTCTCCCCAAGTCTTGATTGTCGGGGGGCAGCTTCCGCCCACCGGGCGGGGCAGCGGCAATGGCTTGATCTCCATCGCCTCGCCCACGACCAGCCGCAGCTCCTCGCCCGCGCCCATGATCAGCGCGGCGCCGCGGCCGCGATCTGCCGCAGCCCCGCGACCATGATCGGCCACGGCACCACGCCCGGTAGTCCCGCGACCTCCATTGGCCGTCCCGCGACCACGATCCACAGCCAGCGGACGACCTTGATCTCCATCGGCCGCCCCTCGACTAGCTTCCCCACGTCCTGCGCCGCCACCCTCGACCTTCCCCGACGACCGGCCGCCACACCTCAACCCCGATCAGCTCCTTCGTGTCGGCCTCCACACCCGGGGTTCTCTCGGGACCCGGCTGGGCCGAAGGAGCTCAAGGCCCAAAGGCGTGCCAACATGAAGACATCCGGTCGGACTGGACTTGCTCGACTGCGAGCTCCACGGAAAGTCGAATGGGATAAGTAGCGCCGAGAGCGTTTGAGTCTGTAACAAATCATTCAAACACAAACTCGTATTTGTATTAAGATTCGTCGCATCTTGCCGTATTCCTCTTCTCCTCCTACTTTTCCCCTCTTCTCCTTCCCGTCTCCTCGTTGGAGATCGCGTCGGACTCCGCGCCGCTCCGAGCGGGTCTAACACCGTATCGGCTCCGTCGATCCGGCCGCCAGCTGGATCCTCTTCCTCACCCCCACTTTACCCGTCGGCGGGCGTGCGGCGTGATGGAGCCAAACATGAAGACGATGTTCGACGAAATCATCCAACGCCTCGACAACATCGAGTCCAAGTGGGATTCGAAGCTAGCGGTGGAGTCGGCGGCGAGAGAGCCTTTGCCGCCGACGTGAATCGCCGCCTCGAGACCGCGAGTCCGGATCTGCCGCGGCCGTGGACGCCGTCGGCCAGGTCGCGGCTCGGAGAGCTCGAGCCCGAGTGGAAGCGGGCGTCGCCTCACCGCTCCGGAAGGTGTGGCGGCTTCACTTCCGCCCACCCTCCCGCGGATCTCGCGCTCGAGCGGATTCGGCCATGGATGGTCCTCGCCGCCGGCTGGTGGAGCGATCGCGCCTCCCACGCCACCGCAGCAGCGGACCACCACCGTTGGTCCCAGGGCCTCGACGAGCGCGTGCGGACCACCTCGAGGGCAAGGTCGACGATCTCGAGTTGATCCACCTCTCCGAGATGCGAGATGAGCGTGATGACCGCATCGACGCCACTCGAGCGTCGCCGGGGTGCTCGGCGATTGGCGCCCTTGGGTGGGAGCTGCAATCCATGACGTGCGCCGCGACTTCAGCCTCCACCGGCCATGAACCTCCCGGACGTCCGCCCGCCTTGTTCATCCCCTTTTTCGTCGGCCGCCGGGAGCCTCTTCGTCGACGAGATGGATGGCGCAGCCTTGGCCCACAACGGGCGCGGCAGCGTCACCGTCCGCGGCACCGCCCGCCCGAGCACATCGCCGCCGGCGCTGTCGCCTAACGCCCAACGGCATCGCTGCGTTCGAGGGCACGGGTCGGTCCACGACCGTCGCCCCACCCCCGCAGTTCGATGCGTTCCACCACCCTCTCCCCTCGTTCCCCGCATGAACCCCATCCCGAGTCCTCAAATTACCCAACCCCCAACCCAACCCACCCCGGCCTCATTTCCAACCAATTCCCCAAACACCACAAGCCTTCCATCTCCACAAACCAACTCTAACACCCTTTACTATCAGCCATACCCACATCGGCCTCCATTTCCACCAAATCCTTCCTACTCAACCCACCAAAATTACCCTCCTCATCTAGGTCGCCCGCCCAAATTGGATTTCCCCAAATTTGATGGTGAAGATGCTTTCGCTTTTGGATTACATGTGCTAGAAATTATTTTGACATGTATCTTTGTAGAACCACACATGTGGATTCGGGTAGCCACTATGCACTTCTCGGGGAGTGGCTGAAACGCCGGCTTCAATCGGTTGAACCCACCCTTGCATCCACAGATTGGCCTAACTTTTGTTCCTTAATCCATGAGCGATTGGCCGCGATCGGCATGAGTTGCTTTGGTTAAGCAAAATGTTCCATATCAAAATGTCTTCCATCAAGCTTTTACGAATATGTGAGCCGCTTCACCGAACTTCGTTGACCAGCTCAAAGCCTACAATCCAAACCCGACATGCTTTCTTTCATTCGGCGCTTTGTCGACGGCCTTCGTGATGACATACGCGCTATATTGATGGTTGCTCGTCCAAATTCTCTCGATCTTTGCCTATACTCGCTTTGATTCGGGGAGGAGGCCGCGGAGTCCACCAAGCGGAGGCGGCCTTACCCGTCGTTTCCCAGCCTGCCCGGGGCTTCGGGTCGGGCTACCTCAATCTGCGCCACCACTTTCGTGGAAATGACAAGTTGCTAAGTGATGATCTTTGGCTCCACAAGCGAACCCGAGTTCAAGGCGATGACAAGCTCTCCTCTCTCGAAGAACTACCGTAAAGCAAGAGGACTCTGCATTCGATGCGGGGATAAATGGGCTCCTGGTCATCGTTGCTCCCAGTAGCCTCGCTCCACGCCTTGCAAGAAGTTTGGGAGCTTTTCCAAGCTGATTTCGAGCCCCGGTCGGAAGAGTTGGAAGTCGATGATCCTATGGAGGTCACTCCCGATCGGGCTCAAGTTTTCTCGGTTGTTTCTCGGCCTGTTTGTATCGGTATTTGCTCAATCACTTTCAATTCATGGGCAAGATTTCAGGACAAGATGTTATGATTCTAGTTGATTCGGGGAAGCACTCACTCTTTCATCGGTAGCCTGGCTGCGAGCATCTTCCTGGCCAGCGCAGTTTGTTACAACCAATGCAAGTTAAGGTGGCTGATGGCTCACTGCTTCCATGCAACTCTGCAATTCCTGATGTGGCCTGGTCTGTTCGGGGGTATTCCTTCCACTCTACCTTCAGAATTCTGCCTCGACAAGCTATGACATCATCTTGGGTATGGATTGGCTCGTGCATTCTCCCCAATGAAAGTCAATTGGCGCAACAAATGGTTATCCATCACTTATGGCAATCGGTTTATCTCCTCCAAGGCATCTTAGAGCAAGATGCGGATGACTCCTTCTTTGCACTTATTCAAAGCATCTCTTCAAATTGATCGGCGACCAAGATTCAGTCATACCCCCCGAGGTCCAATGGGCGATTGATGGTCATTCATCACTTGTTCGCAAAGACCTTACGCTCTTCCTCCTCGCCGCGAGTGTGACCACTCTATCCCACCGGTTCCGGTGCTCGGCCGGTGGCGATCCGCCCGATCTGAGATACTCACCGAAACTGAAAACGAAATTGAGTCCCAAGTCGCCGAAGTTACTCAAGACGGGAATGATAAGGCCGAGTCAGAGTCCCTTTTCTTCCCCTGTGCTACTGGTCAAGAAGAAAGACCAGTCCTGGCGAATGTGCGTTGACTATCGGACTCTGAATGCTCTCACTGTCAAAACCAAATTCCCTATCCCGGTGATTGACGAATTACTAGATGAGTTAGCGGGGGCTCGCTGGTTTTCTTGCCTTGATCTCGCGGGCTGGATTCAATCAAATACGCATGGCGCCCGGTGAAGAATACAAAATCGCATTTCACCCACCCATCGGGGCAATTTGAGTATCTGATCATGTCCTTCGGCCTCACTGGAGCTCCCAACACATTTCAGGGTGCCATGAATTGCACTCTCAAGCCTCTATTGCATATCTGTGCTATCGTCTTCTTCGACAATATATTGGTGTACAGCAAAACCTGGGAGGATCATCTTGTACATCTTCAACAAGTCTTTGCTTTGTTGTCCAAGGATCAGTGGTTGATCAAACTCAGCAAATGTAAGTTCGCTCAGCAATCAATCGCCTATCTGGGACATGTGGTTAGTCATCTTTGGGGTGCAACCCGACCGCCAAGCTCAGCTCGCGCTCAATCCCGGCCTATTCCCCGCCGATGCTAAGCAATTCGCGCCAGCTTCCTAGGGCTAGCGGGATACTACCGGAAGTTTGTCAGAAACTTCGCGGTCATTGCTCGACCCTTGTATGATCTACTGAAGAAGGGAACATTGTTCATCTGGACCACTCCTCATTCACCGGCTTTCTCTGCATTGAAAACTGCTCTCCTGTCTGCTCCGGTGCTGGCCTTACCAGACTTCAACAAGCCGTTCCAGCTACAGACTGATGCAAGTGACAACGGTGTGGGGGCTGTGTTGCTACAGGAGGGCCATCCACTTGCTTTTGTCAGTCGGGCACTTGGTCCTCGTACTCGTGGCCTCTCTACTTATGACAAAGAATTCTTGGCTATCGCCGTGGCAATCGATCAGTGGCGCTCTTATTTGCAACATTCTCCATTTGTGATCTTCACAGATCAGAAAAGCTTGATCCACATTACAGACCAACGCCTGCACACACCTTGGCAACTCAAGATGTACACCAAGCTTGCCGGCCTTCAGTACAAGGTGGTTTTCAAGCCAGGGGTCAACAACAATGTCGCTGATGCTCTCTCTCGGCATCCGGCCAGCTCCAAAGACAACAGGCTATCTCGGCAGTCACCCCCACATGGATGCAGGAGCTCAGTGACAGTTATTCCTCTGATCCGGCCACCTCTTCTTTACTGCAGCAGTTAGCAGTGGATCCTAACAGTGTCCCTCCATATTCTTTCACTGCTGGTCTCATCCGCTTCAAGGGCGAGTTTGGCTTGCTTCATCATCCTCTCTCCAGCTCAAGGTGATGTCTGCGCTTCACAATAGCGCCATTGGGGGCCATTCAGGTTTCCCGTTACTTACGGTCGAATCAAAAAACTGTTTGCCTGGAAGGGAATGAAATCTGACATCAAGGCGTTTGTTGCAAAGTTTGCACCGTCCTCGTGCCCAAGCAAAACCCGATCGAGCTAAGTATCCTGGGGCTGCTATCTCCCCTACCAGTTCCTTCTTCTTCATGGCGGGTCCTCACTATGGATTTTGTCGGTGGCTTACCAACTTCTGGTCCTGCCAACTGTATCATGGTCGTGGTTGACACTTTCAGTAAGTATGCCCATTTCGTGCCTCTACATCATCCTTATACAGCCGAGAAAGTGGCACAGGCCTTCCTTGACAACATTTACAAGCTGCATGGGTTACCTCAGTTCATCATCTCTGACCGTGATGCTATCTTCACAAGCAATTTCTGGAAGGAGATTTTTCGGGTGGCCAAGGTAGAACTTTGCCTCAGCTCAGCTTACCACCCCAATCGGACGGGCGGGCGAAAGCGCGTCAACGGTGCATGGAGACGTACCTTCGCTGCTTCGTACATTCCTGTCCTACAAAGTGGATCAAATGGCTTTCCCTCGCAGAATTTTGGTACAACACCAGTCTTCATTCTTCTCTGGGTCGCTCTCCGTTCGAGGTACTCTACGGTCATCCTCCTATCCATTTTGGCCTTACTGATGAGGTTGTTTCACCTATGCTGGATGTCGATGCGTTGCTTTCTGAGCGCCAAACTATGCTGGCTTCGGTACGCCAACACCTGGAAAGAGCCAAGGCCCGAATGAAGAAGCGGCCGCGAGATAAGAACCGCATCGAACGCGGCTTCAGTTGGTGACTTTGTCTACTTGAGGCTCCAACCTCTTTGGCACCAAGATCACACAACAAACTTTGTTTCAAGTTCTTCGGCCCGTTCAAGATCATCGAGAAGATCGGGACTGTAGCCTACAAACTCCTACTCGCCTCCAACCCGTCGGTGCATCCCGTCTTCCATGTCTCGCCGGCTGGCGGTGCCCCTCCACGTTCTCGGTCCGTCCTACCATTCGACGACACGAGGATGCTCTTCGATTCCGGCATCGTGTTCTCGGCGCCGTCTTCATCGCCGGGCGCGCCAAGACCGATTCCTCTCGGTCCTCATCAAGTGGTGCAGGATGGATGTCGAGCTCGCATCGTGGGAAGATGAGGTGGCCCTCAAGCAACGCTTCCGGCAGCCCCGGCTTGGGGACAAGCCGGTACTCGAGGAGGAGGGGGTGTCAGCACTCCACACCCAGGGGTTCTCCAGGACCCGGCTGGGCCGAGAAGGAGCTCAAGGCCCAGGCGTGCCAACATGAAGACATCCGGTCCGGACTGGACTTGCTCGGCCTGTGAGCTCCACAGGAAGTCGAATGGGATAAGTAGCGCCGAGAGCGTTTGAGTCTCAGAACAAATCATTCAAACACAAACTTCGTATTTGTATTAAGATTAGTCGTCTTGCCGTATTCCTCTTCTCCTCCTACTTTTCCCCTCTTCTCCTCCCCGTCTCCTCGTCGGAGATCGCGTCGGACTCCGCCCGCTCTGGCGGGGTCTAACACTTTCGCCGCAACCCGGCCGCCACCCTCGACCCCCGATCTGCTCCTTCGTCGCGACCAGTGCGACCTGACCCCGATGGCGGAAGCGTCGACCACCACCGCCATGAGAATTTCTCTGTAAAGTCGGTTTCGGGAGAGGTATTCGGCGGCACGACCCGGATTAACGAGTCGCCGTCTAGGTTTCCCAGTGTAGGAGTAGAAGCCGAGTTGTTTTGGGCGGACTCGAGTGCGGGTTGAGCCCAAAGTAGGAAACGATGTTTGTTGAATCACCACCATCCTCGACACGGCTTTGAATTTGAATTTCGAGAAAACCGGATCAGCCTCCCCGGACCGCGAGAGCAGCGCCGCCGGTAGGAGGTCGCCTATGGTCACCGGCGGCGTGGTACACGGTGGTGGAAGGGGTCCCTTCCAGAGGGATTTCCAAGGCGGCTTCGAAGGTCTTGGAGACACCAGCGCCGGCTTCAATTTCTCCAAACGAATGGCCGCACCCTGTTCTGCCGCCGATAGAATTCCGACAGCGGTTGGAGGCGAAGAAGTGGCGAACACCTTGGAGGACTTTGCCACCGCATGTTCCGCCAAGCGATTGGCAAGAGAGTCCGCATCGCCAAGGTAATCACACTCGGATTCAGATTCGGAATCCCAGAATTTCCCTTGCATCGGCCGCGGTAACGACGAGGAGGAAGGAAGGCAGTCCGGCGATATGATCCGTCGCCGAACCTCCTCAAGATCGAGACGGGGAGGTGGATCTTTGGCTGTGATCCACCTCAGTGCCTTCTTGACGGATTCCGCGATGGTGACCGCCGGCATCACCCATAGACTGGGGAACAACGGCGATCCAGGGAAGGGAGGAACCGGATGGAGGAGAACGCCGGCGAGGACTAGAACTCGCCGGGGCCGAGATGGCCGCCGGCGGTGAGGCGGGTGGACCGGCTCTCACTCTCAGATGGTGAGATTCAGGTGAGGCAGCAGGCAGGAGACACCGAGGTCCGGCACCTCCGCCGAGGGACTCCGAGGTCCGGCACCTCCGCCGACTCCGAGGTCCGGCACCTCCGTCGACTCCAAGGGCTTGGGGCTCACACACGGGTTGCTCTGAGGATATGGATGATACAAAGGAGGGTTCATTAGACAATTGAGAGACTACTAGCCAATAGTCTCTCAATAATTGTATAGTTTTGGCTATTACATCTTGGCTAATAGCTAGTCAAACACTTGGCTTTATTATTGAATCTGCTCTGAGGTCCTGCCGGGTGTTAGGATGAAAGAAGAAAAGTACCGGCCGCTCATGGGCAGAGGACCTTCTTTCCAATAGCTTACAGACCCCAATACATAAGCTGTCCTGAGTCCTTACGTGATAGAGCAACAATCACCAAGACCGCGATGGCGGCCTTGTCCTTCTCGCGAGCGTTGCTCCTGCCATTGTTGTGCTTGCTACTGGCAGCTGCCGCCAACCAGCAGCAGGAGCCGTCAACTCCGGCGGCGTGGCCGCCTGTCACGCTGGCAGGCTGCCCCGACAAGTGCGGCAATGTCAGCATCCCCTACCCTTCCGTCCAGGCTTCTTCGTCATCTGCAACGACACCTTCGATCCCCCCCGCCCCTTCATCAACTCCAGCCTCACGTTAGACAAAGACACCTGGAGTACGCAGATGATCGTTGAGGACCAGTACTACCTGACCTCCGAGGCCGGCTGGCCGGAGACGAAACCCAAGAGTTCCGCGTGGCCGATCGAGCTCGCCGGCGTGTCTCTCTCGCGCGGCTGCTGAGCCCCTTCAGCTACGAGTGCAGGTTGAACGAGACGCACCACTCGGTGCGGCGGCAGTGGATCAACTTCGCCTACCAACTGTCGCCGTTCCTCCTGTCGGACGCCGACAACGTGTTCATGGCCATCGGCAGCCACGTCACCGCCGAGCAGACCAACGGCGCGCTCTGCCAGTCCATCCTCAAGCCCTCCGACCGCCCCGTCAACGGCTCCTGCGATGGGCACGGCTGCTGCCACGTCAACCTGTCCCCCTTCCACCACGTTAGCGAGGTAACCATTCAGAAGAACACCTTCGCCTTGCGCGATGACGGTGGCTACGGCGGCGTCGTCTCCTGCTTCTACGCCATGGTTGTGGAGAAGACATGGTACAACTTCTCGTCGGTGGACCTCGACAGCGGCGTGTTCCTGCGGAGGAACGCCGCCAGGGTCGTCCCCGTCATCGCAGACTTCACCATCGACTTTGGTATGTGTCCCGAGGCCGGCGCGCCGACGCCCAAGGACTTCGCCTGCATAAGCGACAACAGCGAGTGCGTGGACCGGCCGGCGGACCATTCGAGGGCGCACTACTGCAGTTACTCGGTTGGGTACGAAGGGAATCCATACATCCATATGGAGGATGCCAAGGTAAGCCCTTTGTGACTCCTCTTATGCAAACGGATTGGATTCGCATAGTATCGGATCTGGATGATATATTCTACTACATTTTAATTTGAATTCGAATATGGATATAATTTTAGTACGAATGTCTTGGATTCGTATTTCTGTTTAGATATTTATTCAATTCAACTCAAAGTGTATATTGTTAAATTATTTTATACAGTTTATAATTTCATGAAAAATATTATATAAAAATGATTGATTAATTGGTATGTTTAATTTATATAGACTTTTTCCATCTGGAATCAGATAGAGAAAAATACTGAAATACAATTTCAATACATCCATTTAGTATCCACAACAAAAACGTATATGAATATCCATATTAAAAGTTTTAACGGATACAAATTCAGATCACTACTACAAACGGTCACTATGGGAACGCCTGATTTTTGTGTAGGGCGACTTCGTAACCCCAGCGCCCCTACGGTGGCCGCCAAGACCCGGGCGGAGACCAGCCGCGCCCCTACAAACTCCACGGTGGGGGCGGCGGGTGTTACGAGCCGCCCTACTATTAGCGGGGCGGCTCAATATCCAGCCGCCCCTACTGTGACCCCTGTTTAAAATAGCGGGCTATAGCTCCGCTATAGCACTACTATAGCTGCACGAAAGACTCGCCGCTAAGCTATTCATATTTCCGCTATAGCACCGCTATTTACAGACTACTTACCGCTATTTACCGCTATTTTGTATTTCATTTGCTACTAATTTGGTATTTTGGACGATTAAATTTTTATGAACCATGTTGTAATGTCATATTGGTATTTGGTAATGCTATCTAGACTTGTAGAAACTTGTAAACGTATTTGTGTTCATCAAATATCATATTTGCCGTGTTTTGACATCAATTATTGATGTTTTTCATAGTTTTTCTTATAAACCGCTATCTCGCATAGCTCCGCTATAGCTTTATAGCCCCTAGAAAAAAATGTGCCGCTATTTGCCATAGCCCGCTATTTAAAACTTGGACTGTGACTACCATCGTGGGCGGCTACAGATACAGCCGCCCCTACAGTGGTCTGTAGCATAAGGCCGAACCAACCACCTTCTTCCACCTCGGGACACTCACTCCAACTCGCAAAAAAAGGGTAGGGAGGCCTTTGGCTCCTCCCAAAAATTGCTCTACTAAGGGGGCGGGGAGGTTTTGATCTCAAATCCTTTGGTGGGGAGCTTCTAAAAGGTAAGAAAATGCTATTCCAACCCTTTAATTGAAGTTTTAATGGTTGGTTAGGGAGTAATTTAAATTTTGCTTTTCTCTCTCTTTATGGTGCTTGAGCATTGTATGGAGCAAACTAGAGCTTAGTTTTGGAGGTACTAGGGTAGATTAGTGAGAGTATTGGATTAGACTCATTTATTAGTCCCTCTTACATGAGCTAGGGTTCATGTGTTCATGCGTGGTTGCTTAGTGATAAACATGTGTGTTTTTTTTAAAATTCATAGTGGAAACTTCTAACAAGTTTTTCTCTCTCATATGATGTCCAAATGCTATGTTTTTTTTTCTAAATTTTTCTAAAATGATAATCTATTAGTGTATTCATTTTGTGCTGCAACTTTGGTATTAATGACTTTTTTAGTTGTAACCAATTAGGGTTTGCCATGTACATGCATTTATATATCCGATTAATTAGTCCTTTGATGCATTTTCTTTAATTGTTGTCCTAAAGGATGGAGTACAGGGAGGCTTGGATGTATGGCACGTTAAGGTGGAAGGCAAGTTTCCGTGAAGAGCTGGATAAATTTATTGAAGCGGCGAGAATCATGCGAAAACATTGACAAAAATAATGATTCAATAATATGTCCGTGTCGCGATTGCAAGAATGAGATAGCATGGGGAAACGTGGAGAACATCAGATCACATTTGATTACATGAAGATTTATTAAGGATTACACAGTCCGGATTCATCATGGTGAAAATGTTGTTGGTGATGTTGACTTTGATGATCTAGGAGATGACCTCGAAAACCCAAGAGCACTTGTCCCAAAGATTCAGAAGAGCTTGAACCATGAAGGAACCCCAAGCCCGATAATGAACTACGAGGTGGTGATGGTTGGTATGGTATGGACACAGGTGTTGTTGATAATGATGATGGAGCACGTGTCGGGGATGGTAGGGACAAAGGTGGTGTTGATAATGATGCTTGGGAGCATGTGTCGGGGATGAAGATGATGGTGATTATTTGGAGGAAATGCTTAATGCCCTTGGACCGAAAATATTATGGAAGAGCGTGAAAGGTCTAGAAAACCTAAAGAGGGTGAGAGCAGCATCGAAGGAAACTGTGCATGGTGTTAAAAAGGGTTGTCCGACAGACTGGACACTGCTATGTTTTGTGCTTGAGCTACTCATCTTGAAGGCTAAGTACGGCCGGGCCGGATTTGTAGTTTCAATGATCTGCTTGCGTCTCTGTCATGGTTCTTTGCCACGACCAAACTCGCGACTACCGCCAATACCTACCAAACGAAAAAGGTTATAAGTCCATTAACAATGAGTGTTGAAAAAAATCCATGAAGGCCCGAACCATTGTATCCTTTTTCGTGGTGACACATTCAAGGATCTAGATAAATGTCCTAGGTGCGGGGCCAGTCGGTATAAGAACAACAATCTGTACAACGGGGGATGAAGCCTCCACAGGGGAACAAGAGGAAGAGGGGTGGGAAAAAGCCGGTACATGATTCTCATCTCCAAAATGACACTCCATTAGGCAATGATCCGAAGTAGAAGAAGAATTCCTGCCTTGGTAATGTGGTACCTAACAGTGACCGACCGCTTGAGGGGAATCTTCCTAAACCCCAAAGAAGCCGCACTCATGACATGGTGGGAAGATGAGCGCAAGATAGATGATGATAAGATTGCACACCTGGCCGATGGTACTCAGTGGCAAAACTTTGATGAGAAGCACAAAGACTTCTTTGAAGACCCAAGGAATATACGGTTTGCATTGAGCACTGATGGAATGAATCCCTTCAATGAGAGGATAAGTTACCACAACACTTGGCGGTGATCTTGACCATGTACAACATCCCGACTTTTGTCCCAAATTGAGAAAGTATCTTTTCCTTCTGTTCTCATGTCGGGTCCAAAACAACTAGGCATTGACATTGACGTGTTTATCGAGCCTGTGTTGCAAGAATTCGAGATACTATGTAAGCAAGGGGTGCTGATGTATGATGCATTCCGAAAGCAGGACTTCATATGTCGAGCCATAATCTTTGTTTCTATCAATGACTATCCCGCGTTGTTTGCTTTGTCTGGACAGATCAAAGGGAAGACTGGATGCCTAGTCTGCTTGGATGGTACTACATGGGAGTATCTAAATGCATCCAAAAAGGTAGTTTACATACGGAATCAACGCTTCTTAAAGACAACTCACAAGTACTGAAGCAAGATGTACAAACACTGGTTCGACAATACTCTAGAGACTGTGGATGTTAGCAAACACAAGGGGAGACATAATCCAAAAAGGAAGGGTGAGTTGTGCGTCAAAACAAATTGTTGCGTAAGTATGACCTATTTCAATACTGCATGATCGCAAATGCATTACCTAATAATTTTATATATACAGTGCCCCAAGCAGAAGCCCGGAAGTCTACACTGTGGATATTATGTATGCACCGCGATGAGTAACACCCTTTCCTACAGGAGACAGCCGAACTTGGTATATATGCTCACTGCCTTTCTCCCTCTATATATATATGCTCACTGTGTTCCTATATATATGCTAACTCCTATATATATGCTAACTATTTCCTATATGCTAATTGTGTAGTGGAGAAAAGAGATAGGGATAACAGGTGACCCTTACAAAGATGACAACCTCTTGGAACTCGTCGGTGACCTTTGTGACTTTATATTAGATCAGATTATACATCACAAAGGCAACTACAAAGACCCTAGCTACGAGTTAATGAGGAATCCAAAGTATCAACATCTTCGTGAGTGGGAAAGGCTAAGTTTAGGGCGTTGATTGAACTTGTGGCGTGAATGATGTGAATTATATGTTGAAGTATGTGAATATATGTATATATATATATGCGAGTTTGAATTATATATATGTTTATTTGAATTATGGAGACGATATTCTGTGAATTATCTATTTATTCTGTGAATTATATATATATATTCCAAATTCGATTTTTTTTTGCGGGAATGGCACTGTAGGGGCGGTTATATATATTTTAGTTTTGAATTTTTTTTTTTGCGCCAAATCCTCTGTAGGGGCGGTTTTGGAGTGAACCGCCCCTACAGTTTGAAATTATAGGGGCGGTTTATAGTTTCAGCCGCCCCTACGATTTAGGTTTAGTAGAGGCGGCTGGGAACACGAGCCGCCCCTGCAGAGGCGTTAGTAGGGGCGGCTAGAAAACCGCCCCTCCAGTGCGGGCTCCGCACTGTAAGAACGGAGAGTTAGGGGCGGCTACGAAAACCGCCCCTATAGAGCCTTGTTAGCCGCCCCTAAAGTAAACGTTTGTAGTAGTGGATAATTCGGATTTTGAGGTGTCCATTTCAGAGCAGATTTCCCATTAGAATCACTTCTCCTCAACCAGACAGCAAAATTGTGCACATATTCTAGTGTGGAGCAAACAAACAATCACTTCACCATTTACACCAAAAGCTACATATTCAATATCTAGTATAATCAATTCTCACCACCCTCAGAATCACTCCAATAGAGAGAGGCCCTGTGTTTTGGTCGCTTATAAAGCTAGGCTTTTAGCGTTGTTGCCACCACTGCGATTGGCATAACTCTTACATAACCACACTGTATAGAAACAACTGGCTCTAATATAGGAGTGGAGCTCTGCCAAACAGGCCGATGGACATAAAAGGCCAGTAACTTTGCTTGGGGACATTAAAAAAAAAGTATAATTGGCTCATGGACACATTCGTTTTGTGAAAATTTTGCTAGAAGACACGGGACGCCATGCGGACCGACCTGACGCGCGAAGGTTGGTAGCATACGCAGTAGAGCCGATGATTTCGCGAGAGGAAGTTGTGGTCCATGGAGCCCGCATATATGGAACCAGCCAATCAGGTGTAACCCAGGTGGCATGAAACAAGGGCAAGTCCGCATGGCCTGCTGGCGAGGCCGGGCAGTCCCCATCTAATAATATTTTTCCAGAAGACACCAAAATTTTAATTTTCGAATCAGGGAGAGAGAGAGGACAATGAAATGTCGATTTTACCACTTATCCTTTCTTCTTCATTGCTCCTGTTCATCTTTTAGATTAATGATAAACATTTCGGGATTAGCTTATCAAAGTTTGAAAGCCTACAGCCAAATTGGTACATCACTACAGTACTTAGACTGCCCAACTGGTATGGCCAAGGGACCTGAAAGCGTAGCTGTGGAAGGTCCGAGGCCGAGGCTTGAATTCACGGCAGCGAAATGCAGGTGGCCTCATCGGCGCCAGCACGAGCGAGAGAGAACGTGGGTTTTGGAACGTAGTTGCCTAGGGGGCCAAAGGGAGATATAAATCTCTATCCCTGACTAGCTTTCATTAACAATAGAGTTGGACTCTTATAATCCTAAACATAACCGACTCACGCTAGAATCCAGCTAACAGCCTCACAAACTAAATCAAATTCAATCTCTTCCGAACCTAGGACTCCTGACTTGACTCGATACTTTGCACCTGGACCGGTGCTGGTGACCGCGCTCGGCGCCTCCCTCGACGCGTTCCTGCTCAGCCACCTTGATTCCTCCTTGTTTATACATTCCCGACCATAACACCAACCAAATAAAAAACAAAAGAGAAGACATAGTTCCATCAAAACAAGACGATGCCTCTCTAGCTCAGCACCCTATCTAGTGCTCGATACAGTTTCTTGAACTCTAGCCAAACACCCTTGAAGATCTCCATTGTAATGACATGCAAACGGTGGCAGATAGTCTTCATGGTTATCTCCTCTTCCTCTTTAGACATTTGTGACTCGGAAGCAGTTTTTTTTTACCTTAAGGGCACGTGCTCCCATGGTTGGATGTGCTCCGGGGATTGAGTGCACATCAGCAGGATGTGCACGCATCCCCAGCACATTCCCTAAATGGCATATTTAACTTTTCCATATGTGACCCAAACATTTCTCCTATTTTATGTAGCCTCCATGAGGTCAAGCTAGGCGAACCCGGTGGCAGATGCAGGAAATGGAGATTGGTTAGATGTCAAATTGAAAACAATCATGAAGCTTGTAGGGAAATTGGCATATTCTAGTCACTAAATTGCATCTTCATGACATTAGTGGTGAGAAGTTCTCCTTGGGCTAAAGGCAAAGGTGCTTGCACATGATGCCTGTGCCATGGAGCACCCCAATTGTGGTGGCGTGTCAGCGGTGGGCTTGACGATGACCCTAAACTCTAAATCCAAAACCATTGTCAGCGGTGCATCTTCATACCGGGCCTATGGTAGAGTTTGCTTTGTGGGTGCCCAAGTTTATTTCTCAGAAATCACAAATCTAGGTTGAAAAATAGAAAAAAAAATTAATCCTGGGAGGTCACACCGGGCAGCCACACGTCATCCCAAGTCACACAGAAAACATGCACTTCGTGGCCTCGCACCAGTTCCCACCCTCACCACACTCTCCCACTCGGCTCTCCACTGTGTGCTCATGGCCTCGCGGTCGCGAATCCCGCACCTCCTTGTGACTCTCCCTCTCGGCCCTCCCACTCATGGCCCCACACCACCGCACCACCGACCACCTCCTCCACGCCCTCCACCGCACCACGGCCACCGATGCCAAGGAGGATGGTGCTCCCGCTCCTCTCTCTGAGGCACCTGGGGGCGAGCATGGGCAGCCACGGGAGTCGCGGCTACAGCAGAGACTGCCACGACCTTCTTCCCCGAGCTTGATTGCGCCATGGCGTGGCGCCGGCGCCACCGCCTGCCTTCCCCTAGCGAGCGGCCACGGGCCGGCCGTCCTAATAGCTAGCTTCACGGGCCATGCTTTCCGGACCAGCCCGACATAGAAAGTGGCATGACGTTCCGTGCTTGGGCCAACGGCCAGGCCTAGAGCCCCCTAACGGGCATGGCACAAAAGCACGGCGTGCCATGCTGCCCGACTCCCTTTAGGCCATGCCCGACACAGTCCCATGCCATGTTTGTCCGTTGGACATCTATACTCTCTCCTTTTAAGCTAGAAATGAATATTTTGGTCCTCACATTGTCTTTCGGTAAATTTGTCATAAATTATAGTGTCCATAAGCTAATTGGACTAACGTCCCGGCGAAGTGACTACATTGTATATACTTTTTTTTACTAAAGGAGTAATATTTGTTTTTGTATATCTTGGATAGACATTGATGAGTGCGCTCGGCCAGACATGTATCCCTGCTACGGGAAATGCAAGAACACGCTAGGAGATTACGAATGTAGCTGCCCGGCCGGAACGAGAGGACGTGATGCAAAAGAAGCACCGTGCAACGACTTGTTTTCTCTGGCGGCCAAGATATCCGTAGGTAAGATCTAAGATATACATGTACTGTAGGTGTTAGAGATTAAATTTAACTCGTTAGGAACGAAATATATGACCTCTTGTCCTCCTCAGCTACAAAGTTAAAAACCATGTTGTATAATATTTTGCTCATGATGAACTTTTACCGTCAAGTTAAACCAGGGGCATCGTCTTAGGTGTGGTGGTAGAGCTGTTGGATGTGAATCATGATGACTACTACATCACTGCACCAATATTAAGATTCAAACTAGTAATTTGGTGTATATATCACAAATGGTTCTTTGCAGGGGTGGAGCCAAAAATATTGCACCGGCCTGGCTGAACAATGCTGTTCAGCTGCTTAACATTATCTATAAATATAGTCTTTTGTAGAATTTTTTCATCAGTTCAGTAAATCCGTTACCAAATAATTGTTTTCACACATTTTGATTTATTACCGTACATTTAAATGATTGCATTGTTTTTTTACAGTTTTTTTATTGTTTTTTGAATTATAAATAAATTATGCATGGGACAATAAGTTTGCTTGTACTTTATATATATCGGTGTGGTTGGTGGCCTTTTTCTAATTGCACTACTGGTGTTCCTTATGCTAATTAAGTAAAGAGAAAAAGAAGAAGGCAGAACTTTACAAAAGAAATGGTGGCCCTACATTAGAGAAGGCAAAAATTATAAAGATTTACAAAAAGGAGGAGCTGAACCCAATCGTGAAACCAAGTAATTTTATTGGAAGAGGTGCCTTTGGTAAAGTTTACAAGGGCTTTCTTGACAATCAGTTAGTTGCAGTAAAGAAGCCAACTGATGGCAATGGTGATGTGCAAAATGATCAATTTGCCAATGAAGTCATTATCCAATCACAAGTGATCCACAAGAACATTGTGAAGCTAATAGGTTGTTGCCTAGAAGTTGATAAGCCAATGCTTGTGTATGAGTTTCTCCCCAAAGGTAGCCTTGACGATATTCTCCATGGAAACAACGGTACTCCAATAAGTTTGGAATGTCGTTTAAATATTGCTGCAGAATCAGCAGAAGGTCTAGCTTATCTACATTCAAAAACAACGAACATAATTTTACATGGAGATGTGAAACCAGCTAATATACTTTTGAATGATAGCTTCACACCAAAAATCTCTGACTTTGGTATATCAAGGCTGATTGTGATGGATAAAGAGCACACAGATTTTGTCATTGGCGACAGGACTTATATGGATCCAGTATATCTACGGGACGGGTTACTAACCGATAAAAGTGATGTATATAGTTTTGGAGTTGTGCTCTTGGAGCTCATAAGCAGGAAAAAGGCCACTTATTCTAACAATAATAGTTTGGTAAGGAACTTTCTTGATGCTCAAAAAAATCAAAAGGAGCAAACCGAGTTATTTGATAAGGAAATAGCAAAACCAGAAGTTTTGAAACTTCTTAATAGTCTCTATGAGATTGCAGTGAATTGTCTAAATCTTGATGTGGATAAAAGGCCAAACATGACAGAAGTAGCAGAGAATCTTCTGATGTTGAAGAGATCTTGGAGCAATACACTGACAACTAATTGATATATGTATGTCAGTTGGTTATATATTATAGTGTAAATGTTCTGTTTGTGGAATAAGGTAAGCAACTATTAGTGTGATTGTGTACGCATGTACTGTTTGAACAAACTTTGGTAATAGCAACCGAGATCTCACCCTTGGTTAAGAATAAACAAGCATGTGAATGTGATATAAGTGGCAGCTCAGTTTAATAGACTTCAGAATTTAGGGTGCAAAGGTATTGATCATCTTCAAGTCCTCATCATTTTGAAGCTTTACAACTCATTTGTGCTAAAAGACAGTCTTCGGTATACTATAGTATTATACACGCTTTCTAGAGTGCAGTTGTCTCTGAAAACATAGAACCAAAGGCGCCTAACAACCGAAGGAAACAAACAAAAGAAGAAGAAACTCCAAAGCCATCTGATTTGGATCATGAGAACCTGATTAAATGCAAAATTTGAATAGGCGTTCTGCTTTGTAGAAGGAGAAACTTTTTGTCTGAGCTGATTCAAACACATGCTCTGTATCTCAGTGCAATGTATCTAAGGAAACTAGCTAAAAGTATGTTTAACAACCCCGCTAGAATAGTACGTTTAACAAACAAGACAAAAACTGTCATTTTGTCATCACTTAACAACATTCTCACAATGACCCGTAAAATGGCATGGAAAAAGGAACTAAAATTCGAATTAGTGGCATTGAAGGAAGTCTAATTTTTATGGCACATAAGAGATGGGTCTAATTTTTTTAAAAAATTATACAGTACAACGTAGATGTTCACCATACGCATGCACATTCACTCGAATCAACACACGCACTCAAACCTTACCCCTATAAGACCATGTCATTTTTTTTTTTCTTACTAGAGTTGTATTAATCAAGTCATTTTTATATTTAGCTAAATTTAAAAAAAGAGTATCAACCACAAATAAATGTTGGGGAGAGGAACCCTCGCTAGGGACACCCAACCAGCTCCGCGACCCTTGCTGGTCCAAGCACAAGTATGGCAAGGTTTGGGATACCCTCGCCTAAGAGTACCCTGACGATTAGGGAACCCATGCTGGGGGAGTTGTTGGAGACCTCCACATGAGCTGGCACAACTTAACCTCGACTCGCGATCTTTGTCTTGTTTCATGTACGTGCAGGAATACCAGGCGGCGAAGGTCGGCCAACAGCATGACCCTCGCCGGACTGGAACCTTTGCAAAACCCCGCCAGCCGAGTCGGTGACGTCGGCCCTAAGTGACTTGGCGGCGGGGGGGGCGAGAATGCACAGAGTAGTTATGGTTTGGGGGTCAATGTACAATGTTGCCCCTAGGCTGGCCCCATTGTCAACGAGTTCGAGGGCCAAACCCTATTGTAAAAAGCCCACGACCCGTGGTATGCAGGGGGTGGCATCATGTAAGGAAACAGTTGTTGGACAAATTTATTGCCAATTAATCTAGTTTATTTCTCTGCATTTATTCTTGCCACATTGTATCTCGAACCTCTAACACTCGTCCAACGAGCTTTCCTATAGTAAACCCTCGCCCTCCTCCCTCTCCTAAATTCTTGTAGACTACACATATTCCTATGAAGCAAATGTTTGGTGTGTTTCGGTGGGAACAAATGTGCGAAACTCGACGGGGATGCCCGTTCTCGCCATTTTTGCAACTTATCGTGGATTTTTTTCGCAACGAACGCACCCAATCACCCCATTTGATCCAAAACTCATGTTTGGTGCATTTCGCACTTTCAGTTTTCGGTCGAGAACAAATGTGCAAAACTCAACGGGGATACCCGTTCTCGCCGATTTTGCAACAAAAATCTTGCGGTGGAATTTTTTTCAACAAACGCACCCAACCACCCAGTTTGATCTAAAACTCATGTTTGGTGCGTTCGAAACAGTTTTCGGTCGGAACAAATGTACGAAACTCGACGGGGATGCCCGTTCTCGCCCCTTTTTTGACACTCGTAGACTACACATATTCCTATGAAGCCCGCCTTGACAAGTTGAAATTCTTGTGGCTTCACGGATTTCAAAGATACTTTTGACGTGCTACGTGGAGGTGTCTCGAGATCTTTCAATCTTATTTATACCAAGCTCTGGCAATTTAGTGATGAAAACCGAGATGCATCTCATTTGGCCACCATGTTTTCCATCCTTTTGTGGAACATCACCATAACCTTTCCAATCGCACCCATAATCCTCTTCCACATCAGCCATAAACAAGCTTACAGGGAAGCGACATCAAGGTTACATATCTATTGTTGTACATCACATATTTTTCGGAGATTATTTCCGCGCCTGGGAGATTAATGTCTAGGAGGTGGTATAGCATTCTTTTTCGACTACTCTTTCCCATCTTTCCTGTCGAGGTTGCCCAACATAGCCTCATAGGAGTCTTGGCTGGTAAGAGAAGGAACCCAACTTTAACCTGCATAGCAAATCTATCATCATACTGCAAAGATTTGCTTCAGAAACATTTTTTCGGGCGCAGCTACAAATCCACCGAGACGAGCACTAACATTATGAGATTGGTTCATGCTCATGTTAGATATGGATGGATGAGCTACATAATGGATGTTGAGAGTTATTGGATGTTCAGTGATATCAGGGGCCACCGGATACTTGAAGATAAATGCAGAGAAAGAGTGATTCTTAGGGACAATGTGGAGAAGCCCTTCGACGAGAGCATAATTCTGTGGCATCTGGCTACAGATTTCTGCTTCCATCGTAAGGCCCAGTCCACTGACTCTAAATCTGTTAGCCATTGTGCCAGCATGTGTAGATGCATTTCACACTACATGATGCATCTTCTATCTGCTAACCATGAGATGCTGCTGCCTGGAAGTAGACCAGCTCTGTTCCAGGAAGCCTGCAAGGAGCTCGATGCTGTCCCCAAATGGCCGACCTCCTGGTGGTCATCCATAGGCGAGGAACAAGTGACTGAGAAGGTAATTGAAAAGGCAGCAGAAGGGTCCCAAGATGGTTTCCTTCATGACGCCTGGCTGCTTGCTCAAGAACTCATGCAATTAGCTGATGCTGAGATGTGGCAAGTCATCAAAGGTGTATGGATTGAGATGCTCTGTTTTTCTGCTGGTAGATGCAGGGGTTACCTGCACGCCAAGAGCCTGGCCTACGGCGGGGAGTTGCTCACCTTTGTGTCACTCCTGACGTCGCACGCCGGCCTGGAGACATTCGCGGAGAGGCAGCAGAGGGTGCAGCTTCGCCTTACGAAAGAGGAGAGGCAGAGGGTTATTGTTGAAAAAGAAGCTACGGTCAGACTCGGAGAAATATCTGCTGCCACTCCATCGTCGGCTTCGGCTTCGGCTTCGACTTCCCAAGGTGAATGCACCACTGTCCCAGCTATGGAGGTGGTTGTTGTGACTTCTTAAGTGACTGCCTGCTGCACGTGCATGCAGAGTTACATGTTCCTTTTTTTTTGAGTGTGTTACAAATTATGTTGTTGGCTTGCCTTTGACTGAAAGGGTTCACCCTGTGGTGTTCACCTTCTACTCATGTCATGTGTGTGCCCCTTTAGCCTGTTGCCACAGCTTTATCTTGTTGCTTCAATAAAAGTACTCCTGCAGTGCATGTAACATGTGTTTGCTAATCTATTTAAATTTGCAGATTTCCATAATTCAGTGCTACAAAATAAAGCACTCATATATCACTACTACATATTCATTCATCACTACCGCCCGGCATCACTGTCGGAATTTAGTCCACTGGCAGTGTTGAACCGTGCCCGGCAGTGATGAACCATTTAGGCGCGGGAAATTCAGAAATTCCACGGACTCGACCAATACCGGGAGTGAAGATTTAGATCACCGCCGCGTTGAATCGTTCCCCGCAAAGTGGTCTTGAAATAAGAACCGATAGCGATTTTAAGACCAAGGAATAGTCAAAACAAATGATAGAAAAAGAATATTGACACGCAGACAAATTAAAAACGACCGGTTCAATATTACTAGATATTATTTTTACAAGTTCTTATATAAAAACACTAGATAACTAATAAAAGTAAAAGAAAGCGGCGGCCGCCGGGCGCCTCGAAGCGCCCCCCTCGCCCTCCGGCCTCTCCGTATCCCCGTGGCGAGGATATCGGCAATGACTTCGACCTTGAAGGCGTAGAAGTTGGCCTTCTCCACCAACGGCCCAGCCACCGTTGGTCGGCCAACTGCTTTGGGCAGGTCGTTGAGCTTGCGGAGCGCATCATGGAGGTGCTGGACAGGTGAACTAAAGCTCTGCCATGGTGTAGTTGCTAACCATTTGTACGTCGATGAAGCTGCCTAGGTGATCAAGGTTATGGAAAGAGAGGTTAATTAGCGATGGAAATTGTACCAAATCTGAGGGTGCCATGTACAATTATACAGTAACAAGCCATGGAATACATGCGGTCAACTGTCATTTCCCAAGACGGCGTCATGAAATCAGTCAAACAGCGACTGGGTCATCCAATGGCCGCCGGCCCGCCTCCCCGGCACTCAAAGGCCGACTAGCAGCTGCGCGCTTTGCACGCGTTTTCTCCAATCCCCACGCTTGGCGGCAACCAAGGGCGACCGCCTCGGCGTTTGCGCGTGTTTCCAATGGCCGCTTCCATAGCTGCCACTACGTTTCCCAAGACACTCAATCCCGAGCCCCGGGTTCGATCCCCCACCGAGCCCGTTTTTGACCATTTTTTCAAGAACGGTGCTCGAATTTAATTAAGATTACCATTGCTATAAATGGTGCTCACAAAATCTAATGATATTTATTTCATAGCATAGATGGATACGTATCAAAAACACCATTGTTATTTTGAAACAAGGAATGGTTTACATTATTTACAATTTCTACAAGAACCACACGTACCTTGAGAAGATGATGCCGATGGGGGAGGGAGGGAGACGAGAAACTGAAGACAAGAAACTTCTGTTGTGGCTAGAGCACGAACAAATGACACTCAACTTGCTGTCTAGATGCATTTCCCACTACATGATGCATCTTTTATCTGCTAACCATGAGATGCTGCTGCCTGGAAGTGGACCAGCTCTGTTCGAGCATGCTTGCAAGGAGCTCGATGCTATCCCCAAGTGGCCGACCTCCTTTTGGTCACCCATAGACGAGAAACAAGTGACTGAGGGTGTGTTTAGTTGGTGAAATATTTTGGGTTGGGTTACTGTAACACTTTTCGTTTGTATTTGATAATTATTGTCTTATTGAGAACTAACTAGGCTCAAAAGATTCGTCATCTACTTTTCAGCCAAACTGTGCAATTTGTTTTTATTTACCTATATTTAATGTCCCATGCATGTAAAAAAAAAAAAAGATTCGATATGACGGATATTGTAGCACTTTTTGGGATCAGTTTTCAGGAACTAAACATGCCTTGAGAAGGTAATTGAAAAGGCAGCAGACAAATCCCAAGAAGGTTTCCTTCATGACGCCTGGCTGCTTGCTCAAGGACTCATGCAATTAGCTGATGCTGCTGATGATGATGGGAACAAGATGTGGCAAGTCATCAGAGGTGTATGGATCGAGATGCTCTGCTTTTCTGCGTATAGATGCAGGGATTACCTGCACGTCAAGAGCCTGGCCTATGGCGGGGAGTTGCTCACCTTTGTGTCACTCCTGACGTCGCACGCCGGACTCGAGACATTCGCGGAGAGGCAGCAGAGGGTGAAGCTCTACCTTCTCAAGGAGGAGAGGATCAAAATAGCAAAGATGGTTATTATTGAACAGGCTACAAGTAACCAGGTAGCAGGTGAAGAAAACTCTACCAAAGAGCCACTCCATCGTCGGCTTGTTCCAAAGGTGAATGTACTGCTCCCTCAGGCCCAGCTAGGGACGAGGTGGTGGTTCTTTTCAACTAGTACAAGTGAAGTGAGTTCCTTCTGCATGCACAGCAGAGCTCCTCCGATCCTTTTGTTTGAGTTACTACAACTGTTGCTTCCTGCCTACCTACTGCCTTTGAAAAGCTTCACCCTGTTAATCCTTCTACTGTACCCATGAATGCGCGTCTTAGCCTGCTGTTGCCGTCTCGTGTTGTTTTTCTTGCAACAATAAGAGTCTATGTACGTAATATCATCTGTACTATATGTACTTGTATGTGCTGTTGGCGTACTTGCATGTAACATGTGTGTTTGATACTAATATTTGTTTTCAGAGTTGAATAAACTCATCAGTGTTACAACCAGATTCTTGTTTGGCGCACGCGCGCCGCTCGAGTTAGTGGCGCACACGCTCTCTTTATGGACGCTTGTGCGGGCCTCCTCTCTTCCTTTCCTTATTTCCCTTTCTTTTTTGTTTTCCTATTTTTAATTTATTTGAAACAGTAAGCCGCCTATTATCCGAAGACCGTTCGAGTTCTCCTTTCTCTCCCCCTCAACTTTCCGTTGGGAAACCCTCACTGGAGCGGCGACGCGGCGTGGTCGCCGGGCGGATCCTCTCCTGGTGCGATCGCCGGGCGGATCCTCGCCCGTGCAGCCGTAGGCGGATTTCATCCAGAGGTGGCATCGACCGTCGGGGGGCGCAAAGGCGTTTTGGTCGCTTGTCGCCGCTGCAGATCCAGTTCTGACGCGTTGCTTCGCCGCCACGCCGCGCCCGTCGTCGCCGCTGCGCTGCTGCTCCATCTCCGGCGTTCCCCTTCCCTCCGTCGGCGTTGGACTGGTGAGGATTCAATGTCTTTTTCCGTCGCCGTGTAGATTTCCAGCGGGGTCTCGATTGTAAGATTTTTCGCCATTATCATCTCGATTTCGGTTGGATTTGTTCTGTTTGCCAGAGTCGACGCCGTGTACATCTCCATTTGGGCGCGGATTTGAGGGAGGTGTAGTCCGATTCGAGCTGGAGGAGGGGAGGGGAGTCCAACAAATCCTGGACAAATCCAGTGCCTCCGTGTAGAAGGTAGCCGCCCGGTAGCCGCTCCTGAGATCCAGCGGCTGCTGCAGCGAGGCCATCGACGTCGTCAGGCACCGGCCGCCTTCGACACCTGCAGCTCATCCAGGTATGCGACACCGGTGCTCCCTGCCCCTCCATCTCGCACACATATCTGGATGGGTGCACTTCAGCGCAGAGGTGTGAACCTGTATCCTTCCCGGAGCGCCCCAGGCACCTCCTTGTGGTTTTCAGCCTGTCCTTGATGCCACCTACTATATTGTCCTCCCGTCGTGTGCGACTGCACACTGGCTAGAGTGTCAGTGCCTCCACCTTCGTCTGTTATTTGCAAAAGAGGGCAAAACTAGCAGTTAGCTAGGCCCTGCTAGTGCCAGGCATGGCCTTCCCGGCAATGGTAGACCGTGAACTAACAGAACTTAAGTACATCAGCAAAGATGAGGCTACTCTTTTTCATTCAAAAATGAGGCTACTCTTTTCTATGGAGTTGCCGAAACATAGAAATAGCTTATATGTGATTGTAGTACAAATTAACAGCTCCAAACTTATTGTACTTGTCTATATTAGGGAGTGAAGAGTAAATTCACAAAACAACTAACCTTCTTGGTTTTCAAAAAGGATGAGAAAGCTTGTAAGCAAGACTCATTAATAGATTGCTCGATAGATTGCAGTTGCTCCAGTAGGCTGCAAAGGCCACATTACAGTATCACATATCACATAATTATTTCAAAAAGTATTTGACCACATAGTACAAAGAAAAGATGATGCAGCATAAAAGCTTCTTTTTTATATTATTCACCTGCATGGTTGACAATAAAAAATGATTCACAAATTATTTATGTTCTAGTCTGAAGGTTTAAGGGAGAATTCAGTAATTTGCCAGATATCATGGACTGAGAAAAGAATCAAATCAAATTGAAAACAATCTTCCCAACATTGCTGAAGCACTCCTGCTTGCTAGGGAGGAAATTCAGCTTTGTGGTCTGACCGGTGCCCATGGTATTTCTTACTTCTCTTAGGTCTTTTGGGTCAACACCTGTGTGTTGGGTGTGCCGGAATGTTGTATGGGGATCTTACCTTTTTTTCCTGCTTAATATAGTGATATGCAATTCCTATGTGTTCAAGAAAAAAAATGAAAACCATGGAGCCATGGACTGAGAATGGACTTATCTGATGTTAATCAGTTAGGAAGTTCTCTAGTGGCATACAGTGGATTTATTCTCTTAACTACTCTTAGTATTTAATTATTCTAGATTCAACTTTCCTAGTTTTGCACATAAAACATTTCTAGTATAAGAATTTGAGACTTTTATGAAGTTGTTCTAAGAAAACATAGTTTTGCCTTCATCACCATCACCAATGCATGTCTGTATGGTACTTCTAGTGACAAATCATTATGAATAGAAAATCAAAACTGATGTCACTATGTGGCTAATTTAGGAGGCACGGCTGGGCCACAAAACCGTGGCTAGAGACCAAGGACAGCCTGGTTAATTTAGGCAGGATATAGGATATCAGGATTAGCATGATTAAAAGAATATTAGCTTTAATAGGACCAGTCTATTATAGCAAACAGTGAAATGAAAATTTCTGAATGCCAAAAAATGTGGGCAAATTAGGAATTAGACAACCTGCCATCGTTAAAGAAAATTTTTCAATTCACTATAAACGTCTTGAATTGTTCAACAAAAGCTTCACTGTACTCTCCAGGAGTCTTAGTAATCCTAGCAAGCATGGCTTCAGTAGCAAAAAAAAAGATCCTGAGGGCCAGCATTCCGGTGAAGCTTGTTTTGTATAGTATGCTTGATTTCTTGCTGTTGATAATAGAACATGACTGAGCAAAAAAATTCCATTCAGTCATCCCAAATTGTGAAATGTGATCATCATCTTGAGATCATGTGGTATATCATTACGATATGCAATATCACGAATTTGTCCCACCTGGTGTGATATATTTTAAAAATCATGACCTCTGTTTGCAATTTCCTTTTTTTATATCACCTCACACAGGTTGATCATGTTTTTTCAGTATCAATGTTGTTTTCAAGTTAACTTAATTATATATTCTTTTTTTTCCAACAATACTCAGGTCATGATCCCTGTCCTCGAAATCGAGCATTGGTTGTTAATAATTGTTGACCTCAGAGACCATCGATTTGATTTCCTAAACTCTTGCAAAATGTCTCCATCTTTGAAGACCTCACATCAGATAGTAAGATAATTCTCTCTTTTTTTTATTTGCTCTGCTTTTTTTTTTGGTTCCTTTTTAAAAAGGAATCTTTTCTTGTCTGATCACAAAAAAGATTTTGCATTAATCACTAACTCTTTCTTTTTTCCATCTTTTTTCCCTGCTCAGTGTAACAACTTCAGGCTGCTCTACGAGTTCATGTGCGACAAACCCAAGCTAGATGATTTTAAACATTATCTGCAGCCAGCACCACAACAGGAGAACAAGTAGGTACCCAGACATTTATCGTTCTTTGACAAGAAAAAATAGACTGAAAAAAAAATATGCCAACATAACTGAATGTTTGTAAATCTAGCATGAATACATCCGTACAAATCAAGGCCCTTTTGCCTTTTCTCTTTCTTTAACAATGTTATTGTTAAATTCCTGAGCTGTCCAGACATCATCTTCTCCACTTTTCAAATCCCCTCCAGAACTTCAGTCTCAACCCTTTTTGTCCATCTGGAACTCTTTGCATGTTGCTACAATTTGTCTTGTCAAAGCGTCGACTAGAGCTAGAGTTCGGGCCCAACTTAGGCATGTATGCAACTTCTACTGATTGAATGGCCCAAAATCAGTGTAAAAGAACTGTCTATTTAATGCATTTGAGTTGTTTCTTGGAAATAAAAAGAAGGTTTATTCTTTTGTACATACAGACAGGTTCTCTAATGCATTCAGATTTTTCCAGATACATGGCTGCAGCGCTGTTAGCTGTTACTAAACTATATGAGATGCAATTTTTGAACTAGTACTATGTGCATCTAATAAAATGAGTAAATATATGCTTTTTTTCTCGCCTCAAAGTGCTGCTTTTCTTCGTTTGCTTCATTACCATACTACCACGTAGAATCCAAAATCCCCATCCGGCTTTCTGAAACCAAAACAAAAGATGCATAGTCACTTCATCTGCATTTCGTTTCCTTTCTTTATCCATCAAGGTTGGGTTGGCAACTTGGCACAATACACGTTTTTGTTTTGGGCCTATGACACTGCTTTTATCATGTTGTAATACCTATCTAGGATCCAGCACCAAGTTCAGTTGAGGGGACTATGATTTCTGCCACAGTTTCATGCTTTTGCAGTTTAGAGCTTTTAATGTTTGCAATGTGATAGTACAAAGTATTAATTTCTTTCATTTTCTTATTGGACAGCAGTGACTTGGGCATATTGGTAATAGTTTTAAACATGGCAGATTTGCAAAAAGACCACCACTATATATCTGGGCAAGCTATTGTGGTTCCCTTATTATTTCTACACATGATAATTTTTCTGGCTAAGTTTCCTTTATTATTGAAAATTTGCCTTATGTTTTGTATTTCTCTCTCTCAGTGTCTTCTTTTTTTTAATAATATTGTAGTTCTTATTTCAAATTCATGGCCCAAAGTTAAATGTACATAGTTTTAAACATAGCAATAAAGTTTTCAACCTAGCGAAGTGTGAAGTTTACAATGCGATAGTTCAAGTTTGAACCTAGCTGTAGAAAGTTAATAAGGTCATAGGTCAACATTTTTATTAATTCTGAGTGCAAAGTGTTTACCCTATCAATAGAAAGTTTATTATAATGTGATAGTTCAAAGTTTACCACTTCTGCATGTAAAGTTTTTGATCTAGCAGTACAAAGTTCATAATTCGATAGTTCAAAGTTTCAACATAAAAGTACAAAGTTTGTAATGTCATAATTCAAATTTATAAACTCGAAGTGTAAAGTTTTGAACTAGTAGTACAAAGTTTGTAATGTGATACTTCAAAGTTTTTATAAATTCCTAAGTGTAAAGTTTATAAATGTGCTAGTTTAAACTTTATAACCTACCGGTAGAAAGTTTATAATATGCTAGTTCAAAGTCTATAAATTTTGAGTGTAAAGTTTTGAACCTAGCACTATAAAGTTTGTAATGTAATAGTTGAAAGTTGTATAAGTTTTAAATGTAAAGTTTTCAACTTATCAATTCAAAGTTTATAATGTGATAGTTCAAAGTTTATATTATACACGTTCAATAATGCTGAAAAAAATGTTGTTGACCGCCACCAATTGTGTTGTTGCTAGGGTTCCACACCGGCGCGCGGCCTGCTTTGCTACCATGCCGGCCTCGATCACCGTAGTGCAGTTCAGCTTCATATTACCTATGCTAGCAGGTACTAGTTAACTGCAATCTTCACTGTCCAATCTTCAGCTTTTGTTATCTTAGCTTATTTTTTTTTATTAAATAGGTAGTACTGTTGATTCAGTCCCTTGATCAAGTCTAGGCTTAAACAAAAGATTGATCTCACTTGGCTGTAATTGAGTGTGTACTAGAAAACCAGGCGCGGTTTGCAGCGCCTCCTTTATGATCCACAACTTTTTGAGTTTTATATAAGAACTCAGTGCACAAAAATTGTTTACTTATATATGTGACTGTAAGTTTGTAACACCCCAAATTTTACCGCTTTTGAAAATAGAATAAAATGATTTATTTATGTATTTTTGTGCTCATTAAATATAGGTAAATAATATTTTTCATTAAATTAAAATTTAATATAGGGTTTAGAAACATGGTTGTGCATTCATGCTGGTGCATTTGAATTTATTTTGTGATGATTGGTTTTGACTGAAATTAAAAACGATTTCAAATCCCTTGTGAAAATCTATTTTTAAAAAAAAGCTCAAATAAAAGAAAAGTGTTTTTCTTTTCCTCTCTATTTCTTTTTCCAAGTCAGCCCTGCTGATCTCGCAGTTATCCCAGCCCAAGCCAGCGTCATCGTTCATCAATCGAGTTGCTCCCTGTGTTCGTAACCGAGGCTGAAGATGACACCAACCCGGCCACAATTACTACGCGTACCGTGCCTCTCTCCTATATAAGCCAGGCCACAGCAGCGTCTTGGCCAAGTCAAGGGCCGACGCCACAATCGGGATCTCGTCAAGTTTGGACCTGCAACCGACGCAACCGTGCCCGTGGACTGCTGCCTTGCCGACGTCGCAACCTGTACCAGAGTTCTGCGTCGAGGTTACAAAGCTTTTGATGCCTTCATCTATTTATCTTTATCTCTCTGTTTGCTCACGCCATAGCCGATCGAACTCTCTACAGGAGCTGTCGAGCCGAGCCACCCTGCTAAGCCCCACGTTGCCATCAAGTTTTCTCTGCTCAGCCAGAGGATTCCGATCTGCCATGAACCATCTGCTCTTCACGAAACATCATATATAGGCCATTCACCATCTGCAAGTTCAGCCATCGTCCATCTCTTGCAGTTGAAGAACTCCGGTCATCTGTCGTTATATGTCATGGTGAGCACCTTGTTTGTGTTCTTATCTGCATACATGCTCGTAACTGTGTTTGGTGCCTTGCTACAACTCTAGCTAGCTGATCCGTTTCATTCTGTTGCTAGATTTTGATCACATCATATCTAGCTGTTTGTTTTGTTCATTCGTTCTATGCCTTGTGGCCATCATCGGCACTGCTTAGTCTCGCCATGCATTTTTCCACGCACGGTCCTTTGCTAGCTATTGCAAAACTAATTGCAAGCTTGATGACATCATGATTACATCACACGTTTTCTTGCCGTATTCCTTTAGAAAAACAAATCCACAAATACACAAATACCATGTGATGACATCAACAGTACGTGATCTATTTCAGTTTTGCTCCTGTCAAGTTGCTTTAGACTTGTAACCACGTGATCTACAGCTTAGTAGGATATATAGTTTAACCACTTCTATTTCTTTTCAAATAAAATGATAATTTGATCAATCTAAATGCAACTAGATTTTTCAATTAAAATCAAATTAGTCTTTGCACTTCGATCTTTCTAAGTAAAATAATATTAGGTCTATCTTTGTTTTTTCAAATCAAATATAAAATTGATTTAGCTCAATTTAGATATTTCTCTGAAATATCTTATGTTTTATGTAATTAAAATAAATAAGCTCATAGTTTTCTTTTAAAAGCAAATCTTTCGAAATTGTCTCTCTTCCGTCGATGCTCCGATTAGAGTGCTTTTCGCGTCAGGTGTGATTTAGCGACATGTAGAATCGTTTTATAAGCTTTTCAAATTCATTGATTGGTGTACTTGTTCTAATTTAGATCTACTGTTTGCTTCGTGTGTATGATTGCTCGGATATATGTGTGGTGCTTTGTGACTATGTATGCGTTCAGTCGATGAGCCTTGCTTGGTGATCTAGAAGAAGGAGATCGAAAAGAAGTTCTTGAAAGATTGGACTTGAAGAAAGGATCTGAATTTGAGGCAAGTATAGCTTGGGATCATCCTTGATGTCCATACACTTTAATCATTAACTCATGATGCATGTGTCCTCCTTGTTTACCATTAAGGACTTACCTAGTCTTGATTACTTGATCCTTGTTTCCTATGGGTTATGCATTTGGGTAGTAACTTGCTAGCGCTCAACCAACACACATTATTTATTTATTGCTTTATGGATTAAATCGAGATGATTAGTTGATGATGCCATGGTACATAGGGCGAAAGAGCTTGTGCTGTTGTTTATGAAGCTCTTAGCTCTCCATAAGGACTTAATCCGTTCGTGGATATCCGGGATATACAGTACAGCTATGGGGGTCGCATGGCTCCGACTTTGGTTGTTCAAGGGGTCTACCTAACTTTGTTGGTGGTTTGCCAGAATTGGGAGAAACGGGGTTGTAGCTCTGTTGGCCATTCAATATTTTTAGGAGGGTCTTTGAACGACTTTATATGGTCTTCACTTGGTTAGGAGTCGAGAACCTACTGCGGGTGGAAACCATGACCCGTAGTGAAAGTGTACACCTCTGCGCAGAGTTAACTAAACTGACATGTCAGCCGTGTTCGCGGTCATGAACGGCCTTGGAACACCAATGGATAGAATTGTGTGTCTACTTTACTGATGATATTAAATTGATGATGATATCTGTCCACAAGTGTGAATAATGGTTTGGGATTCCTTTACTGCTTAAGCTTAAAAGTTGACCAACTCTAAAAGCAACCGCAGTTAAAACAGTGTCAGCTTCTGAGCCTTCATAACCCCTGGCTATGCTTGCGGAGTTCGACATGGACTCACCCTTGCTATTTCCCCCACACCTCAGGAAGAAGTTAGGCTTGTGATCAACCAGTCAGTCGGTCCCTGTGGAGCCTACACCAGAAGATTGAAGAGTCTTTCCGCAGTCTGCTAGTGAGGTTATTTGTTTTATATTATGTTCGTTATATTCTAAGCATTGTGAATTGATATTCCATTTATTTGTAAACTATATGTGAGATTTGACTTCCACGGCTCACATATAGCATCATCTGTTTTGTTCTTAAAACTGGGTGTTACAAAGTTAAACTTATAGTATTACGGAATATTATCTGAATGTTATAAACAAAAATGAAGCTTTGGTAAATTATGCTTGCATTTATGAATAGCTAGTCTAAGATGAATTTGACACTTCCACCATGCCGTCCATATACCGTAGGGCGCAGGTTGTTATTATTGCTCTAGAAATGACATGCATGTATCAGCATTCAGCAAGCAGCGAAATACATGAAGAAGATTCAGTTGAGTATTTTGTAGTCGTCAGGTAATGAATATATCCAACTGCCTGCGTGCTGGCTCCTATTATATAGACGTTATTATTATATAGATGAAAACAGAGTTCATTTCACAGAGTAGAACAACAGTCGCAATGAAGTACCTATGATTCACTTAGAAATATCAAGTACTACTGTATTTGTCATATACCCTTCAATACTGAATCCGGATGAAACGAAATGATAAATTATATTATATATATGTAGGTATTGCCATCTGGAAACAACTACACTTTATTTACAGGAAAAAATCTTAGAAATTGAAAATAAGCACCATTGGCTAAGCCTGCGCTCCAATATGCAAACCTAAATTGCAAGTGAAGTGAAAACAGTTTTAGCTGCAAGAATAATACCAAATAAATACGGTACGCAAACCTATTTATCCAGCCTTCTATTTTCAGTGCAACAGTGACAAAGTGGGGTGCTTCTGAACTTCAGTGAAGAATTGAAGATATCCCTGCGAATTTTACCATGTCTTATATGAAACTGTGTCCGAATTTCGTTCCCTATATGATGATGTGGTTCAAATGCATATATGTAACCATAATATTATTTATTTATTTATTTATATTGTAATCGAAAAACTATCTCATAGATAATTTGGTTTTAGACACATTTTACTCAAGTCTAAAAACTTCCGCTAGCTGCCTGCTTTACTATATTGAAAGTTAATGCAAGCAATCATTTTAAGCGACCCTGAGAAGAACAGGAATAGTGAGTTTGATTTAGGCTAAGGGCAATAGGTCATCTTAACTGAAACATGGATTATATGAGCCTAGCTCTAATAATATTGTCAGTTCACCACCTCTTAGACAAAGTGGTCCAGCTTTGTAGGCTAGCATAATATTAGAGAAGAAGTTTATCTGGTAAGCAGTATAATGATCTCAATAATTATAGCAAATGATTTGAGATAGCTCTTTGAGCGCTGGTATGTCCCTGAAGTAAATACGCTTTTCCATCATATTAAGCCTAATGCTCAGTTAAAGAGAAAGTGAGTAAAGCAGCATACAACTGTACTGGGTAGTAACAAAGTTCAGGATAGTCTGTTAAGTGGAATTAGTTTGCTGTCATTAGATAAAACAATGCAAGAATGATATTGATCATTTTGGTGTGAAAATATTTGGGACTCAGCTTGAATAACTTTGGACAGTGATAATTTCACCTAGAGATATCAAGGTTTTTTTTTTTGAAGTGTGCGATATCAAGCTTGGATGTGGGTTCCATCAACATGCATTGCCGCTGTACGTTGGATGATTGCAAAGCTATTTGTCAGGCTTGCTATTGCCCTCTTTTCCTGTAAAAATGAAATCAAAGCATAGAGATTATAAGAATCAACACAATCTTAGATTGCACAGAGTAGTTGCTGGATGGAGATGGATAGAGGGGGGGAGAGAGAGAGAGGGAGATGGAGAGGGGGAGAGAGAGATACAAATGGAAGGAGATGGAAAGAGAGAGATAATGTGGGATTGGGAGATGGAGAGATATATTTAAAGAGAGGGAGGAGAGAGACCAAGAGAGAGGGAGAATAGAGATAGGGAGCGAGATAGAGGGGAGAGAGAGAGAAAGATAGAGAGAGAAAGAGAGAGAGAGAGAGAGAGAGAGAGAGAGAGATAGAAAGAGAGAGAAACGGATATATAGAGAGAGGGAGGGAGAGATACATGTTTGTCAGGATGTAACATTGGTTTTTTTGGGAATTTTTATTTTCAAACATATAAGAAAAGATCTACTATCAATGGGCAATGTGAGATAGAGGAAGTTTTCCATTAGAAAGAGAGAGGGAGAGAGATAGAGATAGAGATAGATAGAGGAAGAGAGAGATAGAAAGAGATAAAGAGAGAGATATGGAAATATAGAGAGAGGAAGGGAGAGATACATGTTTGTTAGGATGGAACGATGGTGGTTTTAAACCTAAGTATTTTGCAGCTGTCTATATAATATAATTTTTTAACCGTTTTTCTTCCAAATAGCTGTTACTTCAATTCTAAGCCATATATGAACTACAAGGAAATAAATGACTTTTTTGGTCATGCATGAGTGATGTTTGCTATTTATGAATTACAAGGAAACCATTCGGCTTCTAGCTTACTTTAATGAATGATTCTTTTGCATTATTCAATCATCACATCCAAATAATTAAGATATCCTTTTTTTTTTTCCTACACGTTTGATCTAGCATAGCAATACAAGTTTGTAATCTCATAGTTGAAAGTTCATAAATTATGAGCGTAAAGTTTTCAACCTAGGCTGTGTGAAGTTTACAATGCAATAGTTCGAGGTTTGAACCTATCTGTACAAAGTTAATAAGGTCATAGGTCAACATTTTTATTAATTTGAGTGCAAAGTGTTTACCCTATCAATGGAAAGTTTATTATAATGTGATAGTTCAAAGTTTACCACTTCTCGCATGTAAAGTTTTTGATCTAGCAAATACAAAGTTCATAATCTGATAGTTCAAAGTTTCAAACATAAAAGTACAAAGTTTGTAATGTCATAATTCAAAGTTTATAAACTTTGAGTGTAAAGTTTTTAACTTGTAGTACAAAGTTTGTAATGTGATACTTCAAAGTTTTATAAATTCTTAAGTGTAAAGTTTATAAATGTGCTAGTTTAAACTTTATAAAAATACCGGTAGAAAGTTTATAATATGCTAGTTCAAAGTCTATAAATTACCCGAGTGGAAAGTTTTGAACGTAGCACTATAAAGTTTGTAATGTAATAGTTGAAAGTTGTATAAGTTTTAAATGTAAAGTTTTCAACTTATCAATTCAAAGTTTATAATGTGATAGTTCAAAGTTTCTAACCTACCATTACAAAGTTTGCAATGTGTTAGTTCAAAGTTTTACAAATTCTGTAGTACAAAGTTTGTAGTGTCTCTGTGTGTGTGTCTCTATTAGACATGTCATCAAATTAGATGGTGGCTGCATTTGTTGCTCTTGTTGAGGTTTGTCCACGCGCCTTTACCCAAAATTGAAAAAAAAAGTGTGCCATAATTACTAGTGGTCTAATAAGCGGTTTGCTACCCCTTTTCACCATTTGGGACCTTTATTGTTGTGGCAAGGTATGCGAAAAACTATGATACCTCCTTCAATTCTTGGTCGTGGCATTTGGTTGGCGGTACAAGCTTGACTAGTAGATCCTCACATTAGAGTCAAATACTCATACCTTTTTTTTTTTTTTTTTTTCCTTTTTAGGGTGTGCAACGGAATGCCTCCTACTTTGTTGAGAACAAGTTGATTCAAAAGGTACACATTAGAGCCACTCTTGTTTTTCGACTGCTTAACTGACTGAATGTAGAGATGGTTCTTATGAAAACACATCGATAACGTAATGGGCCAAACTATATCGGGCTCCTAGTTGATAGTAATGAATGCATTGCTTGCACAACACATGTCAGTCATCAACTATGGAGAAATTCAGTGATCTCCATAGTTAATGACTAGAACAAAATCACAAGGTCTTCGGTCTCTCTAAATCCATACTTTGCATGGATGATTCCTTCTCACCAAGGTCAATAGCTACAAATGGCATCAAACACACCTGCACAAATGTCATACCCGGTTTTAAGAACAAAACCGGATACACACCATATGTGAGCCCAGGAAGTCAAATCTCACATATAGTTACAATTAAAGAAAATATCAAAACATAATGCTTAAAATATAACGAACTTAAAACAATAAGATAACCTCAAAGCGCGAACAACGGAAAATGCACTCCGATCTTGGGATGAAGCCTCCTCGCCACAGGGACAAACTGACTGGTTGATCACAAGCCTATCTCCTTCAAAACTCTAGCAATCTTGCAACATTCTGGTTTGAGTGGGAAATTGCAAGGGTGAGTCCATGTCGAACTCGAAGAAATATAACATGGAGTTATGAGGCTCAAAAGGTTAGACACTGGTTTTAATCTAGCGGTTAGCATTTTAGTAGGTCAAATTTTATCATTAATTAAGTAAGAAGTTGTGCTTAAGCCCCAACTAACCCACATCATATAATTAAAAGCAAGTCATAAGTCTCCATCATCATCATCGTAGTAGTCACCTTCAACTTATATCCATGTCTCAAACTCAACATCCATAGATCATCCATTCCTTTAGTTTTCCGGGCCGCTCGTGACCGTGAGCACGGCTGTTATAACGAGTTTATACTCTACGCAGAGGTGTACACTTTCATCGTGAGTCGTGCTTTCCAAATGCATGGGTTAATTAGGCCCAAACACAAGAAACCACTATGAAGCCTTTCAAAGGTTTTTCTAAACTGTTAAGGCCGCTAAGGATTCCCTTGTTGGACTGGTAGGATCCTCCCTCCAAGGTGTGACCGACAAACTACCAATAAACCAAAGTGCACCCCCCTTGGCGTGCCAGGGGATCAAACCAATTGCAGCCCCTCTTGCGCCTTTCGGGAACCCTAACAAGATAGAAAAGGTCCTTTGATCAACTAAAGCCCCGAGCCACATAGCCCCCCACAGCTGTCTTTTGTAAGTCCCAGCTTTTGCCAAAGGATAAGTCCTTATGGAGAGCCAAGTGCATCATGTAAAAGCATGAGCTCTTGCTCTATGATCCATGGTAACATCATCTCATAC
Organism: Hyparrhenia diplandra; assembly: GCA_015847255.1. Classification (NCBI taxonomy): domain Eukaryota; kingdom Viridiplantae; phylum Streptophyta; class Magnoliopsida; order Poales; family Poaceae; genus Hyparrhenia; species Hyparrhenia diplandra. Next base: position 189,391 of record JADLZK010008520.1, on the reverse strand, counting down.
AAACCTTTGTATACATCATATTCATCAATATATCAAGTTTATATAAAGTTGAGCACTAGCAATATACTACCCAAATGCAAACATCCCCATAGGCAACAAGGTACAAGATAACAATAACTATGTTATAATCTCTAAGTTTGTCAAGGTGGACACATGCATATGAATCATGGTTATAAAGTGTATAGGTAACAAGGATAGTCCCATGCTATACTTGCCTCAAACTCGCATTCCTTCATACGCTAGTTCAATTCTTCAAAAGAACTCCCGAGGATCCCGATCTTCAAATAATTCACGATCTTCCACGAACTGCTCACCGACCACTTGATCAACAACTTCTCATAGAACACCAACGTAAAACTCACCGACCGAACATCGTCACAAAGCACCACACAAGCATCCGAGAAATCATACATGAAGCAAACAATAGAACTATATTAGAACAGTACACCAACAGTATGAAAACAAGATAAAAGGGTTATAAAACAAATCTACGCATCGCTACGATCACACAGACGCGAAGATCACGAAAATCGGAGCTAGAACGTGAAAGTTATGAATTAAACAAGATTTCCTTTAGTAAAACAAATAAACTAAATCAAACTTTGAATTTGAAAAGTTAAAAACACTGTTAACAACACCGCCAACGCGAAGCTTACATCGTTATTTAACCCAACGCAACTTGAACGGGTCAAAACGGTTTAAAACGTGCAAGTTATGGCTCAAACAAGGTTTCTAGGGTATATCTGCAAGAACCAGGGGCTAGACCGCAATTAACCGTAGCCGCGGGGTCTAACACGGAAAAAACCGACAAGTCGGGGCTATATTCTAATTACTTTTCAACTGATCCGGATCTCGATAAAAAATCGGGAAAAATGAAGGGGCTTTTTTCGCAAAATGCGATGCCTGGCGCCGACGCTTCCGCCGAAGTTGACTTTCGGTCCAACATACGGGCGCTATGGGTGGCGCGACGCGGGCATCGCCGTGGGTTGCCACGCCGGCGATGTGACTGGGCGATCTGACCGGGTTGACCGTTATCCACGGTCGATCCGACCGCCGCCCAGATTAGATCGTCGCGGCCGGGCGACGGTGGTGGCGTTTGGTCGCCGGCGTCGCTCTGCTACGGGCGCGTGATTCGCCGGCGAGCGGAGGGACTCGCCGGAATCGGCCGGGGGTTCGGATCGGCCAAAGATCGCGGATTGCACCAGGGCCGAGGAGCGGTGGACTCGCGAACTCGGTCACGCAGCCCGGTTCTTGGCCGGGAAGGGCCGATCGCGGCAATCCAGCGCCGCAGCGCTGGGTATGACGGCGCAACGGCGGGCGCTACGCCGCTGCGAGCGAGCGGGAGAGGGGCCGAGACGCACCGTCGCGTTCCTCACCTTCCGGAGCACGGGGACGAGTCCTCGCCGGCGGGGAAGGCAACGAGGGGGCGGAGATCGGCGGCGGCTTCAATCCCGACAGCCGCGGCTATGGCGGCGCCGGCTAGGGTTTGGGCTCGGCACACCGGTGTGGCGCACGCCGCTAGGGTTCAAGGGGAAGGGCAGTAACCGGAGTCGCCTCTTATAGGCGCGGGCGAGGGGAACCTCGTCTTTGCGCGCAGGGATCGGGCGGCGGCCAAGCCCGCAAGATCCGAGGTAGGGATGACGGCTCCGCCGACGCGTGGGGCCGGGCTGGTTGTTGAGGCCCGCCCGCAAATGCTCGGGGAGCTTGCACCTTGGCCGCCCGCCGCTCGTGGGTCGGGCCGCTGCTTGCGCGCCGGGCCAAGGCCCAAGGGGCTGGACGCCACCGATGCTAGGTGCCGCCTCAAGTATCACATGTGGCCAAAAGTCGGTGAAGTTGGCCCAAAGATAAAAGAAAAGGCTTTTTTTCTAATTTCTAATTTAGCATTTGAACTCCCTTTTCAAACAAATTTGAAATCCTTTGAACTTTTGGACAAAACCAGTCATCACATAAAAAAATTATGCAACAGCATGAGTGCAAGAACAATGTTGCTAAGCCTTATGATAAATTTTAATTTAACAAAAAAAAATTATTTATTTCCTAATTTTCATGAGCACAAAAATTCAAATAAATCATTTTAGCTCTATTTTTAAATGCGGCAAAAATTTGGGGTGTGACAATTCTACCCCCCTTAAGATGAATCTCGTCCCGAGATTGAAAGAGAGACTTCGAATCACTTTGAGAGAAACAAGAAAAAGATCTTGATAAAACTTTCCAACTTCACAACTTAAATCCAATCTTATCAAACAACTCTTGCCTCAAGATTATAACTTGTCCACAAAGATTCCACTGAAAAAAGCTCATTACTCTTGATAGATACACATCTATCTTGACTACCACTCTTATTGCTTTACAACTCAAAGAGATGGTAAAACTTGGTCCGATACTCCTTATCTTCTCATATTGCTTCTTCTATTCGTTTACTCCACTCAATAATCTTCACATAACTGATTACCTACTATGTTGATTTCCTCCAAAATTATTTGTCACTCTCCATTGACATCTAAAGTGCTACCATCCTCATTAGTGTCCTCTGTTTCACACCTTGCGATGAGTCATTCTCACATTCCTCGGTTCGAGGTTGAATACCCACATACTCAATTCTTTCTTTTGACGGTGTGGTAAGAAGTACTGAATGTTGAGCATAGTTAATCACTCCTTTACGAGCATACATCCATCCCATTCCAAGAATAACATCAATGCTCACCATTTCTAATACAGTAAGGTTTACCTCAAATTTCACCCTATTTATGTCCAGACTGACTTTTGGACAGATGTAGTTTGCTTTCTTTTCTCCCTCTGGTGTGTTTACTATTATAGGTTTCCTGATTGGAAGCATAAGTATCTTCTTATCTCTGACAAATTCACTAGAGATAAATGAATGTGAGGCACTAGGGTCAAACATCACAAAGGCGTTGCTTGAGTTTACAGGAATTATACCACACACGACCTCCTTAGCTCCACGAACATTAATCATACCCACATTGTTCAAGATGCCAGGAATGTACTTTCTTTTTAACTTATTTCCTTGCACCTTCTTATTCTGAACATTTTGCTCTGGCTCCTGTTGCGGTTGGGTCTGGATTCGATTACTCTTAACTAACTCTTCTTGATAGTTATTATCATCTTGTTCTTTCTTACCACCATCATAACCTTCCTCACTAGTACGCAGTATCATTCTTCATCAAGGGGATAGAAGGCGTGGGGCGCACATGGCTCTTGAGAATAGAAATGTTGCACTTCTTCATTGGGTTGTTGATACTTGATCTAGATTTGTACTTCTAGAAACATTTGTGGGGTGATAATCGATACTCTAGTTGTCTACCAAAATGAGAGCGAGGGGTGTCATTACTTGCAGATTGGTGTTGCATTTTCCACCTCTTCTTCTTTTCTTCTATCTCTCGGCGCTTGTTCTCAACTATAATTGCCTTGTCCACCAATGTTTGGAAATCAGCATATTCACATGTCGCCATTTGTAGTTGCAACTCATCATTCAGTCCTTTCAAGAACTGTCTTTGCTTCTTAGCATCACTTTGTCAACCTCTCTCGGGAGCATATCGTGACAACTGAGTAAACCGGGTCACGATACTGCAAAACCGACATGGAACCTTGCTTTAAGTTATGGAACTCTTCACGCTTAAGCTCTATCAAACCAGCAGGGACGTGATAAGATCTGAAATTCTCTGAACTCCTACCAAGTGATCTGCCCTTCACGATTGGAACGTCCCATACTTGAAAGATACCCACCGGTCCTCGGCGCACCTTGAAGTTGTCCGTAAGCATAAAGCACCTTTTGATGGTCATCGCACTCGGCTATGTCAAGATGTCGCTCCACAACTCTAAGCCAGTCATCTACTTCTAGTGGATCACTAGCATGAGAGAATGTGGGTGGGTGTCCCAACATAAATTCAGCACGCTTGCTAATAGTTGGTGTCTCACGTTGGTTGTTCATCACATGTTGAACGAGAGTTTGCAAATACCGAAATCCGTGGTCGTCAAAGCTTGCTCTATAACCCGAAGTATTTGTTGTTGGTGGTGGATTGGAAGTGGTAGCATCCTTCCGGTCTCCTTGCAAAGCACTTCTTCTGGTGGCAACCATCCGTTTTCAATATGAATGCATTTGGAATCAGTCACTAGCATTCTTAAATGCAACTTCATGAGGTGACATCATAGAATTAGAGACAAGGGAAGATCCAAAACATAGAGATAACAAACATCTTTATCTTGGCTACCCCCTTAAGATAAGATCAACTAGGGGAACAAAATGGTAGCAAGAATGATCTCCTATGTGATTTATCGACATAATGACCTTCGATATCCGAACAAAATTCACTTTCATCCGAAATTCCGTGGCACATAAAAGATATAGAAGTCTATTTTCATCCATAAAAGCTTCATGATCTTTGGACATCTAGGTTTGAAGACATAGATTGATAACCACTTCTTTGCTTAGATAAAGAACACACTAAAGAGACAGAAATACCACCCCAACTATCTATGCATTAAACCTTACGCCTTATTAGACTATCTAAATGACATTGCGAAAAGAATCCACAACATCACTACAATCATTCAAAGATCCAAAACAAACAAAATCATTATGACAACTCAACATAACAATTGAAGTGCACATCTCAAACAAAGACTCAACTTTCAAGTCTATCGATCTCTTCTATAAATGGCAAGGATCCTAAAGCTCTTCTCCCGATGATGCGAGAAGGTGACGAAAAGAAGACTCTAATAGCATGTCAAAACAAGGAGTGGAGATGGGAACAAAGTTTTCATCAAAACAAGCACCAAGGAGGAGATAAACATCAAGGATGGAGATATAGTACGTAAGAAAATACCAAGGTTTATTGAACAAGGGTGTTGAAGCAATTCAAATCCTTAAAACGCGACCATTTTCTAGCTGGGCTTGCGTCCCTACGATCGGCATTGCTCATTACCACTTGTAACACCCGCCCTCCAAAAAAGCACTACCGCGGCCCTTCCGAGGGCGCGCGACGCGCATACACATAGCACCTTGCTTACACAGCGCCGTCCTCGCTTAGTGTAAAAGGGTTAACCCGAAGGTGATATGGCTGCAAGGCAAAGGCTTATAAGTTGGCTCCACCCTTGCTCAACTAGCAAGGTGGTACTAACATGTGCACTCGGCACTCATAGGCCACTCATGGGCCACATCCAAATTGGGCCGGTGTCACAACAACCATCACGCCTCCAAATGTTTCCAAGAATAATGTGTCTTTTGGTCGTCTTTCCTATGCTACAATAGTGGGTGTGTTTTGATGAGAGACTGATTTTTTTTTTGTAATGTTTTGACCTCTTGCTTGATTGTCGGTTTGCAAGAACAGGCATATGGAAGTGCTTGTTTTGCTTCTCGGTTTATTTTAAAAGAAAGTGCATGTATGTGGCCGAGTTTGTTGCCCAATGTTTGTCTACCACGAGGGGTCGTCATCGCTGAGTGGTTGGCAATAAAATGCATTCATTCGATTAACTAGTTTTGCACTAGTTCCTTGTCTAGTTTCGGTTTAGTTTCCTTATACTGAATCTAGTTTTTATTTCAGGTTGCCTTGAATCTAGTGTTGTCTATTTTTTTAATCTAAGATGAGTTGATTAATGCTACCTAACTTACATTGGACTTAGACTTTTTGTTTATTTCAGTTAACTACTTGCATTATCAATTTTTTTTTGCACGTACCAATTAAGTCATCTTCTTGACCAAATGCTGATAAGACAAAGTGGTTTTACGATGGCTTCCAATCTTGAAGCCATAGCGGCGGCAACTTTCATCCCACTCAACTTTTCTAACTTCTCAACATTTTTGCTTTCAGATTCGAACTCCTCTTTTCAAATTGTGATATTCTGTTCCGGATTTGAAGTAGATGCTCTAGCAACAGTTTCTCTGTCCGAGAGTTGCTTGATCTAATCAAGGGCACTTGCTTCAGTTTTTTTTTATCCTATTATGCTTCCTTTAAATCCCAATTGCAACTTTTTGTTTGGATTCTTGTAGTTCATCCCGAAGTTTTCTCGGCTTCCTGTGTTTGCTCTTTTTTACACTTTTTTTTGATTTGTTATGATTCACACTTTCTTCTAAAAGGTCTTTTCTTATTGACAGTGGGCTTTTTGCGTTCCTTTTTTGTTCAGTACCTTCCCTGTTTGCCCATACAATTCAGGTGACTATGTTTTTTTATACTTGAACCTAAGTGCATTACATGGTTCGGGTGTACTCAAAAGGATTTATGATTTATAACATTAAAATTCTTGAATTTCATCTAGATAAATTCCATGGGTACTGTAGATGGAATATTTGAAGCGATAAGTTGTTTTCTCTGCTATAGTTCGATATAAGTCTATATTTTAATAATGAAATTTCATTTTTTTTCAGGAATTTTCATTATTTTGAAGTCTTGAAGAAAAACAGGAGCATCATATTTACCTTTTTGGTTTTATGCTTTTTGGAAATACAAAGATGTCACAATTACTTTTTATTTGTAGCACTTTTTTTTTTTTATCATTGCATAATTGTTTTTGATGAACATAAGATTTAATTTTTTTAAAAAAATGTTTTGCACTTTTACTTCCATATGGATGTGAAACCATCCCCGCCCCCTTTTATTTTTCCCACAAACCGCTGTCCCTAAAGAGAAAATTTTTAGTTTGTTTGAAATTAATTTTTGGCCCAAATAATGGTTGACTTGAGAATTTAGAAAAATGGCCCAAAAAATGCTTGACATGAGAAACGAGAAATGGAATCGACATTAAATATTTTACGCTAAAAAGCTAGATTGGAGAAACCAGAAAAAAAATATTGGCCTTTTAAAAAACTTGGCCCAATGAAGCCCGACAGAGAAATCGGGACGGGGCCGCATGCTAAGCGGGCCGTGCGCTACTTTGTCATGTAACGCCGCGTGCACTACAACCTGCATTAGCGCGTCTTGCCGCTAATCATCCCGGCGCTGCGTGCGCCGCTAATCATCCTCCGTGCTTGCGCGTGCGCGAGGGAGTGACTCCCTACAACAAAAGCACCTACTCATATTAATGTACAGACATCTCACACGCATTCTTATCAATGTTAAATGTTGTATATATTGTCTCTAATTAAGTTGAACTTACATAATTTCGTTGAACTTGAAACTTGAGATACTGTATTTTTTAAACTCTCGACGAGATCACCCAGTGTGTTTGGACTACACTAGTAGAGAATGGACTTCTATTCCGGAGGCCATTTTAGTGGTTACTATAGTCACATTTCACGCCCTAGAGTAAAGGAGTTGGAGTCTCCAACCGCGAGTAGAGCCCTCTTGCCACGACCAGCCATCACCACCCATGTGCGTCAAGGACCTCTACTTCGGTTGGTGTCTTTAATCGGCATTTATTCCGTGATGTCGATCCAAACCGGGAGTACAACTCTACTCCCGGTGGCTACACCAACCTGGGGTAAATCTGAACTTAGATGTTTTTCGACATTTTTCTTTTACACCCCTCGGCCACCATTTTTTGCAGAAAGGGCCTTGAGAATTTTTAATGTTTTTAATCCAACCTTAGCGTAACCATTGATTACGTTTTTAGCTATAGAAATCATACATGAGTGGTTTATAAGATTTAAAATATGCTTTCACTTAATTATAATTTTGACTAGTGTTTACTAACACTTTCTCGAATGCAAAAGGAAAGTCCTATTTAAAGATTGTAGATCTTGATGAGTCCTAACACCTTTGTATTCAAAAAGTTTTTCAAATGAGGCCATTTAGTGTGCCATTTGACCAAGTCAAATCTTTGAATTTTAAATAAAGACACCTTTGGGCTACTTTTTGGATCCCTAGGTGGTTTTAAATCGAAAAGTCATGAATACCATGTTTGTTTGACTCTTCAAGATCTACACTCTATATATTGGACATTTTTGGATTTGACAAATTTGGAACCATTCAAATTTTGAATTTCAAAAAGGTTTTATAGAATTTTTAGCTTTTCAAACCCTAAATGGTCTCGAATTGAAAAGTCACGAATATAAAAAATCATAACTCATCAAGATCTACAAGGTCGACTAGGGTTTTTCGACAATGTTAGGGTTTCGATAATGAGAAACGTTTTCCAATATGCAACATTTCGAGATGGATGTTGAATGTAAAAAAAAAATCAAAACCAAGTTTCCCACAATGTTAGGGTTTCCGACGACTTAATAGTTTTTATGAACTTATAAATGCTTACTTCTTGTCAACTATAAATGCTAACAATTTTGTCGGAAGAAACAAGAAGAATTGCAAGCGACAATGCCGGACAATCTTATATAAATATACTAATACTTTTTTTATTTAACTTTCGAATTGCCGACCAAAAAGTTGATGGAGAAAACCTTAGAAGTTCACCATCTACAAGCCATGCAAGAGATCATTGCAGGATTTATTAATTCCCAAGTCTTAGCGCCGCCCGAGGCCTACTACAACCCCTAAGACAAATGGGTACCAAAGATGTAGTGATGACACCTTAATATATAGTCGAGACTAATATACTTGTGAACTTGAGTTATGTAATCGAGACTAACATATGTAATCAAGACTAATATATTTGTGAACTTGAGTAATATATATGTACTTTAATTATATTTGTGTAATATATATGAACATTAATTATTAGTTAATATCTTTATAATACTTTGTCATGACCCGGGAGACAGGGGCCCGGAAGGACAGGGCCCGCGACGCTGAGGGGGGGCCAGCGGTGCCGCCGCCGGCGGCGCGCGCCCGCCTCCGCCTCCGTTCCGTGGAATCTTCGACAATTAATTCGGGATAAAGGAGGAATCTCATTAGGATTATCTTAGACTTTTTGATGTGCAAGGGGATATTCCATCTATAAGGAAGACCCTTATTAGGAAAATAAATAGGATTTGCTTGTAAAAGGTATTCCAATCTATAAGGAAACCTTTTAGAGAGACCGCTATGCGATACAAGTCTCACTAGCCGGGCTATAAAAGTAAGGGCAGCCGTAATCTTTCGGGGCAACAAGCAATAAGGAAATTTTATCCCAACTCTCTCTCTCTCCCTCGCGTGCCGCCACCTCCACCCACCGTGCCGCCACCGCCGTAGTACACGCCAACACCACCACCCCCCTCAACCGCCGGGCGCGTCGGGGCCACGTGCCACGCCCGGATCGATCTGTGCGTGCGGATACCGGGTATCCGGAGGCCACTACGATCCACCCACCACCACGGACGGGAGACGAAGAAGATGCTGACCGACTTGGGGAACCACTTCGCCGACTTCACCGCTCGGCCGACACGCTCGTCGATCGGGTTCTTTGTCTTATCCGCAATGATCCGAAGGTGGCAAGGCGTCATGCACAATTGTAGGAAGCTGAGGCAGCCATGAAGACGTGCATGGAGGGAAACTGCCCGCACCTTCATCAAGGCACGGCGGGTGATCTGGAGAAGATGCGGCGGGCTACCTCGTACTAAAGCCCACGACGGGAGGGGCGCGGGCACCGGGGGAGTAGGCGACGCCCCAACCCCCCCCCAAGAAAACACCTTCCCGGGCCTCGCACCCCGTCTGCGGAAGGTGTCCTTCCCGACGTCATTTGCGGCAAGGATGATCCTCTTCCATGGCTAAACCGCCCACGAACAATTCTTTAGGAGACAAGGTACGCTAGCCACAAAGCAAGTCCGGTACACCTCATATCATCTCACAAGAGGAGCACAAAGAAAGGGTACATGGGGCTGTCCTAAGAGAAGACGTTGGCGATTGGGCGAAGCTTCACCCAATGCGTCAACGAACGCTTCGCCCAGCTACCCAGGCGGAATCCGGCTGGGTGAACCGGCATCGCTGCGGAAGACGAGCACCGTGGATGTGTACACGGGTAGTTCTGGGGGCACGTGGCGCCGCGGGACACCTTGACGACATGCGGCGAGGTCAACATCTATACAACAGGATCGGGAACCGGCGAAGACGGGACGTCGAGCTGCTGGATCCAAAGGACATGGAGACAACCATGTCCCTCGCCAAAGCGTCACGAGCACCACCTAACCATCATCTACAACTCCGGCAAGCGGCGCGGCAGAAAGCAAGGCACCCGTGCCATTGCCCCCACTACAATGCTTGACAAATGACACCACCGACATCACCGCGACATCGACCCGGCCGTTCAAGCGGCCGGCACCGAGGAGATGACGGCGGCGCAAGCGGGGACGTGCTTCAAGCGTGATGAGTCGTTCACACGCGGGTCACAAGTGCAAGCACCTATTCGACATCCGCGATATTCAATGAATACGACGACCACCAGGAGGGTGCCACCACCGATGATGTCGCCCGTGACGGCGCCGACCTCAGAGTCATATTTGGGGACCCTAACTGCCCGGTACGTGGAGCACATTCTGTCTACCTCATCAGCATCATCTCAAGAACTGGCTCAACATTGTCGTCGACTTCGGGAGTCGCGCACAACTACATCGACCCTCGTGTGATGAGCACAGCCAATTTGCTGACTCAGCCAGTTTGCGTGCTGATCATCGCCGCACCGCACGACCGACCTGCAGAGCAGCCAGCTTCGACGTTCCGCTCCGCATCGATGCGGACGTCTTCGACATCGGCGCCTATATCATGCATGTGGGCAACGACGCCGACATCATCCTGGCATCTTATGGGTGACAAGCCTGGGAAGGGTGACATGGGACTTCTCCACCAACGAGCTATAGTACTACCGTGACGACAATGCCAAGACGTTCACATAGGCGCCTCCCTCGCGAGCCGACACGGGCGCCCCCAGACCCGGGCTCCTTAGGTCCGGCATCTTTGCGGGCACTTGGAGTTTCGCCCCTAGGCTGGGCAAACGTCCCACGTCATGCCGGTGCTTTGGACCTCTACGACACGTCAACGGGCGTCTTCGTCCGGCTGCGACACGCGACACCGAGAGGACTAATTGGCTGCGATGGATCGCCCTCGATATCACCACGGGCGCCGCTGCTCTCCAGCTTTGGACGGTGGAGGACGGCCTCCTTCTCTTCGACGACCACTTCTACCTCCTGGCTTCTTCGCCACTACTGCCAAATTTGCTGGAGGCTCTACCTTATGGAGGGATTCATAGGACGAACTTCATCGCCCTGGGCGCCTACACGCCACCGCCAAGCACAGCGGCGCCTATAGCCATCCTGCTAGGCGGCATCGGCCACCATGTTGGTGCAGCTCGCGTCGTCTTCCTCGGCGACATGGACCGCCTCTTCCTCACCATCGACAACGTACACATCAGCTACGATGCAGAAAGAGGGACACATCAGCTCTCCCCATCCATGTTCGATGTCGGTTCCTTCATGTACGGTACGATAACCTGGCTGCAACACCTCCTACTCGCCGCGACATCACCATTTAGCGCCTTCTACCTCTCTTCGTCACCTCTCCACCCCACGACTGATTCCAGTTCCTTGAGAGTCCGCCTCGCGATATGGTGCACCAGCACCTTGAGGCTGGGGTCTCGAGTGAGCTCTTGCTTGAGGCTCGTTGACAGACGGCGACACAGCAGGGGTGCGCCGTCCACCGTCGACACATGATCCTGAGGAACCCGATTACGGGAAGCCGAGCTCATCATACCGCTTGGTGCGAATCTTTCTCCGAGTCACGAATGGACATTCATCGAGCGGGGGACGCAACGGTCGGGCGCGAGGAAATAGGGCCGAGATATCGGGCCCACGAGACCCGAGGGGGGGCAGGCAGCGCTACGGCCGGGCGCGCACCGCCGCCGCCACCTCCTCTTTCCGCTGATTCAGCGGGAATTAATTTGGAAATAAAGAAGAGTTTGGTATTATCTTAGGACTTTTGGTGTGCAAGGGGATATTCCAATCTATAAGGAAGACCCTTATTAGGAAAATAAATAGGATTGTTTGTAAAAATGTATTCCAATCATATAAGAAAACCTTTTAGAGAGATAGATTGGTTTACAAGTCCCACTAGCCGGGCTATAAAACTAAGAGGTCTGCAATCTTTCTGGTGAACAAGCAATAAAGAAAATCTATTCCCTTCCTCCTGCTCCCATCGCTACGCCGCCCTGCCGGGCAGGGCCACGTGTGTCACCCCGGAAATGATCCGGTTTGTGACATAAGACGTCTGTGACAACAATTTATATATATACTGTGTGTCATGTTGCCTTGCTCACGCATACCGGACAACTAGAAATCCTTCAGGAAATGTGTTAATCGAACTCTACGGAGTGTCATACCTTATCCCCTCAGGACAACAATGCAGCCTGTCTGAATGCGGTTACTGACAGTGAGGGACAATCATCTCAGGCAAACAACATGACAATACATACGTATATGCTAAGCTGAAAAAGGAAGCAACTGATGGTGATGATGGAAGCATCACAACTAGTTCACTGCAATCCAGCGAGACCAAAGGCCTGGCTGGCCACTAACTGGTTGTGATGGTAAGACGATTACATCTGGTTTTCATTACTGTGACCTTCTATGAAAATTACGCTACATTACAAAATCTATAATGCTTTGTGTGATGAAAATTCATTCATCACCTATCATGCGTGTTAAATCATGTTATCTGACTAAAACGTGTTTCTTTCCGTAGATGTTGTAGTAACATCATTGTAAAAAAACTCTACTTCTATATATATCATATATTGTGCTTATATTTTAAACTAGTTATTTGTATAGTGGTAGCGAGGTGCTTGTCAGTAGTGAGACGGTAATGATTACGTAGATTTCAACATTTGATGGCTCAGTCTATTTGAGATGTTCATATCATATATGGATATATAGGATGGGCACATGTGTTCATATGGGTCATGAATACTGTTTATGTGAGCGGCAGCACTACTTTTTTAAAAAAAAAAAAAAAGGGAAAGCATAGTGGTGATAAGTACATCACACCAAATTAATTTGATAATTTGCACCTCCTAAAGTTGATAAGTACATCCCACCAAAGAAACTTGCATCTCCTCAGATTGATCTTTCGGCAACCTTTTTTGCTTTTTTTTGCAAAGATATATAGTGCCAACATATAATATGTAAGCTTCGCTTAGTTGCACCAACATTATGAAGATGCTTACCTACTGAGACTACTTTTGCTATATATATATGCAATTTAAATCAACTGTGGTTAAGAAATACCATACCAAAAACTTTTCAAGTACTTGCTCAGTGGCCAAAAGATTATGTGATCAAAGGAAGATCTCCCAAAAGAAAAAAAAATATTTCTTCAAAAAAAAGGGGAAAGATAACATGATTAATTAATTAATGTTTCCTACCGCGTGCCAATTAATTAATTAATTAATTAAAAGGACACTGCAAAGTGCCTTTGGCAGCTAGCTATATGCATTCCCCTTATCGATGCTTTGGAGTCCTGATTAAAATACAAATCAGCACGTCACAGAAACAATCATGCGCCTATTTTTATTTTTGAAAATGAACATCAGTGCAATTTGCGGATAAGACCATGCCAATAACCGAGAATTCCATCATCAAAAGGTTCTGTCCGCTACTCTGAGTCTTATGGCTTATTTGGATGAGCATGTATCAACCTCAACAAATATGTGTTGGAGTTTTGGATTGATGTGGAATATTTATACTAAAATTCAAACCCAAGGCGCACTTGTTGTCACTACATGTCAATGACATCATTACCCAAATCGTCAATCCTGATATGTTCAGATGGATCAAATGCAGGAATCAAAAGCCGCATCTAAACTGTGGGAGCAAGAGGCTCCAATCCTAGATGCCATCCACCACCAGAGCCATATACGATGAAAAATGGGCGGCGCCGATACCAGAATGGTAGTAAGAAAATATGCGGATACGAGGGTAGTAGATAGATAGATAGCCGACGAGGAGTGCAACTGGTGCAGGTATAACCAATCAGTCGTGGATGTCAAAACATCAATGCAATAGCCCTAAAAATGCCTTGATTTTAAGGGAACGGACAGTAAAACCAACTGTGCCTTAGAATGATATTTCTCGGGTTGGTTGTGTTAACATTAACCATGCCAATTTGAAAATGAACATCAGTGCAATTTGCGGATAAGACCATGCCAATCACCGAGAATTCCATCATCAAAGGTTCTGTCCGCTACTCCTCACTTAGTATGGTGGCCTTCTCCTCTCCTCTGTGAGTCTTAGGCCTTATTTGGATGAGCATGTATCAACCTCAATATATGTGTGTTGGAGTGGTGGATTATGTGGAATTTATACTAAAATTCACACCCAACTCACTTCAACACACATATGTGCATCCAAACAAACGCTTGTTTTTTCTAAAAGGTCTAAGGCTGTCCGCACCGCATACTCTAAAATGAAACTGAAGTACCTGATAGCGAACAGGAGCCCCGCACCGCAATACTTGAGTACGTACTCGACATGTCGTGGTTCGCTATTCCGAGCGTCTGTCCGTTCCTCCTCCAGTATGGGTACGTGGCATGGGGCGCGCACTACACGTGCGAACGGAGAGAGAGAGAGAGAGCAGAGAAGTAGAGAGAAGGGGAGCTCGCTGGAAAGCCTGGAACCGCCTCGCCGCGGCCGCCGGGCCCCCATGCCCGTCGAGGGAGCCGTCGCCCGGAGAGGGAGGGCTCTACCGGGTCACCCTGCCGACGCACACTGGGCGAAGGCCACCTCCGCGCAGCCCGGGAGGGCGGGCAAGGCCGCCTACGCGGGCGCTGTCAGCGGGAAGGGCGTCGCGGGCCGGCGCGCACGGCACGGCCGCCGATGCAGACGCCATCGCGGCGAGTTCCTCCGTCGGGGTTGAAGTGGAGGCGTGGCCCGGAGCTCCGCCCGCTGAGGAGGTCCGCCATCGCCAGGGAAGATGGCCGCGAGCCCATCCGGCCAGGGCAAACTACCGCGAGCTCGCCGGGCCCGAAGCGCGCGCCGACGCCGCTAGCTGCAATCTGGAGGAGGCCCTGCCCAGCACACTCTCACGCCCGCGCCCGGCGACGAAGCGCCCGCCCTCGGCGGGCGGCGCCACGACCGCGAGAGAAGCGGGGCTCGCCAGATCCGTGGCAAGGAGCCGGGCGGAGGCCGCGGTGCGCCTCCCCGCCGAAGCGCAACGCCGACGCCCGGCGAAGCGCAACTCCGACGACCGGTACTCCGCTGTGGCCCAGCGCTACCGCCCACCGGGCGGTGCACGCCCGCCCGCTTGCCCGTCCGCCGCTGGGATAGCGCCCCCATGAGCTCCCACGGCGAGGCTGTCGCGCTGGCTGCTCGCGCGGCGGCGACAGAGGATGCCGAGGGAGCGGCTCTGCCCACTTGCCCGCCCGCCGTCCGCTTGTTCGGGCGAGGCTGTGCGTGTGGCGGCGGAGGATGTCGAGGAAGCGGCTCTGCATGCGGTGTGCGGTGGATGGGAGAAGAAAACCTGACGCATGGGACCCACGGAGTATAAAGTATGGGTTAGAGTTTGTATCGCTGCAGCAAAACTGAAAAAAGACATGTAGGGCCCATGGTGTAGGTGGGGTACCGTATGAGTTTAAAGTTTAAAGCGGTGCGGACAGCCTAAGACAGTAGGATCTGCTTCGTTGACTTATCACCTCAAATCTCCCTCCCCATTGAGGCGCACTGGTTGTCACAACTAAATTATACATAAAAGTATCTAAATTTTTCTGAAACGCAATAGCCACAACAATCGAGATTATTCTGCAGGTTATCAAGTTGGAGGGCGAACGTTGGATCGAGGTTGAAGCAAAGGGCCTAAACGCACAGGCCTAGAGCCTACGTTACTATGACGGGCTTCTCTGAAGAATGTTCAATTCCTTTATGTAATCTTTTTCCCTTGATTTTGTATCACCGCTTGCGGCTCTCTTGTACATATCACTGCTTATTTCTAATACAAAGATATGCACACTTATGCGTATTCGCAAAAAAATAGGATTTTTACAAAGGAAAGAAGGAGACCATCTCTTGTACATATAACTACTTCCTTCTAATACAAAGATAAGCACACTCGTGAGTATTCACAAAAAAATACGATTTTTTACCAAGGAAACAAGGAGACCATCTCTTGTATATATAACTACTTCCTTCTAATACAAAGATATGCACACTCGTGAGTATATGCAAAAAATAAGACTTTTACAAAGGAAACAAGGAGACCAAGCTCTCCACCACTATGGCATGCAGGTTGACCAACAAACCACTACCAAGAAAAAAGAACAAATTAGAGAAAGTATAATAGTGGGCTTATCGCCAAGCAAATGTTGATGTAGAGGAGAGAAGTGAAGAGAGAGAAGAGCTTGACTCTCATATGCAAGCAACAAAGAAATAAGCATTGGAGCCTATTTAGTAGTGACGTACTCTAGACATTAACTGAATGTGAGAAGGATTAAGAAAGAGAAGGTAAGACATACATGGATAAAAGTAGCAATAAAAAAGTTTTTAAATAGAAAATTGAGAGACTACTGTTGTATATAGTTTGAAAATTATTATAATAATAACTTGGCTAATTGCCAGTCAAAAACTTGGCTTTATTATTGAATGGCCTGCCGGGTGTTAGGATGAAAAAAAAAGTACCGGCGGCTCATGGGCAGAGCACCCCCAACCCAATATATAATAACTCGTCCTGAATCCTGAGGCGATAGAGCAACAATCACCAAGACCGCGATGGCGGCCTTATCCTCCTCGCGAGCGTTGCTCCTGCCATTGTTGTGCTTGCTACTGGCAGCTGCTGCCAACCAGCAGCTGGAGCCGCCAACTCCGGCGGCGTCGTCGCCGCCTGTCACGCTGGCAGGCTGCCGGACAAGTGCGGCAACGTCAGCATCCCCTACCCTTTCGGCACCAAGGAAGGGTGCTTCCTTCCAGGCTTCTTCGTCGCCTGCAACGACACCTTCGATCCGCCTCGCCCCTTCATCAACTCCAGCTTCGCGCTCGACACCTACGACTCGGGGACGCAGATCATCGTTGAGGACCTGTACTACCTGACCTCCGAGAACTACGACGCGACGGAACACAACCGGTCGGCGTGGCCGATCGAGCTCGTCGGCGTGTCTCTCTCGGAGGGGAAAGCGCGGGTACTGGGCGCCTTCAGCTACGAGTGCAGGCTGAACCAGACTCACCACTCGGTGCGGCGGCAGAGGATCAAGTTCAGCTACAATGACTCGCCGTTCCTCCTTTCAGACGCCGACAACGTGCTCATGGGCATCGGCAGCAACGTCATCGCCAAGCAGACCACCGGCCCGCTCTGCCAGTCCTTCATCAACGAGCTGTCCTTCTCCGACGGCCCCGTCAACGGGTCATGTGCCGGGCACGGCTGCTGCCATGCCGACCTGCCCCCTGTCCGCTCCAGCAGCAACGTGACCATCCAGAAGGGCACCATGGATGAATATGGCAGTGGCGTCTCCTGCTTTACGCCATGATCGTGGAGAAGACGTGGTACAACTTCTCATCGGTGGACCTCGACAACGACGCGTTCCTGCGGAGGAACGCCGCTGGGGGCGTCCCCGTCGTGGCAGACTTCACCATCGCCTTAGGTGGATGCCCCGAGGCCGGCGAGAAGACTACGCCCAAGGACTTCGCTTGCATAAGCGACAATAGCAAGTGCGTGGACCGGCGGGTTGAAGACACGACGGCGTACTACTGCAGTTGCTCGGATGGGTACGAAGGGAATCCATACATCCTGGGAGGATGCCAAGGTTTGTGACTTTTTTCACGTCGGTCCCGGCAAAGTGACTACACTTTCAGTTTCTCCTTGTTTTTCTTAATCGATCTTGGACGTACAGACATTGATGAATGCGCTCGGCCAGACATGTATCTCTGCTACGGGAAATGCAAGAACACGCCTGGAGATTACGAATGTAGCTGCCCGGCCGGAACGAGAGGACGTGATGCAAAACAAGCGCCGTGCAACGACTTGTTTTCTCTGCCGGCCAAGATATCCGTAGGTAAGATCCAAGATACAGTATACATGTACACTATTGTAGGCCGGTGTTAGAGATTAAATTTAACTCGTTAGGAACTATGCTTTTTCGGCTAGCTGGTTCAGCCACCAGCCAACAGTGTTTTTCTCTCACAACAAATCAGCACTAGCCAGCTAGACAGCAGTACACTCTTCTCTCACAACAAATCAGCCCCAACCAGCCGAACAAGGCCTATGACCTCTTGTCTTGTCCTCCTCAGCTAAGAAGTTCAAAACCATGCTATATAATATTTACTCATGATGAACTTATCGTCAAGTTAAACCAGGGGCATCTTAATTAGGTGTGGTGGTAGAGCTGTTGGATGTGAAACATGATGACTACATCAATGCACCAATATTAGGATTCAAACTAACTAGTAATTTGGTGTATACCGCAAATGGTTGTACGATTGGAGTAAAAAATATTGCACCGACCCTGGCTCAGTGCTGTTCAGCAGCTGAACATTATCTATAAATAAATAGTCTTTTTGTAGGATTTTTCATCAGTTCACTAAATCGCTTTCGCACATTTCGATTCATTACCCTACATTTAAACAATTTCATTTTTTTACTGTTGTTTGAATTATTAATATTATTATGCATGGGACAATAAGTTTGCTTGTACTCTATATATATGTAGGTGTGGTTGGTGGCCTTTTTCTAATTGCACTAATGGTGTTCCTTATGCTAATTCGCAAAGAGAAAAAGAAGATGGCGGAACTTTACAAAAGAAATGGTGGTCCTACATTAGAGAAGGCGAAAATTATAAAGATTTACAAAAAGGAGGAGCTGAGCCCAATCGTGAAACCAAGTAATTTTATTGGAAGAGGTGCCTTTGGTGAAGTTTACAAGGGATTTCTTGACAATCAGTTAGTTGCAGTGAAGAAGCCAATTGTAGCAAACGAGCCAATTGTAGTAAAGAAAGCAACTGATGCCAATGATGTGCAAAATGATCAATTTGCCAATGAAGTCATTATCCAATCAAAGGTGATCCACAAGAACATTGTGCAGCTAATAGGTTGTTGCCTAGAAGTTGATAAGCCAATGCTAGTGTATGAGTTTCTCTCAAAGGGTAGCCTTGACGAAATTCTTCATGGAAAGAATTGCACTCCAATATGTTTGGAATGTCGTTTAAATATTGCTACAGAATCAGCGGAAGGTCTAGCTTATCTACATTCAAAAACAACAAACATAATTTTACATGGAGATGTGAAACCAGCTAATATACTTTTGGATGATTGCTTCACACCAAAGATCTCTCGACTTTGGTATATCAAGGCTGATTGCGACAGATAAAGAGCACACAGATTTGGTCATTGGCGACAGGACTTATATCGACCCATTATATGTACAAGACGGGTTACTAACCGATAAAAGTGATGTCTATAGTTTTGGAGTTGTGCTCTTGGAGCTCATAAGCAGGAAAAAGGCCACTTATGCCGACAATAATAGTTTGGTAAAGGACTTTCTCAATGCTCACAAAAATCAAAAAGGAAGCAACCGAAGTTATTTGATAAGGAAATTGCGAAAACCGTAAGTTTTGAAACTTCTTAATAGTCTCTATGAGATTGCAAAGTGAACTGTCTAAATCTTGATGATCGGGATAAAAGGCCAAGCATGACAGAAGTAGGAGAGACTCTTCTGATGTTGAAGAGATCTTGGAGCAATACATTGGCAAGTCATGTGCCAATTGATTGATATGTGTACGAGCATGCGTGCTATATAGTGTGTGATTTTGTTTTGTGCAATATGGTAACAAGTAACTACAAGTTAATTTGTTAGTTGATTAATATATATTGTAGTGTAATATTGTGTTTGTGGAATAAGGTAATTAACCAACTATTTAGTGTGATTGTGTGTACTACATAACAAACTTTGCTACACTACATATCTCACCCTTGGTTAAGAATAAACATGCATGTGCAGTGTTGTAAGTTGCAACTCAATTCATCATCAATACACTTATGAATTTAGAGTGCAACGCTATTCATTCAAGTCCATGTCATCTACTACACCTATGTAGAGAACCACCACTAAGGAGTTCTCTCAACATGCAAGCATGCCACCATGATCATCCAATGGCGGCCCCAATGCTTGAACTAACTAAAAAAATATTGTAACTCACAAACCAAAAAAAAAAATAAATTAAATTCTGATTATACCATTGAATTCTTTTTAATAAATCCTTCAAAACAAGATCTCATATGGATATATTTCGATAAAATTATAGGTGGGTCCCACTAATAGTAGTTGGTATATATAGAGCAAAGTAAAAAATTAAAAATAAGAGAAATGAAAAAAAAAAAAAAAAGAATATGAGGGTGATAGTAATATTTTAACTTATAAATTTCTCCTTCCTTCGTACCCGCAACGCACGGAAGGTCTAGATTATACATATTCCCATTAGGATGGATTTGGTCACATCATTCACAAACTAAATTGTTGATTGACTTTTTATATATCATTTGGAATATCTCATTCATATGTTTTCTCTATTGATCTCTAAATATATATTGTCCAAAAACAACTTTAGATTATCATATATATATCATAACCTTAAATTCTTAGTGATTAACATCCTAACCTATTTATATTCGACCTTCATACCCACGGCAATGCTTGAAAATCCTTCTTTTATAGATTTACAAACCATTCATGCTAATAGACACATCAATATAATATACTATTAATGCTTCCTTAGAGTGTAGTCGTCTCAAAACATAGAGCCTATGGCGCCTAACAACTGAAGGAAACAAACAAAGGAAGAAGAAGCTCCAAAGTCATTTGATTTAGATGCAATGAGTGAGAACCTAATTAAATGCATTTTCAGTAGGGGTTCTGCTTTTTGAGATGAGAATTTTTTTTAGTGCTGGTCCAAACACATGCTAAATATCTCAGTGCAATGTATTTAAGGAAACTAGCTAAAAGTACGTTTAACAAACAAGAGCAAATAAAATTATCATTAAGATCACTTAACAACATTTTCAGAATAACCCCTGTAAAAAACGACATGGAGAGAACTAAAATTTGGAATTAGTGGCATCAAAGGAAGTCTAATGTTTATGGCATATGGGATATGAGTATGACTTTGGGTCCCATAGTAAGGAGATTTTCCTAAGTAAATCAACTTTTATAGTTGTATTAATTAAGTCATTTTTTAAAAATAACTAAATTTAAAAAACGAATATCAACTACAAATAAGGACACTTAATTTAAAAGTATTTTTAGGTATATCTGAAAATATTAATTTTACCTTATAAATATTTCAGAATCTTTCAACAACTCTAGAAAATAATAATTTTATATAAAAACCAGAGCATATAACGTGACAAAAGATGAGCTTTCATTAAAGGACGAAAATACCCTTTTCTCCTTTGTGGGACCCAAATAGGGCTGAGAACCGCTCGTCCAGCAAGACATGGCGAACAGAGGGAGATGGCAACGCCGGGCGGTGAGCGACGGCTTTGCGCGGGGAGAACCCACCTCTGTGAATTGGGCGTACGGTGCTCGGCTGTGCCATTGAGCGCATCTTCGCAGAGGCGGGCGGGGCGGGGATTCGCTGCAGGCAAGGGGGTGTCGGCTCCGTGCGAGGCGGCTGCCGGCCGGGCCTGGCTAGGCTTCATCTCCATGGCCAATGCGATGCACCGTCGTGAATGGATATGATGCGCTGGGGGCAGGGGCCTGGCTGCTGAGGGTACACCGCCTATACCTTCAGCCTTGCTGCGGTAAGTTCAGAAATGCTTTGAATCTAGCTCGTCAACATCGATGTCACATTGGGACGCGCGCGCACACACACACACAGCACAACTGAAAGACATCCAGCATTTCATTTCAACGCCGGCTTCAGTGTTAGTATCCTTGCATGAACAAGTATGGTATGCTGAGATTGTTGTTTGTGTATCTCTAGCTGTCTGTTGTCCCCTTGTTCTTCTCTTTTTTATGTTCTCCTGATTAAAGGAGTGCCTTATCTGCATAATCTCTTAAGTAGCAGAATTTCTTAGAGTAGTTACTTGGAAAATCCTGTCACTGGACTATAGAAGATGATTACTCTTTCAATGTTTGTATTTATGATGAAATTGGTGAAAGTCTTGTGCTTTTTCTGCATGCCTTTCCATTCTTCCAATGATCAGAAACAAATTCTGCTTGTACTGCATCCTGTCTACCAAAGGGCAGCCAAGTTTGACAGGAAAATATGCCCTTCACCACCAAACTAATAGTAATGCCATATATATAGGCCAAATCTTTTTTTATAAACAGAATAAATGTTAAAGTTGATGCATAATAAGACAATATGATTTATCTTTCGGGGCTATAGATAGAATTACTCATCTTCTAGTGTCACTTAGGGATTCTCTCCTCAACAAGATGTGGGTGACATTTGACTGCAGTTGCCACAAGCCAGGATCAAGGAGTCTTTGGCATGTTCCCTGAATAGATCCGGCGCTGGAATGGGACCTCACACGGTATGTGCATCCATCACCTTGGCCAGCCCTTGCCTTCCAACTTCGACCCTACTATCTCTCTTTTGCAACTTTAGATGACCCTTGACCTCGAATGCCCACTTCTCGTCCCTCTCAAATTGCTGATGAATTCACATTCATTGATATTTACAACGAGTAACGAAACCAAGACTCATGGGCTCCCAAAACAGAAAAGTTTGGGGTTTCAAACCTGAAACTGCAGATTTAACTATTGAAATCTGTAAGAAGGCATGCCTTAACAGAAAGATCAGAACATGTACATGCATGAACAAGTCACAAGATTGTTGTCCAGTCACGCTTTATTCCAGTCGCGGGACTTTTTTCTTTTCTAATATATAGCTTAACTCTTTTCGGTCTTGATTAGCTTCAACATCCTGCCCAAACCTGGTTGAGATCAAACGCTAGCTTCAACATCCTGAATAATTTGCGTCAAATTAAAAACATCCTGAATAATGAAGATCACAAACACCTGCGGCACCACAACTGAAATGCATCCAGTGTTTTGGTGTCGATCGGTTTCATAGTTAGTATATCCTTACATGACCAAGTACCTCTATCTAGCGCCTCTTTCTTGTCCTTATTTTTGTGTTCTCCAGACAAAAGAATACAATGCCAAATCTGTAATAATCTGTCAAATAGCTGAATGTATATTATAGTAATTCGTTGGAAAATCCTGTCCTAATTCACTATAGAGGATGTTCATTCTTTTATTGTTCATATTTATTAGTAATGTATGTATATGAAATTGGGGAAAATCATGCGTTTTCCTGCATGCTTTTCCATTGAGCTGAAACAAATTCTGCTTGTACTGCATCTTGTCTAGCATAATAATGATACAACGTGAAACAAGGTTAAACTATTGCCATTGCTGAGTGGCCGAAGATTATGTCATCAAAGTAAGATCTCCCAAAAGGGAAGATAAACGTATTATTCCTTCCACACTCTGCAAGTAAAGTGCTTGTTCCAGCCAGCTATAAGCAATCTAATCGATCCATTGGAATCCCGATGATTAGAATACAAGCAGTCGGTCACTGAAACAATAATTGCATCTTTTATTTTATTGAAAATGAACATCATATCAGTGCAATGTGCTAGGCGATACAATCTTTCCAATCAATGAGAATTCCATGGAAGAATCTGTACCACTTTCCCCTCATCCACACTTAGTATGTTGGCCTCGTCCTGCTCCTCCTTCGTGAGTTGTAGTTTTTCTATGAGGTCTTCTATTAGAAAGTACGCTTGTCATAGACCATATCGATCTAGCGAGACACGTGGCCTGACGCGCCCCCTAGGGGCGGCGCTCGGCTGTTAGGGGAGTGGGGCGGTGGTGTTGGTGGCGATGGCGGCGGTGGCGCGGCGTGCGGTGGCGGGGCGCGGTGGCGGCGAGAGGTGGCGGGCGGGGCGTCTTGGGGAGAGGGGCGGCGCCATGGGGGAGGAGAGGAGAGTTGGGATAAATTTTCTTTATTGCTTGTTACCCTGAAAGATTACAGTCCCCTTTACTTTTATTGCCTGGCTAGTGGGACTTGTATTGCAAGCAATCTATCTAAAAGGTTTTCCTTATATATTGGAATACCTTTTTACAAATATATCCTATTTATTTTCCTCATAAGGGCCTTCCTTATAGATGGAATATTCCCTTGCACACCAAAAAAAGCCTAAGATAATCCTAATGAATTTCCTCCTTTATTTCTGAATTAATTACCAAGAATCCGCGGAAGGGAGGCGGGCAGCGCAGGCTGCTGCCCTGGTGACGCCGCGCTGGCCCCCTCGGGCCTCATGGGCCTATCCTTCTGGGCCCTATTTTTACGGGTCATGACATCTCCCCTTCTCCGGCCCGGCGCGTCCTCGCTACTGGATGAAAGTCCATTCGGTCACACCTGGGTGGAGGTCTGTTGCGCATGGCATGATGAGCTCAACCTGCAGGTTCAGCTTGCCATGCATCGGGTTCCTGAGGATCATGTTCTCCCGGGTTCGCTGTGGAGCAAACTCCAAGAGGTAGTGAAGGTTCCCAATGTAATCGTGGTAGATGTACCGGGTGGATGCACCATGTTGCGAGGCGGGCTCCCCGGAACAAGAAGCGCTCGTTGGGCGGGCGTTGACGAAGAGCGAAGAAGGAGGCGACGTCAAACGGGGATGTCGCGGGCGAGTAGGGGGTGTAGCAACCAAATTTAACATCGCATCGTACATGAAGGAGCCGACGTCAAACGGGGATGGGGATAGCTGGTGTGTTCCCCTCTCGCATCGTAGCTGATGTGGACGTTGTCGATGGTGAGGAAGAGACGATCCATGCCGTCGAGGAAGACGACCCCGAGCTGGGCCGACGTGGTGGCACCTTGGCCAGATGCCACCCAACAGGATGGCGGTCGGCGTTGCTGATGTCGGTGTGGTCGTGTAGACGCCCAGGGCGAGGAAGTTCGTCCTGCGAACTCCACCCTGAAGCAAGGCCTCCAGCAGGTCCGATAGCAGTGGAGAAGAAGCTGGGAGGTAGAAGCGGCCATCGAAGAGGAGGAGGTCATCCTCCACCGTCCAAGCGCGCGGCGGCGCCTACAGTGATGTCGAGGGCGATCCTGCGGCACCACAACTGAAATGCATCCAGTGTTTTCAGTGTCGGTTTCATAGTTAGTACATGACCAAGTACCTCTATCTAGCGCCTCTTTCTTGTCCTTATTTTTGTGTTCTCCAGACAGAAGAATAGAATGCCAAATCTGTAATAATCTGTCAAATAGCTGAATATATATTATAGTAATTCCTTGGAAAATCCTGTTCTAATTCACTATAGAGGATGTTCATTCTTTTTATTGTTCATATTTATTAGTAATGTATGTATATGAAATTGGGGAAAATCATGCTTTTTTCTGCATGCTTTTCCATTGAGCTCAAACAAATTCTGCTTGTACTGCATCTTGTCTAGCATAATAATGATACAACGTGAAACAAGGTTAAACTATTGCCATTGTTGAGTGGCCGAAGATTATGTCATCAAAGTAAGATCTCCCAAAAGGGAAGATAAACGTATTATTCCTTCCACACTCTGCAAGTAAAGTGGTTGTTCAGCCAGCTATATGCAATCCTAATCGATCCTTTGGAATCCCGATGATTAGAATACAAACAGTCGGTCACGTACTGAAACAATAATTGCATCTTTTATTTTATTTTATTGAAAATGAACATCATATCAGTGCAATGTGCTAGGCGATACAATCATTCCAATCAATGAGAATTCCATGGAAGAATCTGTACCAATTTCCCCTCATCCACACTTAGGCCACTCTCAATGAGGGTTTCATAGGCGTTTTCATGCACATTAAATAGGGCGCCACATCAGCAAAAGTCCACTTTTTTGCATGAAATTATGAGGAGAGAGAAGGACAAAGTTTCATCTTAGTGAAACTCTCTTGGCACGAATACCAACTATCTCTAAGACTCCGAGTCATGAAATTAAATGCTTATGAAACCACAAGATGAAACTCTCCATTGAGAGTAGGGGGTTTCATCCAAGTTTCATTTCATTTTATATGACATGATAGTCTTGGAAACAACGAAATGAAACTCACCATTGAGACTGACCTTAGCATGTTGGCCTCGGCCCACCTCCTCCTTCGTGAGTTGTAGTTTTTTAGTGAGGTCGCTCTATTAGAAAGTACGCTCTCTACTCGTCGCGCCAAACTCACCTCAAATCTCAGGTTGTCACTGCCTCTCGATAATATCATTACTGGTATTGATTTCTCTCTTGAGATAGAGTTCAATCCTCAACTATTTTTCACGATATCTTCTCGTCTTGTCTTCCTCGCAGATGGCGGCACACCCAGGGCAGGAGTGCAATGTCTTTGGGGCTTTCGCATGTCCCACAAAGGCAAGGCGGCGTCCGCTGTAACCTATAGCTTCAACGACCCGCCCGATCGCATACACCAACCCGTGTACTCCGTGTTTTGTCACCTACGCTGATAGCGGCGTTTGCTCCGCCTCAACCTACTCCCGTGTTTTGTCAAAAAAAAAAAAAAAACTACTCCCCGTGAGTATGAAATTGTCTCAACTTATGCTTTGCTTGAGGATGCGGATCACGACTAACACATGCAACCTCTTCTCCTTTGTGCAGCCGGCTTTGGCGGGGATCGAACCATGCGCCGTAGTGATACCAGCCACATGGACAAACTTGTTAAGTTGTGCATCCCGGGTCCATAAGAGACATTTTGCGCTAACGTGCCATGCTAGCATGGAATGTATTTTGCCTTTAACCCCTTACACTTATTTTTTTTGTAATAAAAATAGACCTTTTCTCCCCTCTCATTCCCGTGGCGCGATTTGCTTGGCTCCCGGGCGGCGGCGGTGGCAGGAGAGGGCCAGCGGCGCCGGCTTGCCTCAGCCACCAGGGAGGCCTCGCGGCTTGCCTTGCCGCCAACGACCGTGCCGGCCGCCGCCCCTGAACGGATGAGATGGTCAGCGCCATTCGCAAAGAAGTCACACCCACCCATCCTCGCTTATTTCCTCGTCATGCATCTCGCTCTCTCTAGAGCTGCTACAAGAGTTCCAGAGGCAGAGGCTGCATGGGGCACCGCTCCTCGCTCCGACCCCATAAGTGGCAGTGAGCCGGTGACCGTGGCCGCGTCGACTCGGGTACAGTGACCAACGCCCATGGCCCCTGCCGGCCCCTTCGCCTCGAGCTCATTGCGAGATTGGCGCGGCACCACACTTCTAATCCAGACCCACGTACGTGAGCCACGAACCTTACATGCTTCATACCTGGGCGAGAAACACATGAATATTGGAGTGTAGTTTTCTACAAAATCATTTTCTATAACATCTGTATATAAATTTGATGCATCTATGTATATCCCCACTGTGACTCTGAGCCACATGTTCTCGTTCTTCTTTTAGTGCTTTCAAAATTATTCGGCTCCCAGTACGGTGCAACGTAAGGGCATAAATCTATTAATTAATATATATGGATGGATGTAATAAACAACAAAACCGTGGCCAAACACATGGGATGGTACAAATGGTCCGGCACTCATATATCCTTTATCGAAAGAATTGATCTGAAAGACGAAATACAACCATGTGTTGCACTGTAAGCACAAAGTTTTGAAAGCAAACGTGGATGTGCTAAAGTAGGAAGATATTTATTTTGATTTAAAGTTAACAGGGACATAAATCGATTCTCCCACTAACCACAAAGCGTTGGAATGGTAGGTATATATAGCTAGTAGTAGTAGGGACTAGGGGCCCGGACGGCTGGTCATATATAAGCTTTTGATGCATGGAAAGGAGGGATGGCGCTAGGGTTCTGAACTTCTGATAGTAGGGCACAATCCCCACTCCTACAGGAGGACTTACAGTAGCTGAACCAATGGCAAAAAAATGCTGAGGGTAACAACTATAAAGCAGCAAACTAATGGTAGTTGGCTGGGCATTGCTTTAATTAGTTTTTACTTTTCTGGTACCATGGATTTTAGTTTCCTCGTTGACATTTCTGTGTGAGTCTTGCTTTTGTATATATATGTGCATATTTTGCTACCAACTATATATATATATATATATGGAACGAGATGGCAGAGCACACACCTGCCTACTTTCGCTAAAGAAAAGATTCAAAATGCAAAGCAGGTTAGATTGGAAGGGATTAGCAGTGTAATCGATAACAAAGGTTGAATATTGTTGGACATAATAAGGCTACGACAGTGACTTACCATGTGTCGCACACTGAAGCTTAAAGTTTTGAAAGCAAACGTGCATGTGATAAAGTAGGAAGATATTTATTTTGATTCAAAGTTAACAGGGACACTGCAATTGATTCTCCGACAATGCACCAATAATGCGTCTGAAAACGGTAGAGATTAGGCGATGGCATAATGCCGCTGGCTAGCTTTATTTGGGATGCCATGCCATGCCATAGCTGCTTCACGATTCTGGCGACAAACGCTCTTCCCGTCTAATCCGTCCGATACGTTATTGATGATAAACTTCGAAAAATAAGCCAAAATTTAAAAATGTGGACTTGACTCTTGAGAGAGGCCGGCCGGGAAACTAAAGAAAAGGAGCTTCGTCTAGCTCTATCAGCTCGCTCGTTTCATTTAGGGTTTATTTGTTGGTTGCATGAATCTAGCTTGGTCTCTGCATTCACGAGTCTGCTTGCTCACCCCAGCCAAAGCTCAAAAATGTATTGCAACATGTACATGCTGAGCATGCTTCTATCTCCACCATTTATAACGTTTTGTGTAGCTACTTGAAACACAAACATTGATTTCGTGGTTTTGTATAGTGGTTGATGTCAAAAGGTCAATCCAATCATCGTAGAAATGGCTCGATTTTAAGGGACGGTCAGTAAAACCAACGGTCCCTAGCTAGGATGATATTTCTAGGGTATTTTTCACTACTAACGAAACGATTTTGCGAGACAATGCAAAATCTTTTCCGTGGCGAGCGTTTTTTCCGCCACGGAAAATGTCCCGCCACAATTCAGTTTTATTTTTTGCGTGGCGGGCGTTTATTCCCGCCACGGAAAATTAATTTTACATGGCGGGCACCTTAACACGCCCGCCACGAAAATACGCTATTTTCCGTGGCGGGCGTGTTAAGGTGCCCGCCACGCAAAATCAATTTTCCGTGGCGGGCATCCTAAAAGGCCCGCCATGGAAAATAGTGGCCCAATAAGCAGCCCATCTCAACCCCATAGCATATCCACATATAAATACCATACTTAGGGTTTAGGGTTTGGAAATCACCCTCACCTCTCTCACACGCACACACTCCCCGACACGACCGCCCTCCTCACGTGCTCCCTTCCAAATCCTGCCGCCCCTCCCCTCCTCTTCCCAATCCAAATCCAGACGGTGGTGGAGGGGTGGCTGGAGCGAGGGCGTCGCTGCTCGCGCCTCGGCCCGGTGGCTGTGAAAGGGCCGGCTCCAGCGTCGGCGGCGATGGCGGGGGCGTCCCGGGAACGCGGATCCGGCGTCGGCGGTGCCGTCGCCGGCTCCAGCGTCGGCGGCGGGCGGCTCCGTGGCGGCACGGCTGCAAGGGCGTCGGGGGCTTGCGGCGGCTGCGGTGGAAACTCCGTTGGCGGTGGCCCCAGCGGCGAAGGCGTCCTTCCGGCGGCGGCGGCTTCCACGGCGGCGCCGGGCGGGTTTCCACGGCGATGGCGGCGGCGCTAGTGGGCTCGGCCGGGCTGGCGGCTAGCGGGCTCGACCGGGCTTGCTAGCTCTAGGGTTTTATTTTTTTATTTTTTTTTGCGTGGCGCGAGCACAAACCGACCGCCACGCAAAAGCTTGCATTTACCGTGACCTTAAGAGGGTGACGGGCGCTCCCGCCACCCTTAATCGAAATCGCCTGTCACTTAAAAAAAATGTACTAGTGTTTTTCTCAAGCAAAACGGGAGCCTGCTCCCCAAAGAATATATTGAAACAAAACAGGGAAGAGTAAAGTCTATTTTTGGCCATTGAACTTTTGATGAAGTCCAAAATGACCATCGAACTCCAAAACCGGGTATCTTTGACCATCTAACTCTTAAGACCATTCACAATTGGCCATCGAATCGGTTTCGATGGGTGGTTTTAATGTTTTATTTACAATTTAGTCCTTAGATCAATGGGAATTGTTATTGTTATATATATTCAGTTGATTATGGTGTGTCCTGCAAAATGAATCAAGAACTTGTGTTGGTGGATGCAATTAGTTGGTTGCTTCTATCGGATGTCGAATGAAAAATTTGTTTGTCACATATCCTCTGTTATAAAATAATAATTTAATATTAATAAATCAGTATTTCAGGCTGAACCTATTTCAGACTAGACCTTTTACCTATTAGCTGTGCAAGTTGAAATTATATGAATAGTTAATTTGGCCACGTAATCCCCTTGTAGGGCGCAAGTTGAAATTATATGAATAGTTAATTTGGTCATATAATCCTCTTGTAGGGCGCAAAGTTGAAATTGTACTAAGGGAAATGTAAATGGGAACGTAGCGACCACCATGCGGCGCTTTCCGTGGACTAATTTGCAAATAAAAACATTAAAACCACCCATTGAAACCGCCTAATGGCCGATTGTGAAACGGTTTTAAGAGTTGGATGGTCAAAGATATCCGGTTTTGGAGTTTGATAGCAATTCTTGAACTTCGCTAAAAGTTCGATGGCCAAAAGTGGACTTTACTCAAACAGGAAATAACTGATGAGTTAGCTGGATGCTAACAAAAACATATAAAAAGACTAACCTAAAAGAGACCTTACCAAAGCCTCGAAAGGTAGGTGCTACGAGGAAAAGAACAGATTACAACGAGTTGATCGAATCTTGAAAAGCTGGTTGTGTTACAAATCACCCTTGAATACACAGAGGTAATCTAAAGGCCGGCAGTGAGCAACATCAACCGTCCAGCTGGAAATCGATTTTTGGAGTTGGTTTGTAAGCTAGGATCTAAAATGATTGTTAGGGTTGGCTGGAAATGATAGGAAGGCTTCTAAGTAGGTGGAAAACAAATCAATGAGACGTCCTCCCCATACAGCAACCGTGGTAAACAGCCATGATATACTTGTCCATGCGAAAATCTAGCAGAAGGACTGTTGCTTAAATTTAGTAGAAAAACGTTTGGAAGAAAAACTAGCACTTAATTTCTTATATGTTTTTTAAAGAATAATCGTATTTGTTGGATACATGCTATAGACATGTGTCGTCAATCCACGGCTACCCACCAGAAGAACCCTAATTAAGGCCGGTCTCAATCGGAGGTTTCACTACAATGTTTCCAATATGTGACACTCATCGTGAAACGAGGGTCTCTCAATGCACACAGTTTCATAGAAATTTTCTATCCATTTGTGGGTCCCACCGGTGGTTTCTCCCCCAAATTGCTTTCCGGGTTCGCCCGGCCGGCGGCGTCGGCCCGCTCACAGCCAGCGCTGCGGGAGCCCCTTGCTCGCGCGCGCGCGGGCGACCTCGTCCATGGAGCCGGCAAGAGCGCTTCCCCCCGGCGGCGGCTGGCGGCGCTCGCGGAGCCAGCGTCCGCGGAGGAGTGCCCGTGGTGGACGGGCGTGGCGGAGGAGGGCGATGGCGGATCTCGCGGATAGGCGAGCTCGGCGCCGTCATCGAACCTGGTCTGGCAATGCGGGGAGGCGCATGACTACGATGCGATGGCCTATAGCGGGGTGAGCTGTGTGGGCGATGGCGGACTCGGCGGCTTCCATTGCTGCGCGAGAATCCGGCGGAGCGGTGCATCTGCGCTTGTGGAGCTGCGACCGCGCTCCTCAGCGGCGGAAGGGCGTGCGGTGGACGGGCGCGCCGCGTTGGATCGGAGGGCCGTCGGTGCGCCCGGGTGGGCCGTGCTCGCCTCTCCTGCGCCCGGCGGCCTCGCCGGCGCCTAGTAACCGCCCTCGCCTCCTCTCCCGGCGCCCGGCGCGGCCTCGTCGACGCCCTGCAGCTATGCTCGCTTCCCCACGCCCGGCGGCCTCACCTACCCTGCGCCCGGCTTGGTTTCCTCGGATCGATGAAAACGACGGAGCGCCTCAATCGGCGTTTCATCTTGTTTCACGCATGAGAAATGTCGCCCGACGAGTTTCACCATGGTGAAACTAATTCCTTCTCTCTCTGCTCGTTTGATGCAAAAAGTACAAATCTGCTGAGGTGACACTCTATTTAATGTGCATGAAACGTTGGTGAAACTCCATTGGCCTAATAAGCAGCGGCGATTGCCTCTCGGATTGAACTCCGTAATTTAGAGAGAGCCATATATGACCTGTCGGTATGGAAAAAAAACAAAAAGTATTGGCATCTGATAGGCAGATGACCCTCCGATCCTTTCAAATGCTTACAGACCCCGGCCGGCCTCCCTATATATACAAGTTGTCCTGAAGCTCGATACACAGCAATGATCACCCAGACCGCGATGGCGCCTTATGCTCCTCGCGAGCGTCGCTGCTGCCATTGTTGTGCTTGCTACTGGCAGGAGTGGCAGCTGCCGCCAACCATGAGCAGGAGCAGCCAACAGCTCCGGCGTCGCCGCCTGTCACACTTGCAGGCTGCCCGACAAGTGCGGAGACGTCAGCATCCCCTACCCTTTCGGCACCAAGGAAGGGTGCTTCCTTCCAGGCTTCTTCATCGTCTGCAACCACACCTTCGATCCGCCCCGCCCCTTCATCAACTCCAGCTTTGCGCTCGACAAAGACTACGAGGGCGCCAAGAAGACGCAGATCATCGTCGAGGACCTGTACTACCAGACCTCCAAGAACGGCAGTGGCACAACGGAGGAGACGGAACCCAAGATCTCCGTGTGGCGATCGAGGCTCGCCGGCGTGTCGCTCTGGGACGGAAAAGTGCGGCTGCTGGGCACCTTCTGCTACGAGTGCAATCTGAACACGACGCGCACTCCCCGGTCGCGGCGGCAGTGGATCAACTTGAACTCCGGCGACTCGCGGTTCCTCCTGTCGGACGCCGACAACGTGTGCTCATGGGCATCGGCAGCGGCGTCACCGCCGAGCAGACCTACGGCCCGCCCTGCCAGTCCTACATCTTCATGTCCCAAGGCGAAGGCATCGTCAACGGGTCATGCTCCGGGCTGGGCTGCTGCCAAACCAACCTGCCCCATGTCCTCCCCCGCACCGGGGTGGACATCCAGATGCACACCCTTTCCGACTTCTACATCGGCCACGACGCCATCTGCTCCTACGCCATGATCGTGGAGAAGACGTGGTACAACTTCTCGTCAGCGGACCTCGACAACGACGCGTTCCTGCGGAGGAACGGTGTGGGAGCGGGGTCATCCCCTTCGTGGTGGAGTTCACCATCGACATGGGTACATGTCCTGAGGCCGGCAAGCCGACTCCCATGGACTTCCCTGCATAAGTGACAACAGCGAGTGCGTGAACCGGCGGATCCAAGCAGATAGTCTCTCGGAGCCCATTCGCATGGCGCGCTACTGCAGATGCTCGTTTGGTTACGAAGGGAATCCTTACATTCATGGAGGATGCCAAGGTACGTCCCTTGTGACACTATACTCTTCATTAAAATCACTGATAAGGAAAAAAAAAAATCACTTTTATATATTTTTTTGAAAGCAATACGGAAAACTTTATTAGCTCAAAATAGAGACATCATTTACAAGACTTTCAAAAATGGAAGGGGCTCATCGTCCCAGATACAAATCTGTTTTGTTTCCTTTGCACTTCTAGCAAGTAAATGAGCGACTTGATTTGGCTCCCGATGACAGTGCTCAATGCTTATCTCTTGAAAGCCATTCCACACCAAATTGCACTCATCATATATCGGTGCGGTTGAGTTTGCCGTAACTCCACCGTCCTTCATTATCTGGACCACTTCCATGCAATCAGACGAGCGCATAAGCCCCTCCTTCAGCGCATAAGCTTCCGCCATAGGCGCATCAACAAAGTGTGGCATAAAACTGTGAGCAGCAGCTAAGAATCCACCATTGCCATCTCTGATAACAGATCCCACACCTCCAGTACCCCCTTCTGCATCAAACACTGCATCAACATTGATCATCACTCTCCCATTAGTAGGTTTCTTCCACCCCTGCCTCAACTTTGAAGTCTTCTTCATTGCGTTCTGGTAATTCTTCGTCAAAGCAGCGATAGACATAGCTGATTTTGCCGGGGCTTGGATTGACTCACCATGCACTAGCTGTCTTCTTTCCCACCAAACATACCAGCCTGTCGTGAGTACAAGTTCTGGAAATCCCACATCCAGAGAGGCCACCATCTCTTCTCGTCTTATTATTTCATCGATCACCACCAAGCCCGGCCTACCAAGAGTTAGATAGCCTTGTAATCTCTCCCAAACACCAAGTGATTGCCACACTAACTTTGCTCGGTCACAAGTAAACATCAAGTGTTTTATGTCCTCAGCCCCATTGAAACAGACCGGGCAACCCCCCGGTGTTCCCACATGCCTATTGGCCAGAATAGCTCGACCAGGAACAAGTCCTTTCAGAGCCCGCCAGCCAAAGATTTTAATTTTCCCCGGCACATTCAATTCCCATAGCTTTTTCCATAAGAGATTCCCTGATGCTATACTTGCTTGAACTTGATGACTTCTTTGCCCATATTTTTCCTTCCACTGACAATGATAAGCTGACCGAACAAAGAAGTAACCACTTCTATTGTGATGCCAAGCCACCACGTCATCCCAAGCAAAGGTGATCGGGATTTGTCTAATACGATAGACATCAGTCGGCCAGAATATACCCTTCAGCAAGTCTACATCCCATTGCATAGTCACTGGATTGATCAACTCGTCCACTTTATTTACCAAGTTTATATATGTCCATCGGGCCGTGCCGGCCCGCCCGTCGGCATGTCAGGCCATTCGGGCCAGCACGGCGTCGGACCGCCTCGGGCCATCTTGCCTGTCGGGCCGTGTCAAGGTGGGCTTAAGTGCCTGGCCTACGGCCCAGGCACGGCCTGTTGGGCGATCGGGCGGCTCGACAGCCCGGTCAGCACGGCGAGCACACGTCGGCCCGGCAGCATGGCTGCACTCGCGAGTGGCCTGTCGAGCTGGTGCCCGGCGCCCTGGCGGCGCCAGCTGCTGGTGGAGGTCGCGCGCTCGGCCGCTCGCCCTCGACGGAGATCCAGCCGGCGGCGCGCGCGCTTCGAGGGAGGAAGCCAGCGGTGACCCGGATGCGAGCTCTGCCAGCGGTGACCCAGCGCGCCGTCGACAACCTCGGGCGGAGCTCCACGGCGCGCGTCGTGCTCGTGGCGGGGGCGGGAGCTTCCAGCGTCGTGCTCGTGGCCGAGGGGAGGGGAGCTAGTGGCGCGGCTGCCCCGCGGCGCCGGACGGTGGAGTCGTGGACGTGACTCGCGAACTGGTGATTGCAGCCGGGGGAGGGGTTGACGGGATAAGGTGGAGGAGTGAAAATGTGTTAGGGATGGGCTAGATGTGGATGGGCTTTAAGCATGCCGCCTAGAATATATTTTTTTGCTTTGTGGGGTGGCTACCACCGGGCCGTGCCGCGGGCCGGGGTGGCGCCCAGGCACGGCATGGTGCCTCGGGCCGTGCCGTGCTCGGCCGGGCCATTTTATCGGGCTGCGGGCCAGGCCGGCGGGCTCCGGCTGCATGCCCATGTATAACCAAGTTGTTGCCTCTGGTCGTTTGGATTTTCAGATTGTGACTACCTGGGATCCAATTGGCATTCCAAATATCAATTTGAGTATCATCCCCAACTCTCCATAGATAACCCAGTTTGAAGCATTTTAGGCCAGCGAAGATACTTTGCCATGTATAAGAACTCCCATTCTTATTTGTTGCTTGTAGCAGTTTCCCATCGGGATAATACCGTGCTCTCAGCACCCTGGCACAGAGAGACTCTGGTTCATACAATAGCCACCAAACTTGTTTGGCTAACATTGCCAAATTAAAAGATTGCAAATCTCTGAAACCCATTCCTCCCTTGCATTTAGGAAGACACATTTTCCACCATTCTTGCCAATGCATTCTCTTGTGTTCATTGTCATCGCCCCTCCAGTATTGCGAGATGGCATTTGTGATTCCTTTGCAAATTGATTTCGGAATTTGAAACACCATCATTGCATATACTTGTACAGCTTGAGCAATGGACTTAATGAGAACTTCCTTCCCTCCCATACTCAACGTCTTCTCCTTCCATCCATTTATTCGTTTGATGACTCTATCAATTAAGTGATGGAAACCGTCATTGCGATCTAGTACAACCAGCGTCGGCAAGCCTAGATACTTGTCATTCAGAGATTCCATCATAATATTGAGAGCCTGACATACTTCAAGCTTCTGCTCCACATCTGTATTGGCTGAGAAATATATACTCGACTTTGCTTCACTAACTTTTTGCCCCGAGCTAGCACAAAATCTATTTAGAATACCAGCCAAACAGTCTGTATTCTTCTTGTCTGCCTTCATCAAAATGAGTGAATCATCTGCAAATAGCAAGTGCGAGACCGTAGGTGCAATTCTGCAGACCCTCACTACTTCTAACTCTCCTCTTTCTTCAGCTTTACTGATCATACATGACAAACTTTCAGCTATCATTAGGAAAAGATAAGGTGACAGAGGGTCACCTTGCATTAAACCTCTAGTCGGAGAGAAAGTTTCAGTTTCCTCTGAATTAAACCAAACATTATATCTTACGGATCGGACACATGCCATTACTAAATTAATCCATCTCTGATCAAAGCCCAGCTTGGCCATCATTTTCTCCAAGAACACCCATTCCACTCTATCATATGCTTTTTGCATGTCTAGCTTTACAGCATAAAGCCCTTTCTTTCCTTTCTTCTTTTTCATAGCATGGATGCATTCATAAGCTAGAAGAATATTATCTGTAATTAATCTTCCCGGGACAAAAGCACTTTGATGATCATCAATAATCTCCGGTAAAAAAAGCCTTCAGTCTTTGTGCTAGCATTTTAGAAATAATCTTGTACACCACATTACAGAGAAATATGGGACGAAACTGCGATACCTTATCTGGATTATCCACCTTTGGAATCAGAACAATCGTCGTGTCATTCCAACCCGATGGAATGGAGACATTCCGAATCGCTCCCAATACCTCCTCCACCAGATCATCCTCTAACATACCCCAAAACCTCTTGAAAAAAATCGCGTGAAGACCGTCAGGCCCCGGGGCCTTTAGATCTCCAATACTTAACGAGCCTTCTTTACTTCTTCCTCTGTAAATGGGGTTAACAGCTCATTATTCATCTCAGCTGACACCCTCCTATATTAACATCATTCAAAACTGTGTCATCAACCTCTTGGACTTCACTTGTATATAAATTGGAAACATAATCTTTTATTAGAGCTCCCATCGCTACATTATCTTCATATCTCACCCCTTCATCATCCACCAAACACTTAATTAAATTTTTTCCTCCTCTGATTAGAAGCTTGATGATGAAAGAAACTAGTGTTTCTATCCCCGTGTTTGAACCAATTAGCTCGAGCCCTTTGGACCCAATAGATCTCCTCCTGCTCTTTAATAACAGCTCTAGCTGGAGAAGAACCTCCTTTTGAGCTCCTATCGATTGGTCAGTCATTTCTCCGCGTCTCAGCATCTCCAACTCCCGTTTATGTTTTTTGATTCTATGGACAGGCTTCTTCAGCACATCTCTGTACCAATCATGAAGTTCAGAGTGCACCCTATTAACCTTCGTCATAAGAGCAGATCCCCGCTCCTGTGCCGCACGCGACCATGCAGTTTGAACTATTTCATTGACCATATCCTCTTTAAGCCACCTGGCTTCAAAGTGCTTCGGGCTCCTACCAGCAGGTGCGCTTGCCTCACCAACTCCATCTGTATTAATAATCAACCGGTGATCCGACTTTATTGGCTCCTCATTCAACAAGCTCGCATTTGAAACAGACTTCACCATTGGGGATTTGAGACACCCCGGTCAAGGCGTTCTCGGATCTTGCCCCGCTGCCATGTAAAAATATCCCCCATAAATCCCATGTCCACCAGATTACAGTCCTGCAAAGCGTCATGTAAAGCTTGCATCTGGTCTTGTGACCGAGCCCTGCCTCCTTCCTTCTCATAATGGAAAAGAATCTCATTGAAATCTCCCGTTGCAAGCCATGGTAATGAACTGCAGCTGTTGAGATGACGTAAAGCCTCCCAAGTTCGGTCTTTCTGTAACCAATTTGGTTCACCATAAATTCCTGAAAATCTCCATTGCTCCCCCTCTCCCACAGCAACATCAATGTAGTACTGGGACACATTTAGTTGCTTAACAACTACATCTTTCTTCCACAAAAGTAATAACCCCCCACTCCTTCCGTCACTTTCGTTAATGATGAAATTATCACACTCCAAACGCCTTCTCAAGTTTTCTGCTTTTGCTTTGCTAGCTTATCACGCTTCTGGACCTCCAAAAAGCACACGAACTGCTCGGGAACTTGTGAGTCCCCGGCAGTTCCATACTAGGATTTTCATTGCTCCCGGCCACTCTCCTCGAAGGAGAGTGCCGATGCTACAGTTGTGTTTTTCAAATTTCCTTCTCCCCCAACCTCCGTTCTTGGCCTCTTCTTCTCCTGCTCCTTCAAAGGGCTAATAATTCCACTACTCAGCACAATTTGCATATCCTTAGTATTTTTGGGCTGAGCCCTCTTGCTCCTTGGCCTCATCCTTGCCTATTTCATTCTCCGTTCCCGTTGAACCATCTAGATCAGCATCATCTTCATCCATCCATGCACCCCCTCTACCTCCACCTCTACCTCTACCTCTACCTCTCCCACAGCCTCTACCATGACCACTACTAAAATCATCCCGGTTCAGCCCCATAGTATTAAAAGGGACTCCCAACCAATCTCCCCATTGGCAACTCGCTTTACTATGCACCCCATCACCACATTCAGATACCTCATGGCCCACCACACCACAGAAGAAACAAAATACCGAGATCTTCTCATACTGGACTAAGTACATCTTCTTCTCCTTTAAGTGTAATTGGCACCACCCGGACTAAGGGTTTATCCAGTTCAATCCACACCCTTTGCACGCAAGTATGGAGTTGAATTTATCTTCCCATCATTTACTACCACCGTGATGATCCCTCCAACCTTTTTCGCCACCTTCTCCGCTAATTCTCTTTTTTTCATCAACACTTCAGGAACCTCTTGGATCCGAGTCCACATTGGAATCCGATCTAGTTTGTACTCAGAGACATTAGTAAAGCCATCATACTCTTCCATCAAAACAGCAGCTCCACGGAAGAGCCATGGATGCCCCTCCATCACCTTTGTCCAGTCACCGAGGCAATGAAATTGGACTAGAAACAGATTTGGCTTCCGGACTTTGAAAGTCACCTCCTTCGCTGCTGCCCAAGCATTGCGCATGGCGCTGAATAACGCCACATGGCTGAAGGGTTTTTGGGTATGAATCTTAAACAGAGCCAGCCAGCGCACATCCTTCACCAGCTCATCAAACTCACCCGAGAAATCAAGAATGTCATCCTCTTCTCCCTGAAGATTCAACCCCTCCAGTCTTGCCTCCAGGGTCGGTTCTCCCTTGTCTTCACCCACCGCCATCTCCTTCTCCTTCCCCCTCTCCTTCGCGGCCTCCGGCATGAAGCCCTGGAAAAGACTCTCCGATTCCACCCGCAGGGAAACCGGTCGCTTCCCAAGAGATTGGGTGGAGGAAGTACGTAGATCGATCAAGTTTTTTGGTGGACTCCAGATGTCGCTGCCGGAGGAAAAGAAAACCCTAGAATAGGGTATCTAATTTTGGTTTGCTCTCAGCGTGCTAGGCGTAATAAACTTACTACTATCACTTTTATATTCATACAAGGAGCTGCAGCTCAAAAAAATATTTCTCCTATTCAATTTCCCCACCTCACTCCAGAATCAATTCTCACCCGTGGAATCACGGACAGGGAAAGTCAAAAGCCTCTTTGCTCCGGGGCATAAAAAATACAGTAACGTATTAAAATTTCCATTTGTAGCTGCCATGCAACATTTTGTAAATATTCTGTCACCTCTTAAGCTGAAATAAATATCCCTAGTCATGGTATAATTTGACATGAATTATAGTGTCCGGCCATAAGCTAATTGGACTGTTTCACGTCCCGGCAAAGTGACTACACTTTCAGTTTCTCCTTGTTTTTTTACTGAAGGAGGCGTAATATTTGTTTTTCTTAATCTTCGACAGACATTGATGAGTGCACTCAGCCA
This sequence comes from Hyparrhenia diplandra, assembly GCA_015847255.1. Taxonomy (NCBI): domain Eukaryota; kingdom Viridiplantae; phylum Streptophyta; class Magnoliopsida; order Poales; family Poaceae; genus Hyparrhenia; species Hyparrhenia diplandra. Next base: position 149,407 of record JADLZK010008520.1, on the reverse strand, counting down.
GGCCTGTATCCCTGCCACGGCGGCAAATGCAAGAACACGCCAGGAGATTATGAATGTAGCTGTCCACCCGGAACGAGAGGAAATGCAAAACAAGCCCCGTGCAGCGACTTGTTTCCTCTACCTGCCAAGATATCCATAGGTAAATATAGCAAACATATTATATATGTGACACAATAACTTTAATTTAGTTTAACTAGAGGAAAGGGAAAATTAATTATTGGAAAAAGAAATCTATTTTCAATTCGTTGGGAACGAAACAGGACCTCAACGTCCTAAGCTAAAAAAAATGGTGTTGTGAATTGTGATGGTTCAGATCTAGATTTTTAAGTTTGATCAAATTTGTATACAAAATACAAATGTTCAAACTCATTAGATTCATCCATTAGGAAATATATTTCCATACTATATAGATATCCAACTAATAAATTTTGGTGCTATTTTGTATAAATTTAGTCAAAATTGCGATAGGTTGACTGACTATGACCTAGATCTGAATCAATCTCGGACAAGGGGAGTACTATTCTGTCCACATCAAAAGAGTCATTTTTTGAATCTTGAGCTAAGCTGAATTAAGAATACAAAGAGCCGACTTGGTATATAATGTACGGCCACTTGAACTTGACGTGGGCTCCACCCCTAACATTGATTCCTAGATTTTACCACAGTCATGTCGAATCCTTGATTGGTGTAGAGGCCGATATATGTTTCAAGTATTATCTATCTATTAACGAAAGACGTTAATCTACCTGTTCCCGACAGTTTTTGTTGATCTCGGTCAATCCGTTATCAAACAATTTGTATTCATATCTGGATTAATCTATATTCAAATTATGGTTCAGTTTATTTACAATTCTTTTGACTATTTTGTGAATTATTTGATAAATTATGGAAGAATAATACTTCTTGTACTTTTACATAGGTGTGGTAGGTGGCCTTTTATCATAGCACTACTGGTATTCATTATCCTAATTCGCAATGAGAAAAAGAAGATGACCGAACTTTTCAAGAAAAAAAATGGTGGCCCTACATTAGAGAAGGCAAAAACTATAAAGATTTACGAAAGGAGGAGCTAAACCCAATCTTGAAACGCAGTAATTTTATTGGAAGAGGTGCATTTGGTGAAGTTTACAAGGGTTTTCTTGACAACCGCTTAGTTGCGATAAAAGAAGCCAATTGAAGTAAATAAGCCAACTGATGGCAATGATAATGTGCAAAATGATCAATTTGCCAATGAAGTCATTATCCAATCACAAGTGATCCACAAGAACATTGTGAGGCTAATAGGATGTTGCCTAGAAGTTGATAAGCCAATGCTTGTGTATGAGTTTCTCCCCAAAGGTAGCCTGGATGATATTCTCCATGGAAGTAACCGTACTTCAATTACTTTGGAATGTCGTTTAAATATTGCTTTGCAGAGAATCAGCCGAAGGTCTAGCTTATCTACATTCAAAAACGACAAACATAATTTTACATGGCGATGTGAAACCGGCTAATATACTTTTGGATGATAGCTTCACACCAAAAATATCAGACTTTGGTATATCAAGGTTGATTATGATAGATAAAGAGCACACAGATTTTGTCATTGGCGGCGGGGCGTATATGGATCCAAATATCTACGAGACGGACTACTAACGATAAAAGTGATGTCTACAGTTTTGGAGTTGTGCTCTTGGAGCTCATAAGCAGGAAGAAGGCCACTTATGTTGACAATAACAGTTTGGTAAGGAACTTTCTAGATGCTCACAAAAGTCAAAAGGAAGCAACTGAGTTATTTGATAAGGAAATTGCAAAACCGTAAGGTTTGAAACTTCTTAATAGTCTTTATGAGATTGCAGTGAATTGTCTTAATCTTGATGTGGATAAAAGGCCAAACATGACTGACGTAGCAGAGAATCTTTTGATGTTGAAGAGATCTTGGAGCAATACATTGACAACTCATGTTCCATTTGATTGATATATGTTATAGTGTGTGATTGTGTTGCTGGAATATGGTAACAAGTAATTGAGTACGTCAGTTGATTAATATATATTATGATGTAATGTTGTGTTTGTGGAATAAGGTAAGGAACTATTAGTGTGATTTTGTGTGCATGGCATAAACAAATTAGCTAAGCTCTAGAGATCTCACCCTTGGTTGAGAATAAACATGAATGTGTATGTGTTGTAAGTTGTACCTCACTATAATATGAATATGAATTTATAGTACAATTGTATTCATCATCTTCAAGTCATCAGCACTCTGTACCTTTTACAAATAATTTATGCTAAAAAGGAAAATATTGTTTGACTGCTGATAATATTAGGTTCTCAGTATTTCGAATGACAAACCCAAGATAATTTTGACCCAAGCATGAACAAATTACCATGGTCCACGTTATTAGTTCGATTTAATATTTGCGAAGCAAATCAACCTTCAAAATAAGATGCTTACTGGTCATTGTTCAATACTGATTTATGAACCATATCCACACAGCTGATAAAATAACTAATCTTCCTATAGAACAGGATATGACCATACTAGGTTACAGTCGAAAAATAAAAGCCTATATATTTATTCAGTATGACAGGAAGAATAAGCAGACATAAAGAGTGCATTTGTGCCAACATGTTTTCGGTTATTTTATTTGCAGTCATTTCAGTTCTACTTGCATACTTTTTGCATGTAGTGCAAATTCTTGAATCACTGTGACGTTAGGGCGATGCATATCACCATTACATATGAATGCAACACGTAAATTATTTGTAATTTGTAATTTTTGAATCACATGTTGACAATAACAGTTTGGCAATAAACGCTGATAACACGGATCTGAGGGATTCTCTCTAGTTAGGCTTAATGATTTCTCTCTACTATCGATCGCTGCATCTGCATCGTCCGCAACAGTCCTTGCAAGCCGCACTGGCTGCTAATTAACGACAACCAAGTCAGTCTTGCAGGCCGCCGGGAGCTTTCATTTCCATGGACGATCGAGTCAGTCTTTCTACTTCACCGCCGTCTTTCTCGTGCGAGCAAGTTCAACCCTACTATCTCTCTTTTGCAACTTTAATTAGATGACCCTTGACCAGGAACGCCCCCTTCTTGTGTTTTTGCCTCTCAAATTAATTGTTGATGAATTCACATCCATTGTTATTTGCAAACTAGTAAAGAAACCAAAACTCTTGGGCTCCCCAAACAGAAAATTTTTGGGTTCCAAACCTGCAACTGCACGTTTACCTGTTGAAATCTTGAATAGAAGGCACACTTTAACTGAATGATCAGAACATGTACATGCATGGACAAGTGTGTACAATGTGAACATGAAAGCAGAATTGATATCTTGTCAAAAAAAAAAGCAGAATATATATCACATAACTTTAAGAACTGACTACAACAAGAGTGGTGAGGAAAAGCATCTAACAAGTGTATTGAAACGAGGTGCCATTAGCTAGTGTCACATACCGGCAGCCAAATCCCCTGCCCTGCCATCGTCCATGCGCATAGCGGGAGCGGCGACCTTGCCAGCCATCTGCAGGCCACCATGACATGACCCCACAACGGGTTAATTCCCAGTCAGCTAACCGACCGACTCTGGGGATGACAGTGGCGAATCTAGAGCAAAATGATGGGGGTGCACCACTTAATCCCCGGGATGACAAGACCGGATGAAGGAGCTGGCCTGGAGGTCCACGGGCACAGCGCCGTTTGCCGAAAAAGATCGGACCGAGGCAGCTGGGTGCCGTCACCCACCATGAAAACTCAGATGCACTGCTCGCCATGATAGGTCGTGGGCCGCCATGTCCGGAACAAACTCCCTCCCGTAATCGTTGAGTATATACGCACCTATCCAACTGTGCCACTCCCCGCACCAAGATAGGACCCGGCGCCGCGGGGCATGGTCAGCTTCGAGATTGACTCATGCCACGGAGCAGAACGCAGAGTCGTCGAAAAAATGACGATTACAGCCTCTCCGGTCCGCACGCAAGCACCTCAAATAGCTATTAGTTCATTAACTCCCACACACATCTATAGACTTCCCCAACTCTGCTCGTGAAAAAAGTAAAATGAGCCGAACAAAGCCGATCCATGACACAGCCACAAATCGAGCGAATTGGCGAGCCGCAAGTCAAGCGAATTGGTGAGCCGCGAGTATTTTATCCAGCCCTAGCTTTAGCTTGCTCCGATCCATCTCTGTGTATTAAGGCCTATTTGTATGGTGGGAAGTTGCTACGATGTTCCTAATTAAATAAGAGTGTGTTTAGTTGGTGAAAAATTTTGGGAAAAATTTTGTGTGTCACGTCTTATCCAAAACATCATATAATTGTGATATGGAGGGAGTACACAAATTAAAAGGCAAGCAAGTCCAGTCTTCTCGTTAATGTCTGCAACCACCTTGCTTTGCTCTCTGTCATACCCGGTTTTAAGAACAAAACCAGATACACACCATATGTGAGCCCAGGAAGTCAAATCTCACATATAGTTACAATTAAAGGAAATATCAAAACATAATGCTTAATATATAACGAACTTAAAACAAGAAGATAACCTCAAAGCGCGAACAACGGCAAAGACACTCCGATCTTGGAATGAAGCCTCCTCTCCACAGGGACAAACTGACTGGTTGATCACAAGCCTGACTCCTTCAAAACTCTAGTAATCTTGCAACATCCTGGTTTGAGTGGGAAATTGCAAGGGTGAGTCCATGTCGAACTCAGCAAATATAACATGGGGTTATGAAGCTCAAAGGCCGACACTGGTTTAACTGCGGTAAGCATTTTAGTGAGTCAAATTTTATCATTAATTAAGCAAGAAGTTGTGCTTAAGCCCCATATATTCCCATATCATAATTAAAAGCAACATCTGTCATCAAGTCTCCATCATCATCATCGTCGTAGTCGCCATCCACTTAAATCCATGTCTCAACCTCATCTAGTGAACCATTTATTCCTTTAGTTTTCCGGGCCGCTCGTGACCGTGAGCACGGCCGATATATCGCTTGATCAAACTTCTGCTCGCGAGAGGTGTACACTTTCACTATGAGTCATGATTTTCAAATGCTTGGGTTAGCTAGACCCAAAACATCGAAGATCATATAAAAACCTTTCAATGGTTCTCCTAAAATGTCAACGCCGCTAGGATTCAATGGTTATTCTCAGAGGATCCTACCCGCAAATGGCGGGGTTCCCAAATCGACCTTCCCCATTTACGCCACAAGAGGGTAACCCTGACAAGATAGGAGAGGTCCATTGACCGACTAAAGTCAGAGCCATTTCACCCCAAAGCTGTACTGTAAGTCCCAGCTTTTGCCAAAGGATAAGTCCTTATGGAAGGCCAAGAGTACCATGAAGAAACATGAACTCTCACCCTATGGTCCATGGTAAACATCTTCTCATACCAAACATTATATATCTCATAGCCATCATTATATCATGTTTATATAAAGTTGAGCACTAGCAATATACTACCCATATGCAAACATCCCCATAGGCAACAAGGTACAAGATAACAATAACTATGTTATAATCTCTAAGTTTGTCAAGGTGGACACATGCATATGAATCATGATTATAAAGTGTATAGGTAACAAGGATAGTCCCATGCTATACTTGCCTTAAACTCAGATTCCTTCTTATTTAATTCCTCAAAGAACTCCCGAGGATCCCGATCTTCAATTAATTCCTGATCTTCCACGAACTGCTCACTGAACACTTGATCACCAACTTCTTCTTCTAGACCACCAACGTAAAACTCACTGACTGAACATCGTCACAAGGCACCATACAAGCATCCGAGAAATCATACACGAAGCAACAATAAAACTATATTAGAACATTACACCAACAGTATAAAAACAAGATAAAAGGGTTATAAAACAAGTCTACGTCTCACTACGATCACGCTTGACGCCAAGATCACAAAAATCGGAGCTAGAACGTGAAAGATACGAATTAAACAAGATTTCCTTTTAGTAAAACAAATTAAATCAAACTTTAAATTGAAAAGTTCAAAACACGGTTAACAACACTACAAACGCATAGTTTACGTCATTACGAACCCAACGCAACTTGAACGGGTCAAAACGGATTTAAAACGGACAAGTTATGGCCAAAACAAGGTTTCTAGGGGCATAATTGTGAGAACCAGGGCCTAGATCCTGATTAACTATAGCCACCGAGGGCTAACTCATAAAAACGCATGTGTCGGGGCTATTATCTAATTACTTTTGAACTGAAAAGGACCTTTACGTAAAATAGAAAAAACTGCGGGGTCCTAATCGCAAAACTGGCGGGGTGGACTCGGTGTTGACCAGGTTGATCGGGTCATCGCCGACGTGGCGATGACGCGGGCGCAGCGTGGGCGTACGCGTGGCGGGCGGAGACGCGGAAGGCGACGCGGGCCGCCACGCTGGCAAGTGATCGGGTCGGGTTGACTCGGTTTGACCGGCAAGCAAGATCTAATCTGGATCGCCCGTTTGATCCGACGGCTTTAGGGCGGCCGGTGGCGCTTCGCCCCGGCGGTGAGGTCGCCGGAGCGGCGGCGGGGCGGCGATCCATCGCCCCGAGTTGGCCGGGAAGGCACCCGGGCTCGGTTGGGCGTGCGGGTTGCACCATCGTGTAGCCTTCGGCCCTCCCCCTGAGAGCCATCGCCCCGGGGGCCCGATCACGCGAGACGGCGGGAGGGCTGACATGGCGAGGCGGCGGCGGCGGCGGGCGTCGTGCGGGCTGCGGAGCGGAGAGGGGACGATCGGGCACCGACGGCTTCCTTACCTCGCCTGCGAACCTCGTGGCCCTGCTGCGCGTCGGGGAGACAGCAGCGGCGAGAGATCGACGCGGCGGCTCACCTCGATCCGATCTCTATGGCGGCGTTCTTTAGGTTACGGTTTTGGGGCGGCTGCGGCTCCCTAGGGTTCCGTGGGAGGCACGGGGAACAGATGCGTCCTTTTATAGGGCGCGCCCATCCTCGGGGTGCTGCGTGGGCGGCGGGCGGACGCGGCGCGGCGGCTCTCGGGCCGCCCCGAATCCGGCCGGAGCCGGGAGACGGAATCGAAGGCCGGGCAGCGGCCCCACATGGCAAGGCGTGGGCGCGGCGCCGAGCCGGGCGCCGCTATCGCTGCCTTTGCTTCGCTGGGCCGGTAGGCCGGGCCAAGGCCCACGCGCCGCGGTCTTGGGGGAGGGCCAGCAAAGCCGGGCCGGTGGTCGGGCCACAAGGCGAGCAGCCAAAAATGTGCAAAGGAAGAGAGAAAGCCTTTTCTTTTATTTGAACTCCATTTCAAATTGCTTTTCAAATGAATTTGAATACTTTTTCAAAATTGGCCAAAACCACTCATCACATAAAATCAAATGCAAAGCAAAGATGAGTGCAAAAACATGTAGCTACACCTTATATTTTATTTTAATTTCCCAAAATTCTATTATTTACCTACATTCCAATGCTCACAAAATTCATAAATAAATCAATTTAACCTATTTTCAAAAATTGCAAAATTTGGGGTGTGACAATTCTACCCCCTTAAGATGAATCTCGCCCCGAGATTCGGAAGAGACTTTCGAATCACGAGAGAAACAAGAAGATCTTGATAGCACATTCCAACTTCGAACTTAAATCCAATCTTATCAAGCAACTTATGCCTCAAGATTACAATTGGTGCACAAAGATTCCACCTAAAAAGCTCATTATTCTCGATAGATACATATCTATCTTGATCGCTAACTCCATTGATTTACAACTCAAAAGAGATGAGGAAACTCGAGTCCCGCATAGACTCTCGTGTTCCCACATTGCTTCTTCTTCTGTGGTTACCCATTGAACCTTACACACATTAGTCATCTCTCCATTAAACATCCTCTGATCAGTGGCTAAGATCCTGATGGGATAATCTGCATATGCTTGATTGTCTGCCATATCAATTTCTTCCAAAGATGTTTTTACAACTACATCAATGATTGAAGTACCACCATTAATCATAGCATCCTCAGTGCATTCACTCTCAAGTAGGTTATCTTCATCTTCCTCGAGTTGAGGTGGAAAACCCCGATACTCGACCGTTCTCCCGATGGTGTTGTTAGAAGCACGTAACCTTGGGCATATTGAATTACTCCATGGTGAGAACATAGCCACCCTCTACCGAGAATCACCTCTCGCACCCTTTAACTCCAAAACAAGAAGTGTTGCGGTGAAATTATTCCGTTTATGACAAGGTTCACTTTCGGACATACGTGATCCGACCTTATTTCTCCTTCTAAAGAATGAACTATCACCGCCTTCTTGTTGAACTTTCATGATCTTCGATTTGCTACATACTCGATAGAGATAAACGAATGTGAAGCACTAGGGTCAAACAAAACAAGTGCTTTTGATGAGCTTATCGAACCCAACCTTGCACCACTTTCTTGATCTCGAGCATGGTAAACGGATCCACATGGTTCAACCTTCCTTGGACATAGTTTTGTTTCACTTCTACTACTTGGGCATGCTTCTTACGGGACTTCTGTTTTCTCTTTCGCTTCCGTTGTTGCTGATTTTGCCTCGATTATCCTCAAGATCTTGATCAGGTCCAATCTCACCATCATGATAACATTCTTCATTGTCAACAATACCGGGTTCCATCATGGTGCTAGAAGATGACACAAACGGCTCTTGGGAGTTATAGTGTTGCTCTACATCATTAGGTTGTTGGTATTGATCTTCCTCGATACCCTCATGCAAATCCAATTGATGTGACGGATGTTTTGGTTGAGAATGATATACACTACTTCTTGTAGGATGGTGTTCCATATTTCTTCTCTTCTCTTCCATCTCTCGACGTTTGTTCTCAACTACTATTGCCTTGTCCACCAATGTTTGGAAATCAGCATATTCACATGTCACCATTTGTAGTTGCAAATCATCATTCATCCTTTCAAGAATTGCCTTTGCTTCTTAGCATCACTATCAACCTCTCTAGGAGCATATCGTGACAACCGAGTAAACCGTCACGATACCGCAAAAACGACATGGAACCTTGCTTTAAGTTGAGGAACTCTTCACGCTTAAGCTCTATCAAACCAGCAGGAATGTGATAAGATCTAAAATTCTCTCTGAACTCCTGCCAAGTGATCTGAGGGGCATCATTGGAACGTCCACACTTGAAAGATTCCCACCAGTCCTCAGCTGCACCTTGAAGTTGTCCGGAAGCATAAAGCACCTTTTGATGGTCATCACACTCTGCTATATCAAGATGTCGCTCCACAACTCTAAGCCAATCATCTGCTTCTAGTGGGTCACTTGCATGAGAGAGTGTTGGTGGGTGTCCCATCATAAATTCACCACGCTTACTAATAGTTGGTGCTTGTTGTTGGTTGTTCATCACATGTTGAACGAGAGTTTGCAACAACCGAGTTTGTGTCGTCAAAGCTTGCTCTATAGCTGAAGAATTTGTTGTTGGTGGTGGATTTAAAATGGTAGCATCCTTTCGGTCATCTTGCGAAGCACTTCTCCTAGTAGCAACCATCTCTGCTTCCAACACGAATGCATTAGAGATCGGTCCACTAGCATTCTTAAATGCAACTTAATGAGGTGACATCATAGGATGAGAGACAAGGGAAGGTCCAAACTTAGAGATAACAAACATCTTTTATCTTGGCTACCCCCTTAAGAAAAGATCAACTAGGGGCACAAAAAAGGTAGCTAGAATGACCTCCTATGTGATTTATCCGACATAATGACCTTCCGATATCCAAACAAAATTCACTTTCATCAAAAATTCTAGTGGCACATAAAAGATATAGAAGTTTACTTTCATCCATAAAAGCCTTTGTGATCTTTGGAGATCCGTGTTTGATAATCATTGTTGCTTAGATAAAGAACACACTAAAGAGACAGGAAAAAAACCACCCCAACTATCTATCCATTCATCCTTATGCCTTATAAGACTATCTAAATGATATTGTAGAAAGAATCTACGACATCACCGCAATCAAACAAAGATTCAAAACAAACAAAATCATTATAACAACTCAACAAGCAATAGAGGTGCACAACTCAAACGTTGACTCAACTTTCAAATCTATCGTTCTCTTCATATAAAGGGCAAAGATCCTAAAGCTCTTCTCCGGACGACACTAGAAGGTGATAAATGTAAGACTCTAAATAAAGATGTCACAAAGAAGGAGTGGAGATGTGAACAAAGTTTTATTAAAACAAGCACCAAGGAGGAGATAAACATCAAGGATGGAGATATAGTATGGAAGAAAATACCAAGGTTTATTGAACAAGGGTGTTGAAGCAATTCAAATCCTTAAAACGACCAATTTCTAGCTAGGCTTGCGTCCTACAATCAGCATAGCTTTGATACCAATTGTCATACCCGGTTTTAAGAACAAAACCAGATACACACCATATGTGAGCCCGTGAAGTCAAATCTCACATATAGTTACAATTAAAGGAAATATCAAAACATAATGCTTAATATATAACGAACTTAAAACAAGAAGATTACCTCAAAGCGCGAACAACGGCAAAGACACTCCGATCTTGGAATGAAGCCTCCTCTCCACAGGGACAAACTGACTGGTTGATCACAAGCCTGACTCCTTCAAAACTCTAGTAATCTTGCAACATCCTGGTTTGAGTGGGAAATTGCAAGGGTGAGTCCATGTCGAACTCAAAGAAATATAACATGGGGTTATGAAGCTCAAAGGCCGACAATTGGTTTAAATACTTGGTAAGCATTTTAGTGAGTCAAATTTTATCATTAATTAAGCAAGAAGTTGTGCTTAAGCCCCATATATTCCCATATCATAATTAAAAGCAACATCTGTCATCAAGTCTCCATCATCATCGCCGTCGTAGTCGCCATCCACTTAAATCCATGTCTCAACCTCATCCAAAGGAACCATTTATTCCTTTAGTTTTCCGGGCCGCCGTGACCGTGAGCACGGCCGATATATCGCTTGATCAAACTCAGCTTGCGAGGTGTACACTTTCACCGTGAGTCATGATTTTCAAATGCTTGGGTTAGCTAGACCCAAAACATCGAAGATGACCCAAAACATCGAAGATCATATAAAGCCTTTCAATGGTTCTCCTAAAATGTCAACGCCGCTAGGATTCAATGGTTATTCTCAGGATCCTACCCGCAGCGCGGGGTTCCCACAGTCGACCTTCCCCCATTTGCGCCACAAGAGGGTAACCCTAACAAGATAGGAGAGGTCCATTGACCGACTAAAGTCGAGCCATTTAACCCCACAAATGCATCAGAAGTCCCAAATTTTGCCAAAGGATAAGTCCTTATGGAAGGCCAAGAGTACCATGAAGAAGCATGAACTCTCACCCTATGGTCCATGGTAAACATCTTCTCATACCAAACATTGTATATCTCATAGCCATCATTATATCATGTTTATATAAAGTTGAGCACTAGCAATATACTAGCCATATGCAAACATCCCCATAGGCAACAAGGTACAAGATAACAATAACTATGTTATAATCTCTAAGTTTGTCAAGGTGGACACATGCATGTGAATCATGATTATAAAGTAATGTATAGGTAACAAGGATAGTCCCATGCTATACTTGCCTTAAACTTAGATTCCTTCTTATTTAATTTCTCAAAGAACTCCCGAGGATCCCGATCTTCAATTAATTCCTCGATCTTCCACGAACTGCTCACCAACACTTGATCACCAACTTCTTCTTCTAGACCACCAACGTAAAACTCACCGACCCAAACATCGTCACAAGGCACCATACAAGCATCCGAGAAATCATACACGGCAACAATAAAACTATATTAGAACATTACACCAACAGTATAAAAACAAGATAAAAGGGTTATAAAACAAGTCTACGTCTCACTACGATCACGCAGACGCCAAGATCACAAAAATCGGAGCTAGAACGTGAAAATATACGAATTAAACAAGATTTCCTTTAGTAAAACAAATTAAATCAAACTTTAAATTGAAAAGTTCAAAACACGGTTAACAACACTACAAACGCGTAGTTTACGCTCATTACGAACCCAACGCAACTTGAACGTGTCAAAACGGATTTAAAACGAACAAGTTATGGCCAAAACAAGGTTTCTAGGGGCATAATTGTGAGAACCAGGGCCTAGATCCTGATTAACTATAGCCACCGAGGGCTAAGTCATAAAAACGCATGTGTCGGGGCTATTATCTAATTACTTTTGAACTGAAAAGGACCTTTACGTAAAACAGAAAAACGTGGGGTCCTAACCGCAAAACTGGCGGGGTGGACTCGGGTGTTGACCAAAGTTGACTGGTCATCGCCGACGGGCGATGACGTGGCGCTAGCGTGGCGTGGCGCACGCGGGCGAGACGTGACGCCGACGTGGCGCCACGTTGACAAGTGATGGGCCGGGTTGACTCGGTTTGACCGGTAAGCAAGATCTAATCTGATCGCCCGCATTGGATCCGACGGGCTTAGGGCGGCCGGTGGCGCTTTGGGTCGCCGGCGGTGTGAGGTCGCCGGAGCGGCGGGCGGGACGGCGGTCCATCGCCGGAGTTGGCCGGGAAGGCACTCCGGGGTCGATTGGGCGTCTGCGGGTTGCACCATCGTGTAGCGCTTCGGCCGCGCGGACGATGAAAACCATCGCTGCGGCGAGGGGACGATCCACAGCGGCGGGGCGGCTGGACACGGCGTGTCGCGCGGCGGGCGTCGTCTTGGCTGCGAGGCGGAGAGAGGGGGGCGATACGGGCACCGACGGCTTCCTTACCTCGCTGCGAACCTCGTGGCCTGCGCTCGCCGTCGGGAGACAGCGGCGGAGATGATCGGCGCGGCGGCTCACCGATCCGATGGCTATGGCGGCGGCGTTCTGGGGTTAGGGTTTGGGGGCGGGGCGGCGGCTCGTCCTAGGGTTCCGTGGGAGCCGCGAGGAACGGGGGCGTCCTTTATAGGGCGCGGCCATCCTCGGGGTGCGCGTGAGCGCGGGCGGACGCGAGGCGGCGCAGCGGCTCGGTCGGGCGCCCGACGGAGCTGGGAGACGGAATCGAAGCGGCGGGCAGCGGGCCCCACGTGGCGGTGGGCGTGGGCGCGAAGGCCGGGCTGGCCGCCGCCGCCGCCTTTTCCGCCGCTTGGGCGATAGCTGGGCCAAGGCCCACGCGCCATGCGCGTCTTGGGAGGGCTAGGCAGGCCGGGCTGGTGGGCTGGGCACGCAAGGCGGAGCCGGCCGAAAATGTGCAAAGGAAGAGAGAAAAGCCTTTTCTTTTTATTTGAACTCCATTTCAAATTGCTTTTCAAATGAATTTGAATACCTTTTCAAAATTGGCCAAAACCCCTCATCACATAAAATCAAATGCAGCAGCATGAGTGCAAAAACATGTAGCTAAACCTTATATTTTATTTTAATTTCCCGAAATTCTATTATTTACCTACATTCCAATGCTCACAAAATTCATAAATAAATCAATTTAACCTATTTTCAAAAATTGCAAAATTTGGGGTGTGACACTGTCACACGCACAGCATCTCAAATTCTCGTGCTACCAACTCATGTTACTTGATCGTGTGAAATGTGCTTACATCACATCCATGACCTCACAATTGTTTCAAGTGCTTATGTCACTGTTTTTACACAGCATCAATGACCATATTGGTACCGAGGGAAATTGCTCCATGTTCCTAATTAAATAAGGGCACTCGTAATGGTAATAGTGGTTTCCACTCGGACCGGTTGGCCTGCTGGGCCGGCTTTCCAGCTGCGCCGTGCGTGGGCAAGGCAGCTACAAGTGTAGTGCTGAGCGCAACACAAGCAATTGCGAGATTCTTCAGAACATGCCCCTTTTAAATTTGTTTCATTTTTGGCACGTACATAACGTCATAACCCTTGTTTCGTCGACAAGACGACAGCAATGTGCATCATCTGAGAATTAAGATTTTCACTTGGACGGCAACGCACCTCCTCCCTGCTTGTCGTGTCCTGCGCAGCGACAGCCGCCAGCGCACGAGACAAAGCTGCCGCTGCCAATGGTTGCTGCGACAGAGACTGAAAATGCATGCCGGCAGCTGGGCGCGTACGGATATGCCACCTTGGCTCCACGTGAGGGAAGCAAAGCACCTGCAACACAGGGGAGGAGCCCAGCGAAAAACAGAGAGCAGGGACAAGCAGAGATGGAGCGAGCGGCACCGAGACCGAGCCAAAAAGTAACGACAAAGAGTAATGTTGTTGGGAGCACAGACCAATTCTACGCACACTACTAAAATTAATTAGATGAGCACTCTATTCCGCATCTAGACAGTCTTGCTCATGGACCTGTGCAAAAATCCATATGTATCGGGAGTGTTCGATAACAAAGCAGTTTCACTTTATATATACTCTACACCAATCCATCTATACTGGGAGCAAGGCTCTAAATCTTCGGCTATAGCTGCTATACAACCTAGAAGCTCAGAAATTTCCCTGTTGCTCAAGGACTCTCATGGAAAGCTCTGGTGGACTGCAATCTTTTAGCTTGTGTTTCGCCAAAAGTGGAGGCCTCGGGTCTGATGTTTGCTGCCTCAGCTCTGGCGCAGTTTGAGTGCTTTGGCCTATCTGGACTGTAAAATTGAACATTTGTTTTCATCTTTTATATCACAATGAAAGGCCGTGGCGGTGCCCTGGGCTCTAAAAATGAGCCATAAAAAAAAATATCAGTATGCCTAAAATCAAGCGCTAGATGGGCTACTGTTGTAATCTCTGTCGATTAAACGACGAAGAAAACACAATCAAACCACAACGGAGCATAGAATTTAACGTGGAAAACACCTTCAAGGTGAAAGCGAAAAAACCACGGGCGCCAAACTAGCAAACACTCCTCACTATTATTAAAAGTCGAGTTACAACACCGACGCGGCGGCTTACAAGAGAATGAATCAAACACCGAGTGGAAACCTTAATTTGGATATATGTACCGCACCGTGAGGGGCTTGCCCCCCACACACCCAAGCGCCCTCTGGCCCAAGCCTCCGGCAACGGGTCTCTACTTCGCTCGTCAAAGAAGTTGGCCTTTATAATATGCAACTGAATTTGGAACATATTCAACAAACTTCACCTAGAGACAAATTTCTCTTGTAGCATAAATCAACGCCTTCATCCTGAACACAATAAAGAAAAACACTTCTAGCGCCAAATAGCCTCTTGGGCTAATCAATTAAACCAATTAGGCTTGAGCAATGCCAAAACTTAGCAACGTGAACCGGTTTTTCATCGTATCAGGGATTATCTTGAGTACTAATCTTGCATACCTTTTTAGCTTACCTTCTTCGATCACATCACAAATACAATAATACTTCATATTAATGTGCATAGTCCTGTCATGGAACATTTGATCTTCGGTAAGGTAAATGGCACTTTGACCGTCACAATACAAATTAATGCAAGAATCAATTCCACACAGCTCCACGCACAAACCTTCAACAAATTAATTCCTTGCACGCTTCAAAGAACAACCACGTATTCTACTTCGGTAGTAGACAAAGCATCCACAGACTCTAAAATAGCTCTCCAACTCACATCACAACAGCCCATAGTGAACACATAACCAATGAGCGACCTTCGTCTGCCTAGATCAGCAGCATAATTAGAATCCATATAGCCAATAAGGGGGTGTTTAGTTGGTGAAAAGTTTTGGGTTGGGCTACTGTAGCACTTTTTCGTTTGTATTTGGTAATTAGTGTCCAATCATTGACTAATTAGGTTTAAAAGATTCGGCTCGTACTTTTCAAATTAAACCTGTAAGTAGTTTTTTAATTTAACTACATTTAATACTCTAAAAATACAATAAAATATTCGATTTTATAGGAACTGTAGCACTGTTTGGGTTACTGTTCAACCAATTGAACACCCTTAAGTCCCTTTTCAGTTCGGCCAAACTTAAAACAAGAATCTGCTATACCTCTGATATACCTGAAAATCCACTAAACGAGAGCAAACTATGATATACATCAAAGACCCAACAACACTAGAATACGGAACTCTTGACATCTATTCGATTTCTGCATATATACTTAGGACACCGTGCAACTCATAATTTAAAGTGAGGTGTAATGGAAGTACAAACAGACTTGGCATGATGCATGTTGAAGTGCTGATTGTTGAAGACCTTTCTTAATATAATTATGCTGACTAAGAAATAGCAAACTAGATTTTCTATTGTTGGTGTAGCACTGAAGTTTGCTACCCCACGGTGGCCGAATCACTAGCCGAAAGTCGTAATGCGGGAAAACCGAATAAGAAATATGTACCCTTTGTATTAAATTTCTCATTTGTCCTTTACAAAGGCCCATGACAAGGCTATTTATAGTTGCCCGTGGATTTTACATGATCAAAATGCCCTTCACCTACTTTGAATCCTATAAATATTCCCTTCGAGCTCGGGGCCTTCTCGTACTTTCTCGCCTTCCTCTCAATCACTGCTCGTCGAGGACCACTCCTCTTTTTGGTCTCTCATGGAGAGCGTCGCTATTCGAACCTATTCAAAGAGGAAAAGGTTGTTGAACCGAAAGCGAACTATTCGGCTCGCCCTACTCGCCCAAAGAAAGATAAGCAAAACCTTCGACTTGTCTCAAGCTAATTTGAAAGTGTCCCTTTTTTGCTCGCATCGAGACCCGAAAGGGGTGCCTTCGGTTGCTCTCCGATCACGCCGCTAGGAGTTGTCGCTTTGTTACCATCGTGACTCCTCCCCGCAAGTTCCTCCGAATGTGGTGTATTTGGTTGCGAAGAACTGAAGGGGGGGGGTTCTGCCGCCCCCAACAAAGGCCCTCGCCGCTGAATCTAGGGCCGACTCTTCAAAGGACTAGTTCGCGATTATCCATACTTTTGGTTCAAGAAACACCCTCAATGGCGAAGAAGGCATGAAAGCATGTCGAATTTTTTTTTTTTTTTTTTGCGTGTGGCTCGAGCAAAACTGGTGCATTACTATTTGAAGTTGAAGCGTGGTCCGCCCTCTTTCATCGGATTTCACACTCGAAACATGAAGTGTCGCGACGGTTGCCTCGAGAGTGAGCCCCGTAGCACTATAAAAAGCGCACCCTCGTCATTTTAGGGTTTACGCTCTCATTTGCTCCTATCTCCATCGTGCTCTTCTACTCCTGTTGATCGCTTCCTTTGGCATCACGCGACTTCTATCTTCTTCACCTTTAATTTTTAAGGTAATTTCTCTTCCATTGTGTTTTTTTCCTCCGATTCACCTCCTCTCGTTCTTTATTTCATTTTTTTCTTTCTTCCTTTTGTTTTGAACTATTAGGTTTGTACTTAATTAGATGTCAACCTCTACTTCCACTTCGGATTCTGGCTCGACGAGCAGTGATTCGGGCCGACCAAGTGGGGTAGGCACCGGTTGGCCCGAGGGTTTATTCATCTAGTAGTGAAATGAAGACGTTTGTCTCTGATACCAAGACTAGGTCACCTAAGGCCGCCGGCCAAATTTGTCGGTATTAAAGGTTTAGATGTGGCTAGCTATATTCAGGCCAAAGGTTCTGGGAAAGCTTTGTTCAAAAACCAAGCGAATCGGTGTATTGGATAGGGTAGTCGCGTGTTACAAAAAAAGATCTCGACGACTATGTCTATAGGGGTTACATGGATGCTAGGATTGGTTCAACGTGCCAAGCTTCGGGGAAGGAGTGTGTTCCTGTTGATGGTAGATATAGACTTAAAATAAATATGAAATATACCATCAACCAAGGATCGCTGATAGTAAAGATTATTATTTCTAAAGATTTCCACGAAGTTTTGTTGTATATTCAGTTTTGCAGGAATAATCCGTAAAAATACGGAAAAAGAGCCGGAAAGAGGAGAAATAGAGAAAACTGGAGAAAGGACCAAACCAAGATGATTAATATAAATTCCGAGACCTAAAGAACAAAAGAAGGCGCCGCACAGGCTGGGGGCTCACTTGTCATGAGGTGGGGCCGCGCTGCCTCCCCCGTGGAGCCACGTGTCCCGCTTCTAGAACCTTCCTGCAACCGACCTAGGGAGTAAATCTAGACCATCCAATCAAGTCGGGTTTGATCCGAGGGCTGAGATTCATCCTAGCAGGCTATATAAGCCCTGGTCAAAGCTACCCCTAAAACCCTAGAATTCATTATTCAGGTTTCGTAATTCATTAGACCTTGTAATTAGAGAGAGATTAGAAGCTAGGGTTTCCAGAGATTAGAAAATAAGAGAACTCTAGTTATTCATATATTGGAGTATTAGACAGTCTATTAGAGATTCAAGGAAGAGTTCGAGCATTGCTCGAGACTTCAGATCTATCATATTTGGAGATTCGGTTTTTAAAGTTACCCGAGTTCTTATTATGATTATGCTTTATTTTATTATATTATCCATTGTTATGTTCTTAGTATATTATAGTTTGAAATTTGATATAGTTCTCGTTAATGATGATTATATGCATGAGATCGTGGACAACTTAGCTTTAATTTATAGAAAGTTCAGTCATAAGTCATATGTAAGTATGGTGCTTAGATGTGAGCTATTTGCGGATGCCCGCTCTATGATGGATCGTGCGGTATTTTGTGTGAGGGGGACAACCTGATTGAGTCTTCTTTAATTCTCTTTCCACATATAGTGAATGGTAGGACGTCTTCGCGTCTGAGGCTAGTTTATTTCATCGTAAATCCTCCTTAGTTGATGTTTTTCTTGCTATATAATTATGATTTGTTTATGCTATATATGATAATATTTTACTTGCTTTGCTTAGACTTAATGATTAGTAGTTATTTAGAAGTCTTTTACTAATAGAGTAGTTATGATTGTTTTTACATTAGATGAGTCTCTATATCTTTCTATCTCTGGAATACCCTAGGCATTGTTATTATCTTTTATTATTATTAGTTGTTGTTATTTATTACCTTTAGTATTTATTATTACTCTTACTTTATTTATTATTTTATCCTTTATTTACCCCTGCTAAAGTAGTTATAGTATATATTTATGGGATGTATATTTATTTATAGCCATACCAATTTTGCCTCACACTCGTTCCTTTAGGAAAATATAAATTACGATACTTAGAATACTCTAAGTGAAGTGCTACAATGGTATAGAGTTTATTTTTTAGTTTACCACTGTGCTTGGATATTAGCAATCAACGTGCCTAACCATGACCTTTGTTTCTTTTTCGGTTTACCCCTAACTCTATCTTTTGTCTTGAACCCTATTTTGTGTTTTTTATGCTTGTTTTCTATGAGTTTCATCTCTAGTCTACCCTAACTAGCTCGGGATAAAAAGTTATGTTGTTGTTGTTCAGATGGAGAGGAGCAGAAGAAGCAGGGAGCACAACTCGATCAAGTCTAACAAAGCAGCGATGTAGTAGTGGGCGGTGGATGTCACAACATCGATGCAAACATCTTAGAAATTCCTTGATTTTGAGGGACAATCTTTAAAACCATGAGAACTATAGCTTTGTTATGTGTGAATCCATGGCTGCCCTGTGACCATGGTTCCGTGTATGTGTTAGAGCAAGGATAATAACAAAGCCCTGCTTCCTGGCTATAAAGATCCTTAGCCTTCTCTTAGCCCATTCATATAGTAATAAGCTCTTCGTAATTAGTACAAGGCTCACTTGTCAGTCTCATGGAGTTTCTAGATTCTTGCGCGCCTAAGCTAGCTGTAAATTTACAGCCTACTTCTCCTTCTTTCTCTCCTCCACCACATTATTTAGCTGGCTTACTGCTATTATACTTAGTCTTGGACGGGAAAAAAAGTATTGGCGACTGGACCCTCTTTTCAAAAGCTTACAGACCCAACTCAATACATATACCTGCGATGATAGAGGAAGAATCAGCCAGACCGCGATGGCGACCATATCATCCTCGCTAGCGTCGTGTCTCCTGCAATTGTTGTGCTTGGTACTGGCTGCTGCCGCCAACCATGAGCCGCAGGAGCAGTCTACTCCGGCGTCGTCGCCCATCACGCTGCCAGGCTGCCCCGACAAGTGCGGCAACGTCAGTATCCCCTTCCCTTTCGGCACCAAGGAAGGATGCTTCCGCCCAGGCTTCTTCGTCGTCTGCAACCACACCTTCGATCCACCTCGCCCCTTCATCAACTCCAGCTTGGAGCTCGACGCCTCCGACAACGACGACTTCTCGAAGACGCGTATCGTCGTCGAGGATCTGTACTACCTGACCTCCAAAGACGGCACGCCGACGCAGGAGACGGAACCCATCCTGTCCGTGTGGCCGATCGAGCTCGCCGACGTGTCCCTCTCAGAGGGGAAGGCGCGGCTGCTGGGCGCCTTCAGCTACGACATCAGGCTGAACGAGACGCACCGCTCGGTCAGGCAGAATAGATTCATGTTCGCCGGCTTCAAGATCTCGGCGATCCAGCTGTCGGCCCACGACAACGTGATCATCGGCATCAGCAAGAGAGCAGTCGTCGAGGAGACGTACACGGGGCTGTCCTGCGAGTCGTACAGCAACCCATTTTCCGAGTCCGATGCTCCTGTCAACGGGTCGTGCACGGGCCAGGGCTGCTGCCAGGCCTACCTGCACCCCGACGTCGGCGGCAGCTATGTGAGGATCGAGAACAGCACCGAGTCATTGTACCCAGGCGTCGTCCCCTGCTCCTACGCCATGATGGTCGAGAAGACGTGGTACAACTTCTCGACGGTGGACCTCGAAGGCGACGCGTTCCTGCGGAGGAACGCCGCCGGGGTCGTCCCGCTCATCGCTGACTTCACCATGGGTTTTCATGGATGTCCCAAGGCCAGCGAGCCGACACCGGATGACTTCGCATGCATAAGCGACAACAGCATGTGCGTGGACCGGCAGCTCACCGCCTATGTTACCGCGTACCACTGCAGTTGCTCGGTTGGGTACCAGGGGAATCCATACATCCATGGCGGATGCCAAGGTACTGTCTATAGATCGGTTGTGACGTAATAAGCATGTTTCCTTATAGTTAGCTTGAACTCTAAAGTTAGATTAGCGGATCTGGACCCTTAACGTGTCTATCACTTCTAGTAGCATATTTATTTTGCAAAAATCAAAAGTTATAGCAATTGTTATAGAAAAACTAACGTGACGCACAACTTTTTAACGTGACAAAAAAATTGTAGTGTATGTCAAACAAAACTTTTGTGAGGCATGACAACTTTGAAAACAAACATGCAAGTTCATCATGTGGACGAAACAAAAAACTTTGATCTTTAGCATTTTATTATTACTAGGAAAAATGCTCGTGCGTTGCAACGGGAGTTTGTCTCCTCCCACCGGGCACAGGCTCTCAAGCGGCCGCCTTCCCACGCCACCGGCCTACATCTTCTTTCCAGTTGCGTCTTAGCACCCAACACCCCGTGCATCCCCGACACCTCTGTCTTCCTCTGCCGCCTCCGCTGGTGCCAACATTGCAAACTTCCTCTACCATGCCCTCCACCAAGCTGCCCCTCGGCGCACCGCTCCAGCGCCAGCTCTCCGTGCCGGTCTCGCTGCTATCCGACGTCCGTGTGCAATAAACACGGGCGTCGGCAGCAAGCTTGGACAGTGAGGCAACGAGCTCCAGCGTAGCTGTGATGGGGAGTTGTGGGGCGGCAGTGAGGCATAACACGGCAGTTACAAGTGAGCAGAGCTGCGGGGCGGTGGCTAAGCAAGGCGCGGGTGGTAGGCAAGGGCGAGGGCGTCGGGACGGAGGCGTAGTGACGGCAGTATGTTTTGTTACATTTGTTCCTCTTCAGTGTATGAGGCTATACGCACTCGTCATACTCTCAATTCAACCTCTAAAGGAATATTTTGTCCTGACCAGCGAGATGCTCGCCTCTACACTGCTTTCTCTCGAACTCATCCTTCATCTATATGTCTACTTTACTATCAACTGTCAATGTTTTATTCATCCATCTCCAACTACCGTCTCCTCTCCTCTCCTTTTCTCTTCCCCTCTTTCTTTTCCTTTCTTTTTTTTTTTCCCTTTTTACAATAGTTTAGCAATACAATTTTTTAATTAAATAATAATCATTTTGCCTCTATTCTATTTTTCTATTTTTTTATCTATTTTTTTCTTTTTATATTTTCTGTTTTTCTCTATTTTTCATTTCCTTTTTCTCTTAATCACGCACTCACCCATTGCGGTCAGCCAGCGCAGTTACTCTATTTTCTTCCTCTGCTTCGTTCACCTCTCTCTGTTCTTCACGTTACACATAACATCAACACCCGCTGCCCAAATCTACCACCATGGTTGGGAATCCCGCCATTGATCACCTCTCTGCTGCTCCCCGGCTACACCAAAGCTACCCATGCCATATTCCCTTCGATTTGGCCTTTTAGTGTTCTCTATTTTCAGACCCTAGCTCCGGTCAATTCTGCTGCTTCCCTCGCTGTCGCAGTGTCGCGTCAAGGTGCTGGCGCCGCAGCTGGAGTTGCTCATGGAGCTCCAGGCGGGTGAGGTGCGCAAGCTGCAGAACGCGGACGAGGTCGAGCTCGCGGACTACGGCTAGCGGCGGCGCTCGATCTGGGCGGCGCGCCCGCGGGAGCCGGCCCGCGCGGCCGGAGGCGGAGCTCCCGCGTGGACGACGGCATGGCTCGCCCACGGCGGCTCGCGGTGGAGCGGAGTACGGTGTTGCTTGGGGCTGGGCGACATCTCCGGGAGCGCCTGGCCATAGGTGCATTCGAGGCGATATGACGGGAGCATGGGCTGTGCCCGACTGCAGCTAGCGTGCAGCTAGCGGACGAGCCGTGTCTCCGTGCAGCCCACCGCCACGCCGCTCGCCCAGGTGCTCCAGGCGGCAGGCTCGATAACCGGGGGCATCGGGGGCTCCTACGCTGACTCCATCTCCGCCGCGGCTCCATGGCCACGGACGTCTACGGTGTTGCAGATCGAGCGGACGGATCTCTCTCGTCGGCCGTCCCGCGCGGGCAGGAGGTAGCTTTGGCGGGCCCCGTGCCACCTGGATGGATGCAGGAGGAACGCGAAGTCGCCAGATTTACCTACGTGGCTGGGCCCATGCAGATAGTCTGAGTCCGACTAACAAACGATGTCGTATTGGCGGACAGAAAGGGCGGATTAAAAATTGGCAGATTGACAGAAATTTCTTTGTTTTATTATTAGGTATAGATTAGTATGACGGTGCAAAGAGAAGATATATTTATTGCCAAAGAGATATTGAAAACAAACTAGAAAGTACTTTATTTAGATTATTTCATTTTTTGAAAAATGAAGAGCTATGATCTCTCGTCTAGTATAACTAGTATCGCTTTCGTGCGTTGCTACGGGATAATTAATTTTTTACTAAAAACAAATAGATCGCACGATAAGATAACAATATTGTTAAATGAAATAGCGACATTAAACTGACATTTAATTCAAAACGCAAAAGTTCGCACAAAATTTTTCCAACTCTACGAACAAAGCTGAATCCCAACAACCTAGACATATAGGCGTACGGCACGCAGCAGAGATCACCTGTTCCCCGGCTCACTCCTCCGGCTCGGTGGCCGGGTCGCCAGAGGAGGGCAGCATAGGGTAGTTGCGCGAGAAGCACGCGTCCCGCAGTAGTCCCCCACCTCTTGGCCGTAGATGCTGTGCAGCTTGCGCAGCGAGAGAGGAAGAGGCGAGGGAGTCGCTGCCAATCTCCCAGCGCACACCATCCAAGTCAATTCTATTGGAGATGAGCTTGCCCTCGGCCGTCGTGTCGATGCCATAGAGGAAGGAGCCCACCACGGGCGAAGCTTGTGATCCTCATCTGCACCTCCCGCGCACCGGCGTCATGGAGGAGCCGCACGATCTTGCTCGAGGTAGTGTCGCGCACCAGCGAGTCATCCACGACCACGGCGCTCTTTCGGGTGATGACGCCCACGCGCGGGGCCGAGCCCGGCTTCACGGCGAGGTCCCGGACGCTCAAGGTCACCTGGATGAAGCTGCAGCCATTCTAGTGCAAGCGGATGAGGCCCTGCTGAAACTCGAGCCCCGGCGCGCGTGAACCCGGCGCCGTTTAGAAGCTCGAGTCGGGCGCACCGGGGACGATGTCGGCGCCAGGGCGGGAACTCCTCGACCAACGCCTGCCCAAAGGCGGTGCGGCGCCGTGGATGGCGTTGGAGAACACCGAGTTGGGAAGCGAAGTAGACGTGCTCGAAGACGCAGGAGTGGCGGCGAGACCGGCGGCGCGTCTCGCTTGCCGCGGTTGGGAAAGAGCGGAGATGGGTGTGCCGTAGCAAGGAGCGTCTGTGCCGTGGAAGGGAGGGACTGGCGACGCCATTGGGACGAAGCGGCACCAATCGACGCTGGCATGGCTCAGGGATCGAAGCTTCGGTGGCGCGGACATGTAGGAGCAGGGGCGGCGGTTAAAGAAGGTAGTGTCGCACGCGGCCTTGTGGAGGTGAGAGGAACTGTGAGCTCTTTGGTTGATTTTCTCGCGGGGGTCGAATTTTTGCGACATGATGGCTGCGGTGGGTGGAGGAAGGGATTGCGTGATCATCGAAGGAATTGTCGGGCGGGGACGGAGCGAAGGATCACATGGGGTGCGGAGGAGCGACGGAGCGAGACTTGGATCGCAGGGGCGGAGCAACCAAGCAAAGAGTTTTTTACCGCATGATAAAAAAAGGACTTATTTTCATCCTATTTATATTGTAGAGATTGTGATATTTACATTGATAAAACGTAACCATTATCACACTTACAAAAAATCTCGAGCGTGATTGGAGAAGAACAGGAGGAGATCGCCGCAAATGGCGTGGCGCATGGGTGATGGCGGGGGCAGATGAGCGTTACTTTCTTTTTTTAATTGATTGAATGATGCATTACTTTCTTTTTTTAGTTTATTGAATGAATTTGTGGTACAAAAGGAAAGGAAGTGGTAGCCAAGGAAAGGAAGGAGAAATCGCATGTATTGCCTTGTGTTGGGGGTGACTTTCCTTTTTTTGCCTTTGCATGGCCGATGGAGGGAGTGGAGGCGCTGGATCGCATGCGCATTGGATGGAAGTACCAAAACCAATGTCGCACCAAAAAGGAGTCTTATTTTTGTTCTTTTTATGTTGTAGAGATTTGGTCAACTTTGAGATGCTTAGGAGTGACTTATAATGTGGAAAGGAGGAAGTATGTCCCTTTTTTTTTTTTTCTGGAGGAAGTAAGTCCTAGTATAAGGTAATGAGAGTGCCACAGGCTACATCAAAGCCCATGTTATTACATTATAATATAAAATGGGTTCCACTCCAGTCCACCTCAATATACGTGGATTGAGGTAAATATGATAACATTCAAACAAGACCAAATGTATATTTACCATTGACACACTTGTTTACTTGTAGGTAATTCAATTGTTCTGCCCTTGTAGGTAATTCTATTGTTTTGTACATATTTTATTGATGGAGTAATATTTCTTTTTCTTCATCTTATTATTTTTCGGTAGACATCGATGAATGCATTCGACCAGATATGTATCCCTGCCACGGAAATGCAAGAACAGGCCAGGACATTACGAATGTAGCTGTCCACCAGGAACGAGAGGAAATGCATTAGAAGGGCCGTGCACCGACTTATTTCCTTTTCCTGCCAAGATATCCATAGGTAAGATACTTACTATATGTAGGTGATAAATGAACTTTAGTTAAGTTACACAACTAGAAGGCAAAAATATTTGAGAAATTCATTTTCCATTGGTAGCTAGCGAGGGAACGAAATAGGCCTTCAAGTACTACTCAGCTAAAACAAAATGCCAAAAAAGGATGCATAACATTTATTCAATCTTAAAGTACTTACTGTCAAGTTGGACCAGGGGCAACTTAGGTGTTGTGGTCGAGTTGTGTGTTGTGAATCAAGATGACTACAGTAATTTGGTGTCTACCACAAAAGGCCAAAATTGCAAGGGCCATGACTGAAAAGTGTTGTTCAGCTGCTTGACGCATCATTAATTTTTCATAGGCCTTTTATTGAGTTTAGTCAATCCATTACTAAATAATTTTCCTTTCATATTTGCCTTTATTATTTCACATGTCAATGATTTAATTTGTTTATTTACAATGTTTTAATGTTTTTGAATTATTAACAAATTAATTATGGAACAATAAGTTTGCTTCTACTTTGCATATATAGGAATGGCTGGTGGCCTTCTTATAATATCACTACTGGTGTTCACTATCCTAATTCACAATGAGAAAAGGAAGATGGTAGATTTTTTCAAAAGAAATGGAGGTCCTACATTAGAGAAGGCAAAAATTATAAAAGATTTACAAGAAGGGGAGCTAAACCCAATCTTGAAACCAAGTAATTTTATTGGAAGAGGTGCCTTTGGTGAAGTTTATAAGGGTTTTTCTTGACAATCAGTTAGTTGCAGTAAAGAAGCCAATTGGTGGCAATGCAAATGTGGCACAAAATGATCAATTTGCCAATGAAGTCATTATCCAATCACAAGTGATCCACAAAAAACATTGTGAGGCTAATAGGTTGTTGCCTCGAAAGTTGATAAGCCAATGCTTGTGTATGAGTTTCTCTCCAAAGGTAGCCTTGATGATATTCTTCATGGAAGCAGTTATGTTCCACTAACTTTGGAATCTCGTTTAAATATTGCTGTGGAATCAGCGTAAGGTCTATCTTATCTACATTCAAAAACTACAAGCATGATTTTACATGGCGATGTGAAACCAGCTAATATACTTTTGAATGATAACTTCACACCAAAGATCTCTGACTTTGGTATATCAAGGCTGATTGTGATGGATAAAGAGCACACAGATTTTGTCATTGGTGATAGGACATATATGGATCCAAAGATATCTACGAGATGGGCTACTAACCGATAAAAAAGTGATGTCTATAGTTTTGGAGTTGTTCTCTTGGAGCTCATAAGCAGGAAGAAGGCCAGTTATTCGACAACAATAGTTTGGTAAGAAACTTTCTCGATGCACACAAAAGTAAAAAGGAACCAACTGAGTTATTTGATAAGGAAGTTGCAAAAACCAGAAGTTCTAAAACTTCTTAATAGTATATATGAGATTGCAGTGAATTGTCTAAATCTTGATGTGGATCAAAGGCCAAACATGACAGAAGTAGCAGAGAGTCTTATGATGTTGAAGAGATCTTGGAGCAATACTTTGGGAAGTCATGTGCTTGATTGATGTGTGTGTGTGTGTGTGTGTGTGTGGCGTGTGATTTTGTTTGTGCAATGTGGTAGCAAGTAACTACTAGTCATTTTGTCAGTTGATTAATATATACTAGGGGATTTCCCGCTTTGCTGCGGGGGATTAACAAAGAATGCAATGACCATAAGAAAGAGTTTCATCGTATCATCTCATCTCGACACGGACATGATGAGCCTAACAGAGAGAATACAAATACCAGTGATCCACACGGCGCATCGAAAGTATTTCATTGAGACAGATACGAAGACAAAAAGGGAGATCAAATTGAAACCATGGTGGATTACAAATGTTAACAAATAAGAATCAGGAGATGGTTTTGCTTTATAAAAGTAAAAGATTTCACTTAACAATAAACAAAAACGGAAGTGCCGGAGGAGCAAACTTACATACGCGTAGTGTGCAGGATCATCTTGTCTTAGAGCCTTAGAGGAGATGAGCAGAGGGGAAGATGTTACAGGGCACGGTGACATATAGTAGGACAGCAAGGCAGCGATCTTTCATTTGCAAAGGAATATGCATGACTACTGGATGTTTTGGTCGCCAAAAAAGAAGAGGATTGCTGCACTCCGATCCCGATCTCCACACCTCTCCAAACATTTCCGATACACAGCCGCTTGATCATCAAGCGAAGCTATTACCCGCAACCTCAAGCAAAATCACCAATGGGCAACGACGACGACGACGTGCGTGCCATCACGGCCGACGGCGACGCGCGGCGGCACCTCTGGTGGCCATGGGAATATCGATCGGAGACGACACCACAAAAGGCCCGCTGCACCCTTCACGTTTACTGCAGAAACAAAATCTGCTGCTGCTCATAAGAGTAGAGGTTGGCATCGTGTTTGAGGCCTAAGGATGTGGACTTGCTGGTTTTATACCACACGGACATGGTGACGGCGTTGGAAAAGGAACACACGACCTCCCCGATCGATCCAGCGCTGGAGAAGAAGCACCTGACAATAAGAATAATAAGAAACGACCAAAATCCAAACATGAAACATGGATGGATTTAGCAGTTCAGATCCGATCGATCGATTCAAGCTGCGAGAACCATGAACACGCACCACGTAAGTATAGTACATGGATGGGTCTCATCGAACTAACTTGAGCAAGGGGGAATCGGTCATCATAACTGCAACCTAGGATGATCGATACTCACCGTACACTCGAGAGGAGAATAGAACGGCCTCAACGATCAGACCGACTGAATTGCGGGGCGAGGCACCGCCACCGGGCGGGGGGTGTTAAGTAGGCGGAGCTCGAACCCAGGTCGGCGGCGGCCTCATCTATACGACGACGGGAACGGCGACGCCGCCGCCACAAAAACTCATCGCCCCGCCGCTGCGTCGCCGGGCGGTGTCCGACACAGCACGCCCGCCTCCAGAACGACTCCGTCGCGCCCGAAGCACGAGCCCGGGCGGAAGCGCCAGAGAGGAAGAAGGCGCCGGCGTCGCCGATCCGGTCGACGGCGACAGCAGGCCGCTCAACGTGGAGATCGCCGAGCTCGTGCTCCACGACCACGACGCAGCGCGCCGCACGCGCGGGGCTCCCCCCGCGACGGCGCGCGCCCCGCCCTGCTCGGATGGCGCCCCAGCGGCGGCGCGTTGGTCGCCCGCTCCCCGGAAGTTCCTTCACAGCGACGGCGGGCAGTCCTTCCTCCGAGCAGGTCCTCCATCTGATCGATGTGGAATTAAATAGTTGAAACGGAGAAGGAGGAGGGTCGGAGGCGGGAGAGAGGGAGCAGGAGGGTCGGCGGCGGACATCATTCATGCGCAAAGAGGACGCGAAAAGGCCGTGATCAATTGATGCCGGTTTTTTTCTCTGTCGCTTGGTGCGCAGGAGAGGATGGAGGTGGGGCCGCTGAGGTGTCACCCTTGCATGTTGAGAGAACTCCTCTAGTGGGCTTCTTCTTTATAGGGGTTATAGATTATAGTTGTAATGTTGTGTTTGTGGAATAAGGTAATTAACTAACTATTTATTGTGATTGTGTATGCATGTGCTACTTAACAAACTTTGCTACAATACAAATCTCATCCTTGTTTGAGAATAAGCATGCATGTGCATGTGTTGTAAGTTGTAACTCAATTCATCAATGCACTTACAAATTTAAAGTGCAACAATATTCATCGTCTTCAAGTCCTGATCATTTTATAGCTTTACAAATCATTTATGCAAAAAGACACATCAATATACTATAATATTCATGCTTCCTAGAGTGTAGTCGCCTCAAAACGTAGAACTAAAGACGCCTAACAACCAAAGGAAGAAGAAGCTCAACGACATTTGATTTAGATGCAATGCATGAGAACCTGATTATTCTGCTGCGGGTGAAGAATGAAATAATGTTATGCTGGGAAGTCGTGGCTTCCCAACTTGTGAGCAAACGTGTTGTTGTGATGCTGTGAGAAATGTCTAGAAAAAGGGTACCATACAACAGGACTGACGTGACGAGGACATAGCTCTTACTGTATATAGACTGTGCTAGTTCTTTGTTTTGATTTTCGAGCAGTTGTCGCTCCTTTTGTTGTGCTGAGCATTTGTCGCTCTTCTTCCAAAACTCTATAACAATTGGGTTGTGTACGTTTCTGGACATAGAGGCCGGATGTTTCATCCATTATCTAAAAAGCTCTTACTGTAACCTTCCTCAAGCAGCTTATGATAGGTAGTGGGCCAACCAAGGAGGGCATAGCATACAGCTTCCTCGACGCCCAGATTGATATGCACGCGACACTTTCCTCTTACGCGAAATCATCTGCCACTCGCGAAAGAAATACAGACGCCAACAAACGAGAACACCGGGCCTCTTTTTAGCTCCCACGCCATGCATGCCACGCCGGCCCAGCCTTGCCACTCTTCCGCCGACGGCGTCGGCCGGCGAGGTGCACGTGGCCAGGGGCACCGAGAACTCGGAGAAGCACTTGTTCCGCCACGCCTCGGATCTCCACCTGCCGCCCTGGCAGTTGAAGGCGCCGACGACGCCAGCGAAGCGGTTCACGTTCCATATCTTGGGCACGGTGCGACTGTCGTGGAGTGGTTCGGGCGAAGAGGCAGTCGCGCGTAGCCCTCGCACCGGAGGACGGTGCTGTCGGAAGCGCATGGCGGTGGAGCAGCGCAAAGTCATGCTACCACACCGAAGTCGCTGACGTAGATGGGGCCGCCAGGGTACAGCATGGGACGCGGGCGTGGAAGACGGCGCAGGGTGCGTGGACTAGAACATGCATGCCTGAACGCGATGCCCATGGACTGCATCTAGGGGTGAACGCGACACCGCGTGCACGGCGGCATCCTGCCGAGTCCGGCAACCGGGCGACGGAGCTCCGCGAGGACCCCGAACGATGGCGGACACGGCACCAGTGACGTGAAGGTCGCGGCCAGCCCTGCTGTGCCCGAAGATCGGACCGCAGTTGCCCAGCCTGTGAGTAACCATCGCTGAAATCTTTCCTCGGCAGCGGCGGCGCCCGTTCCTCACCGGATTTTGGGCATTTCGGTTTTTTTCTTTGAATCAATGGATTTGATCGTGGTTTGATTTGTGAGTGTCGCATTGTGATGGTGATGGATGGGCAAGGAGGTGAAGCCGTGGGGAATGAAGATTAAGTTGGAGCCAGCGATGTTGACAGGATGGCCTCCTCCATGTGTTCCTGCACCAGAGATTACCTCCATTTGCTGACGAGGTTGACAGGCTGCGCAATGGATGATGCCCACCATGTGTTGGCTGAAATGCCCTCAAGGAAATAACTATTGATTTCTCGATCATTTTTTATTGATTTTGAGGTGGATTCCATTGTTTCCTTTCGTTTGGCTCGGTATTGGAGTGACAAATATGTGCTCTCAAGCTTTTTCTTATCAATCTCTACTATTGCCATTTAAATGAAAGGAAATGTAGATATGTTGTTTAAGGTCTTGCAAATCAACTTGCTGGAGACCTGCTGAAACTTGAGAGTTGTACTTTTGCCTGTTCTGTAGCCACTTCAATGGAATATACCAGTATAATGCATGCACAACTTGTTGTTTTAATTATACAGATCTCATACTAAAGTTCCCAATTGCGTTGTGCTCAAGAGGCAGGCTTCGTCAGACTATGTTGAATCCTGCTTAACAGTAGCAGATAGGGGAAACTACTCATCCTTTCATCCTTTCCATTTAACTCCTCACGAAAAGTATGAGTTGCACAATGCAATTTTACTTCAGTTAAAATATTGTGTTCGTGCATGAGAATGACTTGTTCTGTATCTCTTCTGTCTACAGCCATGCCAAGGTGAGCGATGCAACTGAAGCTCAGTGCTATCACATATATGCACTGTGAGCTCTAAGGTTTATCCATTGTCGATAATAAGCGGTGAACTGCTAACTCTCCATACATCTACCATGTTGAATATTGTTTCTTTTTTAAGTGTTTCGTGGTGACATGGATGCAGTTTCAGGTCTAAGAAGTGCATATCCTAGCTCCATCCAATTATATTCTCTATATAGGATGTGCTTATGGATATCTCAGCTGCATGATGTCTTGTTATATTCTCCATAATAATTTTTTGTTCTTTCTGAATTTGAAGCACTATTCCTGAACATTATCTGTTGTATGTGAATTCTTATTTCTGAGCATTGTTTGTTGCCTATGATTTCTTGTTATTTCTCGATTAATGTGTATATAAAAATTTTCTCTTAGACATTTCGGTTAGGGAGTCAACAAAAAATTTCTATAAAATCGACATTTTATTGTTTCATATGCATTCTAGAAATGTTGCCGTAACGTTAGCACGGGCACTATACTAGTATACTATAGTATTCATGCTTCTTAGAGTGTAGTCGCCTCAAAACGTAGAACTAAAGATGCCTAACAACCAAAGGAAGAAGAAGCTCAACGACATTTGATTTAGATGCAATGCATGAGAACCTGGTTATTCTGCTGCGGGTGAAGAATGAAATAATGTTATGCTGGGAAGTCGTGGCTTCCCAACTTGTGAGCAAACGTGTTGTTGTGATGCTGTGAGAAATGTCTAGAAAAAGGGTACCATACAGCAGGACTGACGTGACGAGGCCATAGCTCTTACTGTATATAGATTGTGCTATTTCTTTGTTTTGATTTTCGAGCAATTGTCGCTCTGAGCATTTGTCGCTCTTCTTCCAAAACTCTGTAATAACTGGGCTGTGTACGTTTGTGGACATAGAGGCCGGATGTTTCATCCATTATCTAAAAAAAAAAAAAAAAAAAGCTCTTACTATAACCTTCCTCAAGCAGCTGACTGCCGAGAAGAATCTAGCTCTAGAGGGGGATTACTCTCCAGAACAATTAATGTTTCTTAGGTCTGGAGGGGGATTACTGTCCTGAAAAATGTTCCTTAGCTCTGGCCAGTATGAGAATACAAATTGCTGCAGTAGATATCCTCTTACTGCTTGATGACCATGCCTTGATGAACACATAAAGGGCCACCGTGACCTGACACAAGTTGAGTGAGGACTGAGGAGAGGACTTAGTCATGAAAATTGAAGATTAGACATGCACGGGAGGAACAAATATAATGAATTGGCATGCTGGCAAATGTCAACGAAGCTTTTCCTATCGTTTTCATTTTCTAACATGATAGGCAGTTAGGCACAGAGATACTCAATCATATTTGTATCGTCTAGTTATGTGGTGGTACTTCAACCGGAAGGTAATTACACACAGGTGAAAAAAATTACTAAGGCCTCATTTGGAAACAACCCGGAGCTTTCCCCGGACGTGACCCTGTGCTAACCGTGGACAACCAAATTTGATGGCCACGCAAGGAACCACGCGAGGGACCAGCCCTGCCTTTCCCCAGGCGTCGTTTCCCAGCCTCGGACGTGCAGGCGTCGCTCCCGGGCATCGACGTGCAGACCAGCGCCGTGCAGCAGCAAGCTAACGAGACGGGTAAGGAAACCAAAACCGCAACAGAGGGGATCAGGGAGAAACAGCAAGAAAAACCCCGGGTGTACCTTCCCTGGCTCCCAAATGAAGCCTAAGCTGCCAAACATGAGCCTAGATGGCTATGACACGTCCGTATGACCAAAATCAAGCATGTGTCTCACAGTTTCCAATTCGCTATGACACGACCCAAATAGTCTGCAACTCCTCTTCACAAGAAGGTGGTGGACACCATGCCTCAATAAACACAACAAACAGGCATGTCTTGGACCTCAGATTTGATAATGTCTATTCTAAATGTTTATGGCAAATTTTTGCAAAACCTTCTAAAGAGAGCTTAGCTGCAGCTATAGTCCTGTAGCAGAGCATCCCCTGCTAGAGAGCCCAATGCCTAAAGGGTTAACCCTTAGACAGAGATTTTGAACAGTGACTGACTGGGAATCATTTTAATCCAAAGAAAACAAATACATATGTTCCTGAAATCAAATGGATTAACGATTATATATACTACAAGTCAGTTGGTGAGTCAGACATCCAAAAGAACACCTAAGACTCGTCATTCTACCATATTAAGAAAAAACTTAGACAAGAATTACAGACAACCGACTCAAGTTAATAAAGTCTGAGGCTTTCAGATGCTCAAACTCCAAACTCAACTATATTGAAATCTGAAACAAAATGAACAGACATGGAATGGTACATGCATGCTACAGTCCGCGTATGTGATCGATAGGAATACACAAATAGAAAAGACACCACATTGTGGTTATTTATGGTGATACAACAATCTTGATCGTTGGGGCAGGAGCAATGCATTCAATTTCTGAAGCTGATGATGTAGAAGCAACACCTTCTTCTCGTTCCGGTTGCCGATTCAGAGGGGCCATGAGCTGGGCTGTCGACGA
This sequence comes from Hyparrhenia diplandra, assembly GCA_015847255.1. Classification (NCBI taxonomy): domain Eukaryota; kingdom Viridiplantae; phylum Streptophyta; class Magnoliopsida; order Poales; family Poaceae; genus Hyparrhenia; species Hyparrhenia diplandra. Next base: position 115,590 of record JADLZK010008520.1, on the reverse strand, counting down.
GCCACTAGTAGCATGATTCTTTGCAGCTTCTTGTATTCCTTGTTTTGCAATTCTCACTCTCTAGTCTCTCCTCTTTGGAAAGCCGAAGATGCACCCTCTGCTGCCTCTCAGCGTATGTCTCCAGACCTGCGTGCGACATCAGGAGCCATACGAAGGATTGGTACTCCCCACCGGAGTCCAGGCTCTTGACATGCAGGTAACCACTGCATCTACAAGCAGAAAAACAGAGCATCTCAATCCATACGGATTTGATTACTTCCCACATCTTCTGGTCACCTAGCCGCGTCAACTCTTGAGCTAGAACCCATGAGTCCCGAATATAACCTGCTGATAACAACTCTGCCTTGCTCATTATCATTAGTGCAAGTCCACTTTCATCCAGCGGTGATTGACCATCATCATCTTGGAGGATGGCCTCGAGTTGACCATGTGAACAAATTCCTGCTGCCTGGCAATAACATCTCAGGATTAGCAGATAACAGATGCATCATGTAGTTAGAGATTTCTCTACACATCCTGGCACAATCATGAGATGTGCCTCCCTTGGTATGGAAGCAAAAATCTGTGGCCACATGCCAGAGAAGGATGCTCTCTTCGAAGGGCTTATTATGTATACTCCCCAGGATAGTTTCTTCAGCTCCGTTGCGCTCAAGTGCCCACTGGCCTCGGCTATCACTGACTGAACCTCCAGTAACTCTCGATATCTGTTATATGAATCGTCCATTCGGACTTAATATGTTGACGAACTAGCTTCGTAATATCTTTGGCTGAGTTACATTGCCAGAATCCAAAATTTTTATCAAGCAAACCTTTGCATTGAAAGGATTCTGCGATGCCCATAAGCCTTGCGTGCCTTCTCTTCCAAGCTAGCAATCCTACAAGACTACGTTGGGCAACCTTGTGTGACCAAAAACGTTCCCATGTTTCAAAAAGGGATGGCAGCTCAAAAAAGCATGTGATGTACAGTAATATAAATGTAACCTTGACGTCGGTTTCCCTATAAGCATCTTTGTGGCAGCTGTGGAAGAGGAAGATGGGCACGATCGGTAACAGTAGGAAAAGGAACTGTATAAGGATTGAAAGTATATTTGTCTTTCTTTCTGTATTCTTCCCTATGATTGACTTGGTATAAAAAGATTGAAATCTGCAACGAGCCCATTAGAAATGGCTCTGTGACTGAGTCTCTCATCTAGCAACCAAAAGGACCCAAGCTTTATGCATGTGTCTAGGTATGAGTACCTATAATTTAGGAAGGTAGTATAATTTATTTCATTAAGGGAAGGTAGTAATTTATTTCCCTTTATGATGAATGAGAGCGCAAGAAATAGAGGTAAACTTCACTCCTACATAATTTGCATGTGGACGTCTCTTTCTGAATTAGTATTAGGATTCTAAATTCTTTCTCAGTTCCCTTTCTCTGTATTAGTAGTAAGATTTTTCTAAAGCCGTAATAAGATTTTTTTGTCAAAACTTTCTCTCTTTTTCTCTCTGAATTGGCAGTAAGATTCTTTGAATTTTTTCATCCAATTGATAGAAGCAAAGATTCTTTACAACATTCTTTTCTCCCTTGTGACCTTACATCCATACAGTTAAATACACCAAAGCATATTTAGTTGTTTTGCCCTCCGCGTGGCGTTTGCTAGTTATTTAGGGCCATAGGACATCATGTCTGGAAACTACAGTCTACAACATCAAGAACAAACTTGTCACCCCACATATATACAGTTCACTACCGCACATGCGACCTCTACCGAGCGCTATATTTTATACCGAGAGCACAATCACAAGCACTCGGTAGAGTCTATCTCTACCGAGAGCCGCTCTCAGAGACCTCAAGCTCTCGGTAGCGCTCACGTTGCCGAGCCCAACCCTCGGCAATGCTGGGCTGTCGGTAAAGGCTGAGTCTACCGAGAGCCAGCGCTCCGCAAAAGTTCGGTCTCGGTAGAGTTGGCGCCCTCGCGTCTGTCAGCGGCCTAACGCGCCTCTGCCGTCAAGTCTACCGAGAGCTAGAGTTAGGCGCTACATGTGGACGTACGATGATGTGGCTCGGCGGACATCGGCGTGGCTGCGTGACCCCACTACAGTATGAGTAGCTAGGGTGTTCGATGGTTTGTCTATGGGGAGTAACAGCAACATCAGCAAGCATTGAAACAGGGGCAAGCAACTACCAGCACAACAGCAAGCAGATCATCGTAATTTGACACTGGCAATGCATACATTGGAGGAAATTTATCCAATACCAAAAACCGAGACCATGCATAATATAGTAACAATGAAACATCAACATACAGATCACACTTCTACTCCTATCAACATAATATGAGCTATCTATAATTTTCATGCAACAGTACAACGGAACAGACAAGCATATAACAAGATAGCAGAAACAAGGAGGAAACTGGGAGTACTGAACTAGTGTCCTATTCTGCAGCATACAGGATATCAACAAGGATGACAGAAATGGTCGTCTCTAGGAGATTACAATTTCGACCACGGCAGATGCACCAGCAGACGCTCTTTCCAATATTTTGCGTTCCATGTTCGAAGCAGCCTCTTGTATTTCCTTTTTCATAGCTTTTACCCTCACAATGCGCTGCCTCGCCTCTTTCGGTAGCCGAAGCTGCACCCTCTGCTGCCTCTCTGCATATGTCTCCAGCCCTGCGTGTGACATTAGCAGTGATATGTAGGAGAGGAACTCCCCACCGGAGCCAAGGCTTTTGGCGTGCAGGTAACCCCTGCACCTAGTTGCAGAAAAACAGAGCATCTCAATCCAAACGCCTTTGATTACTTCCCACATCTTCCCATCACTTAGTCTCATCAGCTCTTGAGCCAGAGTCCATGAGTCTGGAATAAAACCTTCTGCTGACTCTGCCTTACCAACTATCATTATCATTTGAGTGAGTTCGTTTTCATCCAACAGAGACACATCACGACCTCGGAGGATGGCCTCAAGTTCATCATAAGCATCTGTAAACAAATTCCTTCTGCTGCCAGGCAACAACATCTCTGGATTAGCAAACAACAGGTGCATCATGTAATTGGAGATTTGTCTACACATCCTGGCACATTCAAAATAATGAGATGTCATGCCCTCGCTATTGAAGCAAAAATCTGTGGCCACATGCCAGAGAACAATGCTCTCATCGAAAGGTTTCTCTATACTCCACCCAAGGATTTCTTCGCTTCCACTGCCCTCAAGTGCCCTCTGGCCTCTACTGTCGATGAATCTCCAGTAACTCTCAATATCTGTGATATGACTCATCCATCCGGTCTTAACATGTTCATGAACTAACACTGTAATGTGTTTGCATGAGCGACAAGGTTTGAAGCTGAAATATGTATCAAGCAAACCTTTGCATTGAAAGAATTCTATGATGCCCATGAGACTTGTGTGCCGTCTGTTCCAAGCTAGGAATCCTATGAGACTATGTTGTGCAACTCTGTCGGACCAATCATCGCCAAACCATGCCATTGAAAATGTGGACAAAATCTCCAAAAAGTATGTGATGTATAATAGCAAAAACGTGACCTTGATGTCGCTTCCCCTATAAGCTTGTTTATGGCTGGCGTGGAAGAGGGCGATAGGCACGATCGGCACCAGTGGATAAAATAAGAACATATTTAAGATAGAACAAGCATTACTGCAATCAGCTGTATCTCTATTCTTATCATCCCATTGAAATAACTTGCTATAGATAAGATCGAAAGTGTTGGACATCCCTTGACTTAGAGCCTCATAAGTGGTTTCACTTTCCAGTATCCAGAAGGATTTCATGTGGGCCAGACGGTCACAATACTCATATGCATAGTCTACAAATAGCTTGTCAGGTATAGAGAGTTCCTCCAAGTATATTTTCTGTTCATGAGACTGCAATCTTGTGGGATATTGGATGAGTTGCACAAGGCTCCTTGCTCCTTGTATGTACAACTCAAGCTCGACTTCTCTTCTTGTATTTTCTAACCTTGGGGCAGGATGAAAATTGCTGGCGATGCTTTTAAAACTGGCCCTCTTGAGAGCCAAGGGCTTACCGAAGCATTTGAAAACACCAATGACGAAAAGCAGAACAGCTGCAGCTAGTAGCCTCTTATCAGCAGAGGATGACCATGACTTGGAAAACACATAGATGGCCACGGTGACCTGAGGAGGTTTTTCATCCAAAAGAAATAATTAGAGATATAGGAGACTTTATCTGTAGCATCCCTAAGGCGGTCGTGTTGTGTAAATTTGGGGAAAATAGCATAAGAATTATCTCTGTTTTTTTACTACTGACCTGAGACACGGCTGTTAGAAGGTGACGGGTCCATAGTTCGTTGTCTTCGATGTTGCACGTGGATATGTTGATTTGCCCACCGAGGTGCCAAAGCAAGATTGGGGCCGATAACACCTCTAGGCCATGGCTGCCATTTATGGAGCTGTACTGCAGCTTTCTTTGTCGATTAAAGAGAATTGCAAGGCCGTATATAGCAATAGCGTCTCCGCCTAGGTAGGCCAGCCAGATGCTGAATCTGAACGAGGTCTGGTTATGCTTCTTACGGGCGCTGGCAAATAATGAGAGGTAGCACTGAACACCAAGGCTGCTTAGCACGAGGACATGCAGCTGCCACTCTTGCCACCATTGCACGGCACTTGAAAAACCATTATCTCTCTGGAGTATTATGTAATAGAATCCTATCACTCGAACTTATGTTCTTATGCTTGTGGTCGTTACAAGGCCTGCGCCTGTCAAAAACTGGGCATCAAAAGGCAATATTTGTTGAAAAAATTCAGTTGAAAATCCCCGGGCGTTTTTATTTTAACACCATCCGGGGAAAAATTTCGCGCAAAGGCGTTTTTAACAGAATAACAGTTGGAACGGACCAAAGTTTTATTTCCCAGTGGGGGGGGAGGAGGAGGGAGCCAAGAAGAAGAAGAAGTAGAAAATTTACAGGGTTCCCGTGGCGCGAGAGGTAATACGTACCTAGTATCAAGGATTCAATCAAGGGAAGAGAAATAACAAAAAGGATGGGCCGGTGGTAATAATACCTTACAACTGAATGATTCGTCCCACCATTGCACCGTGCTTGAGTTTGAGAGAACCATGCCTTTGCTAGCTGCTAGCTCGGCGCTTTCTTTTTCAGCTCTCTCTTTAGTGTCATGTGATTCATTATATACATAGAGCAAACTGACTTTCTTTGTGGAACTTCTGAGTACCTACTACGAGTTGTAAAATATAGGTTGGCAAAGGAGAGCAGCGGAGACCTAACAACCACTCCCTTGATTTCGAAAGACTAGCGAAGGAGTATCGGTCAATGCAAATTGCTATACGGCTCGGCTTCCCGCTCGTCATTTCTGGAAGCCTACAACATCATGATCAAACAAACTTGCCACCCCACAGGCTGTTAACATCCATGCTTTAACATCCATGCAATGGATCATGTGATTCCACCAAGAATTACCCGTCAAGCTTGGTTTCCGGTGAAACACGCATTTTTACTCTCGATTACATACAAAGAATTTTCAGTCCTAGCTATATTGGACCATTACCTTCTCATCGATCCATCCTCAGCTTCCGCTAGAATCTTTGCCCGGTAGGTACTAAATATTTCATGGGTATTTAGTAGGTGTAATTAATTTATTTGGGCATTTAGTTGATCACGCTACTGCAGAGATTCCACAATCTCTGCCGGTCATCCATCACTGTCGACTTCTATAGAAACAGATTTCTCACTTTTTGTCCTGCCTCTCTGCTTGGTCGCCCATCACTCTTCGCCTAACAACTGCTCCCTTAGCTTAATTTCGAAAGACTAGCGAAGGAGTATCGGTCAATGCAAAATGCTATACGGCTCGGCTTCCTGCTCGTCATTTCTGGAAGTCTACAGCATCATGATCAAACAAACTTGCCACCCCACAGGAAGTTAACAATGCATTGGATAATGTGATTTCACCGAGAATTCCCCGTCAAGCTAGGTTTCCGGTGAAACGCATCTTTACTCTCAACTTACTTTTTTTTGAGTTAAAGGGCCACAGCCCCCGTCCATTACTATTGTAATAGACCAGCATATTCAGTTTACAGCACCGAAAGCTTGGCCACTGCCAAACAACAAGTTCCAGATCCAACAAATGGCACCGCATTTGTGGATGATACAAGCAATAAAATGAGGTTCTGATAAAATGAGCTACTGACAAGCTAAGATAAACCAAACAGTTCAAAGCTTCTGAGAACGAGCTAACTCCTTCCACTACCCAGAAAATAGTTATTCATCCACACCGGTACTCCACCCTTGTCGTCTTCGATTCTCAGATTGTACTCATGCCTCCTTGCTGATACTCCACCCTTGAAGCAAATTGATTGTTGACATTTTCACCTCAGCCAAAGCACCTGAGTTGCTTTTGTCTTGATCATTTGTATTTTCTCCATCAGCTTGTCCATCTTCTCCTCCGGACATAGGATACTCCATTTTTGAGCTGTTAAAGCCACCTTTGTAGAGGAGCATGGCCATGCACCTCCACCGATTTGTTCTGAAAACACAAAGAATTTCTTAATTTCCAAAGGCACCAGAAACCAGCAGAAGAAATTATATTTAGCACTCCATTCTTTTTATTACTCAACCAAAAAGTAGCTATAGAATCAAAACTATCTCCTAATCTAGTATCAAATACTTCTGATATAATGAGCCACATCTGTTTTGCTACCACACATTGGAAGAACAAATGGTAAACTGTCTCTTTCTCATTGCAGAAAAGACATGATGGATCATCTACTTTCTTTCTTTTTTTCAACATTATCTCTAGTTTGTATCTTGTTTTTCCCTAACAACCATAGAAAACATTGAACTCGTGGAGGTATTTTAATGTCCCAAACTGCTGGTACATAGACTTCTATGCCTCTGAAATTAATCACCTTGTACAAGGATTGTGAGCTATATATACCATTAGTGGAAAATTGCCAAACTAAAGAATCTTCCTCATTTGAAAAGGAAATAGTAGAAGCTATCATACACACTTCATCCCAAAGGTCAAGCATGTTTTGATCTCCGGTTCTACTAAAATCGATGCTACAAAGTCCTATTCTTCTCTCTCACCCACCTATATAGTTTCCAATACTGGATTGCTAAGCTTGAATTTCCTATCCAATTATCTTCCCAAAACCTCACCTTTTCTCCATTTCCTATCCTCCATTTATAGCCCATTCTAGTGGCTTGAGCTGCCCACATGAAACCTTTAAAGAACTATGAAGCTCCATCAGTTCTTGACTGGAAAACATTAGGCTCCTTAGTCCTATATTTGAAATCTATTAACTCTGTCCGAGTTTTTCTTTGTCTTTCTCATACCTCTTGAGCCAAGAACCTAGGAGACAAATATTTAAATCTCTTATGCTAGGAATTCCCAGTCCTCCATATTCTTTGCACATGGACACTAATTCCCAATTTGCCGTGTGGTATTTGTGAGCATTTTCCTCATCATTCCACGTAAAATTACCCATTTGTGAATTGAGGAGTTTTATAGCCCACTTAGGGAATTTTATGAAAGACAGGAGATAAACAGGGATGCTAACCAAGAAAGATTTAACTAGCTGAGCTCTAGCTGCTAAAGAGAGTAATTTGCCTTTCCAACCAGCTATGTTATTCAACATTTTGTCTACTAGAGGCTGTAGATCATCTCTGAAAGCTTATCAAAATGTAGAGGAATACCTAGATATTTTAAAGGAAAAGTTCCAATAGGACAGTTAAAGATAGCTGCAGCTACTTCACTCTCTTCCTCTTCTAAATTCATTGTTAGCAACTCACTTTTGTGGAAATTAATTCTCATGCCTGAAATCTGCTCAAACCACATGAGGGTATGTTTTAAGTTCCACATATGAGTTGGTTGTGCACTAGAAAACAAAATGGTGTCATCTCGCATATTGCGGTGACATTATACCACCAGTTTGAAATCTGTTAGCACTCCATCTTTATTGATGCCTTTATCTAGCATGTTAACAAAAGCATCACCTACTAGGTTAAAAAGCAAAGAGGATAGAGGATCCCTTGCCTTAGACCTTTGCCAGGTTTGAAGGTGGGAGTTTCCTCTCCATTTACCATAATACTTAGAGAGCCTCCAGTCACTAACTATTTGATCCACTTTGTCCATTTACCACTAAAACCCCTGGACTCTAGTATCTCAAAGAGGAAGTCCCAACGAACCCTATCATAGGCCTTTTCGTAATCTAATTTTAGGATAACTCCTTTATTTTTTCCTTTATGCAAACTATGTACCACTTCATGAGCCACTACCACACTTTCCAAGATATGCCTTCCTTTTATAAATGCACTTTGGTTAGTTGCCACTAACCTTTGTGCCACCTTACCTAATCTATTTGTCAAGAGCTTAGAGAACATTTTAAAGCTACAATTTAAAAGACTAATAGGTCTGAACTGTTTCATATTTCAAGCATTGCTAACTTTAGGTATTAGAGTGACTAGAGCAAAGTTTAGTCTAAAAGATATCAAGTTCTCCTTTGTGGAAATCTTCAAACATAGCTAAAATGTCTCCTTTGATGATCTCCCAAAACTTTTGATAAAAAATAAAAGAGAGACCATCCGGTCCCGAGAGCCATCCTGAATAACTCTCAAAAATTTCTATCTTTATTTCTTCCTCAAGAAATGGAGCAATCAAAAATCATTTTCCTCACTAGTTACTTTTTGTGACTCACTCCAAAAAGTCTTTTCCTAGGTTGATATCACCTCTCTCTTCTCTTCCAAACAGATTCTTATAATAGTCTAAAGCCACCTTCATCATCCCACACCGGGTCGCTGACATGTCCAGTTGGGCTCTCAAGAAAGTCTATCCTTTTTCTGTCTACTTCTAAAGTTTGCAACAAAGATAGAAATAAGTTGTGTTCCTATCACCTTCTTTAATTTCTCTATCTCTAGACCTCTGCCTAATTTTAATCTCTTCTATCCTCCAAATTTTATCTAATTCTTCCTCTATCATCCTCAATCTGATCCACTCATTCTCAAAAGAGGTCTATTCTCGAAACTTTATCCAAAGTTTCATATTCTATAGATAAGCTATTTTTAGTCTTATTTAGTAGGGCTATCTGATTTGCAGCCCATCCTCCTACTGCTTTCCTAAGAATCCTTGTTTTGCTTTGCCAAATATCTATTATTCTGGCTTCTCTACATGGAGTTTGCCAGGCTTTTTCCACTACTTGTCTAAAAGACTCCTCTTGTAGCCACCATTTCTCAAATCTAAATCTTTTTTTTTTTGCCAAAAACAAATTATCTCCCAATTCTACTAGTAAGGGATTGTGGTCACTTGAATCTTATCTAAAGCCTTAACCTTAGCCAAGGGAAAAAGCTAACTCCATCTCGGTCGACATAAACACTCTGTCAATCCTAGACATAACCAAATTATTCTGATTATTTGTCCAGGTGTATTTCCCTGTTCTTAAGATCTAATTCTAAAAGGCCCTACTTATTAATCCACTCATTAAAAGCATCCATCCATTTAAAGTTAACTCTACCATTACTCTTATCTCGTGACAGATCTAACCAAATTAAAATCTCCTCCAATTAGTAATGGCCCTTGCCAGAATCCATTACTTTGTGGAGTTCATCTAAGCACACTTGCTTAGTCTCCTCATATGGGGATCCATATACAGTAACCAGCTTGAAAAGAAAAAGCCAGTAGACTTAACAGTAAGGAAAATGCTAATAGTATAATCCAAGATATCATCCTCAACTAAGTTAAAAAGGTCAGCATTGGCTCCTACTAAAATGCCTCCTGCTGATCTCCTAGATTTTAAAAAAAAACGCCAATTAAATCTTCAACTTACTTTCGATTAGGTTACAAAGAATTTTCAGTTCTATATTGGACTATTACCTTCTCATGAACCTATCCTCAGCATTTGCTAGAATATTTTCATGGTAAGTACTAAAGATTTCATGGGTATATATATATTTAGTAGGTGTAATTAATATATTTAGTAGGTGTAATTAATTTATTTTCATGGTAAGTACTAAAGAGTCCTGTATCTCTGCCGGTAGAATATCACTATCGACTTCAATAGAAATAGATTTGGTAGAATATCACTATCGACTTGAATAGAAATAGATTGGTTGTGTCCTGCCACTCTGCTTGGTCGTCTATCACTTTTGCCTGACTTCAATAGATCCCGGTCGTGGAGCCCCTTATGCAGAAGTATATATCTAGTGCTGAGCGCAACACAACCAATATAATTGCTACATTCTTTAGAGTTTAGAACCCGTCCCTTTTAAAGTTTCTCATTTTCGGCACATTACCCTTCTTTCGTCGATAAGATCGATGACAACTATGTGAATCATCCGAGAATTAAGAATATCAGATTCTGCTCTTGGACGGCAACGCACCCCCGCCCTGCTTGTCGTGTCCAGCGCATGAGACAAAGCTGCCGCGCGCTACCAATGGTTGCTGCGACAAAGACTGAAAATGCAGATAATAAACAAGAGATCAAACTCCTGTAGCTTGACGAAAAGGTGGCGGAGATGAATAAGAAAAAAAATAGAGCCGCGGAACGTCTGTACCTGCTCCGTAGTACTCCCCCATGTGTTCGTGGAGGTCAATTGTGATGACGAGCCCTAGCGACAGTGGCTGCGTCGGAGGACGCTTGGGAGTTCCCAGTTCCCACTGATGCTCTGCTGGATCCTCAGTTCCCTTTGGCTCTCCTCAATCGGCAGCAGCATGCGACTGGTGGTGATGTGGGCAACTGACCGGTGTCATGGCATACACCATGCCTTGCATCAACCATTTCATACAGTATGATGCATGATCGATCTATACTGTCTATTCTAGATGTTTATGTCTGATTATTTTTGCAAAACTGCTAAAGAGAGCTTAGCTGCAGCTATAGCTGCGCAGCCCCCTGCGCATCCAATGAAAACAAATACACACGTGTTCCTGATGTCAAATGGATTATCGATTATACTATGTGTCAGTTGGTCAGTCAGACATCCAAGACAACACCTAACACTCGTCATTATATTGTGATCTGAAATATCTTTCTTTTTTTTTTAATGTGTGTGTGTGGGCGGGGGCGGGAGGAGGATCCCCCACCTGATTATGTTTAGGAAACAGACATTACAAGTTCACTTTTATGTTTTACATTGCCATAGAGCACCAAGCATCACCAATTCGTTATGGTGAGACATGAAATGGTACATGCACGCTGCAGCCAGCGTGTGTGATCGATAGGAATATACAAACAAAAGAAGACATCATATGGTGAAGCCGAGACAACAATCTTGATCTCAGGGCAACACATTCAACTTGTGAAGCCAATGTAGAAGCAGCAGCATCTTCTTCTCCTTGTTCTAATTGCCCATTGTCTTGAGAAGCCAATGGAGTGGTACCAATCTCTTGGTCCTGCACATGGGCCATGCCTTGGGGAGTCGATGAGTAACCAGTAGGTTGCTTGTTTGCACATGGGCCATCTCCTTATATTAAGAGTTTCAAAGGGGTGAGGCAAGGTGAGCGCTTGTCTCCCATTCTTTTTAATCTGATTGTAGACTGTTTGACTAGGATGGTTTAGCAAGCTCACGAAAATGAGTTGATTGTTGGGCTGATTAGTCACATTATTCCTAAGGGTGTAGAAGTTATTTTACATTATGCAAATGATACGATTGTTTTCTGAAACATGGAGTTGAAAATGCAACAAACATGAAAATGCCCTTATATATGTTTGAGATGCTAGCAGGTCTAAAAATAAATTTTAATAAAAGTGATTTTTTATGATTAATGATGAAGGAGATTGGGGAGTCAAGTATGCAGATAGGTGTTTTCCCAATTAAATACCTTGGGGTGCCTGTTAGCCCTAGCACATTGAAACTTAGAGATTGGCTTCCTTTGGTTGAAAAAGGTGATAAAAAAATAGATGTGTGGAAAGGGAGAATTCTGTCTATGGTAGGCAAAAAGTGCTTACTGAGTCTAGCTTAAATAATACTTCCATTTACCACATGTCGATTTATCTTTTGCCTATGGGGACTATTGAAAAATGGATAGACAAAGAACTTTTTTCTGGCAAGGGGAGTTTGAAGAAATATCACTTGGTTAAGTGGGAAACCATATGTAAAAGTAAAAAAGAAAGAAGGTTTGGGCATCAAAGATTTGAGAAAAATGAATATTAGTCTCATGGGCAAATGGTGGTGGAAATTAGAGAAAGAAGAGGGTTTGTGGCAAACAATTGTAAACTTTAAATATATGAAAAATAAATCCATCAATGAAATTGGACATAGAATTAATGATTCTCCTATGTGGTCTGATTTGTTGAAAATCAAAGATTGTTATCTACATGGAAGGAAAGTTAAGCACAACAAAGGCGAAAGATTCCCTAATTTTTTTAATCTTGCTGACAATAAAAATGTTACTGTTTGGTTATGTTATCATTTTTAGAAGATGGTTGTTTGGCACTTTGAGAGCAGATTGGGATAGAATCAATCATGATATAGACCTTTTTAATTTCAATTTTTCCTTTGATATAGTTTTTTTGAATTTGGCTAAGAAGGATAAGTATACTGTAAAATCCATGTACGCGAGGCTCTTACTACTTCTAATACAGGTTCTTATATCAAGTTGATTTGGAAAAGTAAGATACCAGAAAAGAAATTAGACTGGTGATACTAGCTGTGCCTTTTTGTGATAAGCTGGGAACTGTGGATCACTTGTTCTTTTTTATGCCCTGTTGCAAAGGTAGTTTGGTCAATTGTGGCTATAAGTATAGGTGCTAATAATACTCCTCAAAACTTGGAGCAATGTTGGGCCTGGTGTAAAACATGGTTGCATGGGGGTGATGTCTTTTATGCTATGGGTATTGGTGCCTTTTTGCTTGCTATATGGAAATGTAGAAATAAGGCTATTTTTGATAAGGTTCTTTTTTGAGTAACTCAATCGCCATTTTTGTCATGCTCATTCATATATGATATATTGGTCAGGCTTAGCTTGTATGCTGACAATGAAAAAGAGATGTGGGTGGATAGAGCTAATTTGATGCTGAAGATTACAAAAAGAGGTACTAGCAAAATAGACATCCAGTCAAATTGATCTTCTGCTTCTTCAAGATTCGCCAGACAGCCAAGGCGACGATCGGGAGGAGGAATCAAGAAAGGGCGGTTGACAGCAGGAAGGACACGTGCACAAAGGGATGACAGGAGCCAAAGTTGTTGTCCTCTGCTTTTGCATTGCTGAACCCTGCGTTTCTTGTTAAAAATTGTGTGTTGTTTATTTGTTATTCTGTCGATCAGAGCTCTTGGTTTTGTGAACGTACTTTGGTGAGGCCTGAAACTCCAGTTTATCAGTGTTTGGTCAGTCCTTTTGATCAAGATAGTTGCCTTTGGAGCATAGGTTAAACCAGGTTCTAGTTTCAGGGTATGGTTATGCCACTTATCTTTTTGCTGTTCCCCTGTAACATCTAAATTCTTTGTATTTCCGTTATCATCAATGGAAATGGGTTTTGCCCGAGTGGTAAAAAAAAACACACCCAAAATAACACCTGACATTCGGTATCTCATCATTTTTGAATGGACAAACTCAGACGAGAATTACTGATGACTGATTCTAGTCAAGAAAAAAAAAGGATGAAATGAAATTTTCCACTGAACACATTCCAAACTCAAACAAAATGAACAGATACGGAATGTTACATGCACACTGCAGTCAGCGTGAGTGACAAGAATATAAAAACAGAGGACACGAAATAGCTCTTATGGTGAGATAACAATCTTGATCACAGGAGCAGGGCCAACGCATTGAACTTCCGAAGCAGATGTAGAAGGAGCAGCTTCTTCTTGTTCTAGTTGCCCATTGACTCGAGAGATCAATGGAGCGCTACCAATCTCTTCGTCCTTCACAGGAATCATACCTTGTGGAGCCGATGAGCCACCTGTACCTTGGTGGTTTGCCGCTTCTTCTATTCTTTCTTTTGCAATTTTCACTCTCTCCTCTTTGGAAAGCCGAAGGTGCACCCTCTGCTGCCTCTCCGCATATGTCTCCAGTCCTGCATGCGACATCAGAAGTGTGATACGTAGGACAAGAACTCACCGCCGGACCCCAGGCTTTTGGCGTGCAGGTAACCCCTGCATCTACCAGCAGAAAAACAGAGCATCTCGATCCACACGGCTTCGATTACTTCCCACATCTTGTTGTCATCGTCATATTTCATCAACCCTTGAGCCGAAGCTGCACCCTCAGCAGAATACACTAGCAAGAGAGGCGCAGAGGATGTACGAGATGAGTGCATCATCATCAATGGGCTTGCTGGAGAACACCAACTTATCTACTAGGGATCGCGCCTCGCGCACGAGTTTGGCAATGTTCATGCACCCTTTCTTCAAGGTAGCAAGAGGCTAGAGTTATCCCATGTTGTGACTGAACGCAGAGATCAGTTTCCACGCAGTTTTCTGTTGATACCCGATAGCCAGCTAGCCGAAGCTGCACCTTAGCCTCTGCTGCCTCTCTGGGAGCGTCTCCATTTCCCCAGTGACATTATCATTGAGACAGAGGTCAGTAGTGGTGGAACGCATCGAAGCGGCGAGAAAGAGCGGAAGGAGCCGCGACCTCCCCTGACCGTTGCGGCTGGCGTGCCCACCGCCGTCGCCGTCGGTGGCGCCGGGCGCCACCCCCCCGGGCGCCCGCCACCACTCCCAGGCCCACCTCCTCCTCTATCCCCCCTCCTGCTCTCTCCCGAAAGCCCCTCGTCGCGCCCGGTCTCGCGACGGACGCAGCGTCCAGCGCAGCGCCGGCGCCCCTCCGTCGCCGCCCGTCTTCCCGTGCTCCCCGCCCGTCGCGAGCTCCAGATCCGCGGTGCAGCGCCGGATCCGGCGGCCGGGCCTTCCCGCCCCCGGAATCGCGCCCACTGCGGGCTCGCCGGCCCGACGTCGTCGGCGGCGATGTGGGAGGCCGCTCCCCTCGAGCACACAGGACGCCCGCGCCGTGCTCACGGCGGCCGTTGAGGCCTTCGGCGCTGCCGTCGGTTGTCGTCGCTCCCGCCCGTGGTCCCAGACCCGCCACCTCACTGCTTCACGGAACAGCCATGGCAGCGCCCCAGCGCGTCCTGCGGGGCCTCTGTCGGGGCCCGTTGGGACCCGATGTCGCCCGGCGTGCGGTCGCCCCGCCGCGGTGCTCCCGCGTCTTCTCCCCTCCCGGCCTAGGCCTAGAAGGTGCGCGGGACGGGTTCGCCGCCACCCGTCCTTGCTGGACCAGTTCGCCATCGAGCGACAGCGCCGCCCCTGCCCCTGTGCTGGCCGAGGAGAGGTCGCCGCCGCAGTGCAGCGGCGGACCGGGACCTCGTTATGCTGGTTGCCTCCTCTTCTTCGCCCAAGCTGCCGCCCGCGCGGCCACCGCGGGGGCAGGGGTGCGGCGGGGGGTTGCTGCCGCCACCAACGCGGCGGGACGCTGCTGCTGTGGCGGTGTCGACTCTTGAGAGCCTTTGCCGGGGCGCTTCCCACATCCATGCCGCCGGCGGCTGCGGCGGGACAGGACCTTTCCCCGGAGGCGGTACCCTACTTCCCCTCCGCTGGAAGGTCCAAGGAGATGCGTTGGGTGGACAACTTCTCCGAGTGCTCGGGCGATGAGGGCGAGGTCGTCGAGCCGAGGCCCCTCACCGTCGTCGCGGCACGTCTTGCCATCCACTCCCCCCCCCGGGAGTAACCCGAGCTCGGTTCGAACCGCCCCTCGGCGGAGGTCGCCAACCTCTGCTGTGGGGGCAACCTCGCCCGCCGCCGTCGCCCGTCATCGCCCGTCGTGCCAGGTCGGGGGGACCCGGCCGCTCGCGTGCCAGCTCTTCAGCGACTTCGGTCCTCGGCCCGGTCGAGAGGGTGAGCGCTCTTCAGCGGCTTGGTCCTCGGCCAGTCGGCGGGGCCGTGCATCATCGGCCCGACCACCGCCCTTCCACTTCCCGATGCCACGTACCTCGGCGATCGCGCCCGGTGGGCGCCGATGGCTTTGCGTTGGTTCGAGCCGTCGCCCGGGGGCGTCGTCGCACCACCTCTCCCTCGTCGCCAGCGGCCCGTGTCGTCCGCTCTCGTCGGACTCTGCTTCAACTGCCTGGCGCCTGACCACATCGCCGCCCGGTGCACCTCCTCGACCCGCTGCCTCCTCGCGCCTTGGCGCGACGCGCCGGCACGGGGACTGCAAGCATCGTCACCTTCGCCCGTCGACCTCGCCGCCCTTCAGCCAGCCATGGTGCCGACGGAGGGGCTCTGGCGCGCCCGACACCGCCGACGCGACACCGATCCGTGTTGGAGAGATCCTCGCCCCACCTCCTCGACGTCGACGATGCAGACGCCTTTGCAGTGGGTGGCCCCGTCGCTGGCGGCGACGCACGCGCAGTAGTGGGGGATGCCAATCGTGGTCGGCGGCGGCGCATCGCTCGAGGGCGGGCAGCCTCATCGCCCAAGCGCTGCCATTGACCCAGGGATGTCGTCGGTCAACACTGCAACGACCTTCATCGACCGCGTCGACCCTTGGCGAAGCGAGCCGCGTGGTCGCCAGCGGAGCTTCCCGCTTAGGGTGACCCAATGCTTGTGGAGTTCGCCGCCTCGTGTTACTCGCCCCGCCTCTTGCAGGGGCGTCGGCTTCCCGCCCCCACCACCGGTGCTGACCGGTGGGCTGAGTTGGTGGCGGCGAGTTCGCGACCTCTTGCCGCTGCCGCCCCGGCGACCCAGGAGGCCCCTTCGATGCAAGAGGATCCTGTTGTTCCCGCTGAGCCCCTCCGGTATCCCCCTCGTGGGCGTGGCCCGCCCATCGCCAAGCAGCGACAAAAAGGAGATTGAAGACAGGATATGTGTGCCGCCATCGCCGATTCTCAAGTCGGGCCACGCCTTCGCCGTGCACGCACTCCGGCCTCCACCCACACTCTCTGCGTCGCGCATGGCCGTATTGCCGCACAGCCTAGGGCTGCTAATGCGACCTTTGTAGGCCCAATCGCTGTTGCTGCGAAAAGTTGGGCTGCGGCGGGGCGCGGGAGAGGCTCCAGTTGTCATCCAGGAGAAGGTCAGAACCCTCTTCGCGCGGCATGCCGCCGCCAAGCGCGCCGTTTCGAGATGCTTCTTGATGGACGTTTTGACCTCTCCGCCATGGAACTCAATATGGAGGGGCTCGCCGATGAGGAGGCCTAGTGCAGCTTACGGTCGGCTGTGTTGTCGCAAATTGGTCACCATGTAATCCCACTTGATGTATCCAGTAGTGATTAGGTTTCGCTTCGTAACTGTTTGGTTACCGGTGCTTCTTGTATTTTAAATTTTCTTCTGCTTAATGAAATACGCGCCGGCGCGGTCTCGAAAAAAAAGTAGTGGTCAGCAGAAAAGCAGAGCATCACAATTCGACACTGGCAATGTATACATTGGAGGAAATTAAGTCATCAAATACGAATAACCAAGACCATGGTAGCAATGAAACATCAACATGCAAATCACACTTCGACTCCAAACAATATACAGTATGTGCTATACTTTTTCTGCAACACTATAGCAGAACAGGGAAGCATGAACTGGAGTACTGAATAAGTATATTCTGCAGCATACAAGATAGCAACAAGGATATGACAGAATTTTTAGGCAACAGTACAACGGAACAACAAGCATAACTCGGTAGCAGAAATAAGTATAAAAATGGAGTGCATGAAGCAAGCCTGGATCTCTTGCTTGTTGTTATTACGAGACGACAACTTCGACCTCAGCTAATACACCAGGAGCTTGGTTTCTTGCAGATTCTTGTATTCTTTGCTTCGCAATCCTGACCCTCTCTTCTTTCGGTATCCGAAGCTGCACCCTTTGCTGTCTCTCCGGGAATGTCTCCATCCCCGCATGCGCCATGAGGAGCCAGACAAAGGTGAGGTACTCACCACCAGAGCCGAGGCCCTTAGCGTGCAAGTACCCTCTGCATCTGCTGGCAGAAAAGCATAGCATCTCCACCCACACGCCTGTAATCACCTCCCACATCTTCTCCTCATCTCCTAATTGCATCAGACCTTGAGCAAGTACCCACGAATAGAGAATAAAGCCTTCTCTAGATCCCACACTGTCAACTATCTTTTGTACAAGTGTTTCTTCGTCCAACAGCTGTAGATCCTGGCCGTGGAGGATGTTTTTGAGGTCACGGTAGGCTGTCTTGAACAGATTCATTCTGCTGCCAGGCATCAGCATATCAGAATTATTAAACAGGAGATGCATCATGTAGTTGGAGACTTGTCTAGGTAAGCTGGAACGTTCAGGATGATCAGGTTGTGTGCCCTTGAGCTGAAAGCAAAAATCTGTTGCCACATGCCAAATAAGGATACCCTCATCAAATGGCTTTTCTAAGCTCCAGTCAAGGACTTGTTCACATCCATTGCGCTCAAGTGTCAAATGGCCTCTGATATCGCTGAACCTCCTATAACTTTCAGCATCCAATATGTAATTTACCCATCCATATTTTACATGATCATGAACCAAGATCGTGATGTCCTTGGATGAATAGCTAGGCTTCATGCACCAGTTTTGGTTAAGCAAATCTTTGCATTGTAGACATCCTGCGATGCCCATCAACCTGGTGTGCCTCTTGTTACGGGCAAAGAATCCTAAAAGGCGGTGTTGGGCAACCATGCCATGCCACTCAAACCCCCTTAAGATTGACGATGGAATAGAAATCCAGAAAGTACGTGACATACAACAGCACAAATGTGACAGTGATATCAGCAACCTTGTATGTTTTCTTGTGGCTACTGTGCAAAAGGCCAATGGTTGCTATCGGTAAAAATGTAGAAAACAGCCAAGTAAAGGCAGACCAGCATAAAGTGCCTTCATCTCTGTTTCCCCTAGGCATGGTGTGATCCTTGGTGTAAAGAAGGTTGAAGATGTTGGAGAGTCCATGTCTTATTACCTCATAAGCTGCTTCATCGGGAAGCAGCCAGAAGGATTTGAAGCTAGTCAGACGGTCAGGATAGGAATATGCAAGGTCTACAAACAGCTTGTCGGGTCTAGTGAACTGCTCCGAGAGGGGTGTTTGTCCATCCAAGTCTTGGGTCGGAGGTTCTTGAACAAAATTTCTTGCACTTTGTATATATTCTTCAAGCTTTACTTCTGTGTCTGTAGTTTCAGTCCTCGAAGCGGGGTTCCAAGAGCTTACTAGGCTCTTAAAGCTAGCACTCTTAAGAGCCATGGGCTTATCCAAGCATTTGAAAATTCCTATAATGAAACTGAAGATAGCTGAAGCTAATAACCTCTTGTCAGCTGAGGACGACCACGACTTGCAAAACACGTACACAGCTACTACAACCTGAGAAAGTGGATCGGATCAATCGATCAGTCATGATAAAATAAAAAAAAAATATTAGAATCTCCGAAGACTAGTATGTTCCTTGTTACTAATAATAAAATAAATAAATCTTATTTTGCTTCTTACTATTACTAATTAGAGGCTCCATCAGATATTCCATGTTAATCTTCACTAGACGTGCTAATAAATATATATGTTATATGATCACAGATCATATATATACACGTGCATGCATGAACAATAAAAATATTTCTTTAATGATTCAGAGCTAAATATACTAATAAATCATTTTCTGTCCTTAAGATTTCTTTACAGTAAATAGTCATTATAATGCTTAGAATTAATTCCATGAGATTAGCATTTAGTTCAATAATTGATAGAGATCTGTTGTAGTTCAATAACAGATACTCCATCTATGGATTTGGATGTGAACATTTAGTTCAATAATGATTGATAAGTTTATCACAGGCTGTGTGCTTAGATGTTACTCTCAAACAAATTCAAGGGGTCAACACATATTTCCAGAAGTACAGAGAAGATGGCTTAGACGCTAGTATTCAGACAGCAAAATCCATTGCATCTAGTATGGGCATAGAGCCAATATTTCCTACAAAACGTCAAGGTAAAAAAAAAGAAGCATTTTGATGAAGAAGATGATGAGAGTGAGGAATTACAGCGTTCTGTTATTGAAGATTTTAAATATGACTATTTCTTAGTTGTTGTTGCAATTGTTTCATTGACTAGCCGATTTGAGAAGCTAAAGGAATTTGAGGAATTATTTGGTTTCTTATTCAACTCATAAAATCTGAAATCCTTGGATGATAATGATCTACGGAAGTGTTGCATTACTTTTGTAAAGAAATTTTCTAACAATGTGTCTGATGTAGAGTTGGATGATTTTTTCTCTGAACTCAAATGGCTGCGAAGTTCTTTGCCAGAAGAATTGATGTCAGCAGTTGAGATTCTTCACTTTGTTAAAGCTGCAGGATGCTATCCAAATGTCTCCATTGCATATCGAATTATGTTAACTATTCCTGTGACAGTAGCATCAGCCGAAAGAAGTTTCTCCAAATTGAAGCTTTTGAAAAATTATTTGAGGTCAGTTATGTCACAAGAAAGATTGAATGGCTTAGCTATGTGCGCCATTGAGAAGGATATTTTGGACGACATTGATCTTGATACTGCTATTGAAGATTTTGCATCAAAAATGCCCATAGACGGTTTTTATCAATGAACTAAACTACTATATCTTATTTGAGGTAATTATAACGGTTGCTATTTTTAGTTTTTTATTACGACATTATTATGTTTTTAAGGCTTAAACATGTACTGCAAATAGTCTTGTATTTGAATTTTATATATATATATATATATATATATATATATATATATATATATATATATATATAATAATAAGAGTATAAGTTCAATGGGCCCATATTTTCTTGCTTGCCCATGGGTCGTTCAAATTACAGAGCCGGCGCTGATCACAGCAATTGGATAGGAATCTATTGTGTTATAAAAAAATAAAAACATGCAAATCGTAATGATTACTTTTTCTAAGTCGGAGGTACATAAGCAGTAAAATGGACTGGTACATATTAATACCAAAATAAGTAAACAATTCCAAATAGTTTGTTCCTGGTTATTACTTCCTGAGACACCGCAGTTAGCATGTGCCGCTTCCACAGGTCATTGTCTTCAATGTCGTAAGCGGAAATGGTGATCTGACCACCGAGGTGCATGAGAAGGATGGGGGCCCATAACACCTCTAGATCGTGGGCGCCATTTGCAGAACTGTAATGTACCTTTCTTTGGCGATTGAAGAGCGTGGCGAGGGCGTATACTGCCAGAGCATCCGCGCCAAGGTATGACAGCCAGATGCTCAACCTGTAGGCGGGGCGGATATGCAGCTTACGAGCGGCGGCAAAGAATGCAAGGAAGCACTGAACGCTGAGGCTGCCCAAGACGAGGACTCGCAGCTGCCACTCTTCCCACCATTGCACCGCGCTTGAGAGGACCATTTTTGTTAGTGTGTGGTAAGGTACCTTAATTGTCCATTTGTCCTTGGCTATATACTCCAAGCTGCGCTTCTACGTCACTTTCTCCACCTACTATGAGTTGTAAAATATGGGTTGGCAAAGAAGCGCCGACCTGTATTACATTTATTTACGAAGACCCAACAAACCACTCGGGGATTTTGAAAGACTTGCGAAGGAGTATCGGTGATCAACGGCTCGGCCTCCTGTTGCTCATCATTTCTGGAAACTACAGCATCATGAGCAAACTTCACCCCACAGGCAGTTAACATGCATGCATGGGATCATGTGATTTCATCCAGAATTACCCGTCAAGCTAGGTTTAAGTACGGCGAAACACATCATTGCTCTCGATTAGGATACAAGGATTTTTCAGTCCTATATTGGACTATTACTGTGCCATCAACCCATCCCCAGCTTGTGCTAAAATCTTTTCATAGTAAGTACTAAAGATTTATTGGGTATATATGTTTATTTGGCATTTAGTTGATTTCGCTACAGCTGCAGAGAGTCCACAATCTCTGCGGGTCGTCCATCAGTATCGACTTCAATAGAAATAGATTTCTCACTTTTTGTCCTGCCTCTCTGCTTGGTCGCCCATCACTCTTGGCTGACTTCAATAGATCGCAGTCGTGGAGCCCCTTGGATGCAGAAGTATATATCCAAAAAGTGTAGTCAGTGGCGGAGATAGGATCTATATTTAGGGTGGTCCATCGTCTAATTTTTTTAAGTCGCTAAAAATTTAACATGTCCATACACAAGTATTTAAATTGCAAAACACTGTAAAAAAAAAAAGGAGAACACTCCAAGTACTTATAATATATGAGTATAACTTTATTTAACATAGAACACTCCAAAACACTGTGTAGTGCTGAGCGCAACACAACCCATTGCTGCATTCCTCAGAACCAGCCCCTTTTAGAATTTCTCATTTTCGGCACATATCCCTTCTTTCGTCGACAAGACGGCAGCTATTTGCATCGATCATCCGAGAATTAAGAATATTAGCTTTCTCTGCGACGGCAATGTACACGCTACACCACCTCTTCCCCTGCTTGTCGTATACTGCGCAGCGCCAGCCCATGAGACAAACCTGCCGCTGCCAATGGTTGCTGGGACAGAGACTGAAAATGCAGATAATAAACAAGAGACCAAACGCCTGTGACTGGGACTGGGACTGGGAGTGCTCCTGCTCTGCTCTCGTGCAAATTAACCAACTCAGGGAGGAGCCCTGCAACAAACAGAGACAAAGTGTGACTGAATGAGCTGCCAAAAAGTAATGACAATGAGTGTGAACACATGGTTGATTTAGATCAAATGTGTTTAGTTGTGTGATTAAGTGATTGTCAACAATCAACATTTTACTTCTATTTTCCGTTATTCTTTGTGCTTCGGCTATGTTCACCGTCACACGTGAAGTGTGTCGAAGACGTATCTCTTGGTTCGTGTTGTACAGTGTGGAGCTCGAGATGGTAGCTGACGGCGAGGTGAAGGGGCCAAGGAGGACGTGTCGGTGACGGGACTCGCGGAGGTGAAGGACGGACGTGAGGCTTGAACCGAGGGACCGGATCGCCGGGTGGCTAGCCATGGTGGCTGACATCCGGGACATCGACGAATGCAAGAGGACGTGGCGGAACCGTGTTGATCGGGTTAAGACGGCGAAGCGTGCAAGCGGCGGCGGGAGCTCCGGATCGATGACTTGGCGACTCGGGCGGTTTGGTGGTTTGTCCTCAAAACCATCAGCGCGGGTTTTGTGGTTTGTGCCTCAAAACCACAGCGCTGGTTTCGTGATTTGGGCCTCAAAACCACGGGCGACTGGTTTCCCCGTTTGGGCCTCAAAACCCGGGGAGGATGTTCTCGTGGACGGAAGGACGACACGTGGCGGCATCTGAGAGATTGCGTGGAGTAGTGCTACGGATGAGGAGGCGTGGTGGCCGTCGGATCGACAATTACTGGGAGTCGACCAAAATAGCCCTAGGGTTAGAAGATCGACTCATATATCCTAGGGGTAGTTTAGTAAAAGGGAATATTGGACTATTTAGCGGAGGCTTACCCCTCCTTCCCCTCTTGCCTCTCTTATTTTTCGGTTTTCCCTTTCCTCCCTAGGGTTCCTGTGAGAGAGGTCCATCTTATCTTACTATTACTAATTGGAGGCTTCAAAGGAGGCTCTACGTTAATCCTCACCAGAAACACTAGAAAAAAAAGATAAATCGTATAAATTACCACAAAAATCAGAAACTTCTAGCCGTCAATATACTAAGGCTCAATTATCACTATCAATAATAACCAGTGGATCAATTGTTTGATTTTCTTACTAACTGGAGGTGTATGGGTGTAATTTGTTGGGGGCCGTTGGATCAGTGGGTTTGTGTAGAAGCTGGTGAATGGAGGTCTCGGTGGAATTGTGATGGGTGGTGGCGGTGGGGGTGGAGGTGGCCGGAAGGGAAGCTGAGGAGTGGGACATGGTGGTAAAGAGGAAGAGCTTGCATGATCAAGGTTCATACCCGTGACCGGGATATTGATCTGGGATGGCCCAGATCCAACATCCCGGTAATGGAGTGCAGAGCCGCTCCATGGGCGTTGTGACTGTTCCACTCGCCGGAGCACGACTCGACGCCGACGTCGGTGTGGAGAACGTCGGGGGACGATGACGGCGGTGCTTGGTGTTGCTGATGCTTGCGAAAGGCGCTGAACCTCGGCGCGGAGGTCGCCGACGAGGGTGACCACTTCCGAACGCCGCCCTGCCGAGATCTGTAGCTGCCGCCTCGAGCATGGTGAAACGCTGCGCCCTGCTCGGCCTGTATGTCGCCGACACGGGTGCCCTCCAGGTCGTGACTCAGCGGCCGATGTCGGGCGATGAAATCCGCAGCGGACGACTCCATGGCGTGGAGGCGCTGTCGACTTTCGGGCGGCGCCCTTGGTACAAGAATGGTCGAGCTCGGCGAAGTGTTGATTCCAGCTCTCGTTGTGCTCATCGAAGCGGCGATTGAGGTCGGTCTTGGTCTGGCGGATCTCGTCGGGCACTAGTTGGAGATTGGGATCCATGGCGCCGAAGTCTTTGCCTGAATCGTGTGTAGTGCTCGTGGTGGCTCTGCTCGGGTTCCAGACCTGGTTTTGGGGGTAGGGTTTGTGGTTAGGCAATCTGATACTAATTGTTAGCAGGGGATGATCCTGCCAACGAATCGACAACGGAGGTATAGTGTCTAGGGTTCTAATTTACTTGACTGGAAATCAATCATCATCTCGAATTCGATACAGCAGAGGAAATGTAAATGACTCGGAAGAACTAGCAAGAACAGAAAGGGGAAAAATTACATCATCATTCCAGTCTACCCCTCCCTTCCCTTCCTTCTCGCTATATGCTTCTACGATGCCCATTCATTGCCAGCTGTTGTCGTGTTGGGCGGGCGTTGACGAGTAGGCCGGGCCGCTTGGACCGAAGTGTACGGTGGGTCACTGGAGCTGGTACTCTTGTTGCTAACACGGCGAAGAGGTGATCAAGGTGGCTGCATTATCGTTTCACAGGCAAGATGACCAAGTTCTCCCTCAAGATAACCAGATGGTGCTGTACGCGGGATGATGATGGAGGGACGCCAGGCTGGAGTGCTTTTTGCTAGCTCAAGGACAATGGTGTCGGTCGAGCTCTTAGATAATCAGTTTTTGCCTGTAGTTTCTTACTCTTGCTGCATAATTGCAGTTTTATGGAGAATCTTGTATCTGGGTCTGGGTGCTCTTCTGGGCTCCAGCGCTTATTTTGCCCCCCCCCCCTCTTGTGTGCCCTGGGTGCGCATGGGAGGGGGTAGTTCGTCGTGTCTAGGACAGTAGTACGATGGAACGCGTTTAAAACCTTTGTAATTTCGTCGCTTTCGTAATGAAATTGGGGAAACCGCTGTGGAAAAAAAAAATCCAAATCGCTATGACACGGCCCAAAATAGTCTGCAACTACCTCTTCACGAGAAGGTGGCAGCGGATCGGAGGCAGATTAGATTAGCGACGGCGGCGGCGACTAAAAGCAAGGAAACCACACGTTCTTCGGTCCTCTCGATCCCCCAAGCGGCACCAGTGTTGGTGGCTGCGTGGGAGGCGAGGCAATTCCTCAGTTCCTCACTGCAGTGCTCCTCAGCTCTCTTCGGTTCTCACCCACAAGCGGCAGGAGCCCGTGACTGGCAGTGATGAGAGCAACTGTGACCGCCTGACCGGCGACAGGGGCAGACACCATGCCTCAGTTGGAGAAACAAACAGGCATGTCTCGGACCTCAGATTTAATACTGTATGATGTATATGATCTATACTGTCTATTCTATATGCTTATGTCCAATTTTTGCAAAACTAGGATGTGACAGATCCGATCACACATCCACATACAGGTAGAACGGCAGCGACAAATCCATGTATTCGTGGATGTCAAATGGATGTGCAAAGTTTCAGTTGGATATTGTCCATTATCTTACGAGCCAATTGGTCAGTCAAACATCCAAAACACCACTTTAAACTCACCATCTCATATCTTTAGAAAGAACAAACTTAGACAAGAATTACAGACAACCGACTCAAATCAAAGAAGGATGATGCCTTAGCTAAACTAACTATTAAGTTCTGAAAAAGAAATGACCAGACATGGAATGGAATGTTACATGCATGCTGCAGCCAGCGTGTGTTTCAGGAATACACAAACAGAGGAGACATCACATTGCTGTTTGCTCTTACGGTGAGACAACAATCTTGATCGCAGGGGCAGGGGCAACGCTTTCGACTCGGGAAGCTGATGTAGAAGCAGCATCTTCTTCTTGTACTTGAGAAGCCAATGGAGCGCTACCAATCTCTTCGTCCTTCACAGGAATAATGCATTGTGGAGTCGATGACCCACCAGTAGCTTGGTTGGTTGTATGCCGCTTCTTCTATTCTTTCTTTTGCAATTCTCACTCTCTCTTTGGAAAGCCGAAGCTGCACCCTCTGCTGCCTCTCCGCATATGTCTCCAGCCGTGCATGCGACATCAGAAGTGATACGTAGGAGAGGAACTCACCGCCGGACCCCAGGCTTTTGGCGTGCAGGTAACCCCTGCATCTACCAGCAGAAAAACAGAGCATCTCAATCCACACGGCTTTGATTACTTCCCACATCTTGCTCTCATCACCTAATCGCATCAAACCTTGAGCTAGAACCCATGAGTCTTGAATAAAACCTTCTGCTGACTCTGCCTTGCTAATTATCTTCAGTGTAAGTCCACTTTCGTCCAGCTGCGATAGATCATCATCACCTTGAAGGATGGCCTCGAGTTCATCATAAGCATCTGTAAACAAATTCCTTCTGCTGCCAGGCAACAACATCTCAGGATTAGCCAACAACAGATGCATCATGTAGTTGGAGATTTGTCTACACATCCTAGCACATTCAAAATCATGAGATGTGCCCTTCTTATGGAAGCAAAATCGGTGGCCAGATGCTAGAGAATGATGCTCTCGTCGAAAGGCTTGTCTATACTCGACAGAAGGATTTCTTCGCCACCATTGCACTCAAGTGCCCTCTGGCCTCGGCTGTTGCAGAACCTCCAATAACTCTCGATATCTGTTATATGACTTAGCCATCCGGATTTAACATGTTCACAAACTAACCTTTTAATATCTTCGGACGAGTCACAGGGCCTCATGCCAAAATATGTGTCAAGCAAACCTTTGCATTGAAATAATTCTACAATGCCCATTAGCCTTGTGTGCCTTTTGTTCCAAGCTAGAAATCCTACAAGACTATGTTGAGCAACCATGTCTGACCACTCTTCATCAAACCCTGCCATTGTCAAAAAGGACAAAAACTCCAAAAAGTATGTGATGTACAGTAATATAAATGTAACCTTGATGTCGGTTCCCCTATAAGCCTTTTTTGTGGCTGCTGTGGAAGAGGCCAATGGGCACGATGGGCAACAGTATATTAAGGAGCCATGTAATGATAGTAAATGCGAACACATGGTTCATTTAGGTCACATGTGTTTAGTTTTGTGATTGAGTGATTGTCAACGGTCAACATTTTTCTTCTATTTTAATTTATTCTTTATGCTTCGGCTATGTTCACCGGCACACGTGGAGTGTGTCGAAGACGTATCTCTTGGTTTGTGGTGTACAGGTGTGGAGCTCGGAGATGGTAGCTGACGGCGAGGTGAAGGGGCCAAGGACGTGTCGGGCCGACGGACCGCGGAGGTGAAGGACGGACGTGAGGCTTGGACCGAGGGACTGGATCGCGGGGTGGCTAGCCATGGTGGCTGACATCTGGGACATCGGCGAATGCAAGAGGACGTCGCGAGGACCATGTCGATCGGGTCAAGACGGCGAGCATGCAGGCAGAGCAGGGAGCTCGGATCACTTGGCGACTCGGGCGATCAAGACGGCGATGACACGTGTCGAGGAGGTTTGGTGGGTTGCCCTCAAAACCATCGGCGCGGGTTTCGTGGTTTGGGCCTCAAAACCACGGGCGCGGGTTTCGCGGGTTTGGGCCTCAAAACCCGAGACGTTTCGGTGGACGGAAGGATGGCGCGTGGCGGCATCGGGGAGTTCGCGTCGAGTCGGCTACCGGTGAGAAGGCATGGTGGCCGTCAGATCAAATTATCCCGAGGCCGGCATGTGACATCAGGAGGGAGACAAAGGTGAGGTACTCCCCGCCAGAGCCAAGGCTTTTGGCGTGCAGGTAACCCTGCATCTACCGGCAGAAAAACAGAGCATCTCAACCCACACATCTTTGATTACTTCCCACATCTTGTTCTCATCCCCAAATCACATCAACCCTTGAGCTAGAACCCATGAATCTTGAATAAAACCTTCTGCTGAGTCTGACTTGTTAATTATCTTACCAACACTGGCGGCGCTTGAGCCATAGAAAGTGTGGGGAGGCGAGGGAGTTCCTCAGTTCCCACTGCAGTACTGCTCCTCAGCTCCCTTCGATTCTGTACGTAGCTGTTAGAGAACCCAATCGCTAAAGGGCTTATCTACAAATTCTTTACATTGAACGGGAGTGAATCACTTTTATGCAAAGAAAACAAACCCATGTGTTCATAATCTGAAATGGATTATCAATTATTGTTACGAGTTAGTTGGTCTGTCTGATACCCAAAGGAACACCTAAAAAAAATTGACTGTTTGATCCTGAATGTTAAATGTGATACATTGTCTGTTTTGCTGCGTGCCTTCGTGTCGCCTACTTTCGGGTTTATGCCCTTTTCTTTAACCTTGTGTTACAGTCGATGGTTTTAGAGTTAAGTTTAGAGGTCAGAAGTAGAGGATCAGTGCTACACTTTTGAGTGTCTTGAGCTTGTAAAACTGGTAACCCCAGGCCAGACCGGGGTGTTTGTTAAGCTTTCAATAAAGCCGGGTAAGCGCCTTTGGTCTAAAAAGGAACACCTAAAACTTGGTATCTCATCATATTTAAAAGAACAAACTCAGACAAGAATTACTGACAACTGACTCAAGTCAAGAAAAAAGGATGAAATGAAACTTTCCACTGCACAAACTCCAAACTCAGCAATATTGAGATCTCAAACAAAATGAACAGACACGGAATGTTACATGCACACTGCAGTCAGTGTGAGTGATTAGAATACAAAAGCAGAGGACATCACATGGCTCTTATGGTGAGACAACAATCTTGATCGCGGGGGCAGGGCCAACGCATTGAACTTCTGAAGCAGATGTAGAAGTAGCAGCTTCTTCTTGTTCAAGTTGCCCAATGACTTGAGAAATTCAACGGAGTGGTAGCAATCTCTTCATCCTCCACAGGGCTCATGCTTTGTGGTGTCATCGAGCCACCAGTTGCTTCCTTGTTTGCAGCTTCTTGTATTTTTTTGCCATGCAATTCTCCGTCTCTCCTCTTTGGGAAGCCGAAGTTGCACCCTCTGCTGCCTCTCCGCATATGTCTCCAGACCTGCATGCGACAAAAAGAAGCGATACGTAGGAGAGGTACTCCCCACCAGAGCCTAGGCTTTTGGCGTGCAGGTAACCCCTGCATCTACTAGCAGAAAAACAGAGCATCTCTATCCACACATCTTTGATTACTTCCCACATCTTGTTCTCATCACCTAATCGCATCAATCCCTGAGCTAGAACCCATGAGTCTTGAATAAAACCTTCTACTGACTCTGCCTTGCTAATTATCTTTAGTGTAAGTTCTTTTTCGTCCACCAGTGATAGATCATCACCTTGGAGGATGGCCTCGAGTTCATCACAAGCATCTGTAAACAAATTCTTCCTGCTGCCAGGCAACAACATCTCAGGATTAGCAAACAACAGATGCATCATGTAGTTGGAGATTTTTCTACACATCCGGGCAGATTGAAAATCATGAGATGTCCCCATCTTATGGAAGCAGAAATCCGTGGCCACATGCCAGAGAATGATGCTTTCATCGAAGGGCTTATCTATACTCCCAAGAAGGATTTTATCAACCCCATTGCGCTCAAGTGCCCACTGGCCTCGGCTGTCAATGAACCTCCAATAGCTCTCAATATCTGCTATATAACTCATCCATCCAGCCGTAACATGTTTATGAACTAACATTGTGATGTCTTTGGACCAGCGACAAGGCTTGAAGCCGAAATATGTCTCAAGCAAGCCTTTGCATTGAAAGAATTCTGCTACAGCCATTAGTCTTGTATGTCTTCTGTTCCAAGCTAAGAATCCTACAAGACTCTGTTGGGCAACCCTATCTGACCAGTCCTTGTAAAAATTTGTCATTGTAATAAAGGATGAAATCTCTAAAAAGTATGTGACGTACAATAATATAAATGTAACCTTGATGTCACCTCCCTATAAACCTTTTTGTGGCTGATGTGGAAGAGGACGATGGGCACGATTGGCGATAGTAGATTGAGAAACAGTAGAAGGATAGAAAAGCCATTGCTAAATTCTGGCGTGATTCTGTTTTTATCATTTAGTTGGAATCCCTTGCTATAAATAAGATCAAATGTTTCAGAGAGCCCTACACAAAGGGCTTGGCAAGCGGTTTCCTCATCAACCAACCAAAAGGATTTCAAGGTAGTGAGACGGTCATTGTAGACACATGCATAGTCTACAAATAATTTGTCGGGCATAGAGAGTAGCTCCAGGTGTAATTCTCGGCTAGCAGAACTCAATGATGAGGATTTTGTGTTCCATTGCACAAAACTCCATGCTTTTTGTATGTACTCTTCAAGCTCAACTTCTCTTTCTGTAGTTTTTGTCCTTGGGGCAGGACGGAAAGTAGTGACTACGCTATTAAAGCTAGCCCGCCTTAGAGCCGATGGCTTATCGAGGCATTTTAAAATACCAATGATGAAAAGCAGAATTGTTGCAGCTTGTAACCTCTTATCTGCAGAGGATGACCATGACTTGCATAATACATAGATGACCACCGCTACCTGAGCAGTTCCATCGAAGTGAATATCGTTAGAGGTGTGCAGGAGCTTCTGTACGTAGCATCACTGGGCAGTATACTTGCATAAAAAAAATGACATAAGAATTTTCTATGTGTTTTATTTCTAACCTGGGAAACTATAGTTAGGACATGTCGGGTCCATAGTTCGTTGTCTTCGATGTTGTAAGCAGAGATGTTGATATTTCCACCGAGGTGTATCAGCAAGATAGGGGCCCATAACACCTCTAGGCCATGGCTGCCATTTATAGAAGTGTACTGTAGCTTCCTTTGTCGATTAAAGAGGATTGCAATGGCATATATAGCAATAGCGTCTGCTCCTAGATACGCCAGCCAGATGCTGAATCTGAACAAGGGCCGGTTATGCTTCTTACGAGCGCTGGAAAATAACGCGAGGTAGAACTGAGCGCCAAGGCTGCTTAGTACGAGTACTCGGAGCTGCCACTCCTGCCACCATTGCACAGCACTTGAGAAAGCCATTATCTCTCTGGAGTATTATGTAACACAATCCTATCACTCCAACTTATGTTCTTATGTGTATGGTCGTTATAAGGCCCTCGCCTGTAAAACAAATCTGAAAAGAAGAGAATTGTTTAGAAAAAATTCAGTTGAAAATCCCATCAGGGGAAAAATTGTACGCAAAGGCGTTTTTTTAACAGTTGGATCGAACCAGCCCCGAAGAAGAATAAGAATAAAATTTACAGGATTCCCACGGCGTGAGACGTATTACCGAGTACCTACGTTTCAATCAATGGGAAGAGAAATACAAAAAAGGATGGGCGGGGGGTAATAATACCTTATTACTGAACGATTCTTCTCACCTAGCTCTCTATCTCCGGAGTTTAGTGCAGGCTTCTATACCTCTGTGTGGTGTTTTATACATGTTTTATGCGCTGCTTGGCGTATAGAAAGACTTATAGCAGTAAAGCTGCATGGAATCACTCACTCTGTATCCACACGGTATAGAAAGACTTCACTAGCTACTTCGGCGAAAAATCATATTTGACTGGTTCTGGGACGCGTCGGCAGCAAGCCAAACAAATTTACGTTCCTGCGAATGTTATTCTCCTTTTTTTTTTTTGTTTTTTCTAACGAGATTCTTTGACATCAACGTCATGCTGGACTTGAGTGAGACTATGAGCTTGCCGGCCCAAAACTCAAATATACACAATCGTTTACTTATCATCAACAATGGAATCTCATGTTAGAAATTAGTTAAAATTTGGCATAATTTAATCTAGAAAAATAGCAAAATATTCATGACAACTTATATATTGTAATGGCACAACGCCCTGATGTATGGGACCTCAAAGTGTGGAGGCGGTGTGCGTAGTAGAGCTGTTGCCCGTCTGCCAACAGCTGCTATACCGGCAACCTTATAAGCTGGTACTGTAACTGAATGAAGAGGCAATACTAATTGTAACTGAATTAACTTCTATCTGAATGCAAAATATGACAAAAATAATGAATTATGTCTGTTTTAATTTGTTTCGCACCTGAGCCACAGCAGTTAGAACGTGATGGCTCCATAGTTTATTGTCCTCTTTCTGTTTAATGAAATATGCGCCTTGGCGTCATCTAAAAAAAAAGTTCATTGTCCTCGATATTATTGTAGGCAGATGTGTTGATCTGTCCACCGAGGCGCATGGGCAAGATAGGTTCCCATGGTCTCTGGTAGTGTACATGCCGCTTATTTTGGCAGTTGAAAAGGATTGCAAGGGCGTATATAGCTACAGAGTCTCCGCTAAGGTAGGCCAGCCATATGCTGAATGTGAACAAGGGCTGGTTACACCGAGGCTGCTTAGAACAATGACTTGCAATTTCCACTATTGCCAAGCCATTGTCATTCTCCCTCAGTATCTCCCTTCCGTGTGCTCTTTTCCACGCGCGTTTGTCCTCAGACTATGGGCTGCAACTTGCGGAAGAAAAAGCCGATAGAATAGTAGCCAGAAGAAAAGGCAACAACAATGATGGGAAGTTCAGCGGGGTTGTTGGGAGCACGAGCCCGTTACTTTCCCGTCGGTGACAGGCTTGGACTGCGATGTCTCTCTTGAAGATAATTAAGGTTTAGGGCTAATTTCAGCACCCCAATTATAAGCAACTGAAAGCTCTCCTCATATGTTCCATGGATCTGGTTTAGGGCTACCTGCATACCTGACCATCCCTTGGAGTACTTCAATTGGATCTCATATTTAGTCTCCAACTAGTCCTTGCAGTCAGTTGGACCCTTGGTTGGATTTTTCTTCAACCAATCTGCCAAGTTGTCTCCACAAAAACCTTGGCTAGCCATCTTTGTGACTTGGAATTTTTTGGTAGGACAGTCGTGAATGAAAGGTGTAGTCTTTTGATCTACAAGAACAAAGAAGTATGGATGCGCCATCAAAAATCTGGTTTGCAAAAATGAGATGTGAATTCCATATCTTAAAATTGATTAAATACCTCTATTGTCTTGCCATAAAAAATCCTAGAAGCATGGATGCGCCAAGGACACCCATCATGTTTACACTTAACAATAAATCTGGTTTTGTCAGTTTGCAAATCAGAAAACTCAAAACCTCTCTTCACTACATAATGCCTGATTGCCTTCCTAAATGAAACAATATCAGAAACCGTGCCCCCTTGACAATGTTGGGGTTCTTCGGATCATGTATGACATGAACCTCCAAAGGGATATGCATCATCAACCTCGCCCTCATCATCAATTGGAACAACATTAACACATGGTTCTGGAGGACTTTGGCTAGGAGCAGGTTGTGCATTGTTAGTGAACTGCGGGGGAGGTTCTGGCATGTACATTGCCTCATCATCCACACCCACATATTCCTCATCATTATCAAACATGTCTGGCTCCCTATCGGCCTCTAGTTCAGGCTATTCGAGATACTCGGCTCCTCCATCCGGGCGAGCGGTAGGATTGCTAGGGTAAGGTACAAGAGGATCCGGGCCGAGCATGGTCAGTATGATTTGGCTGTGGATCTTGGCTACCATCAGGAGGAACCACACAAAGAGGCTCTAGGGATTGAAATGCATCAACATCAGCAATTGTGGATGGCCAACCATCCATGGAAAACAATGAAACCCTAGCAGCAAATCACCAAGAAAACACAGCCAAGGCGTCAGTGCAAACTCCTCTATCTACTCGCAACACATTGATTGAAGAGATCTAGGGATCCAAAACCATATCTGGCCTCGCCGTGCTCCATGACCGCGGGATCAGCAGGGTCAGCCATGGCGGCCTCCCACCACTGCCATCCGGAGGTCGCTAGGGAGGGATGAGAGCGGGCAGGGGCAGCCTCCAGGTCCGCGCAAGCGGGGCAGCCTCCAGGTCGGCGGGGTCGATGTCTAGGGTTTGGGTACCAGCGTCGGGAAGAACGCCGCGCGTCTTCGGGGAAAGTTAGGGAGCGAGTGAGACGAGGGAGAGAATGAGACCGAGATTACAACGTAGTCAAGTTTCATGGTGTACGAAGGGTAAAAACGTCCATATGGAAAGATTCACCTTCCTCTACACCTGACAATGGGCCCAAGGAGGTAGCATACGTAGATAATGGTACATTTCGGTTAACCAAAGAATTCCAATGGCATGTCTCCAAATACCAGAATTGTAATGGTACCTTTCGAATTTAAAGGAATTGTAATGGTACCAAACAATATAACCCTTTTGTTTTCTACTGTCGCTCGTGTTGGGGGATGCGGAGGGGGACACTGAACAAGTGGATAAGCCATGCTGGGCACCGAGAGCTTTTCTTTTAGGTGGGCCAAAAATCCAGTGCAGGAGCTTTGGCGCTCTTTTTTTTTTTTGGCCAGTTTCTGTGGCGCGGCAAAACAAGAGGGCCAAAGCTCCTCGCCCCGCCAAAAATATTACTTGGCAGTTGACACTCAAGAAAACGAGCATTTCCTTGAGTGTTTGGAAGTACACTCAAGATAAATACCTATTTTCCTTGAATGCAAAAAATAATGCTACATTTCCTCAGGGATTTTTAGCAACCGCCAACGTAACTTATATTCCTTGAGGGTTCAATCTCACCACTCAAGAAAAATGATGACACTCAAGGATATTCCATTTTGTGGTAGTGAGCCTCGCTAGCCTGCTTGTTTGGTCAGCAGGAAAAGTGCAGGCATTCTGTAGGCAACAGAGAAACTAGCAGCTTGGCGCAAGGTAGTAGAGTGCAGCAGCAGCTTGTGATTAGCTAGGTCGGCCAGCAGCTTGCTTGTTTGGTTGGTCAGCAGTACAACAGTAGTACATAGTACCAGCAGGTGACCAAGCTGATTAGGCAAAATGCCCGGCCACCAGCAGCGAGCCTGGCTAGTTCGGCAAAGGTTGAGCAGGAGCAGCCAGCCAGCCGGACAAGCAGGTCCCATAATCGGCCAAGCCGGTTCCACTGGATGACAGCACCTATTTTTCTCCTTTCTTCGTCTGGTTGTTTAATAAACAATATATATTCCAAATATGTTTTCGTGACCATATTAGTTCCAGAAACATTGCCAAAAACCTTTTCCATATTTCCGGATAATTTTTTTGCTGTCAACATATTGGTAGGAGTCAGTTGGACAGTCAGACATCCAAAACAACACCTAAAACTCGTCATCTCATCATTTTTTTAAAGAACATACTTAGACAAGAATTTACTGATAACTGACTCAAGTCAAGAAAAAGGATGAAATGAAACTTTCCACTGCACAAACCAAACTCAGAGATATTGAGATCTGAAACAAAATGAACAGACATGGAATGTTACATGCAGGCTGCAGGCTGCAGGCAGCTGTGTGTGGCATCGATAGGAATATACAAACAAACAAAGAAGACATCACATTGCTCTTAAGGTGAGACAACAATCTTGATCACAGGGGTAGGGGCAACGCATTCAACTCTTGAAGCTGATGTAGAAGCAGCAGCTTCTTCTTGTTCTAGATGCCCATTGACTTGAGAAATCAAAGGAGTGGTAGCAATCTCTTCATCCTCCACAGGGGCCATGATTTGTAGTGTCATCGAGCCACCAGTAGCTTGGTTCTTTGCTGCTTCTTTTAATCTTTCTTTTGCAATCTTGACTCTCTCCTCTTTGGAAACCCGAAGCTGCACCCTCTGCTGCCTCTCCGCATATGTCTCCAGACCTGCGTGCGACATCAGAAGCGATACATAGGAGAGGTACTCCCCACCAGAATCAAGGCTTTTGGCATGCAGATAACCCCTGCATCTACCAGCAGAAAAATAGAGCATCTCGATCCAGACGTCTTTGATTACTTCCCACATCTTGTTCTCATCACCTAATCGCATCAACCCTTGATCTAGAACCCATGAGTCTTGAATAAAACCTTCCGCTGACTCTGCCTTGTGAATTATCTCTAGATTAAGTCCTCTTTCATCCAGCACATCACCATGGAGGATGGCCTCGACTTCATCATAAGCATCTATAAACAAATTCCTTCTGCTGCCAGGCAACAATATCTCTGGATTAGCAGACAATAGGTGCATCATGTAGTTGGAGATCTGTCTACACATCCTGGCACACTCGAAGTCAGGAGATGTGCCCTTGCTGTAGTAGAAGCAAAAATCTGTGGCCACATGCCAGAGAATTATGCTCTCGTCCAAGGTCATCGATCCAATTTTGCCGGCCGCCTCTCGGTCCTGATAGATAGGACCTCTCAAGCGTGCATATGCGGCTCCTGTGATGTCTTCTTTGTTTGTTTGTATATTCCTCAGGGCCTAGATCTGCAGAGCTGCTATCTCCTGTGATATACCATTCCACAACCGGGCTTCGTCTATTTTACCGTCTATGACACACGGGACCCATGTGTCATCCACTCTTCATGTTCTCTCCGTGCTTCCTCGTTGCGGCGCCAGGAGCAGCCGAGCCAATGGGAAATTAATCTACCATTATGAAAAGTGGGCTTCGGAGATACACCATTCCGCAACTGGGCTTCGTTGATTTACCATTCCAAAACGTGACCCATCCGCTAAAATACCATTGGGCTGCTTTTCTTCTCATTTATTTCCTTCTTGCCCCCGCCCATATCGTTTTCTTACACGCCGCTTCCCGACGGAACGGGATCGAGGCCCAACTCCAGCGCTTGTCCACCTCCTTCCGCTGCCGTGCTTCCTTCCGCCGCGGCACGCCCACCCCCGCCCCGCTGTTCTTACGCCACACGACAGCTCCTCCCCCAAAGGCCGGCCATGGACATCAAGTACTCAATCCCGCGACGAAGGATTTCGAACAATGAGCGGCGCGCCCAGCTCCCCCGGCGGGAGGGAAGCTCGGCCGGGGGAGGGAGGGGCCCGACCGAGCTCGCTTGCCGCGTGGGGGCACTCGCCGAGGGGCTGGCAGGTTTGGGAGCTCGAGGTGGTGGACGGGAGTGGAGCCTCGACGGAAGTGCAGCGTCAGAGAAGAGCCTCGACGGAAGTGGAGCGTCGGAGAAGAAGACCTCAGCCTCTCGATCCGTTTCTGGAAGGATATCGGCATGGGCAATAAGGGAATAAATGAGAAGAAAAGCAGCCCAATGGTATTTTAGCGGACGGGTCACGCTTCGAATGGTAAATCGACGGCCCGCTTGCGAATGGTATATCTCCGAAGCCCACTTTTCATAATGATAGATTTCCCATTGGCTCGAGCAGCCGCAATCGCGCCGGGCGAGCTAGATTGGCGATGAGCGGTGAGTTGGACTGGCGGTGACAACGTTGACG
This sequence comes from Hyparrhenia diplandra, assembly GCA_015847255.1. NCBI lineage: Eukaryota > Viridiplantae > Streptophyta > Magnoliopsida > Poales > Poaceae > Hyparrhenia > Hyparrhenia diplandra. The sequence goes on along the minus strand of JADLZK010008520.1, from coordinate 78,238 downwards.
GCGGGGCCGCTTCTTCCATGGCGCCACAACAAAGGAGATGAGATCGCCAACACGCACGCCATGCTGCATGGACGAAGTCCCTCCATGGCGCGACGACGGCGGGATCTGCTCCTCCACCGCCATCAAGGGAGATGGACAGGGGACCCCCGGCCGCGCCGGGACCTCCTCCTCTCGACGCCGCGGCGCCTATGACGCCGCTGGTGAAACCCTAGCCGCCCATCCACATTGGTGGTGGAGAAGGGGAGGGCCAAGCTCGGGCGGCGGGGGAGGGAGTGCTCGGGCACGGGGAGGGGGGGAGGGCACGGAGGCGGAGAGGGGCGGAACAGGCGCCCGGTCTTGCGGGCGGGGATGGGACGGCAGCGGCGTGCTCCGAGATCCCAGCGCGGGCGTCGCCTGCCTGGTGGTCGCGAGTCGCGATGGGATGCGCGAGCCTTGAGCCTAGAAAACAGGTAGGATAGGAGGGGTATTTTGGTCCATTGGACTCCACTTCTTTTCTTTTCTATTTTTTTTTTTTTTGGCGTTTTAATCCCACCCACGTGGAAGGCGTGAAAAATAAGGGTAGACGGAGCTTTGAGTCTAGAAAACGGAGGGTAAAATTACCAAGTTGGAAAATAGGAGGGTAAAAACGCCTTTGACCTTTAAAAGAAGGGTAGAATTGCCAAAATCCCTAGAAAAAATCTAGGAAAAATTTGTGTGGACAAATTTCAGTAGTAGCAAACAATTCTGCAATGCAATGCAGTGTTTTCGAGCAGACAAAAATTATATAAAGTGTAATTTGCTCCGGCGATGTCGTTAGCAATGGTGTCGGATCCTGGTTCTGGGGTGCATGCTGCGGTCGGCGGCAGCAACGTGACAGGAAACGGAAGAGGTCCAAGACGACCCCGGTGACTGTTGATCGTCTGGCAACTGAGGAGAAGAAGGGTGGCTGAGTCGAGCGGCGGGAAGATGGCGTTTGTATTACTGCTTGACTGGGCTTAGCATTTCGTTATCGCTTTGGGCTTGTATTGGGCCTCGGTGTTGGGTCGGTGGAGGTGGGAAGCTGAGAATAAAGCTCCCGCGCTTGTAACTCAATCGGTTATGAATGAACGAACAGAAAACTGAATAAACTTCGTCTCTAAGCTTGCTCTCTGTTCTTTCCCAAATCCGTTCATTCTTCCCCGAATTCCTTCTAGTTTCCAGTTATCCCTTGTGACCTTGATCCGGGTTGTAACACAACGGGTGAACGGCGTAGGCATATGCCGATGGAGGCGCGCGGTGGGCGCTTCCGCTTGCCTACCCAAGCTCTTCGCGTTGCTGCGTCGAGCCTAGCAGCGTCGGTGATTTCCTTTGCCGCGGCCACAGCCCAGCCCAGCCCAGCCAGCAGCACCGTGCACTAGACACAGCCGAATCTCCCCTCACCATCGTCCTCGCAGAGCAAAACGCGTTCGACGCACGCGACCTTCACCACTCCTCCAGCTCCAGTGAATTGAGAGGAATTAATGGCTGGGGTTGGGCCGCCCGAGACCAGCTACTCCCTCCGTCCCAAAATAAACGACGTTTTGGGTTTTCGTGCGACAAGTTTAACTTTATTTGTAGAAAAACATAAAAGATTTAAATCTCAAAATAAATTTGTTAAAAAACTAGATCAATATATCTTTTCAATGACACTAATTATGCAATATAAATATTAATTCTATTTTTAATATATAATTGCCGGTAAATATTTCTCGGGAAGCGAAAACGTCGTTTATTTTGAGACGGAGGGAGTATATTCTAATAATGCTCTCATCATCGGCAGGCCAGTTGGGTCACTAGAGCTCTCGTAGTGCCTCGTCGTCTGCCGCCCTGCTAAGGACGAACAGGGGATAATCAATGGCGCGGAGCGACTAATCAATGGCGCGCAGCCCAGGAGGGTCCGGGGCGGAACAGAGCAGCTCCATGTTCAAAATTTCCAGTCCAACAGCGCGCGCTTCTGATATTGGGTCCGGGTCCTGTCCAATGTCCAGTCGTCCTTGCCTCAGTCCCGCATCCACAGGGCGCTTTCAATCTCGCACCTACCCAGCTCTGACGCTCATTTGAGAGGAGAAAAGCGCTCATCTAGTGCATTAAACGCCCTGTAAGTGACGATTTTAAGCAGGGGAACCAGAGGAGCATATAATTGAAACCAGGGCTATGATCCTTGTACCCTTGCTTGTAAACAAAGTGATGATTTTACCTTCCTATTTTTAACTTTATGATTTTACCCCTATTATTTCAAAATGAAGAGATAGTCTACGTCTACCCCTGTCTGTTAAGTGTTAAAAAGGATAATTTTGCTCATACGTTTCTTTCCTCGTTTTAGTACGACGAGTCCAGGAGCTCGGCTTCCTCTGGCTCGTGGCCGAGTCCGGGAGCGCTGCCGCCGGCCACTGTGAGCGCCGCCTGAAACCCTACCGCCCCTGACCCTCATGCTGCGCGCGTCAAGAGCAACGATGCGGGAGGGCAATGGGGAGAAGAGCGATGCCGAAAGGGAGAAGGGCAAGTGCGAGGGGTGAGGAGCCGCCGGGGTCAAAGCGTCGGCATAGGACAACACCACGAGAGGAGCGTCGCCGCAACATTTTTTTTCTGTAGGCGAGGTGATAGAGTATCGGGAGGAAGGGGTAAAGGCCTAAGGGGCATTTTTATCTTTTCTTACCATGTGTCTTTTTTTCACATTTAATATAAAATAGTACGAACAATGTTACATAATAGCAGTTTACGGAGGTTTCATTTAAAAAAGCGTTGGTAAAAACGAAAATTAAAAAAAAAAAAAGAGTAAAATCATAATTGGAGTTCAAAATAAGGGTAAAATCACCAAATTTCCTGGAACTATGCATCGTCTCACGGCAGATCTTGACAGAGAGACCTCGGACTTCAGCTTTTTCAAACAAAATTACTCTATGGGGATCACGAGAGAATCACTTCTCCGCTAACACTAGGAGTTACGAGCAAAAAAACATGTTTCACTATAATCCCTGTTATATTCTGGTGGGATCGTGAGGATCAAGTTTCATCAGCTCCCAATCCTCTGCTCTCTTCTATGAAATCTAATTAAATCACTCCCTAAAAATCAAAGAGCAGAGCTCAAGATTAATCAGGGACCGGAGCTCTCCCAAACTATTGGTACCTATACCGATACGGCCATTGTGGTTTTGGTGGATGGCAAAAACTATTTTAGATGGCTTTTATCCAGGTCTGAGTTTTCTCCGTTCGGTCTATGTATCTTGATGCTATAGATACAAATTCACCCTTCCAACATAATAAAACCTGGAAATGGAAAATATCTCTAAAAATTAAAATTTTCCTCTGGGTTTGTCCAAAGAGATGTCCTTTTGACAAAAGACAACCTTGCTAGGAAAAATTGGAAAGGGAGTCAGAAATGCGAATATTGTAATATGAATGAAACTATCCAACACCTCTTTTATGACTGCCATTTTGCCAAGATGATTTGGAGGATTATTTTTTATGCTACTAATTTTACCCAACCTGTTTCTATTAACCATATGTTTGGTCTAGGCTACTGATTTGAGTTGGTGTGGCTGCTTTATTTTGGGTCATCTGGAGATGTCGTAATGACGCGATTTTTTTAAAAAAAGAGATCTAACTCTATTATGCTGATTATCTTCAGGGGAGCTTAATTATTGGCTGCGCTTCTGGGCCTAGTTGCAGCGTGCTGAGCAAGCAAAGGACGCATCACGTTGCATTGAGCAAGCAATTGGAGATGGTTGCTCTATAAATTTCCAATAGAGGGTGGAAGCATATTTTCCGTTTGCTTTAGTTCTTATGTCTATGTCACGTACACTTTGCTTGCACCTGTTATTCATTTACTCAATCTCTGTAATAATTGGGTGTGTACATCCCTGAATGTAGAGGCCGGAGTTTACTATCCATTATCTAAAAAAATACCGATACGGCCATGTTACTGGTTAGCTCGATAACCATTACATCGAGCCAAAATGTAATCCGGACGAAACTGTTTATACACTATTCATGCATATATCTTTTTCAAATCTTGCCACAGCTTTGATTTTTCATATTTTCTTGATCATTCAATTCTACCTTAGGGGACGAAATTATTTCTTTCTCATATTCGGAACATGAACATGTTTTCTTGTTTTTATTTTCCGAAATAGCATTATATATAGAGCTTTTTCATATGAAGTGAGATGAAAATGATTTTTGTGGTTGGTATGTTTTGTTAGAAGTTTTGGGCAGTGGTCCAAATAATTTCCAGTGTAAATCCCAAAGACGCACTCAAATATATATGGTATGGTGGGAGTGAGGACAACTTTCAATATGAGACCTATCTGCAACTAGTTGAAGCTATAGGCCGGATGATTGTTGACTCATCCATTATCTAAAAACTAGTTGAAGCTATTGTGAGAGGAAAACAAACAAACCCACTCGCTTTCTCACTCGCTTCGCTAGGTGGGGCGAAGGCCGCGTAACATTTTTTTTTTTTTTTTTTTTTGAGAATGACACAGTACAACGCAGACGCCACAACACGCACGCACACTCACCCCCTATGAACACACGTACGCAAACCCTACCCCTATAAGCACCTCCGAAGGACTGAACACCCGGCAGATCTGGTGTAAATGGTCCGACAAGTTCCCGCCTTGTGCTTGCAGTTGTGTAGCTTCCTTTTGCCACTCTATATTTTGCATGTATGAACAAAATATTCTCGTATTATGATAAATTGCTCTAATGGTGCGGTTAATTATTTTCCTTAGCTGCACATTGTCCTCAATATATGGTGTCGCCATCTTCCCCATCATGCATATGAGCATCCGTCTCTTACCCATCCGGTTGCCGACGTGCCATCGGGCCTGGAGCATCTTCCCTCTTGGACCGTCTCTCATTTTGTTAGCTCTCGTGTTTTTCTTGCGCTTCCACTTGCCCTAGCGAAGGTCATCGCTGATGCGTGAAGCTAGTGGTGCCTAGTGGAGTGGAAGCGATCGAGCTGCTAGACATGGGTAGTCAGATAAATTGCTGGCTCCCTCCGATCCAACGTACGTCCGCTGAGCAGGTTGTCTTTGCCGTGCCCGTGACCACACCCCAGCCAGGATCGTACCCTAGACGACACGGAGTCAGTCACCACGCGCAGGGTCATTGCACCACTGGCGACGACACAGAGTCCGGCCGGCGGCCGGCTAATGACCAGTTCATCAATGGCGCCGGGGAGTACGGGTACGGGACACCATCAATGGCGCGCAGTTACATGGTCCAATCCAATAGCGTGCTACCTGAACGGGAGTACGGGACACGGGGGCAATAATAGCACCCTGTCCTTCCATGAGCGGATCAGTGGGCCTTTTGCTTGCGAGCGCTTTCAATCCTTGCACCAATGTCTCTGACGCTCAATTGAGAGTAGGCCTAAGGTAAGGTAGGTACGATGATGGATGATGAAAGGACTGAACCTCATAGTATAACCACACTGATGGAATGAGTACGCATGACCCTCCACGGGCCCACAGAGCACACAGTCTGTCGCGCCGAACTCAGCTCAAATCTCCTTCACTGACGAGACACACAGGTTGTTACTGCATCTCGATAACATCGTTACCCAAATCGTAGTCTTGATCTGCTCAGATGGGGAGGAGCAGAAGCAGTCAAAAGCCATGTCTAGATTAGGAGCAAGAGGGTTCAATCCTATAGGCCAGCCACTGCCAGAGAACATATATGATGGAAATAGGTGATTCCTGTACTGGAATGGTAGTACAAATGACTATCCTAATAATTGAGGACTGTCATGCCTTATATGAATCTTTTTATTGTTTGCAACTTTTTCATTTGACTTTATTTGATGCCTCAAAATGTGGGGTTTGGACGTCTATAATTTAAAATTTAAAATTTTCAAACGACCTCGGATGGAAAAACTTCCTAAATTAAAAATTTAGAACTCAAAAGTTATGCAACTTTGTAGTTGACCTCTTTTTTTATTTGAAATCAACTTGTCATACAAACACTGCGTTCAAATCTCTCAATTTGGTATTCAAATTTCGTAAACGACCTTGGATGGAGAAATAACCTAAATAAAAATTGTAGATCTTGAAAAGTTATGAAACTTCGTAGTTGAACACTTTTTGATTTGAATCCGTTTGGGCCTCAAATAGTCGTTTTCACTCAAATTTGTAAAATATATGGGGATCCGGAATGAGATATGGACAAATATGAGTGTGTCGTGCAGTGGAGGGGGAGGTACCGTGTGAGAGGGGGAGGTCGTGGGTTCGAACCTCGACCGTTGTGTAGCGTTTTGATTTTATGTGAAATAATGTGCGACTTGCTATGAGAACCACTGTAAGAACAATGAATTAGGGGTGGTTGGCAATAGAGGGTCACCAGGCCGCCCCATAGTTGCATTTTGGCGTTGTGTGTGGGACTAACCCTAACAAGCTCCAAATCAAGGCGTGACGATGCCCATGAAGGACAGGTAAATCCAAATACGTTCTTCCTCCCCCAACCTGAGCCATTCGGAGCTCTCTGTTCCTGCTCGTCGCCTGCTCTACTGCTGTTGTCGCCTCTGGCCATCACCGATTTTGTCGACTCCTCCATCCATTCTTTGGTTCTAAAGCTTAGCAACCCACACTCCCGTATTTCATCACTAGCACTTCTCATTTCGTGCTTTAGAATAGAGAAATTTGTGGTTTTTAGAATGGGAATAATGGTGAATGTTTTCTTGTTTTGTACGCCATTTGAGGTCAAAATTTGAAGGAAGGAAGCTTACAGTAGTTCATGTAAAATGGATTTCACCTTTGATAGTTACTATGCATAGTTTATAATAGACAAATGTAGGATTTTTATATAGCTCATTTCAATTTCATGGCTTAGGAAATGAGAAATCTATAGTAGTCGATGAAAAAGAGTATAGACATCAAGTATGACGACCTTCCGGTTACTCGAGTCACATGGAGTTCATAAGCGACTGAGGCTAGACCTCTCTCTCATTCTTGGCGATGTCTGTGGCAAGAAGATTGTGTTGGAGTACCAAGTAAAGAAGGAGTGCCCCAACAAGGGGTCGCACCTTTTACACGTGTCCGGATCGCAATGTGTGTTGCTTTTTGTCATGTTTGTTTATGGTTTGTAGCCATCTTTCATGACGGTTGTGGTTAACCTTTTCTCTTTTGGTGTTGTAATTTTAGTGGGATTGCATTGGATCATGTAGCGGTTCATACTGGGACAAAGAGTATGTTAAGCATGTTGCAAAATATCTTACAAAGCAGAAGGCAACTAAGGCAAATTAGGCAGCTGATGAGAGTGTAAGTAGTGTGGATAACGAGGCACTGAGCCAGTAGAAGAAGCCCATCGATGATTTGTCTATTTTAGTTAGAATTGGTTGTGAAATCCTTTTTTTTTTTTTGAAGCGACTTGTAGGTTTAGTTTGTCTAGTAGTACTAGGGATTGTGTATATTGTATCTAAACTTGAATAAATTAAAATTTTTAGAGTGAAATAATGCAATCGAAACATTCACTACTAATTTTTTACCTTATTGCACCGGCAATTTTTTTGATGTAATAGGGCCAAAATTGATGCCATAGCTAGGTACCACATCAATTTCCCATTTGATGCGAGCCGATGCAATATCTCTAGATGCAATAGCATTATCGCATCGATTCACTGTGACCGATGCGAGAGTTCGCTATTGCATCAACCATCTATTGTCTCTTGCATCATAATAGTTTTGATGCAAAATGGTTATCGCATCAAAATCAGTTTTGATGCAAGGTCACTATTACATCGACTATGAATGTTTCTTGCATCAATATAGCGAGATGCAAAAGGGTTATTGCATCAAAATCATGTAGATGTAATACATCTAATAAATTTGATGCAATAAAAATTTCTATTGCAATGACTAACGTTTGGTGCAATAAAACCTATTGCATCGACATTCAGTTTGATGCAACACAACCAATTGCATCAGCATTTGGTTCGATGCAATACGACCAGTTGCATCGACATTTGGTTCGGTGCAATGCAACCTATTGCATCGACATTACGTTAGCTGCTATTTTATATTGCATCAATTTTTATTTGCTCAATAATGAAGAATTGCGGTAAAGAAATTCACATAATTACACAAATGGCATAAAAGGGAAATTATATTAATAACTTTGATCATCCACATCCAATAATGTTTACAGTATGGAAATTAAAAGAAGCTTCATAGTTCAAGAATGTAATAGCAAGGTTCTTGGAATTGCATCCTAGACATGTAGAAACTAAGGACTCTTAGCACAGATCATGAAAAGTTCATTGCCGTTGCAGAATTCTTGGATCAATTCATCCTACCAAACAGTCCGAGCAAATCTTCTCAAGGTTCACCTTCCTGCTCAATGGAAACAGCCCAAATAGCATATGCATTAGTAATTAAAATAAATAAATAAATATATATATGCTTCAACTTTTGGTTAACATACTACTTGTAACCCACACGTCATATGGCCCCAATCAAACACCATCGGTGATGTTCACAGAAAAGTACTATACATAGTTCAAGTGTAGAATTAATAATATCCAAATGCTTGCAGCTACGTATGCACACCATGATCGACTTAATAATTAGAAGCTCAAGTGCAGACTATAAGATATGTCATGGCAGCATTCCAGGGTTGAAGGTGTGTCGGTCTTTTAAAAATAACTCCAAACCTATACATGAATTTGCCAAAATTTATATCTCTATATCCCTGCTAATACAAGACAGTAGACCCATATCCCAGCAGGTACATAGTAATTAATTAATTGACAAACAGTTATACATAAACTAGCTGATAAGTATATAACAAGTATATTTGATAATGAATAAACAGTGCGCTCATATAGTCATATATCATACCAGAATATAATCGATAAATTTCTAACTATTAGTATGAAGAGAACCAAGGCTGGCAAAATAATTATGCCTAAAAATCAATCAGCTCTTTAGGACACAACTCAATTTTGTAAGAACTCATTGATCCTTTATAATCATAAAAAGATATCTCGCTTATACCTTTCCGCCTTCTTTCTCATATCTCGCTTTTCTGCCTGCAACATTCATCAGTGTCTGTGGTGAAATAAATTTCCCTCGCACATTATTGTCTTTGTCATTGAAGAGAGATTTGTTGGCAGTGCTACGAGTTTTGCGACCAGATTGAATTTTATTTTGTATTCCCAATACACTTTGTGATAAATTCTGCACAATCCAGGAGATTTGAATCAACAATCATCCTTAAGAAATATATATCTGCAGGTGATATTTTGGAAATATATTACCTCTTGCACATGTTCTCCTCCTTGGCTGGGAGTGGGAACAACAACAGGTCCATGGGAAGCTTTATTGTTTGTGGCCATTACAGTTTGCATCCCAGTCTGCATATTGAAAAGAGATGCACACTTACCAGCTCTAGATTATATGTAGGTGTCCATTACATTGGAATTTTCATTTATCAGAAAAATATTACCTGTGCTAAATGTGCATCTTCACATTCACTACTCAGATCATCAGTGGCAGCCGCATTAGGACTGAATTGTGTAGGTTCAACGGTGGCTGTGGTTGGTGCAGCAGTCTTTGCATTGGAGTTATAGGGTGAAACATTAGCACTCAAATATTTTTAAACCCATGTTGTTACTAAGCAATTAAGTTGTATTTACCTGTGCCGGTGTTTGATTGTGTTGTGCCAGTAGCGAAAAAAACTCTTGCTTTAGTTCTTCTCTAATCTTGTTACTTGTATTCTCTAGTTGTTGTTCTAGCTGCTGAATTTTTTTCCTTGTCCCTCTCCCTCTCAGCAGCTTGAATGGCAAGCTGTTCTTTTAACTTCTCCACATCAGCTTGTGTCTCATTATTCTTTTGTTGGGCTGCTGCTGCTAATGCGGCTGAATGTGCTTGCTCTTCAATTCTTTCATTCATTAGTTGGCTTCGAGTCGGAAACTTCGCCATGTATCCATGTCCGGGACCTTTCTTGCTCCTGCATCCCGTGGTCTCCTTGTAGGTTTCGCGAAGAATGTGGCTTTCTTCATTTTTTTTGAAAGCACACAAGCCTCAGCTTCAATTCTCTCAATGATTTTGGCACATGTTTTATCCTAAATTTAATAAGGACATAATTAGTGCTTTTAACTTTAGTAGTTCATAAATGTAAGAACATATATAGTTTTGATTGAACAAAGTAGTACTTACATATACTTCCTTAGCATCATCTGAAGACCATCGGCCTCTCTTTGAGCGTGTACTCCTCCAAAGTGCCAAATCATCTGGCTCTTCACCAGTCTCTAGGTCCCTCTAAGGTGAGAAATCAAAATTGAACAAACAATCAGATTGTTTAAGCAAATAATAAAAGAAGAGGTTTAGGTTCCATATCATTACCTGCTCAAAACTAACTTGTCCAAATGATTTTGACCCCGTAACATGTAGTGTCTTTCGATGCTTTGAATTTTTAGAGTTTTTGCTGCTGGTTCTCTGATAGAAACAGAGTTGTTAGTTGCCTTGACCAAAGATGCAAACAATACACTCATATATGTCAGAGGTTTGAAACCTGGAATTTATCACTTCCAAAATACAACACCAAGTAGTGCCACTCAACAATGTCCAATTCTTCTGGCTTATGTCTCATTCGTTGATGATAATTGTTGTATAACTTGTACGTAGAACTCAATTGAGCTCGCCATCCTTTGTACCGCTCCTTTGCAATCTTCCATATCCTAGCCTTCTCTTCATCATTGTTCTCAATATTCCACCTAACCTGTACAAATGAGATGACCATGAAACTTGAAGAATTTTGAAGTTAAAAAAATTACTTTATGATATGAGGCAACAAAACTGGTACATACCATTATATCACATGCTATTTTGTCTTTAACAATCTGCTTCACATCTCCCCACTTTCTAACTCCAATTAGTGGAGTCCTTTTTCTTGTAAACAAAACTATTTCATCAATAAACGTCGCGATAGTTGAATCCTACAGGGCCTCCGTGTGTGGATGAGAAATCTACATTGAGTCGGACACTTGCTTGTTTACATCTCTTAGCTGTTGCGGTAAAACCTTTCAAGATTCCACGTCCAAGCTTTCTCTTGTTGACAACCCCTTCTAAACACAATTGATGACATAAAATTAAACATATGTAAACATTAAAAATCAGAAGATTCATAAGATAATATATTATGAACACCATAAACCATTACACACCTTTTTGAGAGGGCTTTGGCCTCCTAGCATGAGATGGTATTACGCTGCTATCACTAATTTCCTCTTGTTCGTCAGTTTGAACATCTAGATATGCATCTGCGCATAGAAATACGTGCAAGCAAACAGTTACAATAGAGTTGGAAAAAATGGATGATATATATGCTTCATTATTTCCATTGTGAAAGAAAATAAGATTACGAATATCTTTGAGAAGCCCTTCTCGCCTCAACCATTCGCTATATGTTTGCAATCGTATTTTCCCGGTTGTCATCCTTGAATTCTACGAGATGCACACATAGATATTATATATATAGAACAACAACAAAATATACTCATATGTTTTTATAGTACATATATAGTACCTGGGTTGTCTACATCTTGTGGTAGCTTCTTAAGCCACACCTTGTACGCATTAAGATCATCATCCTGGATTTCTTCTTCACTAACTTCCTCACTAACTTCCTCATGTCCACGTTGCTTAATGGGTGTAATTGGACATTGCAATTGGTCTGGTGCTTGACAGTTTGTAATTACTATTCTAATTTCCCTCTCGGCCTCACAGTCTTCAACCATTCTTAATGCATCCTCTTCATAATCTATAAGCTGTAGCGATGCTACAGTAGCTCCACATCGCTGCTTATAGTACAAGAAGTCCCTCGAAGAATAACCCATCTTTGTTTTGTAATTCAAGAAGTTCCCAAGTTTAATTTTCTCCCGGGAAACATCCAATATTGTACGAGTGTTGTCCCTCGGTCCCCCAACGAAATGAAAAATTAATGTCCACTTCTCTCCCGTTTTGTTTTGTGTAGGCCTAGAAAATTACGTGAATTGAAATATATTATCTTCCATGATTGGTCAATATAGTGTAAACCAAAACACTACTGGGAATTCTAAACATGCTTCTATATTTGAAATAACACCAAAGTTAGACTTAGCATGGTGCTACAAAGTCAACTATTTTTCAAATCCATCACATGCTTTGCTAAACTGTTGAACTCCTCAAACGTACATGTGGTGCCACTAGCAGAATATTCAGTAAATGATTATATAAAGAGATAATAAATTTGTTCAATGCAGGATTTTGTGTAGTACCATGACACATGCTGGACTAATCCAGTCCACACACACACACATTTGTTGTAAACGAAAGGGTTAACACACACAATCAGTCCAGACACACAAACTATCTATATTTATTACTCAAATAGTGATATTTGGCATCAAGTGAAATTTAAAAGTGCTTTACTCCTAGAAAAACAAATCCAGCTTCGATATACCAGGACAAGAAAACACATGTACATATATCATTACTAATCTAGTGGTACTTATTTTTGCATCAAGAATTGTTAGTACTTAACTTCAGTTAAAGTTGGAACTATTTGATGACTCATCGATAAATGAGAATTGCATATTTTTGTGGACAGTAAGGCAATGAGTGCTGCCTCATTTAGCAGCATCTTGTGCCTGCATGCTGTGTGATGATGGATACTAGCAGTGATATATGATTCACTTATTTACTACTGTACTGATATAGATCTAGCTGCTGGCGATGATTAGTAGCCTGCAATGCCATGTGACTATGCCTGGAGTAAAGCCCCTAGATCTGCAGCAGTCTACTAACTATTTGAACGCTGGTGGAGCATGCATCCCATGGGACAGGGACACTAGTAGTATAGGAATAGACAGAGTGACTGACCAATTCATAATCTATTTTCACATGATGAAGAAATTGGAAAACTGAACTGACAAGCACATAGGGAAGAGCACACGGAAGGAAAATCTAGGAAACACGTTACTGCACCAATCAGCTCGTCATTTTGGATTAAAAACAACAATTTGCACGCCCATGGTAACATGACCAATTCCACCGATTGGCCATGCTTATGCAGACAAACAAGCATTCATTCAGAGATTCATAACTCAGTAGGGGAGATTCATAACTCGGTAGGGTAATCAGCAAAAACTAGGGCCATCGACTGCGTACCTGGGTACATCATCATCATTCTCGCTTTCATCTTGTCCGTGAGGAGTTGTGTCCTCCGTTGGGTTGACATCTTCCCTGGCTTGTCGGGAACGCCGCTGTCTGGACAGTCTCCTGGACGACCGAGGATCGGGCGACCTCCTGGACGGAGGAGATGCCAATACCCTGGTAGACGACGGCCTCCTTATGACTAGCGGATGGGACGGCGACGGCGACCTGCTGGAGGTAGGCGACGGCGACGCCGGTGCCGCCGTGGTTTTCTTCATTGTCTTGGGAGGAACCGCAATGTGGGCGACGGTGCCTCTCTCAGATGCCCGTGATTTTAGAATCTATCTAAAACCGCTTTTCATTTGGAGGGAATTAGTGGCAGGGTTTTCATTAATGTGGAGAGTTTTGGCGGGTGTGGGCCGGCGCGCGCGGTGCAGGGGATAAATTTTGCGAAAATTTTTACCAGTGTGGAGGAGTGCCTCAGCTCGAAAACCAAATTAATCCGAGTACCTGCCCACTTCCCGCGTGCGAACACACAGCGGCGCCGTGCCGAAGGCCGAACGAGAGCCGAGCAAACAAGGCATAATCCTTGCTGTCAGCATGACATTATGCTTACGCCATATACTCCCTCCGTTCCAAATTGTAGTTCACTTTGGCTTTCTAGATTCATTTGATTTACTATGATCTAGACATAGTGTATAACTAGGTGCTTCAATATATCTAGCCAAAGTAACCAATTTAAAACGCACTTTTCGCAAAAAATTAAAACTGAAATACAATAGAAATACAAGAAGCAGTGAACAGAAGCTAGGTAACGGGCACTCGAACCATTAAAAAATGTGATCAGGACTAAATAAAACTCATTTATTTGCTTTCTCATTAATTTCTAAAATAATCAAACATCTTAACCTTGTAAAATAAATATTAAATCCGTTCCAAATGATAGTTCATTTGACTTTTTCAACTCTAACTTTGATCACTGTCTTATTTCAAATTTTGTGCAAAATATTATTTCTTTTGTTGTGGCTTGCATTATCAACAAATGACCTTTAAAAATAACTTAAATTTGACTATTTTTGGACAATTTTTTTTGAATAAAACAAGTGGTCAAACTTAGAGTCAAAAAGTCAAACAAACTATAGTTTAAAACGGAGGGAGTATTAACTAGGAGAATTAAACAAAATTATCTCCATGGCGCCATCATACCCATCATTAATAGAGGTAGAAAGCACAACAAAAGTTGGACATCCATGGATTTTAGCATATGAATTCGGAATGCTTGTGCTGGTCCACACTACTCTCTCGGAGCACCTCCTACCCGCACCGTCCTCTAGGACCCGACTCATTCTTGTCCCAGGCTGTTGCTAGTAGCATTGTGCACTCCACTGGCTGGCTACCTCCACGGCGCAATCATGCCTGTCACAAATGTCCCACGGCCGCACCTATCCTTGATGCCCACGTCCGTCCGCACCGTCCTCTCGCACCCGGCTCGTTCTAGTCCGAGGTCGCTCATAGTAGCGTGGGTGCTCCACTGGTGGCAGAGGTAGCTTTTGCTATCCCGTGGACGTAACCTTATCACGACATTCCTATCCCTGATGTCTATGTTCGTTTGCACCGTCCCTCCACGGCGCAATTATACCGGTCACAAATGTCCGCCCGGTGGCAAAGGTAGCTTTCGCCATCCCGTGGACCTAACCTTGTCACGACGTTCCTATCCCGATGTTTATCCGTCATTAGCTCTCTCGGGCACTTATTTTAGTCCCGCTATTGCCATTAGCATCGGGCACTCCACCAGCTACCTCCACGGTGCAATTATACGGTCACAAATGTCCGCCGATGGCAGAGGTAGATTTCGCCATCCCGTGGACCTAACCTTGTCACAACGTTCCTATCCCTGATGCCTACGTCCGTTCGCAGTTTCCTCTCGGACCCGATTTATTCTAGTCCCAGGCTATTGCCAGTAGCATTGGGCACTCCACTGGCCGGCTACCTCCACGGCACAATTATACCATCCACGAATGTCTGCGGTGGCAGAGGTAGCTTTCGCCATCCCATGGACCTAACCTTATCACGGCGTTCCTATCCTTGATGCCTACGTCCATCCGCACCGTTCTCTCGGACCCGACTTATTCTTGTCCCATGCTATTGCTAGTAGCATTGGGCGCTCCACTAGCCGGCTACCTCCATGCCGCAAGTATACCGATCACGAATGCCCACCGGTGGCAGAGGTAGCTTTTCCCATCCTATGGACCTAACTTTATCACGACGTTCCTATCCGTGATGCCTATGCATGTCCACACTATCCTCTCAGACCCGGCTTGTTTCGGTCCGAGGCCGTTCACGGTAATGTTGGGCGCTCCACTGGACGATTACCTCCACGGCACAATCATACCTATCACGAATGCCCGCTGGTGGCAGGGCAAGCTTTCGCCATCCTGTGGACCTAAGCTTATCACGCCACAATTTTAAAATTTTAATTAAACATAAAAATGGAAAATAACGTAAGTTAAAATTTTATTAATCGTAACAAAAAAGAACACGTCAATGGCCACGCCACAATTTTAAAAATTTTAATTAAACATAAAAATGGAAAATAACATAAGTTAAAATTTTATTAATCGTAACAAAAAGAACACGTCAATGGCCCAGCCCACTTCAATACTTCCAAACCCTTCTAGCCCCGAGCGGCCACTCCCTTCTCCCGTGTACCATCCATCCCACGATTCCCCACTGGAACCGGAACCGTAACCCTGCAGAGCGGCGGCGCAGACCACCAGGCGGAGGCGCGTGCTTCCACAGGCCCCGCGTGATCACCTTCTCGCCGGCAGAGGCGACGCGGCGTCCAGGTGGTGGAGGTGGCGCGGCGTCCCGGAATGGAGTGAACCAACGCGGTGTCAAGGTTTCACACCTCCTCGACCCCTGCTCTGTTTTATTTTCCTCGCCTGATGCAACTGCCCGAGGGACGCCCTCATCTTGTTTGATGAAATATCTCTTAAGCCATCGCAACCCTATCTGAAACTCACAAGAGCACCGGACATGTTGCATGTATTGTGCCTGTGCATGGCCAGTTAGATGCTATAGGATTAACTGAAATACTCCATATGCACATTGACAATATTAAGTCGTAGTAGCTTGATGGTTGCAGCATATATATACCTATATATGAGAACAGTCATGTCGTGAGGCTAGTTGATTAGTTTAATTCACTACAAACAACTACTATTCATGGTTCAAAATTTAACTGGATAGTTCAGCTCCACACACACATATATATAATTTGTTTTGTGAAAGTTGAGAGAAAATAATTTGTGCAATGAAAGTCATTGCTCTACCTCCATGCCAATTATTGTTCAATGTGCAGTTGATATATTTTGATGCTAAGAATATATGCTCATGAATTGTTTGTGGTGTAGCAGTTTTGCAGGAGCTGCAACGGTTCAGCAGGAGAAACAAGTTGATTGGCAGTAAGTTCAGGTCAAGTTTCTGCTCTTCCAATTTTAGTGTATGGCTTATTGATGTGTTACTGGATAGCTTAAGTAGTGAAATCTAGAATACTAAATGAAAGTAAGGTGTGTGAGATTTAGTAAGCACTTGTATGTATTTGCCCATCTCTTAATGAATCATATAATGAATGACTCTGAATTGTTTGTAGTGTAAGATTTAGTCAGCAAAACAAACGGAGGCGATGACAACTGCAACTTGCAGCTAGTCCAGTTGGATTGCTTTACACTCAAATTCTGATTTCTTTACAACTAAATCTTGGGATCTCAACTGAAAACTTCACCTGTAATATTTAGTATCTCAGAACATGTTTCAATACGAACCCTTTAACACCACGCCAAGCACGCTAAGAAGGTTAGTTTCAATACGAACCCTGGCTACCAGTGAAGTGGAATTAGTTTCTGTGTGCTCAGATGAAATAGAAAGAAATCTCTTCTAAATTATTTTTCAATTTTTTCTGTCCTCCTACCTACCTTTCTCAGGAGTACAACCATTAAGCAGTGACATGGTTGCAAGTAGATAGGGCTATTCTAAAATGTACCTACCTGCAAATACTTAGTTGTTAAACTTCAGAACCTGAATGAAGTTTAATTCTCTGCTCTGAATTTGTTGATACGTAATTCAATATCATTCGTAAGTTAGTCGAGCAATTATAATCTGTACATTATTAGTCCTGGTGATCTGATGGAAGCTAATACATTCTTGTTGGTATGGTAGGTTTGTAAAGGAATTACGTAATGGGTATTTATTTCACTACTTTATTATGATTTGTGGCATGAAGTATTTGACTAAGCAATAGGTCTGACAGAAGAGAGCTAAAATTATTTATCTAAACTATTACTGCAATTAGTCCAGTATCATTTTGAGTATGTCTGGTTCGTCTTATTTGTTTTTTGCGTGTTTTTCAGGTGTTCAAAATAGTATGTCACATCAGGGTAGTAGTTGGATGCGGCTGGACAGAGCAAGTGCAGAGTGGCAACAAAGATTGGTAGATTATCTTGATGGCACCTTTGCAGGCAGCCGTAAAGGAGGAACGACACCATGTCCATGTTCAGCATGTTGTTCAGTGTCATATAGAAAACGGTCGGAGGTTCAGAAGCATTTGCTTCAAAAGGTTTTGATGAAAGCTTCATCCGAGAGCAAGAAAGTATTTGTGAAGGTTCAGCTATTCATGTCGACGATGATGGTGATACAAGTGATAGGGCTGGTTCCGAAGAATTGATAAAATCATTGATCAGAGGTGCTATACATGGAGAAGTCAATGAGGAACAACCAAATGAGAAGGCAAGGAAATTCTTTCAACTGTTACAAGAGGCCAAGAAGGAGTTGTTTCCAGGCTGCACGGAAGCTACCAAGCTGTCTTTCATTGTCAAAATGTTTCAACTTAAGTGCATGTTTGGTTGCAGTAATGCTTGCTTGGAGTTTTACTTCAGCTGTTCTGGCTTATTCTTCCTCCTGGGCACTGTCTCCCAGACAGTATGGAAAAAGATACGCAAGGTTGTTAGAGATCTTGGTCTAAATTACGAAAAGATAGATGCATGTTATAATGATTGTGTGTTATTTAGAGGGGACTATGCAGACATGGATAATTGCCCAAAATGTGGTGAGACAAGGTGGAAGGAGTCTGAAAATGCAGAGGTTGTTGGCAGTAGTTCTAGATCAAAGAAGCGTTCTCCACGTAAAAATCCTACGGTACTTTCCACTAATTCCAAGGCTCCAAAGATTATATATGTCAGAGACCAGAGCATCATATATGCGTTGGCATAAGGAAGAATTGGTGGAAGATGGGAAAATGCGACATCCTGCTAACTCATTGGCTTGGAAGCATGTGGATAAAACATATGAATGGTTTTCGAGGATCCTCGTAATGTCGCTTGGTCTAGCATTTGATGGATTCAATCCTTTTGGTATGTTGAATGTTTCATATAGTTGCTGGCCTGTGATCCTAATTCCTTACAACCTTCCTCCATGGTTGTGTTTGAAACAACCATATTGGATCATGTCGATGTTGATACCTGGAGCAAGATCACCTGGTGTTAGCATTGATGTATATTTGCAGCCTCTAATTGATGAGCTCAAAGTTACGTGGGACAAAAAGGGTGTCCAAACATGGGATGCAAAGACGAAGAAGAGTTTTGATTTGCACGCACTTTTACTATGGACAATTAATGACTTTCCTGCATATGCAATGCTTTCTCGATGGAGCACGAAAGGCAAGTTTGCATGTCCATACTGCCATAAGGATACCGACTACTTGTGGTTGAAGCACGGAAAAAACATTGCTACATGGCAAATCGCCGCTTTTGCCTTCGAACCACAAGTGGCGCCCAAACAGAGTCAGCTTCAATAACAAGGTAGAAAATAGACCGCCTCCGAACCACTTACAGGAAAAACAGGTGTTACAACAATTTGAAAGTTTTAATCAAGTCAACTTTGGTCCGAGTCAAGAAAAAGGAAGCAAATATGGACGAAAGAAAAAACAGATGGCACAACCGGAGGAAAAAGAGTATTTTTTCCAGCTTCCTTACTGGAAAAATTTGCTTATTAGGCACAATTTGGATGTGATGCATATTGAGAAAAATATATGTGAAAGCATATTGGGCACGTTGCTAGACATAGAAGGTAAAAGTAAGGACAATGAGACAGCTCGGCTAGATATGCAGAATCTCGATAAGGAAGGATCAACATCCAGTGCATGAGAATGGTAAGTTCACCTTGCCACCTGCGCTGTACACTTTAGAGAAGGAGGACAAGAAACTTTTATGCAAATTTTTACATCAAGTTAAGTTGCCTGATGGGTACGCTTCTAATATCAAGAGATGTGTGGATGAAAATCGTTGTCACTTATCTGGACTGAAAACTCATGATTACCATGTGATATTCCGAAACTTTTACCACTAGTAGTACGGAACATTCTACCTCAAGAAGTTGTTATCCCATTGATTGACTTGAGTAGGTTCTTCAGTTCACTATGTTCAAAGGAGCTGGACGAGAAGGATATTGCTGAAATGAGTGCTTCGATTGGGGTGACTCTTTGTCGGCTTGAGATGATTTTCCCACCTGCATTTTTTGATATCATGGTACATTTACCAGTTCACCTAGCTGAAGAGGCTCGACTTGGTGGACCTGTATGCTATAGATGGATGTATCCAGTTGAAAGATATCTACGCATTCTAAAAGGTTATGTGATGAACAAAGCACACCACGAAGGCTCAATAGCGTAGGGATACATCATGGAAGAGTGCACGACATTTTGTTCTCAGTTCTTCAAGATATGCCGACTTCGACTAGAGCGTCATGAAAGGGCTGCGAAAGGTTCGAACCACCATTTGGTCTAAGCATTTTTGGTAGGCTCGACTATAGTAGGAAAGGCTTTAGTATGGTTGACTTGAAGGACACCGAGATGCGGACCATGAGGCACTACATGCTGACAAATTGTGATGAGTGTGCTTCATTGGCTGAGTGAGTTAAATTTAACATTTCAGCATGTTATTTTTTTATTTACACGATATATTACTAATTCTTTGCATTTTGTTTGTTCTGCACACTGCAGTGAACATAAGAAATTACTCAAGAAATATAATCCATGTAATGTTGAGAGAAGACACAAGGAGCAGTTTGTTCGCTGGTTCGAGGACAAAGTGAGTTGGCATTAAAATACTTTGTTCGCCTTATGATCCACCTGTGATGAAAGCAGTTTCAAAAATATTTATTTTTCGTCTTGTAATATTTTGTCTAATCTAAGTGCGCACAAAAAAAGACTATGAACAAGGGAAAGCAAGTGAGGAGATGTACGACCTTTCTCGGGGACCGGATCCTCGTGCTCGTGTATTCAATAGATGTGTCATCAACGATTTTCTATTTTGCACGTGGCGGTAGAGAAGAACTTGAACACACAAAACAGTGGTGTCCTTGTCAAGGGCGATGAAAGTACAGATAATATGGACTGGTATGGCATTATTAAAAAAATTATCTCTCTAGAATTCCCTGGTGGAAAGGAAGTGATGATGTTTGAGTGTGATTGGTATGATGTTCCTGCTCCAACAAAGAACAAAGGTAGAGGGTACAAGAAAGATCAATATGGAATTATAGATATTGATACTGCACGCTTCAGATATTCAAATGATCCCTATGTTCTGGTGACACAAGCGAGCAAGTGTTTTATGTCAAGGACGCAAAGAAATCCAATTGGTCTAGTGTTGTTCGAATGAAACCAAGAAACCTTTTCTCCATGCCGAATCGTCAAGTACTAAAGAGGGGTAACTTTTGATGTTGACTCGTTGGTTGTTGGGGTGGAGCATATGACTGTTACACGCGAGCAGGGGGAGTTGATGAATTGGCGACGATCGGACATGGAAGGGGTAACCGTTGAGTCTTCTGTTATTGAAAAAAAAGCAATTGCTGAATCTGTACCAGAACCAAATGATGAAGACTTCAGTGATGAGGACACAGATGAAGTTGACGCCAAGTACATTGATGATGGAGTTGTCGCTACTGCCGTTTCCCTAGACAACGAAGATGATGATGATTTTTGTTTAAGCCTTAATATTGCACCTTCAGACAAGTTTCTCTATTTCACAAACTTATAATAATCTTTCTATGTTTATGGTCATGCTCAGAATTTTTACAAGGAACATATTTTACATGTACATACATCAGAAACCTTTATGTGCATGTACGAATGTAAGAATCAAGTCTATTGCAGTTCGGCAACAACTAGCAAAGTCTAAAGCTTGAATCGTGATTCTATTTGTTTCTCATTATTTCTTGCTTTTATATTGCTAGTTTCTTGTACTGTGTGTTTGCAGTGACCAGTCCCTTCGTTCAGGTTCTTCTTTGTTGTTCACGCTCAGGTTTGGGGCCTCCACGACTGGTGCTAGCCATTGTTTCCCACCAGTGTTATTTTGTGTTAGGAAAATGATCTATACTATCTTGCTTTTCCTTCCTGTTGTTTGACTAGCAAGAAAATCATCTCCGTGCAGCTCAGAGTGAAGTAATGCTAGTTTATTCTCTATTCCGGTTGTGTAGTAAACAACTTTGTGATAAGGAATATAAAAACA
This sequence comes from Hyparrhenia diplandra, assembly GCA_015847255.1. Classification (NCBI taxonomy): domain Eukaryota; kingdom Viridiplantae; phylum Streptophyta; class Magnoliopsida; order Poales; family Poaceae; genus Hyparrhenia; species Hyparrhenia diplandra. Next base: position 56,547 of record JADLZK010008520.1, on the reverse strand, counting down.
CCGTATGATCATCAGCATCGACGTAATCTTAACACAAGAGGTCCAATCCTGAACACTTTTTATTTCGTGTGGAAGAAATACTCCCTCCATACCAGAGTTAATTGTCATTTAGGATAGGACTGTGCTTACCAAGGAGCGATTAATTAGGGGTGTTTTCCCATTTGGACCATATTAAATAAGGTGTTGAGTGCAATCCTTATAAGGAATAGCCATAGCTCGGCCGGCTAGCGGAGCAAGTTGTGAGTGGTGTTTGCTCGGTTCGATTCCCGGTGGCCTCATTTTTTTTGCACGGGCTGTTTGCATAATTGGCATCAGCTTGGCCACCGTGTTCACTTGGACGTGTGAGCGCACCATTTTTAGTTTGTTTTTGACAGGTGATTCTATTTTTAGTGATGGAGCAATGTTCCAGTTTCACCATGCATATTTTTGCACGCGTCCCAATCTTCAAACGTTCTTATTTTTTTCTTTTTGGGTTTTTTAATATACATATCAATGTATATATTTATTATTTTTTATCTCTCCACTTCCCTTTTGTACATATCTTCTTCACATCACATCTTTGCAAAAATCTTCCTCACATCACAAATCAATGTTTATTTAAATAAATCAATAAATTATTCATGATGCCTTTGTGACATAGAAAATAAATTTGTGACATAGTAAATACCGTCACTAGATGAAATTAGATTAGTTGTATGACTGGATGTAATAAAAATTACATTTTGCATCGGAGTTTACCGCTATCAATCCGATGCAATAGTATTTCCTAATTGCACCAATATTAGAAACCGGTGCAATATCGACTACGTATTGCATCAGAAAAAATGTTATCGCAACAAAAATTGTCTGATGCAATAATGTTTACCTATTGCATCTTGGGTATGAAATCGGTGCAATAGGCTATACCTATTGCATCGACGCAAATTACTACCGCATCAAATTCATTCCCGATGCAATAATGCACACCTATTGCATCAAACTTTCAAAATTGATGCAATAGGACCCATCTATCGCATCAAATTTGCGCTTTGATGCAGTGAGAAGCGATGCGATAGGGTCGAAAAATTAGTAGTGATTCATTCTTTTTGTATATATGTTTTCATACTTATTCTATTTCATGCATACAATTAAGTAAGCATCCTGTATTTTGTATATGTATATAGTTTCATACATATCGTTGTGTGGTTTACTAACGTATATTAGCAGTGTAGAATTTCCATACGAATAGCTAAATTGAAACAGAAAAATTAAATTAAAAATAAACCATGAAAGAAAAAGGAAAGAAAAGAAATAAATACATTAGTACTGGTTAGACACTCTAGCCGGGACTAAATGTGTTTGTCCCCAAGGCAATGCATGGGTGGCCATTCAGTTCTGATTTTCAACGAAACCGGGACTAAAGGTCCTCTTTTAATCCTGGTTCATAACCGGGACTAAAGGAGGGAGGGGGCTTGAGACTGGGACTAATGAGGGTTTTTTAACCCGAATTATTGCCCCGTGCAAACCAGGAGTGGTAGTCGGTGGATGTCACAACGTCTAGTCAACCATATCTCCTCCATTCACAGATCCCCGTGATCGAAGAAGCCAGGCCAAGCCAGGGCCACAAGCGGCCAACCCAGGCCTAGGGCTCTCGCGGAAAGAAAGTAGCGCCGAGCGGGCGCCGCCGCCGCACCACCGCCGCGGCCCCCCCGTTTCTCGCCTCCGGCCTCGCTGCCGGTGGTGACATGGAGCGGGGTCCGCCTTTCAACCGATCCGCTGTCTTCGTAGGGTTTTGGTCGAGTCCAATTAGGTCTAGGGTTTGCTCGCCGCCGATGTTCGGCGGTGGAGTTAGGTCGCACCGAGGAGCCGTGGCTCCTCCGCGTTTTGCTTTTCCCGCGCGACCGGGCAATGCGGAAGCGACGGGCGCAGCAGAATAAATTCTCGCAGCTTCTTCCGTTCTCCACGGCGATCTTCTCCGACGTCCAACGGAGAGGTCGTGGAGACCTGTCCAGAGTCGAGGCCGACGCATCGCCGTCTTCTTCAGGTGATGATGTTATTGACCCTGTTAATCTCAAGGAAGATGTTCTCTCGGTGAAAATCTGAGCTTTGCTCGGGTTGCCGGCGGTGGAATCGAAGGATGCATCATGGGAATGGGAGTTGGCCGATGCGCCCGGGGAGGCGCTTTATTCGGTTGATTCGCCTAGAAGTAAGTCCTCCTCTCGCGGCCTCCACCTTGTGGAGTTTGACTCGTGCCCCACGACGATTGGGAAGCGGCTTCGACGGCGGTGACGAATGGATCTCTAAAGGCTTCGAGGAAGATGAACAAAGTTTTGTACTTCTTTTGTAATTTTCCTTTTCTTAGGATTTCTGTTTGTAAAAGGGTCGGTGTAATGCACCAAGATTAATACATGTTCCTTCTCAAAAAAAAAACGTCTAGTCAACCATCCTAGAAATTGCCCACACGGCTGCCCCGTGAAAACTCAACTGATTGACCATTTTCAGAAATCTGTTAGCTGCCCGTGACCATGGTGCTGCGTATTAGAGCAAGAATAATAATAAAAAGCCCGACCTGTCGGCTATAAAGATCCTTCCAAATCTTAGCCCATCCAAATAGTAATAAGCTCTTCATTATTAGTACAAGGCTTACTTGTATGTCTCAGAGTCTTTGTTTCTAGGTTCTTGTGGCCAAGCCCTTGTGCTTTCAACGCAGACTACAGGTCCATCACAAATTCCGGTTAGAGCCACCAGCCGGTATTAGAAACATGGGTCCTGGCTAGCTACAACCGGGATTAGAGGATCACTACTAATCGAGACTAAAAGAAACCACCCCGTAAAAGGTGCAGGTGTAGCCGTTGAGCAGGCGATTTTTTTAGTCCTGGTTGGAACCACCAACCGGGACTAATACATTCTTTAGTCTCGAGGCTCAAAATGACCGGGACTAAAGCTCTCATATGAAAAGTTTGTTCTCTACTAGTTAGCTAGTGGTAAACTTACAGCTCGCTTCTTCATTCTTCTCTCCTTCACCTCAGCATTTAGTGGGCTTACTGTTGTTATACTTGCTCTTAGATGAAAAAAAAAAAAGTATTAGCATCTCGATCCTCTTTTCCAAAGCTCCCAGACCCAATACATATACCAGCGATGATAGAGGAAGAATCACCCAGACCGCGATGGCGACCATATCCTCCTCGCTAGCGTCGTCTCTGCTGCAATTGTTGTGCTTGCTACTGGCAGCTGCCGCCAACCATGAGCCGCAGGAGCAGTCAACTCCGCGCCGCCGCCCATCTCGCCTGTGCTGCCCCGACAAGTGTGGCAACGCCAGCATCCCCTTCCCTTTCGGCACCAAGAAAGGATGCTTCCGCCCCAGGCTTCTTCGCCGCCTGCAACCACACCTTCCATCCGCCTCGCCCCTTCATCAACTCCAGCTTCGCGCCCACGCCAAAGACATGTACGGCGGCAACGAAATGTTGAGTTGGTTTAAACGATTCACGGCGATTATCGCCGCCGAGGATTTGTACTACCTGACCTCCATGGACGGCATGCCGACGCAGGAGACAAAACCCAGCGTGTCCGTGGGCCGATCGAGCTCGCCGACGTGTCTCTCTCAGAGGGAAAGCCCGGCTGCTGGGCGCCTTCAGCTACGACATCAGGCTGAACGAGACGCACCGATCGGTCAGGCGGCGAGACTCTTCTTCGCCAGCTTCGATCTCGCCGTTCCTGCTGTCGGCCCACGACAACGTGCTCATCGGCATCAGCAAGAGTGCAGTCGCCGAGGACACGCACACGGGGCTGTCCTGCGACTCGTTCAGCGACCAAGATTACGACTCCTATGTTCCTGTCAACGGGTCGTGCACGGGCCAGGGCTGCTGCCAGGCCTACCTGCCCCACGACGTCGACGGCAGCGTGGTGAAGATCAGGAACGGCACCATCCCCGTCGTCCCTCCATGCTCCTACGCCATGATCGTGGAGAAGACGTGGTACAACTTCTCGACGGTGGACCTCGAAGGCGACGCTTTCCTGCAGAGGAACGCCGCCGGGGTCGTCCCGCCATCGTAGACTTCATCATCGACGATGTACGTGGTCGTGGATGTCCCAAGGACAGCGAGCCGACGCCCAAGGACTTCGCATGCATAAGCGACAACAGCATGTGCGTGGACCGGCAGCTCGCCGGCAATGTTAGCGCGTACCACTGCAGTTGCTCGGTTGGCTACGAAGGGAATCCATACATCCATGGTGGATGCCAAGGTACTGTCTATTTACTTCGCTCTTGTGACGTAAGCATATGTTTGGATCCACTCCTCTAGTTAATGTTTAGAGGAGCGGATCTGCACCCTTAACTTAAATTCTATGTTACTTCTCAAATAACTATAGATCATCGATCTAGATGGATTTTAATTATCGCAGGTGGTAGTAGAAGAAATAGGAAACTACATCTTCCTATTAGATCTAATAAACATGCATACTCTAAAATTCCGGTTTAATGTAACCTGATGATATGCAGATAAAATTTGAAACATCTTGAAACTAGTAGCAAAGGTTATACTCCCTCCGTTCCAAATTGTAGGTCGTTTGACTTTTTCAACCCCAACTTTGACCATTCGTTTTATTTAAAAAATTTGTGTAAACATAGTCAAATTTAAGTGGTTTTTAAAAAACTTTTATTAATAAAGCATTCCACAACAAATGAATTGATGTTTTGCATAAATTTTTGAATAAGACAAACGGTCAAACTTGAGGTTGAAAAAGTCAAATGACTTACAATTTGAAACAGATTAAGTAGAAAAAAACTAACGTGACTTCTTTCAAGTTCTGTCGGACGGTCGGTCGCTATAAGTAATAAGGTCGGCCGCCATAACTTATAGCGATGCCATTTATTGCGACCGACAAAGTCGGACGCTACATATCTAAGGCGACCCATTTATTGCGACCGACAAAGTCGGACGCTACATATCTAAGGCGACCGACCATAGGTCGCTACACTGACTTATAGCGACCATCGGTGGATGCTATAGATGGGCTGTGGTATAGTGGAAGGAAAGGAACGATGACCCAATCTCCACATGATCACTCGTCGGCGGCGCCATGGAGGCTTTCGTTTTTTGACACGCAGTCCAAGCTCCCGAAGCTCTCCGACACTGTCTTCGCCGTGGGGCAGCAGCTCCTCCGCGTATGCTGCGCGGGCGTGCTCAACTCCCGCATCACCGCGTGGTCCACAGTCATAGACCATAGTAGCAAAGTACCTCCATCCTCCCTTTGTCGACCAGCCCACCGTAGTGTCTGCAGCTTGCAGGCACTGAGCACCGCGTTCCGGGATGAGGATCGCTGCGTCGTCCCGCGTTCCCGGTGACTAGGACTGTACCAGCCACACCAAAGATTTACAATTTGTTGGTCTTTCAAGATTTCACCCTCATATCCCAATGACATGTGGGATCAATTTATATTTTTTCTTTTGAAATTGTGTTGAGCACGTGTTTCATTAAAAGAAGTGGGAGACATTACAACCCTACAAAGCCGAAAAGCGAGATGCTCCTAGCATTGCAGAAAAAAAAAAACAACACACGAAAAAGACACCAGCTTTACGGTAGAGCTTAAAGGTTGTACCTTGGATTATAATAAGTGTGCGACTGGAAGGAGCTACGCTATAGGCTAAGCGGCAGGATCATCCTGCGACAAGCGCTCCACCGTCTTCAACCAGCGCTTGCCATGCAAGGGGTACAGCGCACATGGCCTCCTTCTTCCGGGTGGAGGTAGTCGTCAATGAATGCCGCCCAATTTATCAGCAATCGCCGGGTTAGGCATGGAAAGCGGGATGGTTGCCGGGCCGCCCTCACTCCACTTGCTCAACAAAGACACGGCGAGCCTGTTTTTTTCCGGTTCGTGGGATCAATCTATAAATCATTAACCTGTAGATTAGGATGTCAATCCTTGAAAGGCTTACATTGTATTTCAATTTTATAACTTTCTCGTGTTGCATGCATGGATTTTGGTTTGCTTTAGCTAGAATTAATGGCAGCGTTTGCATTACATTGGGGAAGAATCACTACCGCACAAGTCGGCCTCCACCGAGCGCCATACCGCGGTACCGAGAGGCCAACGGACAGCCGGTAGCCACGCACACTACCGAGAGCTCCTCTTTGAAAAAGAAACCTCTCGGTACAGATATTGTACCGAGAGCCTAACCCTCGGTACCTGCGCCCCTCGGTAGAGGTTGCCTCCACCGAGCACCACCTCGCTACCCTCGGTGGCGTTGACGCCCCCAATAGTATTCCGTCGACGCGGCACCCCCTGCCGTCAAATGCACCGAAAGCGTGGTTGCCGGGTGCTCGGTAGAATATGGTCACTCTACCGAGGGCCGGCTCCATGGCGCTCGGTACAATGACCTTATTTTTTTTTTTTTTTTTTTTGCTTATTTTCATTCGATCTAGACAAACACAATCTAAAAAGTGCATAATTTAAAACAAGTCACTGATACAAGTTCACTACAAGTTCATAATTTAAAACAGGTCACTTACATAATTTAAAGTGCATAATTTAAAGTATTACAACTTCACTACAAGTTCACTGCTACTGGTCTTCTAGCCAAAATTGAGTGAAGTGTAGGTCACCGATTCTTAATGCACAGATCTCCCAAATGTAGACCAACGCTCTCACTAATACATCCTCCTTTGCTTCACAACTACGACGACATGGTGTATCATGGACGGTTAAATCGCTACCGGGCGAAGATTGATCTCGAATCTTACGGGCAACCACATTTGCCCGATATCCATCTCAGAGTGCGCGTTGGTATTGGAGTAGCCCATGTCCAAACATAACCCAATCGAGACATTGTTTGGGTAAGAATGGATGCATAACTACAACCAGCGTAGGTTAAGTCATACAGTTGAACCTGTAATTATTGGGGAAAAAAATGTGAGAACATCTCTAAAGTACCACATCAATTCTAGGTATAAGCGTGACAAATTAACATATCGAGCTTACCACATCATTTTGGTTCCTCCGAGCCTGGTTTGCAGCAAATCCCGCAACATCTTCAAGCATGTTCCTACTTTTAGTTGTCATCAACAAAGCGGAGAATGTTGGCAGAGTGTACCCATGTTCTTGAAGCTTCGTTACACATCCCATGACAAAGATATTTTTGTGTAACCGCCGGCTAGCTCAAATGCGACTTTGATCCAACCGCTGAGATGTTTATAGGATTTGCACCTCTCCTTCTAGGGGCGATGGAAAAGCTAATCGACATTGAATTTGTTGTCCCAGTTCACTATGAAGCTGATGTGAGTGTTGGACGACCACTTCATGAACACCAAAGTACGAGAGAGTGTGTTTAAACCAAGTGATTTGGTCAATTGGCTGCAATAGTTTTAAAATTCATATAAATGGTAAATATTCATGTACAAAAATATTTGACAAATTAATTATACAAATACTTACTATTATTCGAACATTTTCCGTTATGGTGGGCAGAGATCTCCAATCATAGTCAAATCCCCCGTGCGTTATATGGCCACAAAACCTCGACTTCCGGAGGTGGAAGATTACGTCCGGCCATCTAAAAATATAAATAAAAAAAAAGAAGGCCAAACAAAAAAATATGGTCACTGCACCGAAGTGGGACACTCGGTTAGGCCACCATACCGGGGTAGTGCTCGGTGAACCTGGGAGATGGGGGCCTGGGAACCCCATGTTGCCAGGTACACCGATGGTGGTTCTCGGCGACACCAACGCTCGGTATAATATGGTCGAGTCACCGAGCGCAACATTGCCCCTCGGTGAACTGACCATATTACACCGAAGCGGTTTGAGGTGCCGCCCGCGTACAACTGTGTCGTGGTTTTTTTAAAAAATAAATTGCACCGAGGGTACAGCCTCGGTAGCCGCCGGTGTAGTTGACGCCAACAAAGGGCAAACGCCGTCGACGTGACCGCAGGTTTTGCGAGGGGAGCCCTCGGTGCGGTGGGCACGGCTTGCACCGAGGGACTGTTTTGGAGCGCCGGTAGACTCCTTTCCCCGTTTGATATTTCACCGAGGGGTTGGTACCGAGGGCGACGCCGGTGGTGCCTCCACCGAGGGCTATTTGGCCTTCACCGAGCGCTTTAGGCACTCCGTAGAGCCTCAGCCTCCGGTAGTGAATATATATTAAGTACTGAGTTTTCTATACTAGGCAAATTATTTTAGACATGTATGCAGCTAAGAACGAACGGAGGTGTCTTATTTGAGCCTCTACTTATGTTGTGTGGTGTTGGATTGGGTTCTTCAAATTTGTTCGGATTTGCTTCATTGAGAAAAAGGTCCAAATGCACAGGTCGATCAAAGCCTCCTTAACAAGGGGTGCACATGCGAGCAATTATCAGCTCACTGTTTTGTTTCTACATATGTATCCACAGATGGCTTCTACAATGGAATTATCACACCGAGCACTGGTCCAAGGAAAATCAGGAAGGTCATCATAATAAGTAAGACATAAATCCCTCACACTCCCTCTTCAACAATTCTCTCTCATATATCATAGTCATACTGTGTTCTGTGTTTGATAGGAGAGACAGATCGGCAAAGACAAGTCATCACTATTTGAGATGCGTTAGACATCCGATAAGTGTGACACACATATCATCTTCTCACCGGGTTCTTCCCTTCTTCTCCATAGTGACCTGGCCAACTCTACCACCATCCTCAACCCTAGCAACCCCTTCTGCCACCACACCCGGCCAAGTCGGTCACTCTTGGTTGACCAAAGTACTAACCCACTATTGCTCCACTACTCCTCCAACCAAGAAAGAGACACTACGGGGTTGTTCATACTTCATAATTTCATATCGGTCAAATGACTTTTTAAGTTTGGTTGGGTTTGTAAAAATATTAGCAACATTTACATCTCTAGAATTCATTATATTTTCAGCAATTTATCTAATGATATTAATTGTGCACCATAAATATTAATACTTTTATATATATTTAGTAAAGATATTAGAATTCTCAAGAAATGAAATGACTCTCTTTATGGGATGGATATATTTAGTCAAACTTGAAGATGTTAGAATTCTCGAGTGAATGTACACTTGTACAGGCCGGCTCCCTCTAGTCTTCCAGAGTAAAGACTAAGATCAGAATAGTGTTCCCATCGATTCTAAATGAATAAATCCTAAACTGCTCAAATGTGAAATCTCAGCATTGAACATTTAGAAAGTGTTGACGCAAAACTAGGGTTCCACGCCAAGCACACCGGCAGGGCCTTGGACGCCCACGAAGGTTGCAATCAACCTTGAAGCAGCGAACACCGCAGCGTGATCGTCCATGAACGATCAAGAGATCACTAGGGCCGATGTGGAGCTCGGTGATGGCTGGAAGAACCTCCCGAACGCACCTCCGGGAAGACCCGCCGGGAGGACGCACTGAGGGATGCCCTAGGACCGGCAAGGCCGCCTAGAACGCCGACAAAATTCGCGGAGAACGCTGCTGAATAGCAGGGTAGAGGGAAGTTGACCTACAAGCAAGAAGATAGTAGATGTGTTTGTTGATTGGATGTAGATGGGATCAAACTGGCCATTAACTTCTTTATTATATAGAGGAAGGTGGTGTTATCCTTTTAGGAAACCGTCCTTGGACGTTTCCAATCACCAAAAACAAACAATCGGTTCAGATCTCGTATGAACACAGCCCGTGTCGGGCTGATCGGACGCTGGGTCGGTCTTGACCGGGGCGCGACCGGTCAGCAAAGATCCGGTCGATTCCGTAAAGCCCTGGAATTGGGCGAAACGCCAGTCGACCAACGCTTTTACGACGGCCGCGACGACCGACGCACGGACATGACCAGACGCTCCGGTCACTAGCGTCCGGTCGATTTCAGAAAGCTTTGAAATCGCGTCACACGCACCTGACGACCGGACGCCTTGACCGGATGCGCGTAGAATGATCGGACGGCCCGGTCGCCAGCGTCTGTATTTTTGCGGTGAGTTAGCCCTTCATAAAATTGTCTAAGTCTGGAATTTTACCATGTCTTAGTCCAAACCAATTTTGGGTGTCAACAGAAAGCATCGTCTTTGATATATTTTTGGTTGCTGTATATAATGCACCATTAGGTTTATGCATTATCTCTGTTTTTTGACAGGTGTTGTTGCTGGCACCTCCGGCCTATTTGCTGTAGGCATAATCCTTGTCTTGTTCTTGCTCTGGTACAAGAAATATTACGTCATGCTTCCGTGGCAAAATTGGTCAAGGAATGCTCCAAGGATTGAATCTTTCCTGCAAAAGCAAGAAACATCACACCCTAAAAGGTACAGTTATCAAGATGTGAGAAGAATGACCAAATCTTTTGCTCACAAGCTTGGCCAAGGTGGATATGGAGCTGTCTACAGAGGCAACCTGGTTGATGGCCGTGAGATAGCAGTCAAGACACTGAAGGATACCGAGGGTGATGGCGAGGACTTCATGAATGAGGTGGCTAGCATCAGCAGAACATCTCATGTCAACATTGTTACTCTCTTAGGATTCTGCCTGCAAGGGAGAAAAAGAGCTCTAATCTATGAGTACATGCCCAATGGTTCGCTTGACAGATGTACGTTTGGAAGTATGTCTGCCGAAGGAGACAATAACAGTCTATCTTGGGATAAACTTTTTGAGATTGTTATTGGGATCGCGAGGGTTGGAGTATCTCCACAATGGCTGCAACACACGCATTATGCATTTTGACATCAAACCTCAAAATATTCTTTTGGATCAAAACTTCTGTCCAAAGATTTCAGATTTTGGGTTGGCAAAGTTGTGCCAACAAAACCAGAGCAAAATCTCCATGGTCGGGGTGAGAGGCACGATAGGCTACATAGCTCCTGAAGTATTCAACAGAAGCTATGGAGCAGTGAGCAACAAGTCAGATGTGTATAGTTATGGTATGATGGTTCTTGAGATGGTCGGGGCAAGGAAACAAATTGATGTTGAGACAGACACTAGCAGCAACTATTTTCCCCAGTGGTTGTACGACAAATTGGATCAGTTCTGTGGCGCCACTGTCTCTGAGATCGGAAGCGACACCACAGAACTTGTGAGGAAGATGATCATTGTTGGCTTGTGGTGTATACAGTTAAGACCTATAGATCGGCCATCGATGAGCAGAGTCCTTGAAATGTTGGAGAGTAATACTATGGATTTGCTGTTGCCACCGAAGGCCTTTTGGACCAGCTAACAAAAAGGGTCCAAGGTGTAAATTTTGTACTCTTTCATTTTTTACATAATGGATATCAAATCCGGCCTCTTCATCCAGAGATGTACACAACCAAAAGTTACAAAAGAATGAAATAACAAAAGAGAGAAAAACCATAGTCTTATACATCGACCAGGGACAATATGATATAAATGCTTCGACCATCTATTTTAATCAACGAGAGGGCGTCCTTGGGCTTGCTCTTCACGCCGCAGCTGAGTCTCGAATGCCGTACTACAGGGGCTTGGGAAGGCTTTCGCAAGGAAGGAAATTACAGCGACGCCTCCATGGGGAATATGACGTTGAAATTCGTCATCGCCGCCCGCCCGAGAGCCAGCCAGGCGGGGTTTTCACCCAAAATCCAAGTTCCTGCAAAAGCACATCCAAGCCGAACCTACAGACGACAATATGCCGGAGATGATCGGCAGAGTCTTCACCAGCTGCAGCGAGGCAACCTTTGATGTGGACGACAGGTGATCTGAGCACGGCGTCCTTTGATGTTTCCTATAAATGACAACTAGGTACATCAGTTCGTTTTTAGTTCAGGTGTATGAATGGTTTATTTCCATTCAGATTCTTTCACACCATGTATTTGCATAATTATCCCTCTGTTTTTCATTTATGATGTTGACTTCTTGCACCGTATTGCCTGATTTTCATTACAAAACTCTGATCGTCAGGTGCAAGCTTGTCTTATGAATGAAGTCTCACTGACGTTCAAGATGAAGGAGGTCAAGCAGGATGCTTTGATTGCTCTTGTTGCAGCATCTTTACATACAAAGACTTCATTCAGTCAGAAACTGTTGAGCATGGTAACGAGATGCATCCAGATGTAGCAGGTTTGATTTCGTGGCGGCAGCAACAGTGGTCTGCAGCAGCGTGTCCATGGGACTGGGAGGCCAACAGGACACTTGTGCTGAACTATAATGTTAGAAACTCAACACATTAGTTTCAGTTTGATTGTCAATTATGTTACATCCAAAAGGACACCTCATGTCATCATATTTAAGGACAAACTTAGACAAGAATTAATTACTGACAACTAACTCAAATTAAGAAAGGCTGAAGCTTTTGACTGCTCAAACTGCAAACTCAATTATTCAGAGCTGAAACAAAATTAACAGATATGGAATGGTAAATGCACACTGCAGTCAACATGTGTGATTGATAGGAATATATACAAACAAAGAAGACATAACATCGCTCTTAAGGTGAGATAACAATCTTGATCGCAAGGGCAGGGGCAACGCATTCAACTCTTGAAGCTGATGTAGAAGCAGCATCTTCTTCTTGTTCAAGTTTCCCAACGACTTGAGAAGCCAATGTAGTGGTACCAATCTCTTGATCCTTCAGAGGGGCCATGCCTTGGGAAGTCGATGAGCCACCAGTTGATTCCTTGTTTGCAGCTTCTTGTATTCTTTGTTTTGCAATTCTCACTCTCTCGTCTTTGGGAAGACGAAGCTGCACCCTCTGCTGCCTCTCTGCATATGTCTCCAGTCATGCATGCGACATCAGGAGGGAGACAAAGGTGAGGCACTCCCCGCCAGAGCCAAGGCTTTTGGCGTGCAGGTAACCCCTGCATCTACCGACAGAAAAACAGATCATCTCAACCCACACAGCTTTGATTACTTCCCACATCTTAGTCTCATCACCTAATCGCATCAACCCTTGAGCTAGAATCCATGAGTCTTAAACGAAACCTTCTGCTGACTCTGCCTTGCTAATTATCTTTAGTGTAATGACTCTTTCGTCGAGCTGCGATAGATCATCATCACCTTGGAGGATGGCCTCGAGTTCATCATAAGCAGCTGTGAACAAATTCCTTCTTCTACCAGGCAACAACATCTCAGGATTAGCCAACAACAGATGCATCATGTAGTTGGAGATTTGTCTACACATCCTGGCACATTCAAAATCATGAGATGTGCCCTTCTTATGGAAGCAAAAATCGGTGGCCAGATGCCAGAGAATGATGCTCTCGTCGAAAGGCTTGTCTATACTCAACAGAAGGATTTCTTCACCACCGTTGCACTCAAGTGCCCTCTGGCCTCGGCTGTTGCAGAACCTCCAATAACTCTCGATATCTGTTATATGACTCATCCATCCAGATTTAACATGTTCACGAACTAACCTCGTAATATCTTCGGACGAGTCACAGGGCCTCATGCCAAAATATGTGTCAAGCAAACCTTTGCATTGAAATAATTCTACAATGCCCATTAGCCTTGTGTGCCTTTTTGTTCCAAGCTAGAAATCCTACAAGACTACGTTGGGCAACCCTGTCTGACCACTCTTCATCAAACTCTACCATTGTCAAAAAGGACAAAAACTCCAAAAAGTATGTGATGTACAGTAATATAAATGTAACCTTGATGTCGGTTCCCCTATAAGCCTTTTTGTGGCTGCTGTGGAAGAGGCCAATGGGCACGATGGGCAACAGTATATTAAGGACCAATGTAAGGAGAGAAAAGAAATTGCCACAGCCTTGCGTGGTTCTGTTTTTATCACCCCATTGTGTTGCCTTGCTATAAATAAGCTCAAAAGTTTCAGAGAGCCCTACATAAAGGGCGCGGTAAGTGGTTTCCTCATCCAGCAGCCAAAAGGACTTCAAGGTAGTGAGACGGTCTTTATAGATATATGCATAGTCTACAAATAATTTGTCCGGCACAGAGAGTAGCCCGAGGTGATATGATCGGCTCTCAGGATCCAGTGCTGGGGGATTTTTGTTCTGTTGCACAAAAATCCGTGCTTCTTGTATGTACCCTTCATGCTCAACTTCTCTTTTGGCAGTTTTCATCCTTGGGGCAGGATTGAAAGTAGTGAAAATGGTACTAAAGCTAGCCCTCTTGAGAGCCAATGGCTTATCGAAGCATTTGACAACACCAATGACGAAAAGCAGAATTACTGCAGCTAGTAACCTCTTATCAGCAGACGATGGCCATGACCTGGAGAAGACGTAGATGGCCACGGTGATCTGAGGAGGATGTTCAACCAAAAGTAACAATTAGATCTACAGGAGCTTTTATTTGTAGCAGCCCTAACTTAAGACGATCTTGTGGTGTAAATTCGAAAAAAAATGGCATAATAATTATCTTTGTTTCTTTCTCACCTGAGCCACAGCTGTTAGAACGTGACGGGTCCATAGTTCATTGTCTTCGATGTTGTAAGCAGATATGTTGAGCTGCCCACCGAGGTGCCAGAGCAAGATAGGGGCCCAGAACACCTCCAGACCATGGTTGGCATCTATAGAATTGTACTGCAACTTTCTTTGTCGATTAAAGAGGATTGCGAGGGCATATATAGCAATAGCATCTCCGCCTAGGTAGGCCAGCCAGATGCTGAATCTGAATAAGGGCCGGTTATGCCTCTTACGGGCGCTGGCAAATAACGCGAGGTAGCACTGAGCGCCAAGGCTGCTTAGCACGAGGACTCGGAGCTGCCACTCTTGCCACCATTGCACGACACTTGAGAAAGCCATCATCTCTCTGGAGTATTATGTAACACAATCCTATTATTCCAACATAAGTTCTTATGTTTGTTGTCGTTATAAGGCCTGCGCCTGTAAAAACAATGTCGAAAGAAAAAAAAAAAAATGTTAGAAAAGACATCAGCTGAAAATCCCGGGGCGTTTTTATTTGAACGCCATTAGGGGAACAATTTCATGCAAAGTGGTTTTGAACAGAAAATAGTTGAAATGGACAAGAATTTTATTCTCCTCCAAGAAGAAGAAGAACAATTTATGGGTTCCAGCGGGTTGAGTGATAGTACCTAGCTAGTAAGTACGTTTCAATCAAAGGGAAGAAAAATACCAAAAAGGATGGGCGGGGGAAATAATACCTTACTGCTGAATAATTGTTGTCACCATTGCTAGCTGTTTTGCTCAGGAGTGTAGTGCAGGATTCGTATTGGTGTGCAGAACTGGAGATTTGATGTACTACTCCACAGGTCTCCATTATTCTCGATTTAACAAGTTTCCTTTCGGTGTCGATCGGTTGTGTATGACCTGACCCGCTTAATGTGGGTCATTTTTCTTAATAATTACATAATATATGTAAGAGTGGTTGGTGCTGCCAGCAATCACAGTGGAGCGGAGACCTTTATGTCTCTAGGGGCAGAGCTGGCTCCAGCACAATCCCGAGACTTGACTAGCTGCTTTAGTTGACTTTAGAAATTGATCATTGCGCTCCTTGTAGTAGTTTACTACTAGTTCTTGAGATCTGAAGTATAAGTCAATTCACACGTTGAAGTAGATCCGATGTTCCGATTCGGTGAGCGGTCTCGATGTAATTGGACCCTATTTAGTTCCAAGGAGTTTCTGAAGTTGAGACAAAAAAAAAATGTCTCTTTTAGTCCCTAGTAGACCAAACAGAGGAAGTTTTTTTTCCTCGAAGTTTCTAAGAAACCTCATGTGCAGGAGTTTACAACTAAAAAAGTCCTGAGACTAATTAACCAAACAGGGGTTTAGGTCATCTTGGGAGCCCCGAAATGAAAATATAATCATTATTGGTATCAAGATGAACCATAAAAGCAAACAAATACTCTCTCCATATATCTCAATTATATGACATTCCAAGAATCTTAGAGACTCAAAAAAATCTCAAATTTGAGCAAAATTATAAGACATGGCAAATAATGTTTTCCTGACCTTCCGTTGCACTCAACTGCCCACTGCCCTCAGCTATCGCTGAACCTCTAATAGCTCATACATCCCCTCGCACAGGCAAACTAGTACGAACCACCCCGGGTGCATGTTGGTAAACACACTTGTCGCTCTTCTCTTGCCCTAAGCATCGCCGGGTCCCTGCCGCTGCCGGATGCACGCTTGAGGCCCGTGCGTCTTAGTGAAGCTTGAAGCTTGGACCTCCGCGAAGGTTCTTTCCTCTGGTGCTTGCGTTAAATGGCTTGCCCGGTTCTTCGGAGGTGGATCGCCACTTCTCTGCGATGTGAGCTTCAACCCCTGGCCTTCGCGATCTATCTGTCCTCACCGGGTAAGAGAGTTAGGGATTCCGACGGAACCGGCGTCCCGTCAGAATAAACAATGTACGGTGAGCGGGGTTCTTTCAACGGGGTACTGGACGTAGTGTGAAGGAGCCTTCGGGGTCATCACATCCTTTGCCGGAGGACGTGTCTCACGACTTAACCTAATTGGTGAGCTGCGGCTAGCGCAGGAAGGGGCGCGGGACTGTCGGGGTGCCTACGAGGGTCACTTCTCCAACACGACCTAACATATATTGCATGTTTTATACTCCAGATCACTTCAGAAATTAATCAGTGTGCTGGCCTGGCCCTACGTACAGTAGTTTACTAGTACTTCACCAATATCTGAAATATATGTAAGTCAGTAAGCACATCGACTTCTGGTATCCCCAGATGGTCTTCAAGGGTTACTGGAGATGGGGAGTCCTTGCCTAGGGGAACACAGCCGGATGGTGCAGGTCCCCATGCCCAGTCTCACAGACACTGATGAGGCGAGCAAAGGCTCGCGGTGCTGGTCGCCAATACGGGGCAGGTCAGGGATGTTGCGGATGACAGGCCGGATACGCGTGGTGTTGGGAGGTGTGTTTTCTAATTCCTTGTTCGATTGTAGGCATAGGAATTAAGCTTTAGCACAGGCACAGGATCGGTGGGAATTGGGAATCGGCCGGGATGCATAGTATGGACAAGGAGAACCACGGTGAAACGACGACAGTCGGCTCCAGCTCATGACGTATTTCTAACTTTTTTATTTTGGTTTATTTAGCAAGATATATAGCATTGTTGGGAAGATAATCCAGTCCAGTTTTACTATACTTACCATTGCATTACATGTTTTCAAAAGTTGCAACTTGCCATATGCAAGGCGCCAATGCGTTCATTCTTTTCTTTCTTAACAAGTTGAGATAAATAAAGATTAGCAGCAGAGATCTCAATTAAGAAGTTGAGAATAGAGAAATTGGCTACAGCTAACTTGAGGTTAGCAGGAAGAGATCTCAAGAACTGAAGTTGACACGCTCCACTTGGTTCTACCATCCAAACAGACGATTAAAACATGCATGTTCTCTACTAATCTGAAGATACCATTGGACATCCGACATAGAAAATAAGCTGGGACCAGACTAACTAGCTAGTACTCTACTGTATATACCACTACCTTTCAGAAGTTGAAACTTGCCATATCCAAGGCGCCCGATCATTCTTTTTAATAACAACTTGATAAAGAGAAGATTATACTGAAACGGCATGTTTGTGGTTAAAAACAACTAGGAGTTTACCAACCTAAGTAAAGTCAACGATCTAGTACATGTAAATTAGCAAATCTTACTGTTTCTTTATATCCTTTCCAGTTCATAGGAATAGCGCCTTTGGCAACACAACCATCTCCTGCAACCGAATTTTCATTTTGATCCTCAAAAACCGATATTGTGAGCAGATCAGAAGGTCACGATGAATGTCCAGCCCAGTTCATATTTTGAGACAACAAGAGAGAACGTCAGGAACGTGCCCACCACTGCTAAATTAGAATCATAGCCAGAGATTTTATAATATAAAGATCAACATTGTGGACACCTTATGTTCCATTCTTACAAGATGACAACCTACACCTCAGTTGATACACCAGCAGCTTGGTTTCTTGCGGGTTCTTTTTTTTTTTTGCTTGGCAATCCAGACCCTTTCTTCTTTCGGTAGCCGTAGCTGCACCCTTTGTTGTCTCTCCGGGAATGTCTCCATCCCTGCATGCGCCATGAGGAGCCAGACAAAGGAGAGGTACTCTCCACCAGAGCCGAGGCCTTTAGCGTGCAAGTACCCTCTGCATCTACTGGCAGAGAAGCATAGCATCTCCACCCACACGCCTCTAATCACCTCCCACATCTTCTCATCGCCTAATTCCATCAGAGCTTTAGCAAGTACCCCAGAATCGTGAAGAAAGCCTCGTGTGGATCCCACATGGTCTTTTATCTTTTGTACAAGCTGTCCTTCATTCATTAGCTGTGGATCCTGGTCGTGGAGGATGCCCTCGAGCTCACTGTAGGCAGTAGTGAATAGATTTATTCTGCTGCCAGGCATCAGCATATCAGAATTATGAAATAGGAGATGCATCATGTAGTTGGAGACTTCTCTTGGTAACATGGAGCGTAGTCGATTTCTGAAAAAAAGAATAAACAGGAAAACAAGAAAAACAAGAAAAAAACATGGAACTCCGTCTCCTTTCAGGATGATCAGGTTGTGGGGGCTTGAGGTGATAGCAAATATCCGTTGCCACATGCCAGAGAAGGATGCTCTCATCAAATGGCTTGTCTATAGAGCTCCAGAGAAGGACTTGTTCACATCCATTGCCCTCCGGCTTTCGTCGCACAGTAGTTTAACTTTTAGTACAACCGTAATGCACCACCATTTTAGCCGGTGATTCTTGTATGTGTGTTTTCGTGCGCCTCGGCCAATTGTTTTGGCTAAAGTGCGCGACGTGTAAAACTCTATTTTCCCTTAATGAAGCACGTGCCAATGGGTGCGCTTTCGAAAAATATCACTGAACCTCCTGTAACTTTCAGCGTCCAGTATGTAATTTACCCATCCATATTTTACATGATCACGAACTAAGCTCGTAATGCGCTTGGATGAGTAGCTAGGCTTCATGGACCAGTATTGGTTAAGCAAGTCTTTGCATTGTAGAAATCCTGTTATGCCCATCAACCAGGTGTGCCTCTTGTTATGGGCAAAAGAATCCTAAAAGGCTGTGTTGGGCAACCATGCCATGCCACTGAAACTGAAACCTGGAAAGATGGCAGAGGGAATAGATATCCAGAAACCACTTGACATACAACAGCACAAATGTGACAGTGATATCGGCAACCTTGTATGTTTTCTCGTGGCTACTGTGCAAGAGCCCAATGGCTGCTATCGGTAACAGTAAAGAAAACCACCATGTAAAGGCGGAACAGCACCTATCAACAAGATGTTCATCTCTGTTTCCAGCAGGCATGGTGTAATCCCTGGTGTAAAGAAGGTCGAAGATGTTGGAGAGTCCATGTCTTAATGCCCCATAAGCTGCTCAGGATAGGAATATGCAAGGTCTACAAACAGCTTGTCGAGCCTAGAGAGCTGCTCCAAGTCAACTCGTCTATCCAAGTCTTAAAGCACAGGTAGCGAGGCCGAGTTGGAACGACCAAATCAGGCTTCTTACCTTGGCCTGGCTACTGGCATACGGCTGGCCCATTCTAGCCAGGCTAGAAAGGCTGGTCAAGTCAAAATATCCAAAATCTAGCCCGAAGTGACCTGGCTAGCAAAAGGTGTGCAACCAAATACATCCATAGAAAATTGGCCCAAAACCATCTGGCCCGTGGCCCTATTCCGATTCTTGTCCTTAGCAGCCAGGACCTCTTTCTCAGTGAAGCCCGTCGTGAGATCATCTGTGGCTGATGGCACCCCAGTACAGCTCCCCACAGTCAAAGGCAACAAGTAGCATGCCGCAAGATTTGAACCGGCTATGCAAGCATTATGAAGAAGAAATTGCTGGAAAAAAAAACACAAAATATGCTATATCAAACGAGCAAAGCAGTTCCATGCTTCTATTAGCCACAAAAACAATTTAGAGCTACTACAGGCAAAACCAAGATAAGGGAGGGATACTTTGGTATGAATGCACTTCAACTTCATATTACAACAACCATTCCTCAACAACTAAATTGGAAGCACAGCCAGAGATTATGATAGAAAGATCAACATCGTGGGCAAACCTTACATTCCATTCTTACGAGACGACAACCTCGACTAAGCAGCTTCGTTTCCTGGGGCTTCTTGATGATCAATCTGCCACTGCCTCCTCAGTCGATCCCCCAGTGTAGTCATTCCTTGCCTAGCAATATTAACCCTCTCTTCTTTCAGTAGCCGAAGCTGCACCCTTTGCTGTCTCTCTGGGAACGTCTCCATCCCCGAATTCGCCATGAGCAGCCAGACAAAGGAGAGGTACTCTCCACCAGACCCGAGGGCCTTAGCGTGCAAGTACCCTCTGCATCTACTGGCAGAAAAGCATAGCATCTCCACCCACACGCCTGTAATCACCTTCCACATTTTCTCCTGATCATCTAATTGCATCAGACCTTGAGCAAGTTCCAAAGAATTGTGAATAAAGCCTTCTCTAGATCCCACAATGTCAACTATCTTTTTTGTACAAGTGTTTCTTCGTCCAATAACAGTAGATCCTGGCCACGGAGGATGTCCTCGAGTTCACGGTAGGCTGTCGTGAACAGATTCGTTCTGCTGCCAGCCATCAGCATATCAGAATTGTTAAACAGGAGATGCATCATGTAGTTGGAGACCTGTCTTGGTAACATGGAACGTTCAGGATGATGATCAGGTTGTGTTCCCTTGAGGTGAAAGCAAAAATCCGTTGCCAGATGCCAAACAAGGATGCTCTCATCGAATGGCTTGTCTAGGCTCCGAACAAAGACTTGTTCACATTCCATTCGCTCAAGTGTCAAATGGCCTCTGATATCGCTGAACCACCAATTACTTTCAGCATCCTCAATGTAATTTAGCCATCCAGAGTTCACATGATCACGAACTAACTTCGTGATTTCCTTGGATGAGTAGCTAGGCTTCATGGACCAGTATTGGTTAAGCATGTCTTTGCATTGTAGACATGCAGTGATGCCCGTCAACCAGGTGTGCCTCTTGTTACGGGCGAAGAATCCTAAAAGGTTGTGTTGGGCAACCATGCCACGCCAATGAAACTGAAATCTGGAAAGATGGCAGACGGAATAGATATCCAGAAACCACGTGACATACAACAGCAAAAATGTGACAGTGATATCTGCAACCTTGTATGTTTTCTTGTGGCTACTGTGCAAGAGGCCAATGGCTGGTATCGGTAACAGTAAAGAAAAGAACCAAGTAAAGCCGGAACAGCATACATCAAAGCTGGTAAGCACGATGTTATTCTTGGTGTAAAGAAGTTCGAAGATTTTGGAGAGTCCATGTCTTAATGCCTGATAAGCTACATTATCATCAAGGATCCAGAAGGATTCGAAGGTAGCCTCACGCTCACGATATGAATCCACACGGTCTACAAACAGCTGGTCAGGTCTAGAGTGACGGCTAACAAATTCTTGGGCCCGTGTATGTTCCTCATTCAAGATGCCTGGGGTCAGGAGATGTCGAGCAAAATCTTTTACTGTTTGTATATATTTTTCGAGCTCTACTTCTGATTTGTCTGTAGTTTCAGTCTTAGAAACAGGGTGAGAAGAGCTTACTAGGCTCTTAAAGCTAGCCCTCTTAAGAGCCAAGGGCTTCTCAAGCATTTGAAAATTCCTTGAATGAAAAGCAAGATAGCTGCAGCTAATAACCTCTTGTCAGCTGAGGACGACCACGACTTGCAAAACACGTACACAGCTACTACAACCTGAGAAAATCATGGTAAAATAAAAATAATTATTAGAATCTCCAAAGACTAGGTTGTTCCTTATAACTAATAATAAAATAAATAAATCTTATTTTGCCTTTTACTATTACTAATTGATACTCCATGCTAATTCTCGCATAAATATTATGTTGATCATGCAGATCATATACACACGTGCGCACATGAACAATAAATATTATGTTTCGACGATCATAAAAATATTTCCATAATGAATCATGTCTAATGATACTAATAAATATTTTCCTGTCCTTAAGATTTCTTGAGATTAGCATGTAGTTCAATACCATCTTGAGATTAGCATGTAGTTCAATAATTGAATAGAGATGTGTAGTTCAATATAACAGGTATACTCCATCTATGGATGTGGATGTATACATTTATTACATGTCATGTGCCAAAAAGAGGAGGTCCAAAAAGGGTTGTCACAACCCTACAAGACCCGCCCAGCAGCTCAGGAGGGGGGGCAGGCCGCTATCTCCCTGGCCGCCGCTACCAGCCCGTCATCGCGTCGTTGGCTTCCTCGTTAAGTAATATTATTTAGGGATAAGATAGAAATAGATTAGGAAATAAAGAGAGATCTACTTCTCATGCAAGTCTTCCCGGGACTATAAATATAAGGGAGATGTAATCAGTTGAATCGGGAAGAAAATTAAAGGGGTAACACCCAACAGCTTCAGCTTCCCCAAACCCCAGGTTCTCTCTCACCCGCGACGTCGCGCGCCACCCTTGCCGCTACATACCTCTGCCGCACCACTGCCGCGCCACCCAAAGGCGGCGGCGCGCCGCCCGTGTCGGCGTGCGGCGCTGCACTGCCGCCATCCCCATCGCCGCTCGGGCTGCTGTATGCGTCATCATCTTCGTCTCCTACCTGCGCCGTTCATCGTCGGCCCCACGTCTTCTACGCCTTCACGCCGCCGCCGCGCCGCCACCATCCCCATCGCCGCTCGAGCTGTTGTGCGTCATCCTCTTCATCTCCTACCTCGCCGTTCATCGTTAGCCTACGTCTTCTACGCCTTCACGTCGTCGATCATCGTCACCACCGCCATCAAGCCGGCCGCCGCCATCCCCAACGCCATGGGCGCCTTCGCTCCTAGCCCGCACACGTCGCCATCTCCCTCGCGCATGCATTGCCCTAGGGCTGCAGCGCCGCCGCTGCCCCGACCGTCGTCGCGCCGCGCCCGTCCCAGCTTGTCGTCAACGTGTCACTTCCGCCCAAATCGATTCGATGCTGCGACGGATGGTATTCGGAGACCGGGGCGATTCCCACCATCGATGGCTTCCGACGACCACCACCACAACGCGTGGACAATCGCATTCATGGAGAAGCTCCAAACCATCTTCGATGACTACGAGTAGGCTGTGGCAGCACGCTGGGAGCAACGAGAAGGCTGCCACGGTCAACGACAACGCCGTCCTCCACATCAACAACGAACTGGTGGCTATGACAGCAGCAACACCGCAGCATGCGGCCTTGCTGTCCGACGTACGCGCCTCTGACGTCATCTTTGCCATCGACGACGCCCCTGCCATGGCACCACCGATGGCGACATCGCTCCCACAGGGGCCACCTATGTCACCCCCTCCAAGATCGGTGATGCTACAAGCAACAAATGCGCCTACCCCAAGGATGCACCCGTCGTCACAGCTCAGTTCGAGATCAAATCAGGAGTCCACCACCGACATCCACCAAGCGCTTCGACAAAAGCCTACTCAACTAGGCCATCGCCACGAGGCTCCATCAATGGCACGAGATAAGTTTCCCCATTACCAGCAACGTCTTCCTTGACACTTTGGGAAAGCAGGAGCATCCACACGGCTACCATCTGCAGCAACTCAATGACGTCGCTCGACGTCGAAGCCGACGTCACCAACTCCAACCCCGACATCCTCGACATCGACAACGCCTACAAGGGCGCCCCCAACAACATCAACAACGACCACGACATCGCCAACCATAACGTCCCGGCATCCACGACATCGGCAACATCTTCATCAACATGGGAAACACAACGGCGTCGCAAGACGTCCCCCCGTTGTCACCGACCTCGGCCTCGGCCTTTGGACATCGCCAACGTCATGCACACCATGGACAACAACGTCGCTCCGGCCTACATCACCATCACCAATGATTACGCCAAGAGGAACACCAGCAATGACGACATCAACTCCGACATCATCGACATCACCATCGGCGTCGGCGACCACAACGTTCCCCATGGGTGCCGCTCTGAGAGAACACCGACGCTCCCCCAGCGCCCATCGCGAGATGGTCATTCAATGCGCCGAACTTCAACGACAAGATCTATCCGCCAAACCTGTTGGACATGCCGACATCCACAATGGCGGAGAACACAATCAAGCAAGCTGCGTATCTGTTCCCTGCTTCAACACTTGCAAGTGCATTGTGGGCACCCTCACTCCCAGCAATCGGACTCCTGATGACACCGGCGCCAGCTCCGGCGCAGAAGGCGCCCTCATCAGCACCACAACAACAGAACATCAGGTCCACCAGAGACACGAGGTATGCCGCTATCCACCTAATCATAGCGGTACTTCTCTGGTCCATCTTCATACCAAGCAAGGTGCCACTTGAGGGGCCGGGAACACCTACACACGATGTCTTCTTTGCCACCTCAAGTTGCCAAGCTACGGCAACACTACCGGCAACCGTGGGCAACCTCGACAGGATGACGACATGATCAACTTCATCTACGCTCTCGACACGGGACAAGCCACGTACGACTACATGATCAGCACCTCTGAGTTCGCCAACGGGATTCATGCCAAGCAACGGGACGCACTACAGTGGGAGGCGCCCGCACAATGGACGACGCAATTCAACTCGCTTGTCTATTCGGCGCTCTTGCCTACTATAAGGTCTTGATAAGCTTCGACTTGTGAGCTTCGTCGACAATGACATGAGGTACATGCCACCCGCATCGACCCCCTACCTTGTCGACCTCATCGATTACCTCGGAAGCACTCATCCTTCATCAACCGGCTACATCGACCAACGACAAGCTCCAAGGCATCGCGGAACCAACAAACTCGGGCAAGAGCACCAGATTGGGCCTTTGCATGACGTGATTGGCATCCACACCTCGGCGACTAGGACATCCGCGCGCCATCCATTCATCTACGAGTTCAACGACTACTACGGCTACCATAACCGACATCGGCTTCAACGGCGACACCACCTTCGTCAACAACTTCAATAAGAAGACGGGCCAACTCACGTCTTCCCAGCTCGGCATCGCTCTTGCCCCTAGCGGGTGGATTGGGCGACATGTGGATCCGCTGCCTTGTCGAACGGTGGGGAAATGTCATGTGCCGAAAAGAGGGGGGCCCAAAAAGGGGTTGTCACAACCCTAAAAGGCCGGCCCGAAGAACCCGGGAGGGGCAGGCTGCGCGCGCGCGCCTCCCTGGCCGCCGTGTCCCGCCGCTGCCTGTCGTCATCGCGTTGTTTGCTTCCTCGTTAAGTAATATTATTTAGGGATAAGATAGAAATAGATTAGGAAATAAAGAGATCTACTTCTCATGCAAGTCTTCCCAGGACTATAAATACAAGGGAGATGTAATGAGTTGGATCACGAAGAAATTTAAATGGGTAACACCCAACAGCTTCATTTCCCCAAACCCTAGGCTCTGTCTCACCCAGCGCCGCGTCGCCGCCACCCTCACCGCCGCACGCGCCTCTGCCGCACCTCCGCCGCCCGTGTCGTGCGCGCCGTGCCGCCGCCATCCCGTCGCCGCTTCGGAGCTGCTGTGCGTCATCCTCTTCGTCTCCTACCTCGCCGTTCATCGTCCAGCCTCGTCTTCTACGCCTTCACGCTGCCGATCATCGTCACCACCGCCATCAACCTGGCTGCCGCCGTCTAACGTCGTCGCCGCCTTCTGCTCCTACCCCCGCTGCGCCGCCATCGCCCTCGTGCACGCGCTGCCCTAGGGCTGCAGCGCCGCCACAGTCCAGCTCGTCGTCAAGTGTCACTTCCGGCCCAAATCGGTCCGGTCTGTGACACTACAATATAGTTAACATTGCCTCAAAAAAAAAAAAAAACTACAATATAGTTAACAAGGTTATTGCAGCGATTGGATAGTACCTGAGACAGGCAGTAAATTGGACAAGTACATATTAATACTAAAATAAGTAAACAGAAACTGTGAAAGATTCCTGTGGTTAGTACCTGAGACACCGCAGTTAGCAGGTGCCGCTTCCACAAGTCATTGTCTTCAATGTCGTAAGCGGAAATGGTGACCTGACCACTGAGGTGTATGAGAAGGATGGGCGCCCATAACACCTCTAGATCATGGGCGCCATTTGCAGAACTGTACCGCACCTTTCTTTGGCTATTGAAGAGCGTGGCGAGGGCGTACACTGTCAGAGCATCCGCGCCTAGGTATGACAGCCAGATGCTCAACCTGTAGGCGGGGCTGATATGCAGCTTACGAGCGCCGGCAAAGAATGCGAGGAAGCACTGAACGCAGAGGCTGCCCAAGACGAGAATTCGTAGCTGCCATTCCTCCCACCAGTCCAATACACCTGACAAAGCCATCACCTATTTATATATCTATCCGTCCCTTTTGTAACGCAATGTAAAGGCCGGCGCCTGTGTAGAAAAATTCGAGGAAAAAAATTATGTAACAAATCTCAGTAGCAAACAATTTTGCAACGCAGTGTCGTGTTTTCCAGGAGATAAAAATTATACAAACTGTACCTTGCTCCGCGCGCGATGGCAGCGTGGTGCGCCGCCGGATCCTGGTCGAGGCAGTGGGTGATTCCACTTGCCCTAAGCTCGTCGTTGCTGCGTCGAGCCTGGCACCCAGCAGGGCGTCACACACACAGCCCAGCCAGCACCGTAACCTTAGACACCACCAATCCCCCTCACCATCCTCGCGTGCAATGCAGAAAATCCCTTTGACGCAGTAGACCTTCACCACTCCTCCATCCCAATTCCTAACTCCTCCCAAGTCCCAAGTGAAGTGAAAAGGAAGGAATGAGTCGTTGGGGGGTTGGAGCGAGGCCAGCCGCCAGCTACACTATAGTACAAGAAGCTGGTTGGGTCACGGCTCACGAGCTCGTCGCTGTCCTCCGCTCGCACTGCCAAAGAGCGACAGGGACCATCAATAATGGCGATGATTCTTTGCCGATTCTGGAATATAGAGTACGAGGATGGTCGTGGAGCAGAGCAGTTCATGTTCCAAATTTCCAATCCAACTAATAAGCCGCGGCGCTGGACTTGGACGGGGCAACAATAATAGCACCCTTTCGTCCCATGTCAGGATTGTAGGTCCTCATCGAGAGCCCTTTCAATCTCTCGCACCACCTCTCTCCGCACGCTGTGTTGAGTACCCGCGCGGCGAGAAACCAATCATGCAGTGCAGCGCATGAATCGAATTTTACCACGGGAGCATACGATTGAAATTATATATGCACTGTTACATCTCCTGCCCAGGCGCTGTCCAATTCTAATGTTCACACTGGTACTATAGTATCAACGCGCGCGTTTGGCCAAGCGCGTACCGAGTAGTCACCAATCATGTGACCTGTTCGCCCTCATAATCTTCAAACCATAGCTAATGAATGCATTGCCGTTAGGATGAGATGCAATGCAACCACTTGCAGGTTGAACAGCAGTGACCATAGGATGAAAAGCAGGGGAGACCTTCTGTTCTGTATATATAATAAAAACTTCATCCATGTATTCGTGTATGTCAAATGGATGTGCATGTATCAGCTGGACTATCCCTTATCTTACGAGTCAATTGGTCAGTCAGACATCCAAAACATCACTTTAAACTCGCCATCTCATATTTTAGAAAGAACAAACTTAGACAAGAATTACAAACAACCGACTCAAATTAAGAAAGGCTGAAGCTTTAGACAGCTAACCCAACTACTAAGATCTAAACCAAAATGACCAGACATGGAGTTGAATGTTACATGCATGCTGCAGCCAGCGTGTGTGACAGGAATACACAAACAGAGGAGACATCACATTAATGTTTGCTCTTACGGTGAGACAACAATCTTGATCGCAGGGGCAGGGTCAACGCTTTCGACTCGTGAAGCTGATGTAGATGCAGCATCTTCTTCTCGTTCTACTTGAGAAGCCAATGGAGCGCTACCAATCTCATCGTCCTTCACAGGAATCGTGACTTGTGGAGTCGATGAGCCACCAGTAGCTTGGTTGTTTGCCGCTTCTTCTATTCTTTCTTTTGCAATTTTCACTCTCTCCTCTTTGGAAAGCCGAAGCTGCACCCTCTGCTGCCTCTCCGCATATGTCTCCAGCCCTGCATGTGACATCAGAAGGGATACGTAGGAGAGGAACTCACCGCCGGACCCCAGGCTTTTGGCGTGCAGGTAACCCCTGCATCTACCGGCAGAAAAACAGAGCATCTCAATCCACACGGCTTTGATTACTTCCCACATAATGTTGTCATCGCCATAGTTCATCAACCCTTGAGCAAGAATCCATGAGTCTTGAACAAAACCTTTTGCTGACTTTGCCTTGCTAATTATCTTTTGTGTAAGGCCTCTTTCATCCAGCTGCGATTGATCATCATCTCCTTGGAAGATGGCCTCGAGTTCATCATAAGCATCTGTAAACAGATTACTTCTGCTGCCAGGCAACAACATCTCTGGATTAGCAAATAATAGATGCATCATGTAGTTGGAGATTTGTCTACACATCCTAGCACACTGAGAATCACCAGATGTGCCCCTGCTGTAGAAGCACAAATCTGTGGCCACATGCCACAGAATGATGCTCTCATCGAAGGGCTTCTCTATACTCCCCAGAAGGTTTTCCTCACCAGCGTGGCGCTCAAGTGCCCACTGGCCTCGGCTGTCGCTGAACCTCCAATAGCTCTCAATATCTGTTATATGACTCATCCATCCGGCCTTAACATGTTCACGAACTAACATTGTAATGTCTTTGGATGAGTGACAGGGTTTCAATCCAAAATATGTGTTAACCAAACCTTTGCACTGAAAGAATTCTGCAATCCTCATTAGCCTTTTGTGCCTTCTATTCAAAGCTAGAAATTCTACAAGACTACGTTGAGCGACCCCGTCTGACCATGCCTCCCAAAACAGTCCCCATGTATAAAAGGATGAAATCTCTAAAAAGTATGTGATATACAATAATATAAATGTAACCTTGATGTCACTTCCCCTATAAGCTTCTTTATGGCTGGCATGGAAGAGGCCGATGGGCACGACTGGCACAAATGGATAAAAGACAAGCACACTAACGCCAGACCAAATATTACTGTAAAAATCATGTTGAGTTCTATTGTCGTCAGAACTTTGAATTCCTTTGCTGTAGATAAGATCGAAAGTATTGGACAGCCCTTGACTTAGAACTCCATAAGTGGTTCCACTTGTTAGCTAAATAGATGCACTATTAAGTATCTTCGTTTAGGTTTGAGTCATGTAAGCATAAGCATCAGTTTAGGGATAGATTGGGATCAACGGTGTGCTTGATCTCAATAGAGTCCGGTCGAGTTGTTAGTGTCCTGCGTCACGACGTGCCGAGCGCGCCTGTGACCGCGCGCCCTTGGCGAAACGGTGGCGGCACACTTGGGCGGCGTGGACGCTGGTGGAGTCTTGTACTCAGGTCTATATAAACATACAATAAAGTCTCGACAAAGCTACGTTTGTGCGGCGTAACCAATTTCCCTAAACTCGTGTTAGTCGATTCAATCTGTTATTGTCCTCGTGGAACGAGACGTGATCACCACGTTCCAGACCTCGCCGGCGTTCGGTCCTCGTCGGAGGTCAAGCTCCAACAAGTGGTATCAGAGCCGATAGGTGGCCGGACAGGAGGTGTTCGGTGGTGGTGAGTTCCTGTGAGAGAGGTCCAGCTCAAGCTTGAGCCGGGTCGAAGTCGAGAGAAGGGGGAACGCGAAGCTCGACGCCATGGGTGACAAGGACAAGGAGAAGGGGACGAAGGAGCGGGCATGGAACCAGGCCGCGGGCAACCTAACCTGGCCGATGCTGACACGCTCGAACTACCAGGAGTGGTCTTCACACGTTCAGTGCAATCTGGAAGCCATGTATCTGTGGGATGCAATCGAATCTGATAAAGTGGAGCGGCGACATGATCGTCTAGCTCTCGGTGCCATGCTCCGTGGCGCGCCTCAAGAGATGCACTCAATGTTGCTGAACAAGAAGTCGGCGAAAGAGGCATGGGAGGCGATCAAGTCGATGCGTCCGGGTGCGAGAGGGTGAAGGAGGTGAATGCACGTAAGTTGTTGGCGAGTTCGAGTCGATCTCGTTCAAATCCGGAGAGTCGATTGATGAATTTGCCGTGCGCATCACAAAACTCGCAACTGATCTCAAGGGGCTTGGTGAAATGAGTGTTGATGATACGCGTGTTGTGAAGAAGTTCCTGAGAGTTGTGCCTCCAAAGTACAATCAGGTGGCTGTTTCGATTGAGATGTTTCAAGATCTAAAGAAATTGTCCATCGAAGATCTCGTTGGTTGCCTACGGGCGGCTGAGGACAGGTTTGAGACTGTCGGAGATCAGGTCATCGATAAGTCTAGCCAACTACTTCGACCGAGGAAGAGTGGGCGGCTAGAAACAAAAGCCGTATGGTGGGTTCAGATTCATCTTCGTCAAGCAGCAAGGGCGGTGGTCACTTCAAGAAGAATGATCGTGCCAATGGCCGTAATGAAGGTGGAGGGAAGGGAGCTCGGGATGGCAACAAGACAGGCACACCGAAGAGGCATGGCAAGTGCAAAAAGTGTGTTGTCTATGGGCATTGGGCGAAAGAGTGCCCGAAGAAGCGGCAGGCGAAGGATGATCAGGGTGATGCTGTGCATCACGTCAATGCTGAAGCCGATCAAGCGCCGGCTTTGCTTGTTGCTCTGGTCTGCTGTGTGGAGCGTGTCCCGTCTGAAACAGGTGAACCACCTAAGCTGTTTCTGAATCAAGATCGTGTACATCCGTCAAGATATGATGCAGGTTCGTGGGTCTTGGACACCGGTGCCACAAATCACATGACCGGGTGTCGTGACTCACTCAGCAACTCGGATAAGGCGGTGCGTGGCGCGGTGAGATTTGGAGATGGATCCACCTGTTGCCATCAATGGCATTGGTGCTGTGGCGATAGAAGGAAGAAATCAGGAGCATCGTGTACTCATGGTGCAGCGTGTCAAGGGATATGGCTGAGCAGGCTCATGGCGGACATGCTGGGAACGAAAGTGACGAAGGTGAAGCTACTCATGGACAATATGTCTGCAATCGCGCTCAGTAAAAATCCTGTGCATCATGGGCGTAGTAAGCACATTGATACTCGGTATCATTTTCTACGTGAATGCATCGAGGAGGGAGCTGTTGAGGTGGAACATGTCGGGACGGCGGAGCAGCTGGCGGACATCTTCACTAAGGCGCTGGGGCGAGTTAAGTTCGTGGAACTGAGGAGTGCTCTCGGAGTCGTCGACGTGCATCAAGTTTAGGGAGTGATTTGTTAGCTAAATAGATGCACTATTAAGTATCTTCGTTTAGGTTTGAGTCATGTAAGCATAAGCATCAGTTTAGGGATAGATTGGGATCAACGGTGTGCTCTCAATAGAGTCCGGTCGAGTTGTTAGTGTCCTGCGTCACGACGCGTGCGGCGCCGCTGTGACGGTGACGCGCCAGCGCGAAACGGTGGCGGCACACTTGGGCGGCGTGACGCGGGTGGAGTCTTGTACTCAGGTCTATATAAACATACAATAAAGTCTCGACAAAGCTGCGTTTGTGCGGCGTAACCAATTTCCCTAAACTCGTGTTAGTCGATTCAATCTGTTATTGTGCTCGTGGAGCGCGGCGTGATCACCACGTTCCGGACCTCGCCGGCGTTCGGTCCTCGTCGGAGGTCAAGCTCCAACACCACTGTCCAGTAACCAAAAGGATTTCATGCGAGCCAGACGGTCATGACACACATCTCTACTATAAGGCACCACTTCTTTCTATTTTTGGACCGATGATCACCAACCAACGGATCCACGAACGGAGGGCGAGATCGAAAGTTTGTCCAAAGTCTTACACTCCCTACCTCCCACCGAGCCGCGTCGGACGTGGGACTTCCGTCTCCGCGAGCACACGAGCAGCCGAATCACCGTAACAAAGAAACAAAAAAAGAAACGAGGGCGTCCAGGGAACCGCCGCCGCCGCCACGGGATCGCAACGGTGCGAAAACGAGGGCAGCGGGTTCGCCGGGCGGCTGGAGGAGGTGCCGGGTGTAGGGCGCGACAAGGGCATCGGCGCCGCCTGCTACCGTGATCGTGGCGTGAACGACCCGGGATCGGGCGTGATCCGAATCACGCTGCCGCACGAAAAAGTCCCCGGATCGGCACACACCGGTGCGTATCCATCGATCTGCCGCGCTCCTGCTGCATGCCTGTGTGTATTCGGGATCGGCATTGCTGTTCGGGCTCCGGCGCAAAGCTGTTCTTGCGTGCATAAGGTTTGATTTTGATTTTTCTTCCTTTTCAAATCCTACACTACACGCCCGCGTACAACATACCCGGCCGAGATCAGACCATCATCTCCGCGAAGGCTTCTTCTCCTCGCAAGAGACACGAGTATACGTGCAGTAGATATAGAGATAGGAATTGTGTTAGCCACAAAAAATGCTTTAGCTTTTGTAACTTTTTCCAAGCTCTTTTTTTTTTCTGACTCGATTTGGCTGGTCGTATGACAAGTGTGTACTCCTGCCTAACAGTACTCCTGCCTAACTGCAATTCTGTTCTTTGACATACTGATTTCCTTTGCAGGCAATAAAGTTTTAACCATTTTCATATCAACAATCTAAATGTCTCTGGATCGGCCTTTCTTTGCAATGTTCTCATCCAATTACAGTTGAAAAATTTGAAAACTAAATAACAATGAATGACAGTGAACATAGGAAATTTTTAATAACTACCTAAGATCTGCTTATATGTTTTGTGGGGCTGATTTTGGACTCTAGGTCGTGAGGGTTTATGTGTTTTGGTGCTGAAAAAAAAAGAGCAGGATTCTGTGGCTTCTGTGACCGGAGTTTGAGGAGATGAAGAGGAGAATAAGCCAGAGCAAGATCAGCTTTATTTTGCTGCCATCAAATTGGAGATGCTTGCCTCACCCTGGTAAGAAACATCACAGTAAAGCATCCTTCGGCTGGATAGAAAGGGTATTGATTCTTTTTTTCTTGTCTTTGCTCATTGTTTTCCTACATACCTTCTTTATTTTTGCAATTTGGTTACTAAGATTATGTTATGAAAAAAATACGCATCTCTTTATAGAAGAATGAAATCTTCATGGTAAAAATACGTGAGTCTCTGTATCATTGGTTTAGTTCTGAACAATTATTTTCCTCTCTCCTTTATATGCAGGTTGGTAGGTCACTTGTGCATAAAGAAGAGATCAAATGTAGAATGATCTTGATTCCTAAAAATAAATAAGCTCACAGGTTGCCTGATCTTTGTATATGGTCAAAATAATGGCAGTGTAGTTCAATTCTATGCAAAGCGAGAGTAGGTATGATCTGCTAATGTTGTACATGATATTAACTCTATATTGTCTGTCGACTATAGGCAGAGACTGATATCACTAAACTTATAGCTCTTGAGCTGCATCATGTTTTCTGTTGGGTTATTTTAGCTTACGGGACAAACTTCTTCAAACAAATCAACATGTCTTGTGCATTTATAACAAGAAAGGTGTGAAAACGGAATATGCTTGTTCGTAGCAATACATGTCCATGGAGCTCTTGCAAATGTTAATGATACAAAATATTTAAAAGTGATATTTTTAAATTTCCTGTGCCAACTTGCATAAGAAGATATTCTCACTTCTTTTGCTGGTTGGTTGATTTGTATTTTATCAGAACATGTATTATCCTCTGGATGGTTGATTTGTGCTCTTAGATGAGACCGTAGCGTTAGCACGGGCAATATACTATATGCATAGTCTACAAATAGCTTGTCTGGTATTGAGAGTCGCTTTGAGTGTGTTTCCTCAAACTCCAATCTTGGGGGATCTTGGTTGTGTTGCACAAAGCTCCTTGCTTCTTGTATGTACTCCTCAAGTTCAGCTTCTCCTTTTGTATTTTCTGTCCTTGGGGCAGGTCGGAAAGTGCTGGCTATGGTATTAAAGCTAGCCCTCTTGAGAGCCGAGGGCTTTTCGAAGCATTTGAAAGCACCAATGATGAAAAGCAGAATAGCTGAAGCTAGTAACCTCTTATCAGCAGAGGATGACCATGACTTGCAGAACACGTAGATGGCTATTGTGACCTGAGGAGGATGTTTCATCCAAAATAAATAATTAGAGCTGCAGGAGCATTTTAGCATTCCTAAGATGGACGGATCTAAATTTGCAACAAAAATAGCCATAAGAATTATCACTCTTTTTTTTTACACCTGAGACACGGTAGTTAGAATGTGACGAGTCCATAGTTCATTGTCTTCGATGTTGTAAGCCGATATGTTGATCTGCCCGCCAAGGTGCCAGAGCAAGATAGGGGCCATAACACCTCTAGACCATGGCTGCCATTCATAGAACTGTACTGCAGCTTTCTTTGTCGATTAAAGAGGATTGTGAGGGCATATATAGCAATAGCGTCTCCGCTTAGGTAGGCCAGCCAGATGCTGAATCTGAACAAGGGCCGGTTATGCTTCTTACGGGCGCTGGCGAAGAATGCGAGGTAGCACTGAATGGTGAGGCTACCTAAGACAAGGATGCGCAATTGTGAGTCCTCCCACCATTGCACGACACTTGATAGGTCCATCAAATGCAGAGGCAAATGCACAGGTTTAGGGGCACCATCCAGTGACGCAATTATAGTGTTGCTTCTTGTACTTGCATTGCTAAAACAAAATGGTATTACTTGCTTTGCATTGCCCCAAAGTTATCCTGATTAGAACAACATCACCTTCACTCAAAGAACATGCTGGTTGCTGGACTAGAACCAAAAGTAAAAGACTAGGTCCCTTTGGAATATCATCACCTTCACTCAAACAACATGCTGGTTGCTGGACTGGAAAGGATCATAACGTGCTGGGAAAACTTTATGACTAAATTCAACGTACCGGAGGCCATGGTGATTTTGAGAGACCAAATGGGTTCCCCTTAATTTGGCCCTTTCTTCGTGAATGCAATAATTCTTATGACCTGGAACATTTTGACTGCAAGGAATGACTTGATCCTCACAGGAACCCAAACAAATTAACTTGGAGACTTGCAAGACGTCCCTCTTTATGGAACTCTCTCTTTTTACAGGGTCAGAAGGAAATATCTGTGTCTGCAGTTTGAATTATGCATTCAGACACTTCCACAATTTTCCTTTCTTTGCTTATTTTTCTTTTTATTGAGTTTTGTTTGTAAGACTCGTTTCACTTTTTGTTTAACAATTTTTGCCAGTAGTGGCTCCAGCCCCTCTTCATTCCACAAGAAAGGAAAAATATATACTAGCATGCCTTGAAATCTTTAAGCCACCCAAGTAGTCACGACGTCCAGCACTACATGTTCTGATTGAAACGACAAAAATATGCAGCATCACCAATTTTCACATTTGATAACTGAGAATAACAAAACCGATCAGTCTTAACCGAAAACAGAGGACAATTAAAGTACCCTTTGACGTGTAAAGCAGTCATTCCATGCATGGATCACCAGGTCCCCAGGAAAGGAATGACAACAAGGGACCTGATTTGATCCTTCAAAAAACAATGACTTGATCCACTGTTGACACCTGTTATCCTATACTTTTATATGTCAACAAGAGATGAAATAAGGACATAAATTGAATAAATACTAAGTTCAAAGGTTTATACTAATAAATTCCACAAGTTTTGGTGAATTATGTATTTCGAGGGGACTTAACGGATAAATGCGAGAAAAGATGGAGAAAGTTCGGAATATACAAGACATATGATGACAAGACTTGACCGTGAAGCAACTC
The DNA here is from genome assembly GCA_015847255.1 of Hyparrhenia diplandra. NCBI lineage: Eukaryota > Viridiplantae > Streptophyta > Magnoliopsida > Poales > Poaceae > Hyparrhenia > Hyparrhenia diplandra. The sequence continues at coordinate 21,052 of JADLZK010008520.1, read as the reverse complement.
ATCCCGAAAAGTGAACTAAAACATTCTAGAAGGTACCGGAGGACACGAGGAAGGAAGGAACCGAGGCCGGGAGGACACTACTACAGAATTGATTTTACGTGGTGTTCCGATTTCATTTTCCACGGGCGGGCATTTGAAAAACCGCCACGGTTAATAGCATGATTAACCGTGGCGGGCATTTTCTATTTTGCGTGGCGGACATAATAACCGCCATGGTTAATCGATTAACCGTGGCGGTTTTTATTAAAAAGCCCGCCACGGAAAAAAAAGTCCAATGGCTCAGCCCAATAAGGCCCTTTAAGCCCACTATGACCTCAAAGCGTATAAAAGCCCACTCCACTCTCTAACCCTAACACCACTCAACCACCGACCCTCGGCCTCACGCGGCCGCCCCCTTCCCAACACGAGCACCGGCCTTCTCCCTCCCCTCCCCTCCCCATTCCTCCGACGGCGATGGCGCTCCGACGGGGCGAGCGGTGCAGCGAGCGGCGGCCTCCTCCTCAGCCCGGTGCGCCAGGCGGCGCTTCAGCGGCGCTTGGCGCGGCCTGAAGGCGGTGCAGGCGGCGGCCTCCTCTCCGCGCGGTGCAGCGGCACGGAGCGAGGCGGCGTCCGCGCGAGCTCCCTCCACCGGCGCCGCCCCCAGCCCGACGGTGGCGGATCCGCGGGCGACGGCGTTTCGAGGCGGAGCGGGCGCGGATCCGACGCAGCAGCAGCGCTTCGTTGGCGTCCCTTCGGCATGGATCCGGCGGCGGCGGCGACCAACGCGCAGCGGGCGGCGGCGGCAGCACGCCGGCAGCGGCGCTGGGCTCGCGACGGGCCCCGGATGGGCCTGCGGGCTTGATGCTTTTTTTATTTTTTTATTCTATTAACGGTGGCGGGCATCTAAATCCGCCACGGAAAATCGTGGATTTTCTGTGACCTTCCATTGGTGGCGGACCTAAAGTCCGCCACGGAAAATCCAAAAAGTCCGCCACGGAAAACAAGTTATGTAGTAGTGGGAGGCGACACCGGGCGGCTGCCCGAGTCCATATTTGGCCAGCCGCCAGTGGGACCAAGAAGTCAGCCTCGAGACTTCTAGGTCGGTTTACCACCGACTTTGTGGTTGTATCTACGCCGTTGTGGAAGGTCGGTTTGATCCAATGGTCATCGTTCATCACCAAGGCCTATATAAGAATACCATCTGCCCCCAGGGTTAAACCCTAACTCATACTAGTTCATTGTAATTCATTATCAACCAAAGTCAGGCAGAAGTAGAAGAGAGTTTCTCCACCAGAGATTAGAGTTAGCTACTAGTTCTAGTTCTAGTTCATTTAGTTCTAGTTCATCCAAGTTGATTAGCAGACAGATACAATTAGAGCTAGGTGTGCCTACCCAGACTTTATTCTAATAGTATGATTGATATAGATGTAGTTTATGATAGATATATGTATCTATTAGTAGAGCGCCTAATTCAATACTCGAGTGGGTTAGGTGGTAAAGATATTTATGTAAGCGTGGTGCTTATATATGATTTACTTAATGCACCTTATATTCCGGGCTGTGTGGTAGATCGTGGGAGTGAGAGTCCTGTTGAGTCCTTTGGAATCCATCATCCGTTTATAAGACACGTGGACATTGATTATGGGGAATATCTTGTTTCGCTCTTGTTTTTCCTTGATAGTCGTCCGGATACATGATCTAGAGTCTACTATGCTATAGATGATAACATATACCTCGAGTAGATGTAATGACTTAGTAGATTAAATGCTATAGATGAATTTTGTCTCTTAAAGTAGTCCAATGTTAAGTCTAACTTAGTAGTTATTCTTTGTCTCTGTGTGTGATGCCTCTGCCTTTATTTATCATTATCATATTATTATCATTTTTGGTTTACCCCTGCTAAAGTAAGCACTAGTAACAGAAACTCTCATAAGTATGCCACTTATTAATTATGTTAGTACCCACCTTTAGATTATTCCTCCCTGTGGTAGAATATAAATGACAAAACCTGGATTACTCCCGGTGAAATGCTACAGTGGTATTTATATCTGTGCGCTTGCGGATAGACCTTTTATATTTATTTTCTTAGATTGCAAACAACACATATCACAAGTATCACATATGCATTTCCTAGCATTACTGCTGGGGATGACAACCTAGCACATAGTAGTGTTAAGAGATGAACCACACTGAGTATCTTTTGATGGCATATAGCCTGAGGTGAGATTAACTCCACCTTATGTTATAATGACGTTAGATTTACCAACATCCACCTCATACAAATTCATAAGAGAAATATTGCGCACAAAGATTCTAATTGAACCGAAAAAAGAAAATCTGGTTATCACATCAAGTTTTACATATAGCATGGCAAGAATTCATAATCAATAAAACGACGAATCTGGTATCCTGGATGCTGGATCCCTCCGGCTTCCAAATACTTCTGCAGCCCTCCTAGCACTTGGTCTTGTAGAGGGAGATAAACAAGGGTGAACATGTTCTTACGGTTAGACATCGATCTCTATCTCACGGACAGGGGGCAGTAGCTTTGTTGTTTGGAGCTTCATGTATTCTTCGTTTTGCCATTTTCACTCTCTTGTCTTTGGGAAGCTGAAGAAGCACTTTCAGTTGCTTCTTGTATGTTCAGGAGCGAGACAAAGGTAGGGTGTTCCCCACCAGAGCCTAGGCTTTTGGTGTGTAGGTAACCCCTGCATCGATCTACCAGCAGAAAAAACAGAGCATCTCAATCCATACACCTTTGATTACTTCCCACATCTTCTTCTCATCTATGAAATCGCATCAACTCTTGAGCTAAATTCCAGGAGTCCTGAATAAACCCTTCTGTTTGACCCTGCCTTGTTAGTTATCCTTAGTGTAAGTTCACTTTCATCCAACAGTGGTACATCAACACCTTGGAGGATGGCTTCATGACGCAATATGCTTTATTTGCACCGAGGTTTCTGTCTATAGCTGAACTGCACCGTAACTTATTACCAGCGATCAGCGGAAAAGCGGAGCATCATTATTCGTCCTTCCCTGTACTCCCTCTATCCATACTCCCTCTATCCAAAATTAAGTCATCATCTCTCATTTCAAGTCAACAAATATTAATTTTTTTATATATATTTCGTTAGACTTGAGATTATTTGAGTTCTTGAAATATGATCGTAACTTATTCTAGAATGGAAGGGAACATTCATCATAGGAAATTTATCCAATATGACTAACCGAGACCATGGTAAAAATGAAACATCTAGATATCACACGTCTTCCCCAATCAATATATGTGCTATCTATAATTTTTATACAACATTACAATGGAACAGCCAAACATAACAGGATAGCAGAAATAAGTATGAAAATGTAGTACATGAAGTAACAAGATAGCAACAAGGATCACAGAACTGGTCGCCTCTAGGAGATTACAATTTCGACCTCGGCAGATGCACCAGCAGCTCGTTCCATTATTCTACGCTCCATGTTCGAAGCAGCCTCTTGTATTTCCTTTTTCATAGCTTTTACCCTCACAATGTGCTGCCTCGCCTCTTTCGGCAGCCGAAGCTGCACCCTCTGCTGCCTCTCTGCATATGTCTCCAGCCCTGCATGTGACATTAGCAGTGATATGTAAGAGAGGAACTCCCCACCAGAGCCAAGGCTTTTGGCATGCAGGTAACCCCTGCATCTACCAGCAGAAAAACAGAGCATCTCGATCCATACACCTTTGATTAGTTCCCACATCTTGATGTCATCACCAAATCGCATCAGCTCTTGAGCTAGAAACCATGAGTCCTGAATAAAACCTTCTGCTGATTCTGCCTTGTTGATTATCCTTAGTGTCAGTGCTATTTCATCCAACGGTGGTAGATCATCATCACCTTGGAGGATGGCCTCGAGTTCATCATAAGCAACTGTGAACAAATTCCTTCTGCTGCCAGGCAACAACATCTCTGGATTAGCAGACAATAGATGCATCATGTAGTTGGAGATCTGTCTACACATCCTGGCACACTCAGAGTCAAGAGATGTGCCCTTGCTGTAGTAGAAGCAAAAATCTGTGGCCACATGCCAGAGAATTATGCTCTCATCCAAGGGCTTGTCTATGCTCCCAAGTAGGATTTCTTCTCTTCCATTCCGCTCAAGTGCCCACTGGCCTCGGCTGTCGCTGAACCTCCAATAGCTCTCTACATCTGCTATATGATTCATCCATCCATCCTTAGCATGTTCACAAACTAACATTGTAATATAACTGGACGAGTCACAGGGCCTCATGCCAAAATATGTGTCAAGCAAGCAAACCTTTGCATTGAAAGAATTCTGCGATGCCCATTGGCCTTGTGTGCCTTCTGTTACAAGCTAAGCATCCTATAAGGCTATGCTGGGCAACCTCGTCTGACCACTGATATCCATACAATGCCCATGTCTAAAGTGACGAAATCTCTAAAAAGTATGTGATGTATAATAATATAAATGTAACCTTGATGTCAGTTCCCTTATAAGCCTTTTTGTGGCTGCTGTGGAAGAGGCAGATTGGCACGATCGACAACAGTAGATTAAGAACCCATATAAGGTAAGAAATGAGATTGCCACAGAGTGGTGTGGTTCTGTTTTTATCACCCCGTTGGTATTCCTTGCTATAAATAAGATCAAAAGTTCTAGAGAGCCCTACACAAAGGGCGTAGTAAGTGCTTTTCTCATCCAGCAGCCAAAAGGATTTCAAGGTAGCGAGACGGTCATCATAGACATATGCATAGTCTACAAATAATTTCTCGGGCACAGAGAGTAGCTCCAGGTGTGATGACCAGCTATCAGGATCCAATGCTAGGGGGTTTTTATTTTGTTGCACAAAACTCCGTGCTTCTTGTATGTACCCTTCAAGCTCAACTTCTCTTTTTGCAGTTTTCGTCCTTGGGGCAGGATCAAAAGTAGTGACTATACTATTATAGCTAGCCCTCTTGAGAGCCGAAGGCTTATCGAAGCATTTGAAAATACCCATGATGAAAAGCAGAATTGCTGCTGCTAGTAACCTCTTGTCAGCAGACGATGACCATGACTTGCAAAACACGTAGAGGACCACAACGACCTGAGAAGTTGCATCCAAATGAATTGGAGCTGCAGGAGCTTTAGCATAACTATTAGTTGTAATTTTACAAAATGTCACGAAATTAAAGAATCCTCTTTGTTCTCTTTCTCACCTGAGACACTGCAGTTAGAATGTGACGACTCCATAGTTCATTGTCTTCAATGTTGTAAGCAGATATGCTGACCTGTCCACCAAGGTGTATCAGCAAGATGGGGGCCCACAACACCTCTAGTTCATGGCTGCCATTTACAGGCTCATGTAGTGCCTTTTTCTCGCGATTAAAGAGCGTGGCGAGAGCATAGATGGCTAGAGCATCTCCGCCTAGGTATGCCAGCCAGATGAGCAATCTGTACAAGGGCCGGATCTGCTTCTTACGAGAACCGGCAAATAGCGCGAGGTAGCACTGTACACTAAGGCTGCCTAAGACAAGGATGCGCAGCTGCCACTCCTCCCATAATTGCACGGCACCTGAGAAGCCCATTCGCTCTCTCCGTGCCTGCCTGCCTTAAAGGGGTTTATGCAATGCCTAGGCTTATGCGCGACGTGCACCAGCCAATGCTAATGACCAATTTATGAGTAACCACGTCTCTCTCCCTGATTTAAATAGCAAAAGCACATTCACGTTAGATCATCACAAAATTAAATGGCTCAAGTTAGCATCGATCCAAAGTTCAACTTACTAGGACAGGGCAGGAATAATTCTCTAACTGAAGAACCGAAGCAAGGAATAAGACATGGAATGAATATCATCACGTTCACGCCAAAGACGACCTTTGCTGCATGCTCAAGGTACCTAAGCTAGTTTAATGCTGTATAGTTTATTATGCCTTTGCCCGCCGAGAAACTCAGCTTAGGCTAACAAGTAACAAATGCACCAACCATTGCTCTCGCATTGGACAGAACCTCAAAAAGACACAAGTATTGCATATTAATGTTCAATACCTACATCCCCTCAAAAAAATGTTCAATACCTACAACTAAGAAAAAATTACTTCTGTTTGTTTGCACTTTGCCTATCTTTTTCATTTTCTAACATGATAGGAACAGAGATACTCAATAATATGTCTATCGTCTAGTTATGTGGAAGTACTACAACTGGAAGGTAATTAAAAATTACTAAGGCCTAGGTTGGAAACAACTCCGCACGCTAACTCTGTGAGGGACCAGCCCTGCCCTTCCCCGGGAGTTGTTTCCCAGCCTCGGACGTGCTGGTGTCACTCCCCAGCCTCGACGCCGCCGCGTGCGGGCGAGCGCTGTGCAGCAGCAAGAAAATGAGACGGGGTAATAAGGAAACCAAAATCGCCGCAGAGGGATGGGAAAGAGAAATAGTAAGAAAACCCCGGGCTCCCAAATGAAGCCTAAGCTCCCAAATGGCTACAGGGGCCAGAGACCATGCCTCAATCGTAGAAACAAACAGGCATGTCTTGGACCTCAGATTTGATACTACATGATGTATGATATATATACTGTCTATTCTAACTTATGTCCATTTTTTGCAAAAAATGCTAAAGAGCTTAGCTGCAGCTATAGCTGTGCATAGCTGTTAGAGAACCCAATCGCTGAAGGGCTTAGCCAGAAATTATGAACATTGACCAGGAGGGGATCGATCACTTTTATGCAAAGAAAACAAACCCATGTGTTCGTAATCTCATATGGATTATGGATTATTGTTACGAGTCAGTTGGTCAGACAGTCACCCAAAAGAACACCTAAAACTCGGTATCTCATCATATTTAAAAGAACAAACTCAGACAAGAATTACTGACAACTGACTCAAGTCAAGAAAAAGGATGAAATGAAACTTTCCACTGCACAAATTCCAAACTCAGATCCGAAACAAAATGAACAGATATGGAATATTACATGCACGCTGAGACAAAACCAAAGCAAACCAGATCCAGACGCTAAGCACGACATCACATGGCAGTGTGTGTTATCGATTGGAATATATAAACAAACAAAGAAGACATCACATGGCTCTTATGGTGAGACAACAATCTTGATCGCAGGGGTTGGGGCAACGCATTCAACTCTTGAAGCTGATGCAGAAGCAGCATCTTCTTCTTGTTCAAGTTGCCCAATAACTTGAGAAGCCAATGTAGTGGTACCAATCTCTTGATCCTTCACAGGGACCATGCCTTGGGAAGTCGATGAGCCACCAGAAGCTTGCTTGTTTGCACCTTCTTGTATTTTTTGCTTTGCAATTCTCACTCTCTCCTCTTTGGGAAGCCGAAGTTGCACCCTTTGCTGCCTCTCCGCATATGTCTCCAGACCTGCGTGCGACATCAGAAGCGATACATAGGAGAGGTACTCCCCACCAGAGCCTAGGCCTTTGGCGTGCAGGTAACCCCTGCATCTACCAGCAGAAAAACAGAGCATCTCAATCCATACGCCTTTGATTATTTCCCACATCTTCCCATTGCTTAGTCTCATCAACTCTTGAGCTAGAACCCATGAGTCTCGAATAAAGCCTTTTTGCTGACTCTGCCCTACCAATTATCTTTTGAGTGAGTTCTTTTTCATCCAACAGCGATACATCATCACCTTGGAGGATGGCCTCGAGTTCATCATAAGCAACTGTGAACAGATGCCTTCTACTGCCAGGCAACAACATCTCAGGGTTAGCAAACAAAAGATGAATCATGTAGTTGGAGATTTGTCTACAGATCCTGGCAAATTAAAAACATGAGAAGTGGTGCCCTCGCTATAGAAGCAAAAGTCTGTAGCCACATGCCATAGAACAATGCTCTCATCAAAAGGCTTCTCTATACTCCACCCAAGGATTTCTTCACCGCCGTTGTGCTCAAGTGCCCACTGGCCTCGGCTGTCGCTGAACCTCCAGTAGCTCTCAATATCTGTTATATGACTCATCCATCCAGCTTTAACATGTTCACGAACTAACATTGTAATGTCTTTTGATGAGTCACAGGGTTTCAATCCAAAATATGTGTCAAGCAAACCTTTGCACTGAAAGAATTCTGCGATGCCCATTAGCCTTTTGTGCCTTCTGTTCCAAGCTACCAATCCTATAAGACTATGTTGAGCGACCCTGTGTGACCATTCCTTGTAAGAATCGATCATTGTGATATGAGACAAAATCTCCAAAAAGTATGTAACGTACAATAATGAAAAGGTAACCTTGATGTCACTTCCCCTATAAGCTTCTTTATGGCTGGCATGGAAGAGGGAAATGGGCACAATCGGCAATAGTGGATAAAAGAAGAACATACTAAAGCCAGACCAGATATTACTGCAATCGGGCGTAGTTCTATTGTTATCATCCCATTGAAATAACTTGCTATAGATAAGATCAAAAGTGCAGGAGATCCCTACACTTAGAGCCTCATAAGTGGTTCCACTGTCCAGTAGCCAGAAGGATTTCAAGTGGGCCAGACGGTCAGCATACACATATGCATAGTCTACAAATAGCTTGTCAGGTATAGAGAGTTCCTCCAAGCATTTTTTCTGTTCATCAGACTGCAATCTTGTGGGATCTCGGTTGCGTTGCACAAAGCTCCTTGCTCCTTGTATGTACTCCTCAAGCTCGAATTCCCTTCTTGTATTTTCTAACTTTGGGGCAGGATGGAAAGTGCTGGCTATGCTATTAAAGCTAGCCCTCTTGAGAGCCAAGGGCTTACCGAAGCATTTGAAAACACCAATGACGAAAAGCAGAACAGCTGCAGCTAGTAGCCTCTTATCAGCAGTGGATGACCATGACTTGGAAAACACATAGATGGCCACGGTGACCTTAGGAGGATGTTCATCCAAAAGAAATAATTAGATCTACATGAGCTTTTATTTGTAACATCCCTACGACGAATGTGTTGTGTTAATTTGGGGAAAAATGGCATAAAAATTATCTGTTTTTTAACTACTGACCTGAGACACAGCTGTTAGAAGGTGACGGGTCCATAGTTCGTTGTCTTCGATGTTGTACACTGATATGTTGATTTTCCCACCCAGGTGCCAGAGCAAGATAGGGGCCCACAACACCTCTAGACCATGGCTGCCATCTATAGAACTGTAGTGCAGCTTTCTTTGTCGATTAAAGAGGATTGCAAGGGCATATATAGCTAGAGCGTCTCCGCCTAGGTAGGCCAGCCAAATGCTGAATCTGAACAAGGGCCGGTTATGCTTCTTACGGGCGCTGGCAAACAATGCGAGGTAGCACTGAATGGCGAGGCTACCTAAGACAAGGATGCGCAATTGTGAGTCCTCCCACCATTGCACGACACTTGAGAGGTCCATCAAATGCAGAGCACTCTTTGGCATCCGAGGCAAATGCACATGTTTAGGGGCACCATCCAGTGACACATTTATAGTGTTAGTACTTGTACTTGCATTGCTAAAACAGAATGGTATTACTTGCTTTGCTTTCCCTTCCTACGTAGCCCAACGCCTCCGAACTTAAGCCAGCATCGATACAAAGTTATCCTTATTGGAACATCATCACCTTCACTCAAAGAACATATACTGGTTGCTGGACTAGAACCAAAAGTAAAGGACTAGGTCCCTTTGGAATATCATCACCTTCACTCAAACAACATGCTGGTTGCTGGACTGGAAAGGATCATAACGTGCCGGGAAAACATTATGAATAATGCAACGTACTGGAGGCCATGGTGATCTTCAGAGACCAAATCGGCTCCCCTTAATTTGGCCCTTTCATCATGAATGAAATAATTCTTATGACCTGGACCATTTTGACTGCAAGGAACTACTTGACCCTCAAAGGAACCCAAACAAAATAACTTGGAGACTTGCAAGACGTCCCTCTCTATGGAGCTCTCTTTTTACGGGGTCAGAAGAAGGAAATATCTCGGTCTGTGTGAATTATGGATTCAGTCACTTCCGTAATTTTCCTCTCTTTGTTTATTTTTTTCATACATTGTTCTTTTTTATTGAGTTCTGTAAGACTTGTTTCACTTTTTTTTTTTTCTAAAAAAATGGCAGTAGGGTCTCCAGCCGCTCTTCATTCCTCAAGAAAAGAAAAATACTATAGCATGCCTTGAAATCTTTAAGCCACCTCTAGTTATCACGACGTCCAGCACTACATGTTCTGACTGAAACAAAAAGAAAAAAAAAAAAAAAAAATCGGGCATCACCACTTTTCACATTTAGTCACTGAGAATAACTAAACCGATCCTATCCGATCCTTCAAAAAACAACGACCTGATCCCCCTCATACAATTTCATCAGAGAAATATTAAGGTCCTAATTGAACCGGAAAAGAAAATATTGTTATCATCTCAAGTTTTACATATAGCATGACAAGAATTAATCTATACCTAATAATAAAGAGGCAAAGGTTCTTGCAGAAAATCTTTCGTCCATCTAAGATGTTGACTCAGTTACCGTTTACAATAAAATTTTCTGGTAAACATTGGGCCGAAGTTTAACCAATAATCAAGACCATTGTTAACAATGAAACATCAGCATTCAGATCACACTTGTTGTCGATTCGGCTAGATTGGGCGGAATTGACACGCGAATTGGGGAGTTGAGAGGGGAGGAAGAGGATGGATCGGAGGTGATGGCGGGCGGCGTGGGCGGCGGCAGCAGCGCCGGCCGAGGCGGTGGCGGGGCGGCGGCGGGAGGGGCGGGGCGGCGCGGGCAGGGCGGGGCGGCGGGGAGGAGAGGGGGGAGAGTTGGGATAAAATTCTTTATTTGCTTGTTGCCCGAAAGATTCTGAGACTCCTTACTTATATAGCCTGGCTAGTGGGACTTGTATCTCAAGCAATCTCTCTAAAGGTTTCCTTGTAGATTGGAATACCTTTTACAAGCATATCCTATTTATTTATTTCCTAATAAGGGTCTCCCCTTATAGATGAGATATCCCCTTGCACACCAAAACGCCTAAAGATAATTCTAGATATTTTCCTCCTTTATTTCTGAATTAATTGCCGAAGAATCCGCGCGGAAGGGGAGGGCGGCGGCGGCGGGCCTTGCGAGCAGCCAGGTGGGGCGGCGGCCGGGCGCCCACGGGCCTGGGCGGGCCTGTCCATACAGGCTGATTTCCTGGGTCATGACATCTCCCCCCCCTTTTCCGACCGGCGCGTCCTCGCGCTAGATGAAAGTCCATTCAAAGACACCGGGGTGGAGATCAAAATTTGCCCCTAGGATGATGAGCTCAACTGCGGTATGAGTCGACCACCTTTGGGTTCACGAGGATCATGTTCTCCCCGGTTCGCTTTGGATCAAACTCCGAGGAGGTAGTGAAGGTTGCCGATGTAGCCCGTGGTAGATGTACCGGTGAACGGCACGTCCTGCCAGAAGGCTGTCGGCGACGGGCCGCGGTAGGAGCTCCTTGGAACGCCCACCTCAAGGTGCTGATGCACCATGTCGCGGGGTGGGCTCTCCAGGAACAAGAAACGCTCGTTGGGAGGAGCGTTGACGAAGAGCGGAAGTAGACGCCAGATGGTGATGTCACGGCGAGTAGGAGGAGTAGCGGCCAAGTTCAACATCGTTGCCGTACATGAAGGAGCCGGCGTCGAGCGAGAGGGTGAGAGCTGGTGGACACCCCTCTCGCATCATAGCTGATGTGGGCGTTGTCGGCGGTGAAGAAGAGGCGATCCATGCCGTCGAGGAAGGCGACCACCTTGGCCGGGGCCGGCGTGGTGGCGCCCAGCGGCCACATGCCACCCAACAGGATGGCGGTCGGTGTAGCGGAAGTTGGCTCGGTCGTATAGGCTCCCAAGGTGAGGAAGTTAGTCCCTCACGAACTCCGCCCTGAAGCAAAGCCTCCGGCAGATCCGGTAATAGTGGAGAGGAAGCCGGGAGGTAGAAGCGGCCATCAAAGAGGAGACCGTCCTCCGGCGTCCATCTTTGGAGCGGCGTCTCCCGTGGGTGACGTCGAGGGCGTGCGGCGTAGGTGCTGATCCTCCAATGTTGCCCGGTGTAGTTGGACGAAGACTCCGTGGACGTGTCGTAGAGGTCCAAAGCGTCGCGCATGCCCCGAACGTTCCCAAGCCGAAGTTGTAGCAGTCCGACGCCGGGCGAAGATGCGACTGAAGCAGGGCGGGGGCGAGGCGCCCCTGCGCTGGGGCGTGGAGCCGATGTGAACGTGCTCGAGGCGGCCGTCACCGTGTAGTATTGCAGCTCGTGGGTCGCGTGAAGTCCCACGTCACTTTCGTCCAAGGCTTGCCAACCAAGGCATGCCAAGGATGACGTCGGCGTCGTCGCCCGCGACATAACATAGGCATCGATGTCGAAGGTGCTGGGCGCGTCGGCGTAGTGGTACGTCGAAGGTGGCAGCCCGGCATGTCTAAAGTGGCACCGGTGCCCGGTGGTGATCGGCACACGACCATCTGAGTCCGGAGGCCTGCCGTGGTCACCACGCGGGGACGCCGACGCCATCATGGGGCGGCGTCGCCCGACCACGAGCAACCTCCGGCGGTCTAGGAGACGTGGCGGCGGCGGCCAACAACCCCGGAGACATCCCACGGTCGCCCCCACGACGCTGCCGAGCGAAGGTGGCCACGCTCCGCGTCTCACCGGCGCCGGGAGGAGGGCGAAGTGGTTGACACCATGGCATTTGAGACAACGTAAGGGCCTCTTACAGTTGGCGACACGGTGGCCGGCGCCCGGGCATTTGAGGCATCTGCCCACGGCTGCCCCCGCCTAGCACGCCGAGGCAAAGCTCCGAGCACAGTCCTGCTCCGCCGCTGCGGAGGACACGCGTTGCCAACCGCCGGCGTCGGCACGAGGAGGGCGTCGGCGGGGACCCAAACGCTGGTGCACCGGCAACCGGCCTAGCCACCGACGCGCGGAGACCCTATCCATCGCCGTTGTTGGCTCGCTCGGCTACCTCCGGGCGACGCCGCGCGCTGTCGCTGCGCCTAGGACGTACAGCCCGACTGCCCTCGACGGGAGCACCATCGTCGGCCGAAGGAAGCATGGTCTCCGGCCGGACCGAGGGGCTTGGGGAGACTCGGTGGACATCGGGGGTGGGAGCTAGGACCCACCCGAGCTGCACTGCCCCCAAACGGACGACGCCGAGGTAGGGACGGCCGCGGCACTAGGGAATGAACTTCGCCGTCCCGAAGTCGTCGTAGGACTCCGTCCACCGCAAGGCCTTGCTGCGGCCAGGGTACCACCGGGGTAGAAGGCCGGGCGTCCCGGCGAGCGCAGGCCTTGCCCGCCCGAGGGTTGACGGTGGCTCGGTGGTGGGAACTAGCCCCGCCGGAGAGCACATGCTGCTCGAAGCCAGCACCTGGAGGAGCCACAGGGCGCGCCCCTAGGTTCGGTCCGGCCTGGTCGCCGTCGTCGTCGTCACCGTCGTCTTCGTCTTCTTCTTCAGCTGCGTCATTGTCCTCGGCCAGGGAGAGGGTCGATGGCGCCGGGCGAGCAGCAGCCACCATGGAGTCGCCCAGGGGTTCCCCGTCCTCCCCCGGCAGGCACGGAGGCCGCACGGAAGGGCCCCCGCAAGTACCGGGCGGGGCGGTGCGGCGAGGCCGCCATGAGCGTTGACGGCGGCCGACGAGGCTGGAGTGTCCTCCCGCAGGCAAGGGCCCGAGGAGCACCTATGGGGCGGCAGATCTGGACCTGGGGAACTCGATGGTGGTGTTGAATTGAGGAATGGAGGCCTGGCCAGGGAGATCGACGCGGGGCGGAAGTCCCGCCACCGCCGCCGCCCGTCGCCCGAAGGGTCGGGGGTCCCTAACGGACACATCCGGTGCTGTTGCACTAGGAATTCCAACATCTGTCGCCACCTCAAGTAGTCACGACGTCCAGCACAACATGTTCTGATTGAAACGACAAAAAATATCCAGCATCACCAATTTTCACTCTCTTGTCTTGGGGAAGCTGAAGAAGCACTTTCAGTTGCTTCTTGTATGTTCAGGAGCGAGACAAAGGTAGGGTATTCCCCCACCAAGAGCCTAGGCAGCTTTGATTACTTCCCACATCTTTGATTACTTCCAGCAGAAAAAAAAACAGAGCATCTCAATCCATACAGCTTTGATTACTTCCCACATCTTCTTCTCATCTACTAAATCGCATCAACTCTTGAGCAAAATTCCAGGAGTCCTCAATAAACCCTTCTGTTTGACCCTGCCTTGTTAGTTATCCATAGTGTAAGTTCACTTTCGTCTAACAGCGGTACATCATCACCTTGGAGGATGGCTTCATGACGCAATATGCTTTATTTGCACCCAGGTTTCTGTCTATAGCCGAAGCTGCACCGAAGCTTCTATTGACTCTCTGGCGGGAACGTCTCCTCCAAGGTGAGACAGGGGCGAGGAACTCCCTAAGTTTACGGTTTATTACCCGCAATCAGCAGAAAAGCAGAGCATCATTATTCGTCCCTCCCTGTACTCCCTCCATCCAAAATTAATTCATTATTTCTCATTTTAAGTCAACAAATATTAAATATCTTATATATATTTCGTTAGATTTGAGATTGTTTGACTTCTTGAAATATCATCAACACTTATTCTAGAATGAAAGGGAATATTCACTATAGGAAATTTATCAATATGACTAACCGAGACCATGGTAAAAATGAAACATCTACATATCACACGTCTGCTCCAATCAATATATGTGCTATGTATAATTTTTATACAACATTACAATGGAACAGCCAAACATAACAGGATAGCAGAAATAAGTATGAAAATGTAGTACATGAAGTAACAAGATAGCAACAAGGATCACAGAACTGGTCGTCTCTAGGAGATTACAATTTCGACCTCGGCAGATGCACCAGCAGCTCGTTCCATTATTCTACGCTCCATGTTTGAAGCAGCCTCTTGTATTTCCTTTCTCATAGCTTTTACCCTCACAATGTGCTTCCTCACCTCTTTCGGCAGCCGAAGTTGCACCCTCTGCTGCCTCTCTGCATATGTCTCCAGCCCTGCGTGTGACATTAGCAGTGATATGTAGGAGAGTAACTCCCCACCAGAGCCAAGGCTTTTGGCATGCAGGTAACCCCTGCATCTACCAGCAGAAAAACAGAGCATCTCAATCCACACGGCTTTGATGAGTTCCCACATCTTCTTTCCATCATCTAATCTCATCAACTCTTGAGCTAGAACCCATGAGTCTCGAATAAAACCTTCTCGTAATTTTCCCTTTGTTGCCTTGTACATTATCCTTAGCGTAACTCTTCTTTCGTCCAGCTGTGATACATCATCACGTCGGAGGTTGGCCTCGAGTTGATGATAAGCAACTGTGAACAGATTCTTTCTGCTGCCAGGCAACAACATTTCTGGATTAGCAAACAATAGATGCACCATGTAGTTGGAGATTTGTCTACACATCCTGGCACACTTAGAGTTGGAAGATATGTCCTTGCTGTAGTAGAAGCAAAAATCTGTGGCCACATGCCAGAGAATGATGCTCTCATCCAAGGGTTTCTCTATACTCCCAAGCAGGACTTCTCTTCCATTGCACTCAAGTGCCCACTGGCCTCGGCTGTCGCTGAACCTCCAGTAGCTCTCTATGTCAGTTATATGACTCATCCATCCATCCTTGGCATGTTCACGAACTGACAATGTCATATCTTTGGACGAGTGACAGGGCATCAAGCCAAAATTTGTGTGAAGCAAACCTTTGCATTGAAAGAATTCTGCAATGCCCATTAACCTTGTGTGCCTTCTGTTCCATGCTAGAAATCCTATAAGATTATGTTGAGCGACTGCGTGTGACCATTGGCTATAAACCTCCATCAGTGTGATGAAAGACAAGAGCTCCAAAAAGTATGTGATGTACAGTAATATAAATGTAACCTTGATGTCGCTACCCCTGTAATCATTTTTGTGGCTGCTGTGGAAGAGGCCGATGGGCACAATCAGCAATAGGGGATTGAGAAGCATTATAATGAGAGAAAAAGGCATTGCCAAAGAAGGGTGTGGTTCTGTTTCTATCATGCATTTGGAAAAACTTGCTATAAATAAGATTAAAAATTTCAGAGAGCCCTTCACAAAGGGCCTCGTAAGTGGTGTTCTTTGTCCAGCAGCCAAAAGGATTTGAATGTAGTGAGACGGTCATGATAGACATATGCATAGTCTACAAATAATTTGTCCGGCATAGAGAGTTGCTTCTTGTGTGGTGATCGGTTATCAGAATCCAGTGCTGGGGATTTTTGTTCTGTTGCACAAAACTCCTTGCTTCTTGTATGTACTCTTCAAGCTCAACTTCTCTTTTGGCAGTTTTTCGTCCTTGGGGCAGGATCAAAAGTAGTTACTATACTATTAAAGCAAGCCCTCTGGAGAGCCAATGGCTTATTGAAGCATTTGAAAATGCCAATGATGAAAAGCAGAATTGCTGCAGCTAGTAACCTCTTGTCAGCAGAGGATGACCATGACTTGCAAAACACATAGACGACCACAGCGACCTGAGGAGTTTCACCCAAATGAATTAGAGCTGCAGGATCTTTTGTAAAATCACTATGAGCGATAATTTTTTTCAAAAAAGAAAACAAAAATTGCATCTTAGTATTACTAACTGGAGGCTTCTCCACGTGATGCACTAGAAAAAATATATGGATCTGGAAGATTCTCACTATAATCAGCAACATCTAACATTTGATTCTCACTATAATACCATTAGACCTATTGTTTTATTTAAAAAGTTTACCTACATCTGTCCTTATAAAAAGTAGCCTAATAATTTAGCATCACCTCTACCATCTTACTATTACTAATTGGAGGCTCCAACGGAGGCTCCACGTTAATCTCACCGGGCGTGCTAGAAAAAAAAAGATAAATTCCTAGAAATTCTCACAATAATCAGAAAAGATCTTGCCGTCGATTCAATATGGTTTAGTCATCACGATCAATAATAACCATTGGATCAATCAACTTGATTTTTTATAAAATTACCCACCATTGCCATTATGTAAGATTATATTAAACAACCGTGTTTTATGTTTTTTTATTTATGAGAACCCATCTAATCTAATCGAGGACATTGCTTTTCAACAAACTTCTCGCGTTCCTCTCCTTGCATGGCGTGTTCCTCTTCTCCTACCGGCCGCCTCCTGTGGCAAGAGACATGCATGACATCCAAAGATAGCTTGAGCCCGTGATGGAGCGGTAGGCATCCATGAGAATCTCGCAAGTGCACCAAACACTAACCTGCATGTGATGCCGGCCTCTAACTCCAGTTTCAAGTGCAAGAATACGGCGATTGGTATAGGCGAGTCGGCGCCTTGGCGACTCCTACGGCCAGCATGTTCTCTCCCATGAGACGGCGTAGAGGCATGTGCACAGGCATGGTCCAGAATCCGCATGAAGCCGGCCGTTGCAATTGACGGGTCCAAATTATGATACGATCTGGTATGTGCCTGCGCTTGGAGGCTACACACTGCCCGCATGCCCTGCTTCTTTAATCTGCCAAATGAAAACTCATGGGCGGTGTCGTGATGGCTGTGGCAAGGTCTATAACTACAAGGTGCAGGAGATATCATGGCATGCAGTCATGGTGGCGTGTATCCTGTGTGGCCCATGCACGAATCATTTTCCATGCATTGCATCCTCACAGTTGATCGTTACAAACCGAAACTAAGATGCTTGCTTTGAAGGTTCATCATCCAGGGCTATGTATTGACTTGGCGACCTCTAATAAGATGAGCAAGATGCACCAATGGCATATTGAGAGCAAGGTTAAAGAGTGTCAAGTAAAAGGTGTCAGTCATCAAGGTAAGTAATGCATGCATGCATCTCTATGTAAACAATGTAAGTATTTAGTTTCATACTTATTTAGTTTTTAGAAAAAGAAAAGATGTTGTACCTCTGAGTTAAGGTTTGTTTGGATCATAACTGGATTATTATAACCTAGACTATGCATAGAATCTTTACTATTACTAATTGGAGGCTCCAAACGGAGGCTCCACATTAATTCTCTCACTAGACGCGCTAGATAATAGATAAATCAAAGAAATTTTCACAATAATTAGAAAGATCTAGCCATCAATTTGATCGCCATTAATTGTAATAGCCATTGGATCTATTTAGTTTTTCTAAAAAATTACCCACATGCCATTATGAAAGTCACGCATCATTTGGATCTAATTACTTTTTCTGAAAAATTACCCATCTGCCATTATGAAAGTCCCGCATATACTAGCTAGATCTAATTGAAAAAAGAAAACATAAATTATATGTCATCCGGTCATTGCATTACCATCTCACGTATTAACCAAGGCTGGAGGCGCAGCCGCCGGCCATAGTCATGCAGCTTCAAATATCAATTATTCCGTCCTCTCACGCCGTACAGTTTCATGGAAGCCTTGTGATCAACCTCGGAAGGGAGCGTGTGGATGTGCTTTGACGCATGTACTAGGGGGCTGCTAGCGTTCCCGCTCCGTGTTCTCGGTGGCACAACCTTCTACGGATGCATGCAGGTAAATTAATAATCATCTATAATATTTACGGGGTACTGGACTGACCATTTTGATCAACAACAGTTATTTTCGAGTTGTTTGATACATTTTTTTAGACTGCAGGGATGCAAGAGCATGGGGCAGTAGATTTCTTCGATCAACTGATCCACGAACTGGACAAAGCAGCTTTGAACTGATCGAGAACATTGCGCTTGATTTGTTGTTTTTTTATGCTCTTTGCTAGCCATGACATCATGACACCACATCAATCAATTGGACTGATCGTGATTCTCAAGTTTCTAGCAGATAACCCTTGCAGGAACTAACGGTAAGCAAATTGTTTGGTCTAGACTCCAAACTACAAATTGAAATTACTGTTGTCCCATTGATTTTTATCTTTTTATGTGGTGTTTTCTGGAAGAGCATGAAAATGCGCAGAAACAAACGGTAGATCCAGAATCTGGAATCACCTAGGAAGAGTACACTTCTATAAAATTCCCATCTCATGTATGGTCATAACTGTCAGAGAGATCGATGTTATTATAATGTGTGTGCTTTGTTTAATAGTCAATGTGTCATCATTTAAGCTACATCTATAGTCACTTTTTTTTTAAAAACAGGTTATGTCTATAGTCTAATAGTAAAACATTGATTCATGTATGTCCATTGGTGCTACGATTGTATGTTGTTGATCGATTATAATGGAACTGAATGTTAACATTTTGTTTCATGTAAAATTGCAAATTAATATTTACAGGCACCATACTCATTCCAGAAACTCTAGATATGCTTGCTATGTGAACATGTCATACCATGGCATTATTGTAGTTGGATTGTGTAACCATTGACGTAGAAATTGTCTATTTTTACTTTTTGTTTTCCTAACCGATCTCCTATTTGAGCTTCGACATATAGGTTTCATATATAAATCAGTAACCGAGATAGATGACATTACAAGCCGGGCGATTATCATGTTCTGGACAAACTGGGGGCTAGACATCCTCGCATCGATCTAAACCTGGCATCCTTAGTCAAAGCATGGGTGGAACTACAAGCATGCTGCTCTGCTGCAAGCACGAGCTTTCGTGATTGTGGAGATCCTGTCCACATTGTTGGCGTGCATGTCACTCTAAGCTATAGGTATGCCACTTTGCTTGCTCATATTACCATGCATATTAAGTTTTGGCCATACACATTTGGCAAATTAATGTATAGAACAAATACATCCTATGTTTATACACAAACCATCCCAATGTTAATTAACAAGAAGATTGGAGGATGCAATATATGATAAAGACGACCTATATGTCAGAAAAAGGTCATTAGAGAAGGAAGAGAAAAGAATACTAATCTCGATATATTGCTAGATTTTGTTAGAATGTAGGAGTAGAGTTTATTATTTTAAAACATGAATTTTTTTAAACATTGCAACCCACGAGGAAATCGTATTTAAATTGTTTATTGATATATTATTTATTATTGGATTATCCATAAACATGTTATAAAATATTTTATTTGTATAGGAACAGAAGAAAATCAAGTAAAATTTACAAAAATATTGTTTTTAACCGTATAAAATATTTACATTAACCAAAAGTTGACGGACACCAGATGCATTAGAAAATAATAAATTTTACACAAATGAATCAATGCTAACCAAACCAAGCAGCTCATCTCTAGGGGAGCCACTGGCTGGACAAGAAAATCTACCAAAATTAAGAAAATATATATTAAAAAAGAGCATCGCTAGGACCTTATTTGAATTAGTGAGGCAATCTAGAAAAACAAGATTAGAATTAAAACCAGCCAAAAAAAAAAACGTGAACAATGCTGCTAAGGTCAACAAGGTAATCTACCATTGATCCACTTTTCTTATAAAAATGTATTTTTCTGTTAAGTACTACATCCGTCACTATATCGCGCTATAGTCAAATCTATTGTTCATATATAGCAAAACAAGCTACTTCTAAGAGCGCCATGGCAACCTATGTAGTCATCGACGTATACCACAACAAGATGATGCTGAAATAAGAAGCCACACAACATCCGACCTAGATAACATAATAATGTTACCACCTCCTATTCAAGGGAACAATAAACTTATCAACTAATTTCAAAAGATGTAATGGCGACATGTCAAGGAGCTCAGAACAAAATAATTGCGATGATGAAAGCTATTGACAAAGCAAAAGATCGAAATAAACAAACAACAAGCCAAACATCAATGGTATGGACTTTTAGATTAACTTCAAAAATACATCAAAGAAGAAAGGCTACAATTTATGAAAACATTTGAAGATACACGTCTCAATATCCAATACACAATCAAGTTATCAAATTTTAATTTGCAAGTAACCGGTTAATATTGTTTTTAAAATGAGTTGCCTCTACTTTTATAGAAAGCACCAAAAGTATAACCTGTTAAAATTGTCATCCACATAGTTTTCAATTCCTAAAGAGGACATCCAACGTGCCCATATACTGCACACAAAACAAAGAAATAAAAAAGAAAAGACCTAACCGTAGAATCACCTATGCTATGCCACAAAGATTCTCTCGGTTACGCCAATACCAATTCCATTGACACATGTCACTCTGCGTTCAACCAAAATTAATTTGTAAAGTATTTTTATTGGCTAAATATATATTAGATATGAATTTCTATT